>OZ010793.1:326865718-328065718 GCA_963932465.1 Maratus speciosus
CCTGTTTTATGGTGTAGTACGTATGCGGACAATCTGGCTGGCAAGAGACGTTGCGTTTACCTGTGGAAGTAAGGGTGAAAAAACTTCAAAATTATGTCATTTTAGCATGACCTTTGTTTATAACATCTGTTTCTACTAACTATTCATGATATTAATCCATTATTGCCAGACATTGCTAAGACCCTGCCAGATCCCGATTTATAAGTAAAAAAATATGACATCTTCACGTCATTTTAGAAAGCTTGAAAATTGTAACGTATTACTTTTTGGCTATCAGACAACCTGTAATTAATTTGCCAAACACAAATTCGGTTGCAAAGTAAATGTCAGATGGCTTTAAATCTGGCAACTAAAGTGCCAGTTTGAAGAGTGGTTTATAGGTAAAAAAAATATGTCCCCTTCACGCCATTTTAGCAAGCTTGAAAATTGTAACATATTATTCTTTAGCTATCAGACGACCTACAATTAATTTGCCAGATGCATTTAAATCTGGCAATGAAAGTGCCTGTTTGAAGAGTGGTTTATAGGTTTAAAAAAATATATCATCTATTTTCACATCATTTTAGCAAGTTTGAAAATTGTAACATATTACTCTTTGTGTAAAAATCTTCTTACATCAGATACTGTTTTAGTGCATTATGATGACAAATCGCCTTTGAAAGTATCCTGTGATGCCCCACCTGTGGGTCTTGGTATTGTTTTATCTCACATCATTGACAACAATGAACACCCAATTGCTTAGGCATCAAGAACTCTTTCCAAAGCTGAACAAAACTACTCGCAAATTGAGAAATAAGCAGCAGCAGTAATCTTTGGTATAAAGAAATTTCAACACCATCTTTTTCGTAGAACATTTATACAGGTTACAGACCATCAACCCTTAATAAGCATTTTTGTACCTAACAAAGCTGTTCCTGCCATTGCAGCAACAAGACTTCAAAGATGGGCAGTGATGTTATCTTCTTTCATATACAGCATTGAGTATAAAAAAGGCTCAGAACACTGCAATGCTAATGCTTTATCACATGCTCCTGTTGAATCTGAAGTGGAAACATCATCAAAGAAATTTATAATCTGATATTGTGAAGAATTACCAGTAACCAGCATTGAAATTGCAAAAGCAACTCGTAATGATGCAGTTTTAGGACCAGCTCTGAAGTACGTTCTAAATGGGTGGTCACTGAAGTAAAACAATTAAGTGCTTAAGCCATTTGTTAAGCATCAAGATCAACTGTCAATTGATAATAATTGTCTTCTGTGAGGAATAAGAGTCATCGTACCAGAAAAATTCAGGAAGAGACTCCCGGATCAACTACATGACACTCACTCAGGAATTTCAAAGATGAAAGCCATATATGGTGGCCAAAATTGGATGAAAAATTGAAAAAGTTGCAAAATACTGTCCTGCTTGTCAGAAGTCGGACAGACTTCTCTTGCTTGTTGTTTTCCTCCTGGTATACCATTTCAACCATGGACTTGGTCTAAACATCCTTGGGATAGAGTGCTTATTGACTATGCAAAGAAAGGCAAGAAGAACTATAGATAGCCACTCTAAATGGTTAGAGGTCATGCAGATGCCTTCCACGACTTCTTCATACACCATTTAAGCTCTATAGCAGATATTTTCACGATACAGATTGCAATTAGAGTTAGTATCTAACAATGGTCCTCAATTAATATCAGAAGAATTTGAATGGTTTCTGAAGTTGAACGGAGTAAAACATAAACCCATTCCAACTTACCACTCACAATCGAACGGCTTAGACAAATGAACAGTGCAAACATTCAAAGAGGGATTAAGCAAAATGAACAGAGATGCTACAGACAGACCTGCCAACGTTTGAAAATGAGAAATAGTAGCACCCAAAATTCAAATTAATCTAGAAGTTGGTTGGTTGGTGTTTTTTACGCTGCAAATCAGGTTAACTCTGATTGCTTTTGGTTCGGACCGAGTTTAGATTCCTCAGGTTGGGTTCGGGTTAATGCGATTTTTCAAAAATTAGTTCTGTATATTCTGTCAGATTAAAAATTATGTAGTATCATAATAATAAACATAGATTTTTGTCTGTGTGTGATGTTTCCTGAAGCAAGCACAGAGCAGAGGTTGATTTCTGAGTAAAAAGAAAAAAAAGAATTTCAGAAATTCACAGAATATTTTCTGAAAGGTTACAGCAGTGGAGGGGGATTTCTTCGTGGTGCTAATTATGCGTTTTTTCCGCGACCCTTTCGCGAAATTCGCTTTTTTCTGCGATTTGTTGATGAATTTCATGTTTTTTCGCGATCCTTTGATGAAATTCATGTTTTTCTGCGATTCTTTCACCTAATTCGCGTTTTCTCCAAGATCCTTTGCTGAAATTCAGATTTTTTCCCTGTGATCCTTTGACAAAATTTGTGTTTTGTTCGTGATTCCTTGACGAAATTTGCATTTTTTTGCGATCCTTTGGAACAATGAGTTTTTTTCGTGATCCTTTAACAAAATTGACGTTTTTCTCTGCGAACAATTGACGAAATTGATTTTTTTCGGCGTGTGTTTTTTGCAGAAAATCATAGTTTTAGACCGATTTTCGTAGCATCGTAGTTTTTAGCTCCAAATCGTAGAAACTATGATTTTTTCGTAACAGTTGGCAGGTCTGTACGGATCATAAGCGCACAGAGCAGAAAATTTTCTAGTTTCCTCATGAGCTATCACTCAATGCCTCACTCAAAGACTGGACTTTTTCCGGGAAAATTGTTTTTATCAATACCAATTCACACACCACTACCACTTGTACATTCTATCATTCAGGCTTGTATCGAACAGAAACAATGTGCTTCGAAAAAGTATTATGATAGAAGCCACACTAGGAATAGAAGTTTCATATCTCATGAAAAAGTTTTGGTTCACTCTCATAAAAACCAATAATGGAGCAGAGGAACTTTAATCAGACCACAAGGTAATAGAACTTGGGTTGCTAACATCAACAAGATGTATCCTGCACATTTTGATTAGCTTCATCATGAGTATACAGTAAAGATGACCAAGAGTTTACAAACCTAAATAAAATTTAGTCAATCGGAGTTGCCACAGTAATGTTGACATTCTTGAAACCACTGATGCAAATGAAAGGCTAGCAGAAACTTGCCCTGTGGATAAGATTACTTCTACCATCCCAGATAATCTTGAAATCTCCGAAACTGATGCTGAGAAAATAACAACTACCATACAAGCAGAGAAACAGTCAGATGATACCACAAACAACACACCAGCTTTTAGACAAAAAAAAAAATGACATGAATGTTCATCATAACTCACCACACACTTGAAAGAAACCTCTTCATCTCGACTTATAAATATCTCGAAATTCAAACCTTTTTGTAAGGAAAAGTATTGTAATATATTATTTGTATTATTAATTATATAGGCAACAGCTAACAAATTGTGGTAACTGTAAAATTAACCTAGATGTCAGATCTTGCCGTTTATCAAACATGCGTACGTGCATGGTACACTATATGGCCAAAGGTGACCGGTCACTTGCAATTTTAGACGTTTTGTCAAATATCTAGAAAAATACATGAGGAATTGACCTGAAACTGCAGGTATATAAACAGTATAGTATAAGCCATACATCTCGTCGAAGATTTTTCTCCCAAAACCTCATAGGGGACCGTCAACATATTGAAAAAGAACGAATATCTTTTGGATAACCCTGTAAAAACTAATGTCACAAAAGTGTTCAAACTCGAGATTATTAATAAGTGGCTTATCGTAATATACTGTGTTCATTTTTATGAGGATAGCATGTATACTCATAGAGAAATTAAGGTTTTTATAAAAACAGTTCCAAATTTTGCCAAGTTTTTTGCTTATAATTTGCAGAGTTTTTAATATAAAAAGAAGTTCTTTTCAGAAAATAGGACAAACAACATTGTACACAATACCCTGCAATCAGAATGAAAAAATAAAAATTGTACGAAAAATGAGCAGGTTTACTAAATAATGATTCACTGTGCATGCTCAAACATAATCAAAATATAATTTGCATAATGTGTTACCTAAACGTATAGAGCAACTTTTGTGAAAGTCTCAAAAACATAGTTTGAAAAGTCTGAAAATAATCATTTATAGAATAAGCTCAAAATCCGTTATTCCTAAAAGGAAGCAAAAAAATGAGGGGCCGTATCCAAATACAGTAGTACATGCAATATTGTGTATGCTACATTGACACTAATCAATGGATATATGGATACAACCCCTCATGCTTTTGCTTCATTTTGGGAACAATGGATTTTGAGCTTATTCTATAAACAATTATTATCAGACTTTTTTCAAACTATGTTTTTGAGACTTTTACAAAAGTTGCTCTATGCATTTAGCTAACACATTATGCACATTATATTTTTATTGCTTTCGTGCATGCACAGTGAAACACTTTTTAGTAAACCTGCTCATTTTTCATCCAATTTTTGCAATTTTTTAATTCTGATTGCAGAGTATTGTGTACAATGTTGTTCGTCATACTTTCTGAAAAGAACTTTTTTTTATATTAAGAACTCTGCAAATTATAAGCAAAAAACTTGGCGAAATTTGGGACTGTTTTTATAAAAACCTTAATTTCTCTACGAGTATACATGCTATCCTCATAAAAATGAACACAGTTTATTACAATAAACCTCTTAATCGTGCTCTACAGTTTGAACGCTTTTGCTACATTAGTTTTTACAGGGTTATCCAAAAAATATTTGTTCTTTTTCAATTTGTTGGCGGTCCCCTATGGGGTTTCGGGAAAAAATCTTCGCGGAGATATATGACCTATACCATACTGTTTACACACCTGCAGTTTCAGGTTAATTCTTCATGTATTTTTCTAGATATTTAACAAAACGTCTAAAATTGCAAGTGACCGGTCACCTTTGGCCATATAGTGTATCTGGTAATGTAATATTTTATTTTAATATGTATCTATATTTAGCCTAGAAGTTATTAAAATTACATATCTTAAATCATGAAATAAAGATATTCAGAATAATTAAGAAATAGAATCACATTTAAATAAAAGAAAACACTTTCACATTATATTCTACATCAGCACAAATAATTTTGATAAACAAGTCTCAAAAGTGAATGACTCGCCATACAGTAGTATTATTACAACAATAATAATAATTAGCAAAGTGAAACATAATTTCTGAAGATTTCACAAAACACTGAAATTAAATATTCAATGCGTTAAACTTTTTTTCATTTTAAAATATATTATTTTTATGAAAATGAATGAATCTCAAAAATTAATGGCTCACCAAACTGCTTTTTGTTTTCCTACACGATTTCTGTAAAACTTACAGTATTATTGTATACACTACTTCAGAAAAAAGTATGCAAAGCATAAAATGGTTTACAGAAATGTTTACATACATGTTTTATATGAAAATATGCTGAACAAACATGATTTGAGGTAGAAGAAATTATAATTCAGTTGTCATATGTTAGCATTGATTTTCATTAAGCCTAACATTATGTTTGGCTACAGTCGGTTTGCAGCTACGACTCAGTTTGCCCCCAAACGGTTACCTACACTTTAACACACTTGGATTTTATATAAGTAGACTGCTTTAAAATTTAACTTTTTAATACTCAAACTCTGAAATATAGAAGCATTTGGCCAGCTGAATATTCGTGTGATGTCTGGAAACGTTTAGATTAATTTCTCTTTCGATTCTTTTGGCGCCAACGCCATATGTCACGTGGTATGCGGGCGCGCGCGGAGAGAGGGATGGATTTTTTTTTTTTTTTTCAGAAAAAAAAGTGATTTTTTGAGAAGGGTAGCCGAGCCGTGCATGTTGGCCGGCATGTTTTTTTTGGATTTGTGAAAACGGAAGTATGTCAGGTGCTAGGAGCACCAAAGGATTATAATTTGAGTAGTTTGTAATACAAGTTAATAATATTGTGAAGTGTAGTTCGTGGAGTGAAACATAAAAGTGTCGTGCATCTTTTGAAACCATTTTTTTTTCATTGTAAATAGTCATCACCATTTGTGTTGTCGTATCCTATTATTTTCTGTTTGGTGAATAAACTAAATAATCTTCGATAAAAAAAGGAGTGCTATTTTTAACAAGATATACACCACGTGGGATGGTCAGAGGAGCTCGCTGATATCACACGCTCTCTTACGAGAACCAGAGATATTATAAAAAGTAAGATGCATGTTTATTTATTTTTAATTGAAGATAATATTTGAAGATGATTTAGTAAATAAAGAGATAGAATGTGATTTATTATTAAGAGTTTATATATTTATAAGTAGACGAAAGGAAAGTAAATAATTTATTATTTATGAATTTGATTTAAGCATATAAGAAGAAATATGGTATTTATAGTATGACATTTATTGCTTGATTTATTTATTTAAGATGATAGTATCGGTTATAAGTAGAATTTATTATAAAAGTGTTTGAAATTGAAAAAGAAAAATGTTTAGCATTAAAGGGCTGAAAAAAGAAGATTTAGTTGTGGTCGCAACCGAATTAGGTTTAAAAGTAGAGGTTGAGCATAGAATTGTAGATTTGAAAACACTCATTGAGGGAAGCGACCAATTTACTAAGGATGCTGAATTTGTAAAAGAATTTTTAATTACTACAGTATCAGATAGGATAGAAAAAGAAAAACGTGAAGCCGAGTTGCTCAAAATCGAAAAAGAAAATGTCAAATCGGAACAGAACGCTGCACTAGAATTAGAACGAACAAAATTAGAAGTCATTAAAGCCCAATTAGAAATGGCGAAGATAACAGATGTTAAGAATTTGGATTTGGGGGGGGGGGGGGGGATGGACAAAAATCCCATACTAATTCGTTAGAATCTTTAATTAAAAGTGTTAGAACTCTGAGTATGCCAGTCCCGACTAAACCGGAAGCGTGGAATTTATTTTTTAGTTCGCTCGAAAAGGCATTCGAAATTAAAAATGTTTCGGAGGAGTTAAAAGTTGAAATTTTACTAAATTTAGTAGGTGAACGTGCGGCACATTTATTAGTTTATGTCAATACAAATGAAATGAAGAGTTATCTGAAGGTTAAGGCTTTAATTTTAAAAGAATTTCAACCTATCCCGGAAGCTTGTCTAGAAATTTTCGATACGCTTAATGAATTAATTGTTACCGATAGATTATTGAGTTCATTAGATTCAGAAACGCGGAGTTATGTTAAATTAAAGCAAATGGATGACTGGTTAAAACCATGCCAAATCGCGGAATTATGCGATAATTGGTTTACTTCAAAAGGTAGAACTTTTTCGGAATTATATGATAGACCGATAAAATCCTTTCGCAACTATGATGAAACCGGAAGTGTGAATCATGGGAAATATATACCACCTCATATCAGGAATAATGTTCTTTCTCGCGATAGGAAAACTAATGACATTTGTAGGCTATGTAAACAAGCAATTCATTTACGTTTCTGTCCGAATAATAAAGATAAGAATAAAATGGGGAATTTTCGAAATCAAACGAAAAAGGAATCGGGTATTGAGAAAAATAAACATGATGAAAAGTTAGTTGCTAAAGTGACAGCGTTAGGTTCTGGGAATGAGGTAATAAATACACAAGCCTTGCAATATCAGGATGTCTGGTTAGGGGGGGGGGGGGGCGGAAAATGAATACATCAATCGATAATGCGGCCGAAATTCCAGTAGTTAATTCAAATCAAATACCGGATTCATTTAGAAATAATGAAAATTCAAAAACTCAGTTGATATCTGCTTTTGGAGAAAAAATAACTGCTGACCTTATAACTTTACCCATAGCTTTAGATTCTGGAGAGTCAAATAGTGTAGTTAATAACGTAGATGTTTTGTTCGCAGCAACAGATAAATTATATGGGTCATGCATTATCACGCCAACGATTTATGAGTTATTACGATCAGTTCAGAGTAGAGGGGAAGAAAATAGATTATGTGATGTGTCGGTGCCTATGGAGGAGATGCAGTCGGAAAGGGGGGAAGAAATTAAATGTCAAAAAGCAGGGGGTAGTGAAATGGGACAACAAAGTATGAATGATCAGAATTTATGTTTATTAAGTCAAAATGAAACTGCAGAAAAAGAGTTAATGATTAGCTGTATTGAAAGGAAAAATAATAGCGAAGATTTAAATGTGGGTCATCAATCAGATGCGAGTATTTACAGGGCACAACAGAAAAGTTGCGAATCGTTACAGGGAGCTTTCAAAGATGCAAAAAAAGAGAAAAATGGGTTTGTTATGGTAGACAATTTGCTTTATCATAGGGAAAGAGTTTCAGGAAATCAAGTTATGCAATTAATGGTACCAAAGGTGAAGAGGGAGGAAATTTTAAAAATTGCACACGAATCGATTTTCGCTAATCATCTCGGCATGAAAAAAACAAAAGAGAGAATTCGTTATTCATTTTTTTGGCCAGATATGTCGCGGGATGTGGAAGAATATTGTGCGTCATGTAAGGATTGCCAACTACGGAGCAGGGAGAGGGTCAGCGATCAGATACCCATCGTCCCTATTGAGAAACCGGAACTTCCGTTCGACGTTGTAAATATTGACATAATTGGAAAAATTGAACCTCCGTCAGCGCGTAGGCATCAATACGTACTTACTGTGGTAGATCAACATTCGCGATGGCCAGAGGCAGTTCCGTTGCGGACAATTACGGCTAAAGCTACGTGCGATGCATTGTTAGAGATATTTATGCGAACAGGAATACCCCGCGTAATAGCGAGTGATCAGGGCAGAAATTTTGTATCAGGGTTAATACAAGAGTTTCATGCTAGGCTGGGGGCGACTCCTAGGTTTGCTACGCCGGGGCACCCACAGAGCTCGGGACTTGTTGAACGATATAATCAGGTATTGAAACGTATGTTGCACCATGTAATTCGTAGCGACCCTAAAAATTGGAATAAACACATCCCCTATTTATTATTTGCGTATAGAGAAATTCCGAATAGCACTGCGGGCGTATCGCCATTCAAATTAATGTACGGAAGGGAGGCCAGAGGGCCACTGGCAGTATTAAAATCTACATGGGCAGGCGAAATCCCACTACCTATAAATCTAGGAAAGAGCGCGACCGAATACCTCCAGGAGTTAAAAATTAATTTAGAAAGGGTGGCGGAACAAGCGGCAATAGTGTCGGAGGTTAAGCAAAGCTTGTATGCGAAGTACGCTAATCGACGAGCGATTTACAAGGAATTTAGACCGGGGGACCAAGTATATTTATTAATTCCGGATTCCAGAACAAATTTTCCGTGAGGTGGACAGGGCCAACCAAAATAGTGGCGCGCTGTAACCCTGATTCTTACAAAGTGAAATTAATAAACGGGAATGTTAGAAATGTCCACGTAAATAATATAAGAAAATTTACTCCTAGGGTACAGGCGGTAGGGGTGATTTTCGAAAATGAGGAAGAATTAGGGGAGGTCCATCCCACCCCCAGTACAAAAGATAACTCCGACCTATTCAATATAGATGAAGTTGATCTAAGTCATTTAGGAAATGTAGAGAAAGAAAAAATGTTAGATTTATTGTATAAGTATAAAGAATTATTTTCTAGAAAAGTGCAAATAGCTAAGGTAGGAAAGCATAAAATAAGAATAAGTGACGCAGAAAAGAAAAAGCCGTATGTTTACAGAATCCCAGAGGCCTTGAAACCTCAAGTAGATAAACAAATTGAGGAGTTATTGGAACTAGGTCTGATTGAAGAAAGTGAGGCAGAGGCGCCACACCCAGTAGTTTGCGTAATGAAGAAGGATGGGGCCTTGCGCCTATGCATAGATTTTTGAGTGCTTAATGCTGTTACAGTGACTGATGATTTCCCAATGGAAAATGCCACCGATCTATTGTTTAGTATTGGCAGGGCCAATGTGATAACCACAATAGACTTACTCAAAGGGTATTGGGCCATACCACTAGAAAAAGAGAGTCAAAATTTAGCATGTTTTAAAACTCACAGGGCTCAGTATCGCTTCAAGGTAATGGCCTTCGGGCTCAAAAACGCAGCTGCGACCTTTCAACGAGAAATGAACAGAGCACTGTCCGATTAGAAGGAGTTCGCCAGAGCATATATAGACGACATAGCCGTCTTTTCTGAAACATTTGCTGAACATCTGGTGCATTTAGAAAAGATACTTTCTAAGTTATCAGACTTAAGATTTTCAGTCAACTTGAAGAAATGTGAATTCGCAAAACCGCAGATTAAGTACTTAGGACATATCATCGGGTCCGGCAGCCATCGGACCGAGCCCGGAAAAGTGGAGGCTATTCGAAGGTTAGCAGTGCCTCAAACGAAGAAACAGTTGAAAAGTGTCCTTGGTCTATGTAATTATTACAGAGATTACATTCCTAAATATGCTGAAGTAGCATATCCTCTAACTGAACTGACGAAGAAGAAGAGTCCAGAACAGCTGTGTTGGTCAGAAGACCATGATCGGGCATTTAATGAGTTGAAAAGAGGTCTTATCGAAGCACCTAGTCTACATACTCCTGTTATAGGAGTGCCATTTGTCATCGAGTGCGACGCATCTGCAGTCGGCATCAGCGCGTGTTTATCGCAGCGAAAAGACGGAGTACTGTACCCAGTGAGCTATGCCAGTCAAAAGCTCACCAAAACTCAACAGGCTTGGTCGACGATAGAAAGGGAGGCCTATGCGGTCATCTGGAGTCTCAAGAAGTTTGAAACGTGGATTTTTGGATCACCTGTGGAACTTATCACCGATCACAACCCACTAAATTTCATCACCAAAAATGCACCCCAATCTTCCAAACTGCAACGATGGGCATTAGCATTGCAAAAATATGACATTCAGATTTCGCACAGACCTGGTGCCAAGTTGATAAATGCAGACGCACTGTCTAGATTGGAGACTATTGGTTAAGAAAACAAACTGTGAAAAACTTTCCAATCTGTATAAGCTTAAAAAAAAAAAAAAAAAAAAAAAAAAAAAAACTCACGAACTGATTGATAAAGGACTGTTTTTCTTAGTGACTTTAAAAGATTTATTTAGTGTGTTACTACATCTTTTGTTTCCTTTTACATGTGTTTTATTTATCTTTGCATTTATTAATGTATGTTATTAAGTATTAATTCTGTTTTGTATTAGTAGGTAAGACGAGTTTTAGGCAGTGTGCCCAGATACTTCAGACATGTAGTTTGTATACTTTTTTTTATATGTATTTATTAGTTTGTATTTTCATTTGGGTAATTTGTTTTAAAAAAAATGGAGTATGAGGATGTCTCCAGACTAAATTTCAGATAGAAAATTGAGGGACCCCCTCCCCCATTTTCAATCTTGGGTGGGGGGTGTGATGTCTGGAAACGTTTAGAGTAATTTCTCTTTCGATCCTTTTGGCGCCAACGCCATACGTCACGTGGTATGCGGGCGCGCGCGGAGAGAGGGGTGGATATTTTTTTTCAGAAAAAAAAGTGATTTTTTGAGAAGGGTAGCCGAGCCGTGCATGTTGGCCGGCATGTTTTTTTGGATTTGTGAAAACGGAAGTATGTCGGGTGCTAGGAGCACCAAAGGATTATAATTTGAGTAGTTTGTAATACAAGTTAAAAATATTGTGAAGTGTAGTTCGTGGAGTGAAACATAAAAGTGTCGTGCATCTTTTGAAACCATTTTTTTTCATTGTAAATAGTCATCACCATTTGTGTCGTCGTATCCTGTTATTTTCTGTTTGGTGAATAAACTAAATAATCTTTGATAAAAAAAGGAGTGTTATTTTTAACAAGATATACACCACGTGGGATGGTCAGAGGAGCTCGCCGATATCACAATTCGGTAAGCATTCATTTTTATCTGTGTGCTGAATATTCAATATTCGGCCAAAATAACTATTTGTTACATCCCTAGTTCTTCCAATTAATTATAATTAAAATGAGCAGATTGTTTTCAAACTGAAATCCAGCAGCAAAATGCTTTTAAAAGACTTACAAATTCATTATTTATTTGCACCTTTTTTTTTTTTTTTTTTTTTTTTTTTTTTTTTTTTTTTTGTCAATGCAAAATAATGAAAGATTAAACTGTAGTCCAGAAACAGTTAAATTTAAATGATTGTCTTTGTGACATACAGGCATTATCCTCCTTGGTTGTTTTTGCATCACATGTGATGCAAACTTTTCCAATAGTTTTCAGTGCTTCAAGGAAATCAGCATTGGTCCTGCCATTTATTCATGTCATTTTAAAAGCCAAATCATATAGGTGTATAGGGGTGAAGTCAAAATCTTATAAATTCAAATCATTTAGATTTTATGAGGAAAACAAAATTAAGATTCACATATGTGGACTTAGAACTGAAGGGGTTATAGCTAGAACATTTTATATCCTCAAATTAGGTGTCTATAAAGAAAAAAATAGTTGCTTACCTTTTAAAGATTCTAATTCATTTGAATCATTAGTTTTTTGACTTGAAGATGATGATGTAATTCTAGAGAAATAAACAACATAAAATTATAAAAGGCAAAAAAAGCAAACAAAAAAATATGTTTCTTTTTTAAAGTGGCCTTGGCATAACTTGACTTTAGGAAGTGTGATTTCTTACCAAATATTTAAAAAAGCAGTGAAAATATAATTGTGACTACAGACAAAAATTCTAATCTGTGTTTACATTTCTTAAATTCGTGAAATGGGTCTCTGGTAGATTAACATTTCCATTATGTCTACAATTTCCATTACGTTAGAATTTGCAATTTGGAATCAATGAGAGAAAAAAAAAAATACTATAGCTTTTTGCCAGGAGAAAGATGATTAACCTTCTGAAAGAATATGCGAAAATGGCTCTAATATACAACTGTATATTGAAAAAGAAATCATACGAAGATGCAATATCAGGAATTGCAAAAAGAGTACTTTTCCGTTATTTACCAATACCATTATCATCAAGCATAATAGTTGCACCATAGAAAATATTTGGAAAAAAAAAAAAAAAAAAAAAAAAAAACACTGTTGGTGCGAAAGTGACCATTTAAAAAATATAGTATTTCTAAATTACAGATTTTCATGAACTACTTTATTATATCAATACAAATACACTTAAAATAAAACAACAAATAAGTATTATGCAATAAAACAATAAAATTAAACTCAATTGAAATTACAGACATGAAATTATAAATGAGATTAAATAATAAACACCACCACACTGTTTTTAATGTCATTTTGGGATGACTCATAATCTCTCAACAAATTGGGTAGGACATCCAGAGCCAACTCTTGATTTCCTCCAACTTTTCGCGAAATATTGTCTCAACACTCAGTGTGATAGCAAACAGCAATATCCCCAACTTTTTATCCACAGCTCAAAAAAGTCTGCGTGACTTTCTGCCCCAAAAGCCTCAGCGGCTTCCCCACCCCCTACTTTCAACCTTTCAGCCAATCAGAGATAAGCGATTGATAAGAATAGGCAATAAATATTAACGGCTGGTACTAGTAGTACTGGTTTTCCTCCAACTTTAGCAACAACAATTGTAACCTTTTTCTTCCTTTGAACGGGAAAACGTTGGGGTTAAAATCGGCTGAAAAGTTGGTGAATCTGATAGCAGCTTTAGGATAATGTCACATGAGCATTGTCGAGCTAGTGTCGAAATGAATGCCCATTCTTGGGGTTGCATTGACCTACTAGGTTGTTCACATGGGCCTGAAAGAGAATGCAGAGCACCACGCTGAGCCTTCAAGTTTCCCCCAAGATGCCAGCCCATACTGGCTTCAAACTTCTAGTTTAATGTGATAAAATTTTGTCCTTTGAAATTTTTGAATTTTTAGTGATTTTTAATGTGCTTTTTAAACATTTATTCGCATTCTACAGTGATTCTTTTACATTTGTGAAAGAATTCCACTTACAATGTGTTAGCCCACTATAGTAAATTTTATCCTCTGCTATATTTGAACTTGTAGTGATTTTTAGAGTTTTTTGCATTTTGTGGAAATTTTTCCAGATTAGTAATTTTTTTTTTTTTTTCTCTCTTACGTGCTACAGAAAGGGGACTAAGTGGACAAAAATGCATAAAAGGGGACCTTTTTCTAAAAAATGAACTTCAGTGGGTGGAAAAGTGACCATTTTGGAGCCATGCAATTTTAAATGTAAAATTTTCCAAACAAAGTAAGATGAATTACATTCTGGGAAATAATTTTTTTTCACTGAGAAAGAACAAGGTCTGGTGAAATCGTGAAGTGGGTTACAGAAAAATATTTTTAGGAGAATTAATATTTTTTTAAACCAAAGACAAAGGAAAAATGTAAGGAAAAAAAATAGATATATAAAGGAAAACAAACAATATTATGTTCATATTTTTTGTTTTTTATATTTTTATTTCCAAAGAGGATGCAGATTTTTAAACATTGCAGAAAAAATGAAAATTGAGGAAATAATTTTCAAAAACGGATTTTTTTTTTTTTTTTTTTTTTAGTTAATACAGCAGAAGATCTTTATTGCAAACCTAAAAACGTTATATAGAATTTTGCATTATATAAATCACATTTCACACATCATTAAACTTATTTTGTACACATAGCCAAATATTGTGTCATGTCTGAAACATATCAAAATACTACAGTAAAACCTCCCTTAAGCGACCACGTTCCGTTCCAATAAAAATGGGTCGCTCTGAGAGGTAGCCTCTGAATGGAGGTTCTGTTTAAATCCAGATTTTAATTGTTAAAAAAAGGTAATAATTAATGTTACTAAAATTTACTTTTTACATTAAGAAAAAATAAAAAAATTAAGTATCAAAACAAAAGTTAATTACGAAGTTAATTACTGCAGATTTTAAAAAAATGAATACATTGACGTTTGCTTTGATTTTATGGTTTTACCTTTTATAACTTATATATATTTCCATGTCCTTTTAAAGCTCAGTAAATAAATGCAATTTTTTTTTTTTTTTTTTTTTTTTTTGGACGTGAACAAATAATGACGATTTCATTAATTTATTTATTTCTTTGAGAGTTTCCTGGCAGAATAGGGCAAAGGAGTTTATTGATTGTCATTCTTAATTTGTCATCAAAGTTAAAACCATTGCCTAAAAAAGGCACAAAGGAGTTTAAACACTTAAAAGTTACCGGAATAAAAATAATTCTAAATTCAATTTAGAAGTTTGATGAATAATACGCTCTCCGGAATTATTTTTCTAATAAAACCCTCTTCAAACGACCAGGAAAAAACTGAATTTGTTTCATTTTCTTCAAAGAAATGGGTAGCTCATGGAGGGAGTTCAACAGGGATGGTCTCTGAATGGAGGTAAAATTAGTATTGATCCTATGAGAATAAATTTCGTTCCATGAAAAAATGTTCAGGAGAGGTGGTCGCAGAGGGAGGTTTCACTGTATTATATTTTGATATCATTATATTGCATTCCTTGGGACCAGGAGTTGTGCAGATTATAAAATTTTGCATAATATTTCACACATTGTTAAATTTATTTTATAAATTTAGCCTAAATATGACTGGACTAAATCATTTACTATTTTCAAATATGTTTATTGTAGTAATAGCAATTTTTCATTCAAAATCACTGTAATAAGGAGATAAAGATGAGCTAATGTATCAAATTTAGTCCTCTAGAGAGTAGTAATTTCTTTACAATATGGAATGCAGATGCTTCTTAACTGCAAAATTTATTGTATATGTCTGACAAGTTGCGTGTTATATAGAGAATTGCATTATATAGAATTGCATCATAAAAATCTACCGCATTAATACATTTTTTAATAGATTAAACCATTCAGAAAGAAAATGAATGTAGATTTGGTTTGGAAATTTTCTTTTTTTCATAATTTGCTTTCCACAGTGGATGCAGATTTTTTTAAAATTGCAGAAAAAACAAAAAATCCCACAACATTGTTCAGATAAGATTTTTTTAAAGGATTTTTTTTATGAATTGCACAATTAGAAATAAAAGTTTTGTTGATATCATTTTTTGTTTTTTGTTTTTTTGTATTTTCAATAGTTAAGCCAACGCAGACTCATAAATGTGAGGGAGACAAAAATGCAAAAGAGACCTTTTGAATAGAATTTTTTCAAAGGGTAAATATTACGTTTTTTTTTTTTTTTTTTTTTTAAGGATTGCATGGCTAGAAAGGAAAAATATGCTTAAATATATTTTGGTAATTTTTGTTCTTTCATATTTCGATTATTTAAGCTGATAAGTACATGTAAAGACACGAAAAATGAGCATTTTAACCTTCTGATTCCTTCTCTACTGGTGGGTCAGTGAAAAACTGTGGTACTCACTGCGATCATCATCAGCATGCCATTTCATCATATTTCTTATGGTTTTTAATTAATATCTTTCTTAATTCCCAAAAAGGGAAAAATCTGAGCCTCAGGTGCATTTGCACCTGCCTTGGAATATCCTCATCCAAATTTTCAGACCTCTATGTGCAGTAGATTTTCATAGCTATCACCAAAACACAGACACACACATGGACAAACTCCTTTCTTTAATTAGTATAAGAAGCCTTTTGTACTTACTTCTCAAATAATTTTGCAAGGGGTGTTTCAGTTAAAATCATCTGTTTTATTTTCCAATCATTTACTTCTTCTTCTAAAGGTTTTAACATATTCTCATATAAATGACTTTTATCAGCAGGCAGTTTGAATTTCATCTTCTCTTCTGTATCACTTATAATATCAGCATCAGGCATTTTTGAACAAATGTAAGATTTGATTCGAATTGTGTTGAATTCCGGTTCTTTCAATAAAGTGAGTATATAGCCAGCACCTAAACAAATATGATTAATTATAAATATATCAATACACACACACACACACACACACATATATATATATATATATAGTTAAAAAATTCCAAAAGTAATTTCAAACATTACCACACACTGTAAACTTTAAATGAAGCACAATATTAACTAAAACATACAATAAAATATTTTAATATAATGAACTATCTCCCAGAAACTCAACATAACCAAATTAATCTTGAACAAAATCAACCATAAGTAACAAGACAAATAACAAACTAACTAAACATGGAGACAGGCTGCGTGGCTTATGACAGTGCAATGCAGGGTTAAAATAATATAATATAAGCTACATATACATGTGGGAATTTTGTAAGAACACTTGAATCAGACTGAATGTCTCTGATGCTGTATTCCACTTCGAGATTAAAAAGTCAATAAAGCTGCGTGAAGTGAAAATGCAGAAAAAGTAAATAGAACGAAAAATGAGTTTGACGACGGAGGTTTTATTAAAAGGAACAGAACATTTTTCGACGAAATAAGATAGAATATTTAAACGACGTAAGAAAATCTTAAAATATTCGACGGTGCTAAATAAATGAAGCCAAAGTTGTAGCTTTTAAGCTAAATATAGATTGAGAAGAGTGCTTTTTAACTGTATTTTTGTTTTGTCTTCATCTTAATAAATGGCAGTGTTCGTCTCAGAAGTGAGTTATAATTCCTAAATATAGTCTCATCCCATAAAGTGGTGTCAGAAGTCCCAGTTAACCCACCGATATTATTAATTCGTCAAAATTACCCATCTTACGGATTCAAGCCAGATATTATTCTAACGGTGAGTTCATTGTTATTATTTTATTATGAAGTTAGTTGAAATACCTGAACTGGAACTTGTATTTAAAAACGAACGAACAAATAAAATTAAATTACTACATAAATTCCTATTTGATGCTGACGGTGATCGCTCTAATAGAAAGAGAATACGTGATTTTACTGGTTTCGGATTTCAAACCGACAGCACCGAGTTCAAAAATAAAATAACTAAAGTTCAAACTGATTTTTCATTAAATGATCAGATTACAGTGTGCAATCTACTTTGTATTGCTAATGAAGGATCTCTAAATGATCTTGCAACCCGATTAGTTACATACCTTTCAGACTTAAGCTTACTACAAACTAATATTATACAAAATGAAAGTGACACTGACTCGGAACCCGAATTGCTTTCAAATAATATGAATTCAAGTAATAACACCAAATTATCAAACTTTGACAAACAGAAGCAACTTCCAGTTCAAAGTTTTGTGCCATCGTCTATTAATTTCACTGATGTTGAAAGTGTTATACCTCCTTTTGACAGAAGTTCTTTTAGTGATATAAATGTCTGGATCAATAATTTTGACGATGTCACTAATATGTTTAACTTATCTGACTTTCTTAAATTTATATTTTGTAAAAGATCCTTATGAGGAAAAGTCCAGTTATTAGTACAGACAGAATTTCATATCAATTCATATGACAAACTGTTAGAATGTTATTCCATATGGAAGGCATGAATACGAAATTCCTCAATAGGTAAACAATAAAAAAAGTTAAAAGTTTTACCTTTATGTTTTGATGTGTTTCAATGGAAATATACTCTTCTTAGGATGAACAAAAAAAAACATTTATTAGAAGATTGAATACACTAGAATAATATATATGCTGGTCACAGTACGGTTCACACTTCACAATAAAACAAAACAGATGTATAAGACTATTTACAAACACAAAGAAATACTTTGAACTATGGCTTGTTGCAGTTTTTTTATCATATTATATTCCTTTGGAATATTATTGGATTTTTTTAATCAAGCAGCATTTTGCTGCCAACTGCTATAAGGGAAGGAACAACACTCACTGAACTGAGTGTCTGTCACAGTAGATCAAATAAAAAAATGATTGTCTGATGCTGCCATCTGGTGGATGTTCTTGAAAACAAAAGAGCATTTTCTAACATCTCTCCCGTTTTGTGATAGAATCTGACACCAGGTGGATAAGGTTTCGACAAAGTTCAAATTTGGCCTTTGGCAGCGGCTTCGTCATTATATCTGCTATCATTTCATTTGTTGATAGATATTTGACATCTATAACATTTTTCGTTTTTAAATCTCGTATGTAATGATACTTTGTATCTATATGCTTAGTGCAAGATTTAAATTTTTCACTTTCAACCAATTTAATTGTAGATTGGTTATCCTCAAAAATTCTAATAGGAAAATGTTGTTGTAAATTGAGATCTTTACATAATTTTAAGATCCATAGCACCTCTTGAGTTCCTTGTGACAGTGCCACATATTCAGCTTCTGCTGACGATAATGTCACACATGTTTGTTTTCGTGAGAACCAAGAAATGCAGCTATTGCCTAAGAAGATTACATTTCCTGAGGTGGATTTTCTGTCTGTAGCATCTTGACCCCAGTCTGCATCCGAGTATGCAACTATATTAGGATATTCTTTTGAAGAAATGTGGAGATCAAGGTCTTTCGTTGTTTTTAAGTATCTTATTACCCTCTTAACAGCATTCCAGTCCTTTTGTCTTGGATTATTGCATCTTCGACTTAGTATGTGTGTAGGAGCGGTAATATCAGGTCTTGTGCATGAGGAAATATATAAAAGACTTCCTATAGCTTGTCTATAATTATCATTTGATGATAAAAGATTTTCTTCTTTATCTAAACTATAATAGTTAGTTTCCATTGGGGTATAAGTTGGTTTGGCTTCTTCAAGCTGAAAATCCTTAACTAATTGAGTTATTTTACTTCTTTGTGAAAGTAAATAACTTCTATCTTCTTTTCTGTAAATTTCTATACCTAAGAAGTATTTTGCTTCTCCTAGTGATGTTATGGGATAAGATTTCTTTAAGTAATTTATTACTTCATTAACTTCATTTTCATCTTCTGAGCTCATCAGCATACCATCTACATACAGTATGAGATAAATTGTCTTCTTTGATTTTTCTTTTATGAACAAACATGGATCAGCTTCACTTTGTTTAAATCCATATGCCTTTAAAGTATTCTCTATTTCTTCATTCCAGCACTTGGCGGCTTGTTTAAGACCATATATAGCCTTTTTTAATTTATAGACTTTGTCTTTATTTTCTTCATCATGAAAGCCTTCTGGTTGATGCATATATAATTCTTCATTATCTAGTTTACCATGTAGAAAGGCTGTTTTAACATCTACTTGGAATACTCTGGCTTTATGATAAGCTGCCCAGGTCAGAAAAGCTCTAATAGTTGTATGTTTGACGACAGGAGAGAAGGTTTCATCATAATCAGTGCCTAATTTTTGAGCGAAACCTTTGGCAACTAATCGTGCTTTGCATTTTATTGCTTCTCCATTTTCATTATGTTTTGTTTTGTAAACCCATTTACAGCCAATGGCGTGCTTGCCTTTGGGTAAAGTAACAAGCTCAAACACTTCATTTTCCTTTAAAGAGTTAAATTCTTCCTTCATAGCTTGAAACCATTTCTGTTGATCTTTTACTGGTAATTGTAAAACATCTTTAAAAGTTTCAGGATCTTGATTTCTCGAATAACTGTCTTCAGTTTTATAAGAATATCTTTCTGGTGGAATTCCTTTAGTCTCTCTGTTAGATATTCTTCTCTGGAAATTATCTTCACTTTCTTCAGTTGTTGGGCTATCTATTGATTTTTCATCCATTTTTATTTTTTTTGCAATATTTTCTATTCGGATAGCTTTACTATCATTTTCAAGATTTTCTTCCGAAAAATTGAAATGCATTAAATCTGAGATTCGCTCTTCAGGATTTTCTTTAAAGACATTTTCACAGTTCATATTTTCAAAAAACTTCACTGTTCTGCTTATCACTATTTTTCTACCGCCTATATAAATTCGGTATCCTTTGCTTCTTAAATCGTAACCAACAAAGACTCCTTCAGTGGCCTTTTCGTCAAATTTTTGTCTCTTCTGTTTATGAACATACACATATGCTTTGCATCCAAATACTTTAAGGTGACTCAAATTTGGCTTATGCCCATTCCACAGTTCATATGGTGTCTTTTCAGTTGATTTTGTGGGTAATCTATTTTGTAAGTAGGCTGCTGTAGCTATGGCTTCTGCCCAGAATGTTTTTGGCAGTTTAGCATTTATAAGCATGGCTTTACTCATTTCAATAAGCGAGCGATTCTTTCTTTCTGCGACTCCATTTTGGGACGGTGAATATGGCGTCGTTGTTTCATGATTTATTCCTAAGTTTTTAAGGTAATCTATGACAGATTCGTTGCAATATTCTGTTCCATTGTCACTACGCAAGGATTTAATCTTCAATCTAAATTTATTTGTTGTTGATGCAACATACTCTTTTAATTTATCAAATACTTCATCTTTAGAAGAAATAAAATATACTTGTGTATAACGAGAGTAATCATCAATAAATGTAACAAAATATCTTTTTGATCCCATACTTTTTGTTTCTGCAGGACCGCATACGTCGCTGTATATCAAATCAAGTGGTTTTTACTTCTGTATTGCGTTTCTTTTGGAAATGATTTTTCTGTTAACTTAGCTTTTATGCAACTTGAACATTCAGTATTATGAGAACAATTATTCACAGTAATACCTAAAGCTAAATCATCTTTTTGAATTTTCTTGATGGATTCCCAATTTCTATGGCCCAGCCTTTGGTGCCATTTTAGAATGCAGTTAACATTAGAACAAACGGGTAATATTTCTGAAGCACTATATACCTTTTCATTTGTAGGTATTATTTTTAATCTGTATAACCCCTCATCAGCTTTTGCATCTGCAACTAAGATGTTGCCCTTTTTAATTAAACATATATCATCTTTAAATGTCACAACAAAACCTTTCTCAGTACAAGACTGGACAGATAATAAATTACTATCCAACTCGGGAACATAAAGCACATGATCTAATGTAACTCTATTTGTTTGACCATTAAGTGTTTCAATATTAAAAGTACATTTACCCTTTCCCTTTGCAGTTAATTTAGTTCCATTAGCAATTGTAATTGTATCTTTATTCGAATTCTTTAATTCTGAGAACAGTTCCAAAGAATTAGCTAAATGAACAGACGCACCTGAATCAATAACAAAAGACAAATTTTTGTTTTTATTTCCATTTTGCTGAGATTTCATAACAAAACTCGAAGAATTTGATTCTTCCATTAATTCATGATAGTTTTGAGAATCTAATAGATTTTCATTTTGACTAGCAGTAGAGGCAGAGAAATTGTTTGGTTTTTTAAACTGTTGACGTGATCTATCTTGGGTGAAATTTGGTTTTGTTTTGTTAGTATTATTACCCTTTAAGTGAAAACAATCTTCACGGTTGTGATTATTCTTTTTGCAATGAGAACAAAATTTGTGCTTATTCAAATGCTTTGGTTTATCCCTATTACCCTTTAAAGCAATAGATTCAAATTTTGTTGAAATTTGTTTAGTTTCAACTCTTCTAAGATACTCATCAATTAATTTGTTTTGAACATATTTTAATGATAAATCTGTTTCATATTTACTTTCAATAGCAGTTATAAAGGTACTATAAGAATTTGGTAAGGAACAGAGCAAAATAGCTATTAAATTATCATCTTGTATTACTTCACCTATACTTTTTAATTTTTCTGCTAATTCTAAGACAGAATTAATATGATCCTGCATTTTAATACTTTCATTATATTTAATGGAATACAGCTTCCTAAGAAGATAAAGTTTATTTATTAAATTTACTCTTTCATGAACAGATTTCAATTGATCATATGTCTCTTAGCACTTTTAGCATGTCTGACATGAATAATTTGTGAATCTGAGATATTTAAACAAATTAATGCCCTAGCATTTCTATCATTTTTTACCCAATTATCATTATTTTCCTTTTTAGGTTCAAATACAACATCATACAGACCTTCTTTGATTAACAATTGTTCTATTTTGAACTTCCAAACTGAATAGTTGTCATCAGTTAATTTATCAACATAATGAGATTCTTTAATACTAGACATTATGATATAATATTTGCTTATTTCACAGAAAATAAAACTTTTTCTCTTATTAATACATCAAAACAACAATTATAAACTCAAATATAATGCTAATGATGAAATAAGAACAAAATAAAATTCTTGAGAACAATTTTTGAAGTTACTTTTGATTTCAGAAAAACTGTTCTTAAATGTTCAATTCTTTGTTTAAAACATAAATTTACATTTGCAACTTGTATAATAAAATTTCAATAAGAAATTGGCAAAATAATTTCTTTTCTTATCAATACACAATGCTTTTGATTTCAAAATAAGAACAATTCTTTGAATTTTCTTTTATATCATTCACTTAAGAAAAATACCAACATTCAGAAAATAATTATTTCTTTGAATTTAATTATATTATATTTTCTTCTTTTATATTATTATATTTAAAATTGAGATAACTTCAGTCTCATAATCAACTGTTAGAATGTTATTCCATATGGAAGGCATGAATACGAAATTTCTCAATAGGTAAACAATAAAAAAAGTTAAAAGTTTTACCTTTATGTTTTGATGTGTTTCAATGGAAATATACTCTTCTTAGGATGAACAAAAAAAAACATTTATTAGAAGATTGAATACACTAGAATAATATATATGCTGGTCACAGTACGGTTCACACTTCACAATAAAACAAAACAGATGTATAAGACTATTTACAAACACAAAGAAATACTTTGAACTATGGCTTGTTGCAGTTTTTTTTATCATATTATATTCCTTTGGAATATTATTGGATTTTTTTAATCAAGCAGCATTTTGCTGCCAACTGCTATAAGGGAAGGAACAACACTCACTGAACTGAGTGTCTGTCACAGTAGATCAAATAAAAAAATGATTGTCTGATGCTGCCATCTGGTGGATGTTCTTGAAAACAAAAGAGCATTTTCTAACACAAACTTAAACAACTCTTAATTTCAGAATTCAGTACCACTTATAATTCTGCCGAGTTACATGATATATTAAATAAACGAAAATTGCAAGAAAATGAATCGATAGAAGAATATTTTCTTATCATGAAACAGTTATGCTCGCATGGTAACATCGAGGATTCCGCATTAATGCAATACATCATAAATGGTATACCCGACCCTGTTTTCAGAAAATCAATGTTCAGAATTCAAGCAAAAGCTCAAAATTTGACATGACTTTGAGAATAGTAAATTTCGTAAAGTCAAACCTGAAATGCCAGTGAAGGAGAAATCCTTTCGACCAAAATCTGACATTTTTTGCTTTAATTGTGGCTTGTCAAATCATAAAAGTAGCCAATGCAGACATAAAGACAAAGGCCCTCGTTGTTTTAATTGTTCAAATTTTGGCCACAAATCGGCTCAATGTGATCAACCAAGGAGGCCTAGATTAAGTCAGAACCCTCCAATGTTTCCACAGTTATGTCAAACACTTTCATGATCAAACAAGTCATTATTTTATCTGTAAATGTTACATCATTGGTAGACACAGGTAGTGAAAGAAGTTTGCTAAAGGAAAGTATTTACCACAAACTCCATACAAACTCGAACCTTGAACATTCAACTATCACATTAACTGGATTAGGAAATACTACAATCAAACCCCTGGGTTTTTTCTCAACGGACATTATGATAGATGATTTTAATTATGCAACTAATGTTTATGTAGTCCCAGATTATTCCATATCTTTTGATCTTATTATTGGTACAGATGTTATACAACAAAGTATTTTAACAATTTCTGAAAATAATATTTCGATGCAAAAAATCGAGAAAAATGACAATATGTCCAATAATTTTTTGATTAATGTTGCTCATGTGTTAGACGATCTTAACCTTGATTTATCTCATATTACCGATAAAACAATACGTAACTTATTCAAAATTATTCTCCCAGAAAAATAAAGACAACTGATGTTAAATTATCAATTCATCTGGAAAACGAAGAACCTATCACTTGTCCTCCCAGACGCTTAGCGCAAATAGAGAAAAACTTCGTCGAAAAACAAATTTCTGAGTGGCTCGAAAAGAGAATTATTCGTAAAATCACTAGTAATTTTTCATCACCTATTGTCCTAGTAAAAAAGAAAGATGGTTCCTATAGATTGTGTGTTGACTATAGGAAGTTAAATTCTAAAACACATAAACAACGTTTTCCCCTCCCAGTAATTGATGACATTACTGATCAGTTGCATTCTGCAAAAGTATTTACTACTCTTGACCTTAAAAATGCCTTTTTTCATGTCGAAGTAGAAGAAAATAGTAGAAAATATACTTCTTTCGTAACACATTCTGGTCAATTTGAATTCTTATATATGAATTATGGCCTTAGCGATGCACCCTTAATGTTTCAAAGGTATATTTATAACGTTTTTCGATACCTCATTAATGAAAATGTACTTATTGTCTATATGGATGACTTCATAATACCAGCTGAAAGCAAAGTCGAAGGACTCCAGAAATTACAGCGCGTCCTTACAACTGATCCGAATAAGGTTTAGAACTGAATCTTAAAAAATGCCACTTTTTACAGAGAGAAATTGATTTTTTGGGTTACCACATTAAAAATGGTCAACTGCACCCATCTCCCTTAAAAACTAAAGCTGTCCTTAACTTCCCAGAACCTAAAAGTATAAAAGACGTACATTCATTTGTCGGACTAACTTCATATTTTCGTAAATTCATTCAAGATTACTCTTTAATAGCTAAGCCTTTAACAGATCTCCTTAGAAAGGACACTAAATTTCACTTTGGTAACCAGCAACGAAATGCATTTAATCACCTGAAACACATCTTTTCTTCAGGTCCTGTTTTAAGCATTTATAACCCTAGTAACGAAACAGATGTTCACTGTGATGCATCTATTGACAGTTACGGAGCAGTCCTCCTTCAAAAGTCTTCTATTGATAACCAATTTCACCCTGTCTATTTTATGAGCAAAAAAAACCACAGATGCCGAACGTAAATATTAGAGTTATGAATTAGAAGTTTTAGCTGTCATTGAAGCCCTTAAAAAATTTCGCGTTTACATTCTAGGTATTCCTTTCAAGATAGTCACAGATTGCAACGCATTCGCCCTTACTATGAATAAAAAAGATATTTGCATCAAGATTGCTCGATGGGCTTTAATGTTAGCTGACTATAACTATACAATTGAGCACAGACAAGATACATGCATGCGCTATGTCGACGCTTTAAGTAGAAATCCAATATGTATGATCATTTAAGATAGTTTTACTTCGAAAATCATACAATCACAGAACACTGATGAACATATACAGACCATCAAAGAAATATTGAAAACAAAGCCATATGACAACTATTTCCTTAAAAATAACGTTCTCTATAAAAATTATAAAGGTATCGATCTGGTAGTTGTGCCGGATGAAATGCAGCTAAATGTCATTAAACACGCTCATGACAACGGACATTTTGGCCGTAAATGCTGTGAAGAACTCCTTAACGAAGAATCTTTCATCCCTAATATGTCAAACAAAATTGATAAAATTATAGCAAGTTGTGTAACATGCCTTTTGTATAATCGCAAATGAGGAAAACAAGAAGGTGAATTACATCCCTTACCTAAAGAAGAGACTCCTCTCCAAACCTACCACATTGATCATTTAGGCCCTCTTGAAACAACTAACAAAAATTATAAACATATTTTCTTTAATAGATGCATTTACTAAATTCGTCTGATTGTATCCCTGTAAAACAACTTCTGCTACCGAAGTTATATCAAAACTACGACAACAAAGTTACACTTTTGGCAATCCTTCCACCATCATTAGCGATAAAGGTCCTGCCTTCACAAGCAAAGAATTTGCTGATTATTGTCAAGATGAAAATATAAAACACGAGACAGTTATAACTGGCCTTCCCCGTGCCAATGGTCAAGTAGAACGACCTAATTCTACTATAATTTCTGTAATCTCTAAAATGTCCAAAGACGAACCGACCTAACGGTTTAAACATATTTAGAAAGTTCAACAAGTCATTAATTCAACTTACCAATGAAGCATTAAGAAAACACCGTTTGAAATATTATTTGATACAAAAATGAAACAGAAAGAACATGTACAAATTATTGACCTCTTAAACAGTGCAGTCGAAGAACAATTCATGAAAGACAGAGAAGAGCTCCGTACAGAAGCCAAGAAGAATATTCTAGAAATTCAACAAGAAAATCACAAGCACTATAATTTACGACGTAAGAAACCCTGGAAGTACAAGCTTGGTGACCTCGTAGCAATTAAGAGAACCCAGAAAGGACCAGGTTTAAAGTTAAAATCTAAATTCTTAGGTCCGTATAAAGTAACCAAAGTCAAGTCTAACGACACCTACAACGTAGCGAAAATCTCATCGACCGAAGGACCGATAAATACTAGCTCCTGTGCTGAATACATGAAACCTTGGCCTGATGAAAACTGAAGCTTCAAAAAACATTTTTTAAAATCTTTCCTTCTTGTGTGTTATGAAAATTTTATAAGTCAATACTTTTAAAGAAATTTCCATATGATGTTACACCACTTCAAATAGACTGACTGATCTTTCTGATGTACAGATTAATTATTTTTTTTCTTCTTCTTTTCCCCCTAAGAACAGTTACTGGTTTTTGTTTTTGTTTCCTTTACAGATTCTATTTTAGCACATGTCGCTGCAGCAGCTCCAGATGTCAGGAAGACTGCATGTGGGAATTTCGTAAGAATACTTGAATCAGACTAAATGTCTCCGATGCTGTATTCTGCTTCGAGATCAAAAAGTCAACGAAGCTGCATGAAGTGAAAATGCAGTAAAAGTAAATAGAATGGAAAATGAGTTCGACAATGCAGGTTTTGTTAAAAGGAACAGAACATTTTTCGACGAAATAAGACAGAAACAACGTAAGAAAATCTTAGAAATATTCGACGGTGTTAAATAAATGAAGCCAAAGTTGTAGCTTTTAAGCTAAATATAGATTGAGAAGAGTGCTTTTTAACTGTATTTTTGTTTTGTCTTCGTCTTAATAAATGTCAGTGTTCGTCTCAGAAGTGAGTTATGATTCCTAAATAGAGTCTCATCCCATATAAATATATATATGAAAGGATAAAAACCATTTTTAAATTCAAAATTCAAATTAAACATAAAAAATTTTAATTAAAATCAGAAGTCTCTATCTTCTAACTATAAATCTCAATCTAAAATAGAGGTGGGCATTATTTAACACAACAGTTAAAAAAACACTGTAATTGCTTTAAAGTTTGTTTTTTAGTAACAGAATATCAGAAACTTATTTATAACTATTTATCAATTTCCTTTGCGAAAAACTGAAAAATAAGAAAAAAAAAAGAAAAATATTTTAGTTTTGTTTTAATTTTATATTGTGATGAAAATAAAATCACAAATCTTTTTTCCTAGCTCTTAATAAATCCTTTTAAGAAAAAGCAAAAAAAAAAAAAAAAAAAAAAAAAAAAATCCACTATTACAAAAGAGTCAAGTAAATCCTACTTTAGCTTAAAAAACAAAAAATGTTCAACTGCGACCTACGTATGAAAAAGAAAAGCCAACAAGTATTTTCTTTTCATTCATTACTCAATCACTTTTCACCCCCACTAACAATAATAGAGATGTCCAAGCAGAATCCATCTGCTTGAAATCTTACAGCAAACTCTTCTCCTCATTCTGTTATTAGGAATAGGAATAAAAACTATATATCAGCTGTAATTATCTGTCAATATCAAATATTCTACATCAACTGTTAAATGTTCAAATATTATGTTCGCTTCAGTATGAGATCCGTAGTTCTTTCAGTGTCAAATGCATAAAAAAATTTGATCACTTCTCTGAGAGATTACAGTTACTTATAATACATAGCTATGAAGCACTTATATTATTCAAAAAATATATTATTGCTTTGAATATATTGCTTATCTAGACTGGTAATATTAGAATCTGAGAATTTTATGTTATAGAGAAGGGAGGAAAAACTTTTCTGAGTTTGTAAATTAGATTTGCGCATGCTTTGGTGGTTGGGGATATTTTAAGGTGAGGTAAAGTATTTTTTCAATTACGTGTTGAAGGATATGTCTTTTGATGCTATGTACGGGTGCGGTAAAACTATTTATTTATTTATTTATATCAGTTTTTTATATACAATTAGCTTGACCCTGACCCATTGTGACACAATATGACCCACTAATCAAATTTTCTCGAATATGCGATCTAGCCCAAAGGTATTCTCTTGGCCGAAAACGATAGAATACAGAATTTAGTCAAAACCATTAGAGCCGTTTTGCAGATAAAATTAGCTTGACCCACAGTGACCCAAAAATGAACCACCAATCGAATTTTCTCTAACATGTGACTTAGCCCAATAGTCTTCCCATAATCCAAAACGATAGATACAAAATTTAGTCAAAATCATTAGACCGTTTTTTAGATAAAATTGGCTTGACCCATCGTGACCCAAATAGGACCCACTAATTAAAATTTCTCGAATATGTGACCTAGCCCAATAGTTTTCTCGTGCCCAAAAAAGGTTGGACACAAAATTTAGTTCAAATCGATTGAGCCATTTTTTAGATATAATTAGCTTGACCCTGACCCATTATGACCCACTAATCGAATTTTCTCGAACATGTGACCCAGCCCAATGATCTTCTCGTGCTCGAAAATGGTAAAATACAAAATTTAGCCGAAATCGTTAGAGCCGTTTTCAAGATAAAATTTACATACACACACACAATTTTTCTTGTATTATAAGATTTTTATAAATCGAACTATTTTTATTATATTTTATCATTACTTTGGAGGAATTTGTATTGTATTTTTTATAATCATGAGTCCTTATTCTGAGACGTCAGAACATGAGGTCGAAAAGGTTAAGTCAGGGACTCTCAGAATACTGTTCTAATTAAAGAAAATAATATTAGTGAGAAGAGTGATAAGGATAGTAATAAAAACAAGTTAGCAGATAACTCGTTTAATAATATGCTATCACCACCAAACTTTACACATATCAGAGGCTCAGGAGGTATGTGCAAGGACAAGTGTCTCTAGTACCTAATCTCACATTTAATTTTAATCAGTTTATTACAAATATTCTAAATTTTTTGGAGGGAAATCCAGATATTACTGTTGCAGACTTTATTGGCAAAATCACTGAGGTTTAAGGTTTGGTTGGCAAGAAGCACAGTGTGTGCTTGCAATCAAACCCAAATGAATAGGGGAAGCCCAAAAATTTATAAAGTTGTAACCTCACTTTAAAACAACACAAAGTTTTAGAGACTTGAAAGAAGCATTACAAAATAGATTCACAAAAACTGTATATGAAGTGTATCATCTACAGGAGTTTACCATGGCAAGACAGTTACCTAGAAAATTAAATAGAGCTTTCTTATCGAAGGTTTTGGGGCTCTCTTACAAATGTTTTTCTCATCAGGAAACTATCAGAGAAAAACTCTTATTGCAAAAATGTTTTCAGGGTTTACAGCCAGAAGTAAGGAAATTTGTTATGCCTCATTCCCCAAACACATATCAACAAATTTGGGATTTGGCGATATGCCAGGAGAAGTGCACTTATTATGATGAGGCCCAAACTTCAATGAGTGTTGCTCAGGCCCATAACACTCCATCTAATGAATTACAGGAAATAAAAATGTTGATTCAAAATGTTGACAGCGACAATCAATTTAATTTCAACTGAATTTTTAGATCAATATTTACCAAATTGGTTCAATAAAAGTGAACCTTGTGCAATGCAAGTCGTCGAGGTTAATATTGATGTCATGAGTTTAGATAAGCAAATCAAACTAAGTTTAACTGATCAAGAAATAAAATTTGATGTAACATTTTTTATTAGTAATAGTCTTAAGGCTATTCTGGGTTCAGAATTTTTTAAATCTCATAACATAATTATTGATTATAGAACTGAAACTCTAAAATACCAAAATCATACAATTGTTCCACGATTCTGGAACAATCTAAAAAACACAGAAGTTAATTCAATCAGTTTGCATAAATTTGGAGGTGTTGGAAGCATGGTAAATAAAAATGTTATTGAGACAAGATCTGAACAATTTATCAAAATTAAAATTGATAATTTTCTGCAAACTCAAAACTTGATTTTCGTCCAACCATCAAATAAATCTTTGAATAATTCTTGATTAGTAGCTAATGCCATTTATAAGTATGAAGGCAACAAAAATTTATCCATTAAAGTAGCAAATGTAACAGACAGAAAAATTCATATAAACAAAAATTGCCAGATTGCCAAAATTGAATTTGTTGAAGCTGTTCACATCCAGAATGCAACAGCAGACACTTTAGAGGTAGAAAATGAAATTGTGGATTTTATTTGGTAAATTTGATTTAGATCATTTAAGAAAAGCACAAAAACAATTAGTTACGGAAGTTATAAATAAAAATAAGTCCATTTTTGCACAGACTGTTAAAGACAACGGGGTGTAATACTACCTGCTATAAAATTTATTTTACAGATGATGTACCAGTTCGTTCCAAAACTTATAGGACTCTGTATGCTTTAAGACAAGAACTTAAACAACAAATTGACGATTTACTTGAAGCAGATAGACTTATGAAGTAGAAACAACTATTTTGAAATTAAAAACAATATCACATTGAAATTGATTTGAGAGTTCTTTCATGCTGAACTAAAAGTAGATACAGAATAAAAACAATTTAACTAAAATGATTTATTACCATACTTCTTCTTCAGAAACATTGGGGATCCACAACATTTCAAATGTCCTTTATGAAAAACAGCAATGCTATCAGCAAATGCATGGGCTTCTTTGATATGAGAAGTTGTAAAGAAAATAGCTCTGCTTCGTTTTTCTAATAAAAGAGCATCCCAAGTTAATCTTCGACTACTTGAATCCATGTATAAAGTTGGTTCATCAAGAAAAACAACCTAAAATATTTAAACAGAATATTTTAAAAAATTGCAGATTTCCCTCCCTCCGTCCTCCTCAAGTTGATATTCTGAAAAATAATGGTTTTGGAGATGGCAGATGAGAAGGGGCGGGAGATTATAGATAATATAAAAAAAAAATAAATGTTTTTGTATGTTTATTTAAAGCACCCAGTTACATAAATTAAATTTTCTGAAACCCTTAGTAAAATCATATTCATTAAAAAAAGTGCAAAATAATGGATGAGAAGTTTATCCTAAGTTAAAAAAAAAAAAAAAAAAAAAAAAAAAAAAAAAATATATATATATATATATATATATATATATATATATATATAATGCAATAAGGTATGTATGGGAACATATTTGATATTTTGCAGACATTTTAGAAAAATATAAAGTCCCACAGAATGCAAGATGCTTTAATTAAGAAGTTGAAAGTTTCACTTTATTACACTCACATAGATGCCAACATTGTAAATACTGTATCAGGAGTAAATTAGTAAAATTTCAGGAGTTTTGGATACTCATCAGGAGTAAAATATTCACGTTTCAGGAGTTGCACATAATTTTTTTTTAGCTGTATTTTAAAATATTTTTTAGGTACTTTATGAATCCTCACCCCTGACAGCTTTTGTATTCATCCATACAAACATAATTTAAACACTAATTTACTTTTATATTTTATGTAATTAATATTTTTTGTAATAAAGAGACTTTTTTCCACAAACAATTGACAAAATTCTCAATTTTTTGCCGCGACTGACTGACTGACAAAAATCACGATCTATTGCCACGACTGACAGACAAAAATCGCGATCTTTTGCTGTGAAGGACTGACGAAAATTGCGATTTTTGCCGCGAACGACGGACGAAAATCGCGGCCTTTAGCCATGACCAACAGACGAAACGGACAAAAATCGAGGTCTTTAGCCGCGACTGACTGACAGAAATCGCGATCTTTTGCCACGACTGACTCACGAAAATCGCGGTCTTTAGCTGCGACCAACGGACGAAAATCGTGTTGGCTTAAATTCAAATATATGTTTCTGTAAAGTTAAGTTTATTAAAATAAAAATGCATTTCTATATTTTCCCAATTAGTTTTTCCAGTTTCTCTGCTCAACTAATAACACTTAATGTATTTTCAAAGAAACAGTAAAGTTTCAATGACTTGTTTAAAGTTCATTTAAATGTGTGTAAGATATCAGTTTACTATTTTTGAATATTAATTACTTACATAAAAGATGCTATGGACTTTATTTTGCAGTTGTACAGAGTGTGTACTTTCACTAGACTATTTGCCACATCACACCTTGTTGTTTACATTGTGACCATGGTTGGTTGCTTCATGGTTGGCTGGGTGTGTGGCAGGGAAACCATTTCATGTCAGTTAACCTGCAGTTAGTTGGTTTCACTGTTTCACACTTGCTGTTTATATTTGCATATTAACTTTTAACTGTGTGCTTTAACTTCCTTTCATTTAGTATTTAAGCCAGGTGTTTTTGCTTAGTGGTGTGCAGTTGCTGGTGCAGTTGAAGTTGGAATGAGCTATCCTATTGTGACTGATGTCATGGTTTGGCAAGTTGTTAAACTGGCTTGTGCTGTTTTTTCTTATGCTGCCTGGTGCAGCAATGCTAATTCGAATTTTACTATCTATGCATTAGGCTAGCCAGGTCATGGAAAGGTTATATTATTGTTGTTACACTTTACCTGTTGTTATCACTAACAAGTTTTACCTCAAGTTATACTAACCTCTGAAGAATAAATATGTTACTCCTTTTAAAACTTTGTTTTAACTTGTGGCTTTCTACATCAGAGTAGCAAAGATATGATGATTATTTTTATAACATAGTGATCCACGGCCCTACATATTGCGGTCTTTAGCTGCGACCGACGGACAAAAATCGAGGACTTTAGCCGCAAATGACTGGCGAAAATCGCGGTCTTTTACCTCGAATGACTGATGAAAATAGCTATATTTTGCCGCTACTGACTGACGAAAATCGCAATTTTCTGCCACGAATGGCTGACGAAAATCGTGATCTTTTGCCGGAAATGAGTGATGAAATTTGCGTTTTTTGGCGCAACTGACGATTTCATGTTTTTTGCAACGCAGGGAATGATTGACAAAATTTGCAATGTTCATCAACAGCTGATTGCCGAATTCCAGGATATTTTTCCTCAACTGTTTAACGAAATTCGCGATCTTCTGCCACGGCTGACAGCCAAAAAGCGCGTTTATGCAGAGCACGATTTTTATCAACGACCGATCGATGAATTTCACGATTATTTGCAACGACAACTGATTGACAAAATTTGAAACTTTTTTCACTGACCGGTTAAAGAAATTCGCAATTTTCTGCTGCGAACGATTGCCGAAATTCGTGGTTTTATCGACTAATAGACAATTTTTGCGATATATTTCAATGATCGATTGAAGAAATTCGCGAATTTTTACCGCGATTGATTGAAAAAATTCACCATTTTTTTGCTGCGAATGATCGAAAAGATTCACGATTTTTTCCGCAAATTTCCATATTTTCTACCTTATTAACGTACTACCGTATTTTAACCTACCTACATTTCCGGAGAAACTCCAGAATTTCTGGAGATGTTGGAATCTATGCACTCAGACAGAATAAAATAAGGTATGCCACAATTATTTAAGAAGTAAAACATAATTTTGTTAGAAAAGCAAATTTTACATATACAAAACATAAAAAATGCAACTTGTGAATGTTTATTATTATTATTATTTTTAAATAGATGCTGGTACAATATATTAACCCATATTATACAGTAAAACCTCTATAACGGACACTCTCGAATAGCAAACACCTCTATTTAACGGACAGTTTTCCAATTCCTACTCCCAAAACCTAAATTTTTGTATGTTTAACCTCTGAATAACAGACATTCCGAATAGTGGACAGTAATTTTGGCGATAAAGGATGAAAAATTATTTTTTAACGAGAAAAAAAAAATGGAAAAAAAGTAAAAAGCCTCTAAATTTATCAGGGCAATGTGTCAAGTATCAAGAAACAAAGAAAAAACAAAAAATTCATTTTAGTAGGACTCGTTCGTAAAATTAAAAAAGTAATTAACTGGATTGCATTACTGTATAACATAGAAGAGAGAAATCAGAGATGTCACATGGCGTCCTATAATCTGAGCAAAAGAAAAATAATCACTGAAAACATAACAACCGATTTTATTTATTTATTTTTACTCTTTTATAAAACAAAGAAAAGAGTTACTCAATTTTATTTATTTTTTTATTGAGAAATTGGGCATTTTTTGGCAATTAAAGGCACCAAGAATGCAAGGAGAGCAGGGAAAAAACTATTCTTCAATGTCAATTACTGTTTGATTCTTGTTTCTGATTAATACTTCAAGAATGGCCTCAAAAAGAAACCGATTAACTTTAAAAGAAAAATTTGAAATTGTAGGTGCATCTAAAAAAGAGAAATTGAGTTAATGGATACTTGCTGAACATTTTAAATAAATTTAAACATTTAAAATTTGTAACAGATTTTTTTCGTAAGAATGTAATAAACAGTGGATAAAGGTATGCACAATTTTATTTCGTTTTACTGCTTAAAAAATAATTTTAATTTATGATTAATCATATAATAGAGGTTTCAGAACATATAAAAGTCAATTAATGAAACACTAATCATTTCTTAGCAATTTTTGAATCTCTGAGGTTTTCTCAATAGTGGATGCCTCCGAATAGTGGACAGTTTCCGTGCTCCTGAGGTGTCCGTTATTTAGAGGTTTTACTGTACTAGTGTTCCATTAATGCAACACCAATAGTGACACTTTAATATTGTTTAAGGTGACTTTTATAATTTAATCTTTATGTTTCTGCATTTTTCTATATTCTCCATAAATTAAATTAATTATTTGTGGCACCTGTTTTCCTGACTAGTTTATCTTTCTAAAGTGGCAACAATCTGAATTAAAACTTTTGTTTATATCCAGCAATCATGGTGCGGCGTAAATGAAAAGTTTCATATTTTTCAAAAGTAAATAAATAACTTGATATACACTCTTTTAAATGGGATGTAATTAAGCTTCTTAACCCATTTAGGACCATTGGTGCATATATGCACCTTTAAAACATGCATACAAAATACACCAGTAATAAAGAAAAATAATATTTGCTTTAATTAATTAGATAATTTTCGAAATTAAGTACTTGAAGGTAACTTAAAAAAAAAAAAAAAAAAAAAAAAAAAAAAACAGGTGTAAACTGAATAAAATTTGTGCAAGAGACACTGGACCCGAAGGGGTTAAAAAGAGCATAATGCAATTTTGAAATTTCCTTTATAATTTTATTATTATAACGGCTCAAATTAGAAGCGCTACTTTAATGCAACATTAGGTCAAAATATGCGCATATTCTATAATGAGGTATGGATAGTGAATTTATTCTTATATTCTTTCATAATGAGCTAAACTTTCATAATAATGAAGATTAAGAGTAAAAATATTAATATTTTATTTATGAGTAGGGCTTTATAAAATATTAAAAAAATATACCAGTATTTTCTAAAGGAAATAATTTTTTGTAAATGACAGAAATACTGAAATTTAAAAAGATTAAAGTTACTTTTCGATTTTAGTTGTAAAACTCCCTAGATATTTTATAGAGCCTTGATTATAGATGTTTTTCGGTATTTCCTTGTTATAGCGGTCCTACAATTATGATTATATCAAGGATACAGTTACTATTTTGCAGAGGTCATCACCAAGCAATAAATCCTGGTCTCTTGGCTATATATCATGGTTGTTTGGCACTTCATCCACGCACCAGGGCTGCTATAACAAGGAAGCTCCACGTTTTTATAGGCTGCAATAACTATATTTTAATTATTGTTATTTGGCCTGACATTGAGTCAAGATATGGATTTGCTTTTCAAAGCTGATAATAATGTATATATCGATTGCATATACATAACAGCACAGAAAGAAAATAATTTGACTGATGAAGGCTCCTATTTCAATAATTAATTTCTCAAAATTTCGTTGTTAGGGGCCTTGAAATATCCAAAGAATGATGGAGCTGCAACTATAAGAAAAAGTCTAATATCAAGCACTGTAAAATTGCATGTAGTAGAACAATGAAGACAAAAGATAAATGAACTTTTGAATATATTTCATCATATGAATCACATATATTCCTATAGCATGATTGCATGACAATGCAGTTGTTACGACCGATTCAACATATCATCCAGTGTTTCTTTTAAAATCAGTAAAAATTTCTGTAAAATCCTGCACAATCAAATCAGCTTCTGCAAAATCATTTTTTTTTAAAAAACTAGTAATAAAGTTTTGATTATCCAAATCCTAAGTCTGAATGGAGCTCATAACAAGTTTATGGGATGTGCCAATTTGATGGATAAGAATATCAATTGATACAGAATCAGTAAATGTAACAAAAAGTGGTATTGGTCTATATATAAACGTCTAGTAGATGCAGCAATTTCAAATGCCAGGAATTTGTGAAAGTTTTGTGGTAAAATGATGAAATACAGTACAGAACAATTTATCTAGAATGGTTGAGTTCACATGTGTTTCAGATAACTGGTTTTCCTAGATAACTGGTTGCGCATTAAAGCCACATCCATTTGATCAGATTTTTAGAATGTATGTGGCTGTAGTATTGCTTCTAATTTCAAATTAACTATTAGATTACTCAGTTTAAGAATCAGATCCAAACAAGATCGAAAGTTAATCAGAGTTTGAAAGAAGACAATTTATGGGAATACCTTGGAAACATCATTCATCTATTTCTTTTGTATAAAAATCAAAATGTCAAATATCTAACTAGATATGCTTCTATTTGAAATACTACATGTTAGCATGAAGTTATACTGTGCATATTATGTTGTTTCAAGCATTGCACATGTCAAACTGACACTGTATGGCACTATTTTTCTGGAAAGATTCCGAAATCAATGAATTGAAAATATCATTCTGGATAACTGGTCCCATACTGTAGTTGTATTTTAGAAAAGGGGTAGTAAAAACGTATTTGACACAGGGGCGGACTGGCGTAGTTTGACCCACCCCGCTAGACTTAGGCATTGGCCCACTTAGCGATAATCCCATTGTTACAATGGCCCTTTGCTCTAACTGGGGGGGGGGGGGGGGGAAGGTTAACTTGCTTAATTTTGATTTATATTTTGAATATGTAAACTTTAAACAATTAAAGGGTATACACGTAATAAATAAAAACGTTTTAAATTTCTTATGGGTATTCTTTTCAGATATTTGTATTTTTTGTATTAAAAAAAATTGTTTAGTCCAATTGTGGATCAATTGCGCTGTCAGCATCTGCCAAAGATATTGTTAGAATAATGATGGCTACTTGTAAAGGGGCTCCAAACGCGAATTGATCACAGCTTACCCTAACTTATGCACATTGACAACACCTAGGAACATCCATCCTTCACCTGAAATTTGAACCCAGGACCTTTGCGTGGAAGGCTAACATGCTGGCCACTATGCCGTCAATAAAACCTTAGACTTGTCTGTACATGACATTGTAAATTTTATACTAGAAAGTGTCAGCATTGACCAGAAAGTGTTAGTTCTATTAAAATTGACACGCATACATTGATTAATTTGTCATTTGAAATATCATTGTATTCATTTGTACATTTTATTTTGTTATTTGAAATTATCAACATATATACATTTTGTACATTGATTAATGTTTATTTAAAATATCAATAAAGTACCTGAAAATTGAATCAATTTATTTATACCCTCACTACTAACTAATTAGAATGTCGGAGTCAGATATCTGGACGTTTCTTTTGAATTTGAGGAAACTCTCTCTATTATATTATAACAATCATAATCAAAAGATCATTCAACACTGAATTAAATAAAATCTTCTAATGGTTCTTGTCCTAGAGATAAACACAAGCAGTTCTTTATAATTTTAAGCGTTGAAAACACTCATTCACAAGACACTTGAGTGCATGATAAAATTAATATGTATTTATAGACTATGTACAATGTGGATAAATATGATCATAGACATTCAACTTGCACAATAATTCTAATGCACAAGCTAAGAATTTTTTACATTTTTTATTAACTTTACAGTGATTCTCATCATCTTTAAGGAGTTCTTCTGAATGGCTTGTTTCTTTTCTGTACACTGCTGAAAATTTGCTACATCGAGATTGTTGCTGCAATAGTGACTGATTATAATCAGCATAGTGCAGGGAAAATTGCAGCAACTCTTTTCAGACGAAGTTTTGGTCGGGAGGGTCTTACTTTTAGAGATTTATGCTACTTGTTTGTGGATTGCAGTTAAATTCCCCTATCGGCAGGGCTGTAATCTAAAACCTTTTTGTAGGCTGGCCTGTTCGGTTGAACCTGACACAGTCTTTTTTTACTTTTGCCAAGTCAAACAGAGTACTAAGAGCTTCTTCAGCAAATTCATTTAAAAATTTAACCCCACTGAAGCGACAAGGATCGAACCAGGCAATGTCTTTCATGAGCAAGTCATTTCCAGTAAATCGCATACTCAACTGCTGAATATCTGTGTCTAAGATGATATTATAAACATTTACCTTAAATATTTCTGATGGTGATCTGATAATACTTCTTGCCTCATTGTGATAATATTCACCACATAGACGTTTCGATATATTCTCTTTTCCAGTGGGAAACTCAATTTCAATGGTTACTCCTTTTCTATTAGTTGTTTCTCAAGGTTCTGGAGATCTATTTTGTGTAGCAGATTGTTTTTCAGGGTTTGAATTTTGTTAGTAGCAGTTACGTAGCCAGGCAGCTCATCTGCAGATACTTCGATGTGGGCGTAAATATATTGGATAGGTTGCTTAAAATGGTTGCTATTAATATATACTAAAACTCGCACCAATTATCAATTAGTGACATGTGATGGGAAATTGTCATTTCGGTGATACCTTGTAGTCACTTAAGCAATGTTGAAAACTTATGTTGATCTTTAAAAAGTTTTGAAGACTTCTCAAACATGCTATTAAGTGGTCGATCCTTACTCCACCACCTAGTAGCGTTTTCTTTTTGTAATCGGCGAAGAAGTTTATGTCCACCTACAGGCTGATTATTCACTGAAGTCCATACTTTCATTCACTTATATCCTCTGAGCTAAACATGGTTGTAGCTTGCATTGAGTCCAAGAAGTCCATTGTCAATTAGCAACATTCTTTTGCATCTTTTAGGACGAAATTTAGCATATCACTGCACATGCTGTATATTTGGATTGTCCTTTTTAGGTTGTGACAGCAAACCTTTATATCTCCCACTCATATTTGCTGTGCCATTGAAAGAAGTACCAATTATTTGTGAAGAAGGGAGTTTAAACTTTTTAAGTTCTTCTTTTACTTGGGGATAGAGAGTTTCCCTGTTGTTTTGGGAGCATCAACCAATTTTTAAAACTAACCTTACCTTTACCATGCTGCGTGAATACAACCAATACAACTTGCCAACTGTGCCGTTACCGATATATCTTGTGTGAAATCTACTTCAATATTGAATGAAACTGACCGTTTTACTTCATTGGCAATGTTTATTTGGATCTGAATGGAGAGATGAGCAATTAACTTACTTATAAATGACTTGGACAGGAATAAAATCAACGAACTTCTTCCATGCCAATTAGGATTTTCATTTTGTTCTTCTATCAGCTCTATTCTAGTCTTCTTCATACTCTCTGAAGATCTTCTTTCCTGGCTTCTCTTGATAGCCTTGCTAAACCACGATAACTGTGCAAAATTTCAATATATTTACATAGCAGCGTTACCAATTCTAAAAAATTGCCGTGCTTAACGTCACTATTTTTCAAGTCTGCCGGGGACTCCTCTTATTTTTCTCTATAAGCTAATCCTTGCTTTCCAAGATCCTTAATCTGTAGATCATCCCTATATATGCATGCTAATCCTTGTCTATCTTTTGTTACTACGCAAATGTCCGCAGGCAAACCATCCCATCGAACAACTTCCCACCTTTCACTCACTATATTCCTCACCCGGAAGAAAAGTGACACATCTTCGCAAAAGTAAATTTCACAGGAGAGGCAAAAGAAAATTTACATGATTTTACTGTAAAAAGAAATTACAGCACTTAGCTCTGCATGCAGGAGTAAAAGTGTAAAAGCCTTAAGAATAAAGACAAAAATGAAGTTTGGAAGTTTGAATAATTTTACCTCCCCACACAACCCATTGCCTCTTTTGTGGTCACGAATGGACATAGAGCGTAATAACGCGATTTTCTGTATAACTACACTTATGAAACTTTTTCTGTATCAAGACGCACCTATGACAGATCTATCTGTGGAATAAAGCGCAAAATGAATTTTTGCGCGATGTGTCACTTTTCTTGCGGGTGAGCAATATGTGCTTTTTACTTTATCCTCTATCTTTCAGTTGCTATACAAAATGAGTAATTTGAACAGGATCTTCCAAAGATTTCAGATGGGAGAGAGAAAAGAGAAATCAGACTAACCTGATCGAAAGAAAGAAAAACACGCTTCACGAAAAAGAAAAAATGAGTGTTTAGTTTTATTGAAAAGAAACAAAACTCAAACAATTTATTATTTTTTGGCCCACTACACCCATTTGGCCCACCCCGCGATCGCAGGTCGCGGGGTAGCGAGGTGGGCCAGTCCGCCCCTGATTTGACATACTTTGAAACAGTTTTTAAATTCCCTGGAAGGCTCTTCCTTTTGAACAAGAGTACTAAACAAAGCAGAATTTTAAATTCAATCAGATTTGGTTCATCTGATAGTAAAATTCTCTAGGAATAAAACACAAACTTGTGTCGGAAAGTATTGCAAATGTATTGTTGAAACAATGTGTAAAATGTAATGCTGGCATTTGAGTAATTTGTTTTACCCATTCTATCCATAAAAGAAAGTTATGATTAACATTGTATCAAATTTGTATAAATAATACAAAGTTTATTGATAAAAGTTTATTTTTTATTGAAAAAATATAACAAAATCAATTTTTATGTTTGTTTTTTTTGCAAAATTTAATCATGTTAGAACCTAGCGTTGCGTTTATGAAACACCTTGTATTTTAAAAAATACTTAAAAATACATCTTAAAACCTATAGAAATATGTAATATCACCTTATTAAAACACATTTTAATGATTAAATTAAAAATATTTTTCTGACAAATAATTCACACTTTTATGGGTTAATAGATAGTTTTTCTTTTTATGATTAAAAATGTTGTTTTAATTCATGTTTTTAATTCTGATGGAATAATGTATGGGTTATATTTTGGATGATTTAAAGAGTTCCATTTCTTTTCTTTAAAATTTAAAAATTAAAGATGAGATTCATATATCATCTATTTTTAGAGATTCTTCTGTATTGTTATTCTAAATTAACTTAAAAAGATTTTTTCCAGTTCATGGCCAAACTAGAACTTCTTCCACTGCTATTTTATATGAATAATAAAGATGTATTTTAGCTTCAAAAGGATTCTTCTTTAAAATTTGTTTTACTTTACTGACTTCAAGAACAAATGGTAATACTTTTTAATTATTCTATTTTCTCTCAAGTTTAATAAAAAGAAAAACCTGTAAGCCTTATTGCATCCTTTATAAAAAAATTACACAACGTTCTTAATTGCCCTTATACACTAATTATCATTTTAAATTGGCTCACATACCATATATACTCGTGTATACGTCAATCCCCTAACTTTTGAATGCAAATTCTGCAAAAAATAAAAAACCTGCATATAAGTCGACCCTTAACTTTTTATTTCAATTTTGCACAAAATCAAGCCAAAGATTTCACTTTCTAGCCACATTACAAATTCTCGCCAAAACAGAGAACCATCGCCAAACCCAGTTTCATACCATGCGCCAATGACTGCTGCTTTGGAATACACCAAAGTTTGGAGATAGGTAAAGTGGTTTCATGAATGAGGGGTTACCAAAGACCGGTTTCTCCAACGCTGGGTTTGTGCAAGAAAATGCACGGGGGAATTTGATGAGGAGGAAGTCGCTTGTTCTTTGCACAGGTAGACAGACACATTCAGATTCTTTTGTATTGTTTTCAATGTTTGTGGTTTATACAGCATGCTATTTTCTAATATTTGAGATCTACCATGCACTACTCCTGGCGAAAGATTTGAATCTCATTTCACAGCCACCTATGTTTGTTGTTTCTACCAGAGGGTGCAAGAGCTTTATGGCACGTTATGATTTATGTTTATGGCAGAAAACAAAAATTTCCCAGAACCTGCTATAGGACTTAGAAGATAAAATTGTTAATTGGCAAAAACACATGATAAAGTTAAGAAAAGAGCATAATTTTGAATTGGCCCACATCGGAAATATGGACAAAACTTCAGTAGCATTTCATATGCCGAGCAACAGGACAGTGAATAGAAAAGGGGAAAATACTATCCTTATTCGAACAACAGGTCATGAAAAAAGTAGATTTACAGCTATTTTATCATGTTTAGCAAACAGAATAAAACTGCCTATTGTTGTAATTTTTAAGAGGAAAAAACTCCCTAAAGGAGCAAATTTTACAGCAGACGTAATTGTTCGAGCTCATGTGAAAGGTTGGATGGACAAAGATGGCATTCAAGACTGGCTGGGAAAAGTGTGGAATCAGTGAGCGGGAACAGTTTTCATAAAAAAAGTCTTTTTATCTGGGACTAATTCATCACACATACCACAGATGCCGTAAAGACAAAGGTGAGCTCAGCAAAAATGGATATGGCTGTAATTTCCGGTGAACTGACATCAACCCTCCAGCCACTTGATATCAGTATAAACAAACCTTTCAAAGATAATCTTCAAAGAAAATGGATAGAATGGATGGTGTCTGATGAAAAAATTTAAAAAACCAAAGCTGGTAACTTAAAAAAGTGGACACTGTTACAGTCATCCAGTGGATAAAAGAAATGTGGAACTCTATATCAAAAGATGTCACTGTGAAATCATTTAAAAAAAGGTGCATTAGTAATACGATGGATGGCAGTAAGTATTTCATTTCAGATGATTCGCTAATTTCAAATAGTGAACTAGAATCGGAGGCAGGAGATATTTATAAATCTGATAAAAAAAATGACTGCAGCCGAATTAATAGAACTGTTTGGAAATTCAGATGATTCTGATTTTTGAAATGCAACATCAAGTTGTCTCGTGTGTAAGTAAAAAATTTGTGTTTTTTTTAATAAACGTAGCAGCGTATTGCAATGCAAATGTAAACCATGTTGTGTCTTGCTGGTAAGATGCTGAATAGTGGCTGTCAACCTTTTCCCTACTTCAGGGTTCATACAGAGTTGGGAAGAAAAAATCCAAGGAGTACCGAAAAAAATCCAAGGAGTCCAAAAAATTTTAAGGATTTGCCATTTTTTTTTTTTTTTTTGTAGTTGTTGCTTTTATGTGCTGCATCGTTATGTGGTATGCACACTCCAATTTTGATCAATCAAATCCCAAACACTTATTATGTATATCACATACATGATACATCTTAAAGAAAATTTTAAAAGGTAAAAAAAAAAAAAGAATGCTAAACGCAACATACAAGAAAAAATATGACAAGTTATAGTTTTTTCTTTTATTCTTTTAGAATAGCGGTAATCGATACCTTTGAAGGTAAAACTTTGACAAAATTCGCATTTTTTTTCTCCCGATCATATGATGAAATTCGCGTGTTTTTCGCGATCCTTTGACGAAAGTCGCGTGTTTTTAGCGATCTTTTGAGGAAATTCGTGTGCTTTTTGCGATCTTCTGTGGGAAATTCGCATTTTTTCGTGATCTATTAATGGAATTCGCGTTTCATTTCGATCGTATGATGAAACTGACGTTTTTTTGCGATACTTTGACGAAATTTGTGTGTTTTTCGCGATCTTCTGAGGGAAATTCGTGTGTTTTTCGCGATCTTCTGGGGGAAATTCGCACGTTTTTTGTGATCTTCTGGGGGAAATTCGTGTGTTTTTTGCGATCTTCTGGGGGAAATTTGTGTGTTTTTTCGCGAACTTCTGGAACAAATTTGTGTGCTTTTCGCGATCTTTTAATGGAATTCGTGTTTTATTTCGATCATTTGACGAAACTGACGTTTTTCTCGCGATCACTTGATGAAAACCGCGTGTTTTTCGCGATCCTTTGACGAAATTCGCATGTTTTACGCGATCATTTGACGAAATTCGCGTGTGTTTCGCGATCTTCTGGGGGAAATTCGCGTGTTTTTCGCGATCTTCTGGGGAAATTCGTGTGTTTTTCGCGATCTTCTGGGAGAAATCCGCGATCTTTTAATGGAATTCGCGTTTTATTTCGATCATTTGACGAAACTGACGTTTTTCTCGCGATTATTTGATGGAAACCGCGTGTTTTTCGCGATCCTTTGACGAAATTCGCTTGTTTTTCGCGATCTTCTGAGGGAAATTCGCGTTTTTTCGCGATTTTCTGAGGGAAATTCGCGGTTTTTCGCGATTTTCTGAAAGAAACTCTCGTTTTTTCGCGATCTTCTGAGGGAAATTTGCGTTTTTTCGCGATCTTTTAATGGAATTCGCGTTTCATTTCGATCGTTTGACGAAACTGACGTTTTTTTTCGCGATCCTTTGACGAAATTTGTGTGTTTTTCGCGATCTTCTGGGGGAAATTTCGTGTGTTTTTCGCGATCTTCTCGTTAAAATTCGCGTCCTTTCGCGATCTTCTGGCAGAAATTCGCGTCTTTTCATGATGATCTGGGAGAAACTCGCGTTTTTTTCGCGATCTTTTCATGGAATTCGCGTTTTATTTCGATCGTTTGACGAAACTGACTTTTTTTCGGGATCTTTTGATGGAAACCGCGTGTTTTTCGCAATCCTTTGACGAAATTTGTGTATTTTTAGCGATCTTTCGAGGAAATTCGCGTGTTTTTAGCGATCTTTTGAGGAAATTCGCATGTGTTTCGCGATCTTTTGAGGAAATTCGCGTGTGTTTTGCGATCTTCTGGGGGAAATTCGTGTGGGTTTCGCGATATTTTAATAGAATTCGCGTTTTATTTCTATCGTTTGACGAAATTGACGTTTTTTGCGATCTTTTGATGGAAACCGCGTGTTTTTTGCGATCGTTTGACGAAATTGACATTTTTTGCGATCTTTTGATGGAAACCACGTGATTTTCGCGATCGTTTGACGAAATTCGTGTGTTTTTCGCGATTTTTTGAGGAAATTCACGTGTTTTTTGCGATCTTTCTAGGAAATTCGCATTTTTTGCGATCTTTTGAGGAAATTCGCGTGTGTTTTGCGATCTTCTGGGGGAAATTCGCTTAGGTTTCGCAATATTTTAATAGAATTCGCGTTCTATTTCTATCGTTTGACGAAATTGACGTTTTTTGCGATCTTTTGATGGAAACCGCGTGTTTTTCGCGATCGTTTGACGAAATTGACATTTTTTGCGATCTTTTGATGGAAACCGCGTGTTTTTCGCGATCGTTTGACGAAATCACGATTTTTTTCCGCGATCGATTGACGAAATTTGACAGTATTTTTTGAGACATATTTGCGAAAAAACGCGATTTTTCCGTGATTCTTGGCTAATTGCCAAACATTGATGAAATTTAAAATAAAGATCGGTTAATAGTGTTGAAAAATGGACTTTACGAACCTAATAATTGAAAAAAGAACCTAGTGGGAGCCCTGCTATAAGATTATCCTAACCAATCAATGCTGTGCTTCATAAATGATGGGCATAAAGGATTTACCGTGCGTTTTACAATCACGATTTTTTTTTTTTCCTCGGCAGCAATATCGCTTGCGCCCGAAGCCGCAATACAATTTAAGGAGTTTCTAAGGAGTGGTTTGCTTATCTAAGTAGTTCTAAGTACTACTTGGGAGTGTTTTCATTTCTAAGGAGTTTCCAAGGAGTCTAAGGAGTCTGTGCGAACCCTGTACTTTAGCCTTATGAAATGTTCGTTTCACGTAGGAAGAAAAGATGTGAGAAAAACGTCAGCTCCATATGATAGGAGAGATTCACCAACGCGAAAAAAGTGGTAAGTAAACAAAAACATATCATTGAAATATTTTTTTAAATGATAAACTATTATTATTTGTATATTTTATATTTTATTTTATTATTCACACACATAAAAAGCCAAAATTTTGCAGTGAAGTTTTTTTTTTTTTTTTTTTTTTTTGGCTTTTTCATGATTTGCGTATAAAGTCAACACTCCCCCAATTTTCTTGTCGAAAATTGTCAGAAATTCCTTAATTTATATGCGAGTATATACAGTATTTAATATTTCCACAGTGATGATAATATTACAGTATTGATTAATTATAGTTGGTAATAACTGTACATATTTATTATTACCACAGTGATAGTAATATTACAGTATTGATTGATTATAGATGGTAATAACTGTGGTATTAAAACAAAACCTGTGAAAATCTAACCAGCATATAACTGAATCCTACATTAAGCAGACATTTTTCATCATCCCATCGAAAAAGAAATATAAAATTTTAAGTAAAACCTACATATAACAGAATTCTGCTTTAACTAGAAAATTTTTATGATCCAGGTGAAAAGAATATAATATAAATTTCAAAAGCTACTGTATCTTCGAAGACAGAAACATACTTGAAAAGCAATTTTCCTTTGGCCCTAGAAATTCCATTTTAACAGGTTTTACTGCATAAGAGGCAGGCTGCTAAAGCAAAAACCTGTCTAAAATGATATTGTGTCCCAGTCTCTTGCAATTCCATCTTAAAAGGATTTAATGTACTTTCATTAATACCATGAACTTTTTCTGCTTCAGGCAGGATTGCATTATACATAAGTCCTATTATTTTATTATTATTTTATAATACAGAAAAATCTGGTAAAATGGAATCGCAAGGGCCTAGAAAATTTCTGTTTTAGATAGACAGGAACATGCATATAATTGAAACTTGCCTTAAAGTGAAAATTTCATGATTGTGATGAAAATTCAGTAAAAGAGTTGAGTCGGAACAAAACTAGAAAAATAGTTTTAGACAGGTTTCACAATTTAACAGGTACAACATGTCTTAAAATTGCATTACATTCTTTTCATCGGAATCATGGAATTTTTCCATTTGAGGCAAAATCTTCTGATAGACAGATACAATGTTTACAGATTTTACTGTAATATGAAACAAGCCATTCCATTTTAGCAGGTTTGATAGTCAATCAGTAAAATGTACTAAGATGGAATAGTAAAATCTTGAAAAAAAATCCAATTTAGACATTTACATCATGAAATTTTTCTGTTTAAGGCAAGTTTCTATTATATACAGGTTATGCTTTCACAGGTTTTAAGTGTGTTACATTTAAAACACTTTTTTACCCACATGTCAGTCGAAACACAACTACAGTAAAAAAACTTAAATGTAACAAAATAGCCATATCAAACTGAACAGACTAATTTAGTAAAGGACTACAAAGTTCTGCTTCAAGCTGAAAAAATGATAGTATTAAATGAAAAACTGATCCCACAAAGCAAATGAATTTAGTGTAGAATTGAATAGATAGGTGGCCAGTTTGGGTGGATTTTGATAATGTTAAGTGATTGTTAACAATGACCCTGATCAACATTTACTATATATTTCACTATTTATGCTCAATAATGTAAAAAAGTGTCAAAAGGAAAACAAGAGAACTGTTGGGCCTTTTTAAAATGTAGCTGATTTTTTTTTTTTTTTTTTTTTTGGTAAGCAACGACTAGATGTCACTATAATGATTGTGTGATTCCAATAATAATAATAGTTCAATATTAAAAAATACTGTTATTTCATTAAATTCTAATCCAATAAAATTCAATAAAACTAGTTACAAAATTCCTCCCTAAAAGTCACTGGTGCAATTTTAAAAATTTCCTTGGCAGAAAGCCATAATTTTATTTAGTTCCACTGATTACCTATCCTTCTTGCTCTCTCTTTTTTTCTTTTCATTTCATTCGTTAACTTCGCATTTCAGTAATTTTCATGCTACTTTTTGATTTCTATGAGGAATTTTTTTACTTACTAGATACTATCATATGAGTTTTCAAAATAAATATATCTATGTACAAAAAGTTACAAAAAACTTCAAATTTTTCTATTTCAAATTTGATAACATTTTATGAACTTCCTCTCATCAAGTCGTTTCTTCCACCTAAGTTTCAATTTTAAGAAATATTACACTGCATGCTTTAAAAATTCTTAAGAATACACATATATATATATATTTTTAAACTAAAAATAGATATACCTCTGATTCACCAATTAAAGCAATTGCAACAGACAGTCGTCGCTGAAGAGTGGTGGAAAGAGCTGAAACTAATAAATGTTTCCTGATTTCAAGATCAAATGAACCCAAAATGTGATTGACTTCTGTCTTAGTTCCATCAAAGTCAAAACCTTTTATCTGAAACAGAAACAAATAATCATAAAATATGCAAATTCTATGAGTCTAAAGTAAAAATAATGGAAAATAGTACAATTATAAAACACCTAATCCACATATGAGGATGTGAGTTTCAAAACTCACCTTACCTTATCCAGAAAATGAAATTTTGGGAAATCACGAAAAAACCCTGATTGCATCCACTGGTTTTCATCGTAAATCAATGTTTTACAATGCCTGAAATGTAGCATAAAATTAGTTTTTTTGCATACTGTAGTGTTTTTTCAGTGCAAGTTCATAAATAGAACGGATTGATAGAGAAAACTCAATTTTTAAAATTCTGGATAAGGCGAGTTTTGAAACTCACGTCCTCATATTTCTTTCTATGAAAATAATTAAAAAGCTGACCAACTTGCAGCTCATTTAAATATTCTCGGCTCCAGTGTTGCCAAAACTGCATTTTTAATCTTTGAACTAGTGTCCATCTAGAAGAAAAAGCTAACGAATCTAAAATAGCATTATTTTCAGGAACAAACAAAAGAGGACCTCCAATAAGGAAGTGACCAGGTGTCAGTGGTTGTAGATCATTAACATCTGCAGATAAGGGGGTCAATGGATCTGAATTCATAACTGCCTCAATTTGTGTCACAAGTGTTGCTAGTTTTTCAAAATTCAGGATAGAGGATTTAATTATCTTCAAGATGATTCGCTTCATGGCTTTTATATTTGATTCCCATAATCTGCCAAAATGTGGAGATGCAGGGGGTATGAAATTCCATTGTATTTGTTCTTCAGCACTAAATCACTGAATTTCTTTTGAAGCACAAATTCGATAGAAAGATTTCAAAAGAGCACAAGTACCCTTAAAATTTGTGGCATTATCACTCCATATGACACAGGGTTTAGATTGTCGAGCAACAAATCTTCTCAAACAGGTAAAAATGCTTCTGTGGTCAAATCTGAAATGATTTCTAGATGAACGGCTTTGGTAGAAAAACAAATAAATATAGCAATGTATGATTATAGTGTATCTTTGATCGTTTTAAGCTAGGTTTTGTTATAATAGGACCTGTTAGATCTATGCCTGATTTTTCAAACGGTCTAGATGGTACAATTCTATCACGGGGTAAGTCAATCATCAATTGTTGAATAGTTTAATGTTTTGTTCGAACAGTGGCGTAGGAACTTTGTACAAATAGGGGGAGCCGGAGCATATTATGAAAAGCTGGTGGCAGGGATCATTTCATTCATAATTACATTCATTTCGGGGGATTCCTTCATAGTCTTCATAGTGTTGTACTTTTCACAAATAGGAGTATAAAATAGAAGCATATCAAAAGATCACCAACTCTTTAATCCAGTTAAAATAATTTTTATTAGATATACCTGATACATAGAAACTCAAGTTATGGATGATCCCAAATACAATATTCAAATTTAAGGCTTCTCCCACTCCCATTTACCAAATGTTAAGGTTCTTTCTGTCATCAGTAAATAAATAAATATAAATGCTTAATTCATTTTTAAAAGTTAAACTTAAACTTACACTATGTGCAAAATTACTTAAACGATGAAACAGTATTTAAAAAATGTTAAATTATTTTAATACCTTAGAACTTTCAACTATAAAAAACACAGTCTTCTTCAGAGGAATATAAGAAATACAGCAGATATTGACGCCTAATTTTCAAAAACCACGTAGATGGTGACGAAAGGAGTGAAAGTGGAAGTTATAAATTATCCGGATCTATAAATTAACTTCCACTTTCACTCCTTTCGTCACCATCTACGTGGATTTTGAAAATTAGGTGTCAATATCCGTTGAATTCTTATATTCCTCTGAAGAAGACGATGTTTTTTATAGTTGAAAGTTCTAAGGTATTAAAATAATTTAACACTTTTTAAATACTGTTTCATGTTTTAAGTAATTTTGCACATAGTGTAAGTTTAAGTTCTTTCTGTCATTTTGCATAGAAAATTCTTTACAAATCTCTTCCAAATCAATTTTAAAGGCCTCCTCTTATAAATATGCAGTAGCATCAAGTGGTTGAAGCCGGCGAAAAGCGCTGAAAGATATCTCAGCTGTCGCTACTGATGTCGGAATCGCCAAAATTATTTCTGCAAAAAAGTAAACTTCAGAAAATAATTTCTTCACTAATTCCTCCGATGACATAATTTTCAATTGCAATTGACAACACATTTCTATCAGTTCTGCCCGGGATTACTGTTGATAGAAGCGTCAACTGAGCAGAAAGTTTTGTCAAGTCAAAATAATCAGCATGAATTCCAAGCTTCTGTTTCAGATCTTCTGAAGTGTTTGAAGCTGTGTTCGTGAATATAGATTCAATATTTATGACAGAGTCAAAAGTTTTTTGATCAAATTTAATTCATTGGCAATAAGGTCCAGTGCTTCTCTGAAATTTACTTGCAATTTTTCTTCTTGTCCAAGTTGTGCTGGAGTGAAGGGATGGCTTGTCTGCTCATAACTTTAGTGGAACTATCTTTCGTCTGGAGACGCTCGTCATTTTAATTTCCAAATTTGATGTAGACGCCTTTCTTTCCCATTTCTTGTAGAGAGTTTTGAAATGGCTATCCTCTCTCACGCGTTGTATGGTTTCTTTTAACCCTTTCCGGCGCGGTGTCCTTAAAAAAGGACACCTAATTTTAATTCCAAAACTGACAAACGGCACCAAGAATATTTAACTAAAGTTTTCCTATTATAATATACATGAAAATAAGCAAGTTCGTATTTTCTAATAAATTTGTTTATAAATTGTGGTGTCAAAACATTAGTTCATCAGTTTATAAACAGAATTACTCCGTGCCAGTAAGGGTTAACGGTGAAACGGCGTTCTTGACGCTTGCGGCAGAAAATTCAGTTGTTTGCAGAACTTTCGCCAAGATTTTGCAAGGACCAAAAAGTTTCTTGGCCATGTTCATGCCAACAAATGTCTTGAATTTTTTCAAGTATCTTATGAAACCTTTAACTTCAGCCTTTTTCTCATACGTAGTGCTGTTGGATCTTTCAGTAATGCATCAAGAGTCTCTAAAATTCTTGGATAATTTTCCACGAATCTCGATATTGCAGCAAATCGAACTGCCCATTTGGTCGGGCAGAAAGGAAGCAACTGCTTTGGTTTTAAGTTTATGTTGCTTTCTTCTTCATTGTTAGTTGGACAAAGAACAATGTTGTAGACATCTCTCCGTTCGGACAATTCTCTAATCAGATTCGATATAGTCTTGATCAAACTGAAGGAATCTGCAATTAATCTATTGGAACGAGCCTCTTGCAGTGTGAGGTCCAAGGAATGATTTGAACAATGTACAAAAAGACTTACGGTTGCAACTCCTTGAACCCTGTTTGGACGCCTTGCATGATGCTACTCATATTACCGGCTCCGTCAAAGCAATGTCCATGAAATTTATTGAGATTGATGTTGTAACGTTGAAGTACATCCTTTATAACCTTAGTTAGTGTTTCTCCTGTAGTATCAGGAACATTGAATAGTCCTAAAAACATGTCCTCCGTTTTCTACAAACGGCATCGGTTGTTCCATCAGTAATGATGCCAAAAAAACTTGCATCCTTCATTTTTTCTAGCAGTGCATGCAGCCAACATTTCCAAAATTTCTTTCTGAATGTCCGCCTTTTGTGATCACATGGCCACGTTGCGCAAACTGCATGCAAAACAAAATAAGATTAAGAACTGATCTCTGGAATGTTGCCGCTCACCAAAATATAAGATCACAACACCGCCCTAATAAACGCCAAGGGACGCTAAAGCGAGCTCGAGGCAGGGAGGGAGGTAAACGCCCTTATTTGTGCAGGTAATTTGTGATAAACCTATAAGATCCCCTGTTTTTGTGGGAATCGAGATGGTTAAACAATGAGAAAAAGTGTGAAGGTACAAACAAGTGTGCTCACCACCCCCTCTCTTTGTTGTTTATTGTGTGAATTTCCTTGAAAAAGTAGACTTTATTTTTTTTATTCAACAATGTATCGTAAACAGAAGTGGTGAGAGAATTTCTCCCGGGGGAGCTGAGCCCGTCTGAAATATTCCAGAGGGAGCCACAGCTCCCCCAGCTCCCTTGTTTCCTACACCCTTGTGTTCGAAGACAAGTCACACACCTATTTATAATTTTCTTTACTTGACTTTGACAGATGGTATCCAATAAAATTGTCTTAATAAAGATAGAGTTGTCTGAGCACTGAATGTAAAAATTTTTTATGATAATATTCAATTAAGAGTTCAGTGAAATAGTGAGACTTTGGTAAAAGTATTTGGTGTTTCTGAGATTCTGATAAATTAGAAAATTTCAGTCTTCCACTGACTCTTAACAGTTCATCTGCATCTAGAAATACATTTAAGTTCAAGATCTTACTGTTATTTGGGAGACGACTTTTTCCTTTAAACATCGAATTTCAGTTTAAAATGTGGAATTTTGAACAATCTTTATCAACTTCTTGGTTGCATTCTGTAACTCAGAAGTATCTAAATAATCATAATTTCTAATTCCCGATCTCAATTTATAGTTTTTCAGAAATCTTAAACACCATGCAGTAATTTTTATTAAATTCATAAAAGAAGAATATTGATTTATCAAATCAATGTTTAACTGATTTTCATTTACAATAGTCGATTTTACAACAGTGTTTTTCTTTAGTTCTAACTTCAGAAATATCTAGTTAATCGAATGCATTATCTAATTTTGTCCAAAGAGATCTGTCTTGCTTTAACCACTGGGGACCTTCCCACCAAAGATGGTTATTTTTCAACTCTGAAACTTTCAAACCTCTAGTAACTAGATCAGCAGGATTCTCTTTTCCAGGACAGTGAAACCAATTTAATGGATCACTGAGATTTCTGATTTCCTTTATCTGGTTTCTGACAAACAATTTAAATCTTTCTAACTCTCCTCTAATCCAAAAGAAAGTAATAGTAGAGTCAGTCCAAAAGCAAGTTGCAGGAAAAGCTAATTCTTTAGCAATTTTATTGCAAAGTCTAGCAGACAAAAGGGCTCCTAAAAGTTCAAGCCGAGATATAGAGACAGTTTTTAAAGAAGCGACTCGACTGTTTGCTGCTACGAAACTGGTAACAGTGTTCTTATTCTTTAAAATTGCTCTAAGGTACACTACCGTACCATATGACTTCTTTGAAGCGTCTGAAAAACTACATAACTCAAAATAATCAACTTCATCAGGGGCAATATCAGCCAAATAATATCTGGGAATGTTAATACAATTCAGTTCTTTTATTTCCTAAAACCATTCATTCCATAAATTGTTCAAATGTTTGGGTAGGTTTTCATCCCAAGTCCTAAACACCAAATTTCTTGAATTAAACATTTAATTCTACTAATATAAGGACTTATAAAACTTTACTATGCTTTGCGTTTTAATTTGTAGCCAAATTCATGGCACAATAGTAAATATTACAGCCCATAAAAGAAATGAGAATATAATTAAATAAAATAGCAGCTTTTGTATTCTACTCCAAAAAATTCTAACTTATCATAGCTTGAAATATTGTGTTTTCCCTAACTTTCAAAGAAAGCAAAATGGTAGTGTGGCATTTTACCCTAAAATGGTTTTGAGCCCACCCAATATTTTCAAAAGTTGGCGCCCTTGCAGGGTGTTATACACTTGAAGTGTTGAAGTTTTAAAACTTGATTATGAACTTGTATAATGTTGCCTGTTGAAAAGATACACACATCTTCAGATTATCGATAACAGATGTTGTTGGTGCTGGAATAGGAGGAGGTGACATTGAAACTGTGAAAATTGACAGATTAAGTGTAGATAGGCTGTTATCTGTAGAACTTGTGTTGCTGTCATTGGTTTCCTTACTTTTGAGTGGACTTTCTGTCACAACTGAAGCACAGCAAAACACATTTATAAATTTTTGTATATACAGAAAATAATCTAAAAAGAAAAAAGTATTCCCTTTATACATCAGATATGTAATCTCTGAAATGAAAGAGATGGGAATTAGCACAAAAAAAAAAGTCCCAAGAAACTTCTGACAAAGGTATAAACAGTTTCTTTGAAAAAAATTTAAAATACAAACTTGAAACTTTCGCCATTAAATGCTTATCATTGTTGATCAATTCTGCAATATAATTGTGTAGTGTTAAGTGCTGGCCTCTAGCGACAATATTAAGAAACATAAGGTATGTCATTTTGGGACAGAATCCCCAACATTCTGTATTTTTTATTTATATTTTCTACCTTTTAGTGTTTAAATATTTCATTGTTACAGTTTCACAGACATTTAGCCTAATTTGATGACGGTGGTTTAACGCATAACTAACTTCATTGTTTTTGTAACGCACAAACAATTATAACCATAAAGATTATTTGGAAATTTATCACTTGCACCTGGCTAATGGAAAAATGCCTTAAAATTAATTTATAATTAAGTTCTAAAAATATTAAAATGTTGTAATGTCATCAGAAACAGACCTGTGTACATAATTTTTATAATTCTAGCATATCATAAAGTAAGTGAAAAATAGATTACAAAAGTCCATCTTTACATACTTTTATAGCGCTGCATCCTTATTATAACTAATTACTCTTAACTAAGGAAGAATACATAACTATAAGATTACTTATAGTTTATTATACACTATTTACAAAAGCCGCTCAAGAGCAGCTATCAGAACAAGTCACATTTTACAACTGCGCAGAAATATTCTGGTAACATGCGATACCTTACAATTCCAGACTATCCGTGTATGGTGCTGCCATCTATAATTCCAGATCGCTACTAATTGTTGTATTCTTATTTGAATCGAGATATAACACCCCTCCCCTCATAGTTCAAACGAACTACAGGCAATCTTGTTCTTTGACTTCTTCGAACTGGAGCACTTTTCTGACACTCCTCGTCATTGTTTTTAGTCAAATTGTCTTTTACAGTTTTATCTGTCGTAACATCATTTTTACCTGCCATACTGTACCTGCCACAATATCACGCGAAGGCTGAGATTGGCTTGGTTCTATAGTATCATCATTATTAAGCTGTTCTTTTATTTTTCCATTAATTCCAGAAAAACGGTTTTGGTTAACCCTTTTATCCCTATCATAATTACTGTAATTTTTACCACTATGTCCCATATTTTCAACTTTGTCTGACATTAGTTTATCATTTCGATTTATCTCTATAACTCTCTCTGGTATTTCATCACTTATCTGTTTATTTCGTCTCAACTGATCAACGTGACGTTTGCACATTACTCCGTCACATCTATTTACTAAAACCCATCTACTCCCCAATAATTTCATAATTTTTCCTTTTACCCATTTCTCCCCTTTTCCAAAATTTTTAACAAAAACTAAATCATGAAGCTTATATTTGTGCAGGGGTTGCTGTATTTTAGGTTTTGATGGTAATACCAAGTGAAGGGCTGTTCGAACTGGCCTTCCAAACATTAATTCAGCAGGAGTTTTACTAGTCACCGAATGAGGAGTGGAATGATTTTCTAACAAAAATCGTGAAATTGACAATGTTATGTCACTTTTATCTAGCTTTTTAAGGCAATTTTTCACAGTTTGCACATACCTTTCCGCTTGTCCATTCGAAGATGGATGATAAGGTGGAACAGGCGTGTGCTTAATTCCATTATTTTTAAGAAATTCCTCAAATTCATCACTTGTAAACGCGGGACCATTATCACTGACCAATTCAACAGGTAATCCAAATGTGGCAAAAATTCTCCTTAATACCTTAATTGTAGTTTTACTATCAGACCTGGGTACTACTTCTACCTCCAACCATTTAGTATAAGAATCGACTACCATTAAAAACATTTTACCTTCAAAAGGACCGGCATGGTCTATATGGATCCTTTCCCAGGGCAGTTCAGATTTCCATTGCAAGGGTTCCATTTTGGGACAATCCCTCGCAAACATCTGACATCTGTTACAAGAATTTACCATTTGTTCAATTTCTTTATCCATATTTGGCCACCAAACTACACCCCTAGCTTTCGCTTTCATGCTCGATATACCCTGATGAACGGAATGCAGTAATTTTAATATATATTCACGACCTTCCTCTGGAATGATCACTCTATGTCCCCACAATAGACAATTTTCTAAACAGGAAATTTCCTCCCTTCTACGAAAATATGGTTGATATTCTTCTTGTTTAACCTTTTTCGGCCACCCATGTAACACCCACTCTAAAATTTGTTTAATTACAGGATTTTCAGTTGTCCACTTTGCAATAGTTCTAGAAGTAATAAGCCAATTATCATTATTTGAAACAAACATTATTTCTGCAGGATTACTATATTTACAGTTTCTGGAAGAGGTAATCTACTTAATGCGTCAGCATTTTTATTATTTTTACCCTCGCGATACTCAATTGTATAATCATAACCAGCTAACATTAACGACCATCTCAGCATTCTAGGTGATAATGTATCAGGTACCTTTTTAACAGGATCAAATAATCGAATTAAAGGTTTATGATCTGTTATAATTTTAAATTTTTTTCCAGCTAAATATTGGTGAAATTTAGTGACACCAAACATTATAGATAAAGCTTCTTTATCAATCATGACATAATTTCTTTCAGTTTTATTTAAAGTTCTCGAAACATAAGCAATAGGTTTCTCTTTACCCTCAACAATGTGGCTTAAAACTGATCCTATGCCATATTCAGAAGCATCACAGTTTAAAACTATCTCTTTGTTAACATCATATAATTCTAAAACAGGAGATGTACATAATAATTGTTTAACTTTTTGAAACGCTTTTCCATGCTTTTCTGACCATGTCCAGTTTACATTATTATCTAATAATCTATGTAAAGGTTCTAAAACATCTGAAATATTAGGCAGGAAATTTCTATAATAAGAAATTAAGCCTAAAAATGAACGCAATTGTGATACATTATTTGGAATAGGAGCATTCAAAATAGCATTAACTTTTTCTGGAATAGGTCTAATTCCTTCCTGAGATATTTTATGACCTAAATAAGAAACTTCTGAAACCATAAATTTTAATTTTTCCTTATTTAATCTTATACCATGCTCAGAAAAGCATTTCAGAACACTTTCAACTCTTTCAGAATGTTCTGATTCATTACTAGCACTAATAATAACGTCATCTAAAAATACACCAACATATTCAAATTTTTTTAAAATATGTTCAATTTTTCTTTGGAACATACCAGGAGCACATTTTATCCCAAATGCTAATCGTAACACATTAAACAAACCTTTATGAGTATTTATAGTCAAAATTTTACTACTTTCATTATCTACAGGTTGTTGTAAATAAGCATCTTTTAAATCAAAAACAGTAAAAAATTTACCACCTGATAATTTAGAAAATAATTCTTCCGTTCTAGGAAGAGGATAATTATCATTTTCAGTATTAGCCTTAACTGTTGCTCTTAATCACCACATATTCTAACAGAACCATTAGGCTTAGGAACAATTACTATAGGACTAGCCCATTCTGAATGATCCACAGGTTTTAAAATACCCTCATTAGTTAACCATTCCAATTCAACATCAGTGGCTTTTCTTAAAGCAAAAGGAACAGGTCGAGACTTAAGAAAAACTGGTTTTGCATCTTTTTTCAATTTTATTGACGCGGGAGGACCCTTGATTGTTCCGATCCAGTCAGCAAAAACATTAGAAAAATTTCTAATTAAATCATCTTTCGAAATGCTTTTAATCACATTTACATTAGGCCCAAATAATTTTGATGCTTTTAACCAAGTCTTTCCGATTAGACTCGGACCCTCCTCTTTAATAACTAATATTCTTAAATCAGGTATACAATGTTCATTAACAACAGCATTTACTTTTAATTCCCCCAAAACAGTTAAGGAATCTTTAGTATAAGTTTGTAGCTTAATATTAGATTTAATTAAAGGCAGCTTACCTGAGAACAATTTCTGAGCAACACTTTTACTTACGATCGTATGAGCCGCACCGCTATCAATTTCATTGTATATTTACATCATTTATTTTAACCGATTTTACACACGACAGATTATTGGACTTGTCCATAAAATTTCAACAATATTCTTCCTGAACAGTTTTAATTTTTCTGTTTTTAAAAGGTTTCTCACTTTTCATTCCAAATTTTCGATTTCTGCAACAAACTTTAAGATGACCTAATCGATGGCATAAATGACATTCTGCCGATTTAAAAGGGCAGAATTTTGCATTATGATTTTTAGAACATCTATAACACAGTTTCTCAGCCGCGAATCTATCTTCTTTACACTTAGGTGCATGAGTATACTTATCCACTTTCGATTTCTCTCCTTTAGAAACACGCACTTGATTGACAGCCGTATTATCTCCAATGTGTAGGGATTTTACTCCAGCCTCAGCACTCTCGAAAGACTCAGCTATTTCTATCGCTGTTTGGAATGTTAAGTCTCTAGAATCCAGTAATTTTTGCTGTATCTTTTCATCTTGAATCCCAAACACTAACTGATCACGGAGGCGGTCATTCAGCGTATTTCCGAAATTACAATGTTCGGATAAACGACGTAAATCTCTTATGAAATCGGCTTTATTTTCTCCTTGCTTCCTTAGTCATTTCTGGAACTTAAATCGTTCCACAATTTCACTCGGGCATGGTGAAAAATGATCTTTAGCTTTCTTTAAAAGATCCTCGTAACTGATTTCTTTCAGCGTATTCGGGACAATAATATCTCGTAAAATAGCAAACGTAGATGTTCCCACAGAACTTAATAATATATTCTTTTTCATTTCATCATTTTTGATGCTATTTGCTGAGAAATAAAAATCAATTTTCTCGACGTAAATAGTCCAAGGAACATTTGCATTATATTCTTCCAAGCGTCCCAGAGAAATTATTTCTTTATCTGCCATTTTCCGTGCCACTTTTTCCTTTTTCTCTTTCGAAAAAGATTTTTCTTTTTTTTTTTTTCACAACAAAAAAAAAAATTTCACTGCTTTTTAGTTTGGGTTAAATTCCCATTTTCGTCGCCACTATTATAACGCCGCATCCTTATTATAACTAATTACTCTTAACTAAGGAAGAATACATAACTATAAGATTACTTATAGTTTATTATACACTATTTACAAAAGCCGCTCAAGAGCAGTTATCAGAACAAGTCACATTTTACAACTGCGCAGAAATATTCTGGTAACATGCGATACCTTACAATTCCAGACTGTCCGTGTATGGTGCTGCCATCTATAATTCCAGATCGCTACTAATTGTTGTATTCTTATTTGAATCGAGATATAACATATACGAAAGCAAAGTTAAATATAAGAGTATAGGGAGATTCTCAAAAGGTGGGATCATTAAATGTTAACTATATGTAATTTTTAAAATTTTCAAATTTAAGGCCAAATTTTTTTAATATTATAGTATTTTATCTACAAATATAACATATAAATATTTTAATAGTATGTCTACAAAATTATACACAAACATTAAAAGACAGCAACTATTCTGGAAAATGAATGATTAAAGCATTTAATTAGCAGTTCTGTATGTTACAAATTTTGGACATTTGCAGATTTTGGACATTGCTCTTAGTATTTAAAAAATTCTTAAGACTAAGAATGTAGTAAATGTGTCTGTATACATATATATATATATGTATAATTAACTTTTTGTTATCCAGTAATAATAATAATAAAATCAAATCCTTTGTTACATATGTTACTTTCGGACATAACAAAATACAGAAAAATGCTTTATAGAAAAGTTCTTCTATCTTCAAAAAAGCAATGAATCAGCCTGCCATCTCTTAACAAAATTATCAAAAAATCATCCGTTTTCTTTATGCATTCGTTGTTTACCATTAGAACCACCTGGAAAAAAGTTAAAACTCTTTTTCTTGGTGGTACATTGGAGCAGTTAACGTTATGAATGTCCGAAATTGGCTTCTTTAGCATAAAATAATAAAATTTTAAGATATTTATACAAAGCTTTTACAATAAATTATGTCATTTTCTATCTCTGAATACAACTAAAAACTCGGTGGTAAAAAAAAAAAAAAAAATAAAGTCAATGATAATTGCCGAAATGTCAGTGAAGGCTTACTGTGGAGATACGAAAAGTTTTGGTTTCTGTTAGTCTGCCTGTTAGTCAGTCTGTTAGTCTGTCTGTCTGTCTGTTCCGCGATAACTGCTGCAAAAAGCATCCGATCGGCTTGAAATTCACTGGGCATGTTGATGAGGTACCCGGACTTAGCTGTATAGTTTTTGGTTAAATTTGGTTCATTCGTTCGGGAAATATGGAACATTTTATTTTGCTCTATAATGCTTTTCTATGGCAAGTCAGACGATTTTCAGATTTTCATTTGTTGAAACAAATGGCTCATATGAAAAATGGATTTAAATGGTAAATTTTTGATGCTGAAATTTTTAAATAAGATTATTAAACTATTCCAATTACTTTGAAATTTTGTCAATATATTTGCAAGATTTTTTTAATTAGATTTATAATATTGGGGGGAATTTTATGCATGTTTTCCAGTAATATAAAGGATTTTGTTTTATCAATTTGACATAATGCATATTTCATTTTTTTCCTTTTCTTTCATCTGTTGCCTAGCAACGTATTTGGTCTTAATAATATTAGTATAATTGCGTGTATAATGTTTGAGTAAAGCCAACGTCAAAACGGATGAATTAATGCATTTGTATCTTTGCATATAGATGGATTTTAGCCCAGAAATAAAAATAGGCAATATTTCATTTATTTTATTTTATTCAAATATTTTGCTTAAAAATACAAAAGTTCATTATTTTCATAGAGAATAATGTAACATTTTTCCATAACATTTACCAATATTTCTTTAATTGTTGCCAAGAAAATCAAAACCCGGAATAATATTTTCTTTTAAACAATTTTCAATTGAAATGTTTTGTGGTGAAACAGGAAAATGAAAAATAAAATTAAGAATAGAAAAATTAATATGGCGGCATATAGGGAATAAAAAGTATTTCTTAATATAACAAGATGAAAAGTTTTGAGTAAGTACGCATAGCAGGTGAATTAGACATCATTTATCCAAAACAAAGATGCTGGAATAAAAATATCTTGGGTAAAGTAAAATTAACTATTATTCACGGAGGAAAGAGATAGATGGAGATGCAGTATGCCGTAAAAACAGTTTGCAATACGATCTGCGTTATCGCTCAGATTTAAAAGCCCTCATTCGGCCCAAACAAAACAAGCACGCGGAACAGGGAAGGGACCGAATTCTTTTACTTCATCCGTGCATTTTTTCTGTAAAATGAAAATGATCTGCTTATATTTAAGCAATAAGCATTCTAAGGTAGCATTTCATTGTGTTATGAATTAAAAACTGTAATACTAAAAATATTATTCTGTTTTTTTAAGCACGTCGTTGTGTTCTGCCGAATGTAGCGGATTTTAGGGTTACAATTTTGGCGTCACTTCAAGATATATTGTCTGTGTACGATTAACATGAATATTTTATTTTAAATTTAAATATTATTAATTTATAAAAAAAAACTTATGCTTATCCTTATAAATCACAGCGTAAAAAAAATCTAAGATATACTATAACCATCTGCACAATCAATAAAAAATTACGAATGTAAATTTAAATAGACTACGGGGGTTCAGAGGGGCAGAGCCCCCCTAAAGAAATGCAATTTTTGATTTAAAAAGTTACCAGAATAAGTAGCTCATCAGAATTTCAAAACATCAATGTATAACCACTTGTTTAACACTTTTAATTTCTGAAACTTTACGAAGTATCTTGTATGCTTATAAATATTTATGTAATTTGAAAACTTTAAAAAGAGATTTGTAGGAAGTTGAATATTACGCAATGAGTGTTAAAAAACAATGACTTGTAAAGATGACGTTGAGGCTCCTGATCTGCAGATTTACTAGTTAACACGTTCGCTGCCACCGACGCACTGGCGCGTCAGAGCGGCACCTCCTGGTATGCCGATGACGCACTAACGCAGCGGCGGACTTTGATAAGTTATATGCTCTGTGTTTAGTGTGGCTTTGGAAATTGAACGGCGAGGTTGTTTCGGCACGTTAGTGAAGCATTATTTTTTAATTTTTTATGGTTGGTTTTCAAAATTTTTGTTTGCATTTTTTTATGTGCGTGATTAAAAATGGCGGATGCTCCAAGTGTGGCAGGACCGTCACAACCCAAGAAAAGAAAAGTAAATAAAATATTGACTGATGCCGAAATGTTAGAATTGTTACAAAATAGTGACCTTTCGGATTATGATAGCACAGACGAAGACTACGGTTGGGAATCTTCGGACGCATCGGATGGAGAGAGTGATGTTGCAATGGACACCAGAGAAATGTCGGATTCTGATGTTGCAATGGACACCAGGGAAATGTCGGATTCTGAGACAGAAAACAACGATGCATCTCCTCAATTACCGACAGATGGAAAAATCAGTTTTGATTGGGAAACTGATTCAAATAGCATGGTAAGTCATCCATTTATGAAGACTGAGTCACTGCTAATACAGCCAAGTGAATGCACACCGTTTGGATATTTTCGACTTTTTCTTACATATGACATTCTTCAAAAAATAGTTGAAGAGACAAATCATTACGCACAAGAAATACTAAGTAGTGATAAAACTAAAGAAAAGTCACGAATAACTTTCTGGAAAAATTTACAGATTGATGAATTTTTGGTTTTTCTAGGAGTATTCTTGCAAACGGGGAATATAAAAACGAATAGACTTCAGGATTACTGGAAAAAAGACCCGTTATTTCATAATGCAGGCATTGCAAATAGCATTAGTCGAAATCGGTTTTTGTTAATTTTATGTGCATTGCATTTTGCAAAAAATAGTGCACCTGGAGAACCTCAACCTGCAGACAGGTTGATAAAAATACGCCCCATAATTGATTTTTTTAACGAAAGAATGCAGCAGTTATATTATCCTAATCAAGAACTTTCTTTAGATGAATCTATGGTACTATGGCGAGGGAGATTATTGTTTCGCCAATACATAAAAAATAAAAGACATAAATACGGTATAAAACTATATATTCTGAGTACATCGAGTGGAATAGTGCAAAAAATGGCCGTGTATACGAATTCATTAGGTGATTATGGAGGAGAAAACCATACACAAAAAATTGTTTTGCACTTATTGAATGAAAAATTAAATGTCGGTCACCATGTTTTTATGGATAATTATTATAATAGCTTTGAGCTAGCCAAGATTTTGTTAGAAAAAAAGACACATTGCACAGGTACATTGAGAACCACTCGCAAAAACACTCCAAAAGAAGTTCAAACTACTTAAATTACAGAAAGGTGATACTGTAGAAAGATACTGTCAGGGAGTCATGATTGGAAAATGGAAAGATAAACGTGAGGTTTGCTACATTTCTACTGAGTACAAAAATGAGATGGTTGATATTTTAAATAAAATAAATGAAATAAAGCAGAAGCCTTTGCCAATAATCAATTATAATGCGTTTATGTCTGGTGTAGATCGGCAAGATCAAATGCTGTCTTACTATCTATCAGAGAGAAAAACAATACGCTGGTATAAAAAATTGTTCTTTCATATTATTGAAGTAATTCTAATCAATTCACATGCCCTTTATAATAAATATTCTGGCAGTAAAATATCACTTTATGACTACCGATTGAATGTTATAAAATCACTTTTGCCATCAATGGAGGAAAAAAAGCTAACTCCGAAGAATATCAATATCAAGCATATTGTTAAGAAAAGAGAACTTGCAACTGGCAAAACAAAAACACAGCGAAAAAGGTGTAAATCTTGTTCCTATCAAGGCAAACGTACGGACACTACGTACGAGTGTAGTGCCTGCCCCGATAAACCAGGATATTGCTTAAACTGCTGTGAAATATATCATAAATAATGATGTAGTACTGCAGTATTACTCCTACAAAATTAACATTTCGTTTGCAACAAGTTAATAATTTCTGTACTTTCTTCATGCTTTTTATTTATTTATTTTTTTTTTTTACTATATCGTTTATGTGTTATATATACTTTGCTACATTAATTTAATATTTAGAGTTGATAGTAATTTTGCATTATTATGTTTAATTATTATTTTGCTTCAACATCTAGAAATAGAAGTAATAATTCAACAATGCCAATATCTGTATATTGTGCTTATTATTTGTAAATGTTTTCAGTATTGTTTCATAAATGGAATAAATGAATATATATGAACGTATATATGAACGGTATTCCGTTTTATTCCTTTTAAACTGCTATTTTATGCAATATACCAGTAATTTCTGAGAATATTCATCAGACGCGCTGGAGCGTCAGTGGCACTCACGAAGAGAGGTTGAGTCTGTGTGCCACAGAGCGTCAGAAAAAAAAAACGCTCTCCTAAACAGGAAATAATATGTTTCTCGTTTTTCTGATTTTCGTAGTAAAATATAACGAACATTTAAACCATTAAAACCCTGTTTTGTAATGCGGCTTCTGAGGATGGTAATATCATTTTTAGTGGCAAAGAATGTGATAAAGTTATGTTTGAAAGGCTTAAAGTTATGACTTGTGCCCAGTGCCCACCTTTTGAGAATCGCCCTATAATAAAATTAACTGCAATTCACTTGGTGACTGCTATTTGCACTGATAAAATGAGCTGAAACTCTCCTGTTTTCAAATGAGTTGGTGCAAATCTTTTTTAATATATTATTCGTTTTCTCGGCTTTCTGTTTTGCTTAGGCTTCATTTTAATGTTTAATTTTGGCTTTATTCATCAAGCACACAATGATCGAAAAATTAACAACCATGGCATTTAAATCTCCTATATTTATCTCCAATGAATAAGTTAATAACAAGATGAATGCAACATTTAATCCAACAGAATAACACTACGGGGAATTTAAACAACCACGGTATGGCCAGATGTATTTTTTATGTTTTGAACATGTTATTAATGAAAGACTTGAATATCTGCGATAAAAGGATTATAAAAAATGAAAGGAAAAAATCACCCAATAGGACAAATAAAAATTAATAGATATAAATGTTTTTAAAAATAGAAATAAATTTCAGTTTGTTGTCAGTAAACTGGGTTAAAAATCCTGAATGTCTTGATAAGCTATCTAGAAAATACCTAAATTCAGAAAGCAATTATATTTCCTTCTAATATCATTACTATTATTTCTACACCTGTTTTTCAATGGATATAATTTTCTTAATATAAAAATAATAACATATCTTACATAGCAAAAAAAGTATAAATTTTCTTCAACAGTTAATTCTTCAAGACACACATTATATTCTGGACAAATCCCAATAAGTGGAATAATGCCACGTTTTTCATTAGCATTGCACAGATTCAAACTCTTAATTATAATTCTTCCTGATGTAGGCGTTATTGCACCTAAGAAAAAGAAAAATCAATTACAAATTAAGAAAATTAACCAAAGGTTAAACACAGAGAATACCAAATTACATCCCCTTTCTCAATAACTAGCAAAACCCGTAGCTTTACTTGGGTAATAGTTTGTATGCCTAATTTTTATTAGAAGAAATCATGCTTTTAGGAATAATTCAAAAATTACTAGTTAAGCCACAATTTGACTACACTTCATTATTACACTGCATTAGGTGAAAATGAGACTTAAATATATAAGAAAAACTAAAACTAATTCTAAATAAATGATAATTTAGAAAGTATTTTGAAGCTTTTATGCTCTTTTCAGTATTCATTTGAAGTTTTGAATTTTTTAGAAACCACGCATTTACATCTTAAAATTAACCATAATGTCAAATTCCAAGCTTTTGTCTAATGGTCTACCATCTTTCTGGTGGTAGTAGTACCAACATAGAATGCCTATGTTGGATCAGGGACTGTCACCAACAATTTGCCAACATTAATTTTGAAATCAGTTTGGTATTTCATAATATTCCATAGAAAACATAATTTAGAAAGTTTTTAAAAGGCTTTTCGCTCATGTTACCCCTTTAAATTTATAATCTTTTAGAAACTGATTTTAGAGAGCATTTACATCTTATAAGTATCCATCATACCAAATTTTAAATTTCTATCTTTAATAGAAATCGTTATTTAGAACATTTTTAAAATGCTTTTTGCTTATTTCCTACTTTTAAATTTGGATTTTTTTTAAATCTGTTTTTAGAGAGTATTTACATGTTGTAAGTAGCTACCATGCCAAATTTCAAGGTTCCATCGTTAAAAATTCTATAAAACAGAAATTTAGATAATTTTTAGAAAGTTTTTCGCTCATTTCACCTTTTTGAATGTGGAAATGTTTTATAAATAGTTCTGAGAGAGCATTTACATCTTATAAATAACTACCTTGCCAAATTTCATGTTTCTAACCCCTTCAATATCAAGAAAATTGCTATTTTAGAATTTTTTTCGCACCTGTACTTCCCCCCCCCCCCCCTGCTTCTCTTTTTGGTAGTGGCACCTACATACAATTAATTTAGCCTATGCTGGAGCAGGGACTGTCACCATAAATTTGCCACCATTACTTTTGAAATTGGTTTGATATTTTCTAAGATTCCATAGAAGTCTTAATTTTGAAAATTTTTAGAACGCTTTTTACTTATTTCACCCTTTAAAATTTCGAAATTTTTAGTAACTGTTCTCATAGACAATTTATATCTAATAAGTAATTTCAAGTTTCTATCTTTAACAATTGCACAAAAATCCTAATTATTACAATGTTTTAAGAATACTTTTCGCGTATTTTCACCCCTTTTTAATTTCGATTTTTTTTCTAAGTGCTCTTAGAGAACATTTTCTGGTTATAAACATTTTTGGTTATTAGTAATATCCATGGCACTGACATAAAATGTAGCCTATGTTGGAGCAGGGACTATCACCATCAATTTGCAACAATTATTTTTGAAATAGGCTTAACATTTTCTAAGATTTCATAGAAATTGTAAATTAGAACATTTTTAGAACACTTTTCACTATAGGTGCAGATTTACGGTCGCCAGTCGTCACGCGGCGACAAAATTTTTTGCTGTGGCGACTAACTTTCAGCGCCTTGGTCGCCAGAGATCAATTTCCAGTGTTCCCAATCCCCGTCAAGATGAAATAAATAATATAGCATCACTTAAAATTTGATATCATTAGTTTTAAGTTCCATATTTAAAATTCTTATAGCAATAAGATAAAGTGCTGTGTCACAAACTTTTAACCCGTTAAGGGTTTTTTTTAAATTGATATATATATAAATCTGTTGCTGCCAAAGTTGGAAAAAAAAAATGTTTTTTTTTTCCATTACTTGAACAATAAGACTGATTCACCTGGGTCAAAAACAAAACAAGTGAAATAAAAATTAAAAACAGGAAATGTCAAGCATTAATTAATAATTATTTATTATACAAAAAAGAAATAATAATAATAATCAATTTATGAAGTGTTCTAAAAGTAGTTACAAGTTTGACAGCCTTATCAGCACTTAACTGTTTCTTAGTTTTGCTTTGGAAAACTAGAATAGAGAGAATATCCATTCTAAGCCTGTAGTTCAACGCACAGTGTATGCAATTAAACTATGACTTGTATCACATTTATTTTTTGTAAAGCTTATCAACTAAGATAAGAGATGCAAAATATTATATTTACAAAATTGACAAGTTCATTTAATTCTTATACCGAGAGTTTATTGTTTGTAATTGACAATTCTTTTTTTTTTTTTTACTTTTTGTACTATAATCTTGTCAGTTACTCAAACGTTACTGGAGAATGGAGTTGATTTAACTTTATAGTTTATAATTGTAAGGACTATTTTAGGACATTGATCAATAGGAAAGCTCCTACCCTTTGATGTCTCATCAATTATAAAAAATTCTCATTTAAAGCATGAATCAGTAACATTAGAAACAAAATATACAGAGTCATGGTCATTCCATATTCCATATATTCCTCATTTTAAGAATTGTTCCTTCTAGAAATGGAAGTTACTTTTTGTACTCCTAAAAAGAATTAAATTGAATAAAGGTTTAACTCCTTTTCTCTTTTAAGATTTTATGCAAAATAATTGTACAACTGAATATTTATTAATAAACTTTAATGTAAAATTTTAACATGTATTGTTACTTCCTTCTTTTTGTAGAAAGCTTTGTTAAATTTTGCTGTGTAAAAAAAGTTTACTTTCTTAAGAAAAATATCAAGAAATATTACTCTTTAAACCTTTTTATTTAAAATACAATAACATTGTAAGCACAGGAGAGCAACAAAGATAGGCTTTTCATCACAGAATTTGACCTTGAAAGTAAGTCGTTTTGTGACGCTAGTGTACTCAGCCTGCCGATCGCGTGATCGATTGGATGCAGTTTCGATTTTCGATTATAGATGGTGTCATCAACTGCCATTGGGTATTTTATTATTTTCTTTTTGAGTCTCAAAAAAGTGTACCATAATTACAATAAATATGAATGAAAATATGAAAAACAGCTGATTGATAAAGATATAAGTTTTGTTTTTTGTATTTAAGTTCATAGCAACAAACATAAATTTCTATCAAAATAGCCACATTTTCGAGCAGGGATGCCGCGGACGCGCTATAGCGCGTAAATTACACGAAAAATCTGATACGGGACGCAAAAAAATAGCTCTTACGCGTCCCGTGGGACGCGTAATTTCGTAAAAAAATCGCGGAAAACAGATGATTTTCGTCAAAGAATCGCGAAAAAAGCGTAAATCTCATCAAAATATCGCGCAAAAGCAGCGATTTTCGTAAAAGGGCCGCGAAAAAATAGCGTATTTCGTCAAAGCATCGCGAAATAAAAAGCGAATTTCGTCAAAAAATCGCAGAAATAAGCGCAAATTTCATGAAAATATCGCTGAAATAAGCGCAAATTTCATCAAAATATTGCGAAAAACACGATTTTCGTAAAAGGGCCGCGACAAATTAGCGTATTTCGTTAAAAGATCGCGAAAAAATAGCGAATTTCGGCAAAAAATCGCGGAAAAAGCCGAATTTTGTCAAAGGATCGCGAAAAAAGCGCAAATTTCATCAAAAAATCGCGGAAAAAGCCGATTTTCGTCAAACGATCGCGATAAAATAGTTGTTTTTCATCAAAGGATCCCCCAAAAATAGCAAATGTCGCCAAAAAATAACGTAAAAAAGCCGATTTTCGTCAAAGGATCGCGAAAAAAGCACAAATTTCGTGAAAATATAGCGAAAAAACGCTATTTTCGTAAAAGGGCTGAAACAAAATAGTGTATTTCGACAAAAGATTGCGAAAAAATAGCAAATTTCGTCAAAAAATCGCGGAATAAAGCCGAATTTTGTCAAAGTATCGCGGAAAAAAACACTATTTTCGTGACAGACTCGCGAAAAAATAGCGAATTTCAACAAAAGGATCGCGGAAAAACGCGAATTTCGTCAAAGTAACGCGGAAAAAACGTGAATTTAGTCAAAGCACCAAAAAAGATGTGCAAACTAAACTTATAGGTAAAAAATTCATAAAATGGGATTTAATTTCATTTTTATGAGATTCTTAAAAATACAGCATGATTTCAGTGTACTTTGATAATATTTATATTCATTAGGTGGACCAGTAAAAATCACCCCCCCCCCCCTCGTTTTTACTGCATTGAAATGTCTCCCGCCTTCAGAACATTTAAGATTTGATGCTTATTAGTGATTTAGGTATAAATTTCCCTTCCAAGGAAAATGTCTGATTCCAACACAGATCTATGCTGACAAGACAAATAATTCAATGGGAAGTATAATAATGAAAGCACCCATTCATTCAACGAAAAGTACACCTTTACTTAACATAAGTGTTCTTTTTTTCAGCAAAAATATCTTTTTCAATAAACCCGCCTTGCCTCTTTTTAAAAGAATGCGAACATTAGGGATACTTGTTAGTGGAACTTGGTATCTTCTACTCTCAAATAAACATTATTTTACAATTAAAATTGTATCTTGCATTTTTACTTTTAAAAAAGTAAAGAAAATTTCTCTTAATATTTTTAAAAAATATCTTATTTGAGTGCAAATAATGCTGGTTTTAATTCATTATTTAATTATTGTTAAAACAATAATTAATGCATTTCATTTATCTTAATAAACAACTTTCATTTATTCCTTTAAAATATAAATTATTATTGATGGGGACCCGCTTTTGTAAAAAAGGGACCCAGATTTTTGGAAATCCTGGGTCCCGGGGACCCAGGTTTTTTCAAGTACAGCGGCATCACTGTCGAGTAAGATTTAATCATAAAATTTGTACATTAAAAAGTTTTTCTCACTAAAAGTTAAAAAAAAATAATGCATCATTTTATGATATTTCAATTTTGTTAATTAAAATAGGCATTATCATTTGATTTTTGTATGGCTACAACAAAGAGATTATGTAAACTACAATTTAAAATAATATTTAAAATACAAAAATTTGAACTGAAAAATGCCTTTTTGAAAGATATTAGAATTGCATCCCAAATTTTAAATATTTCAGCATGGAGCAGGAAAAGATTAAAGTTGCATTGCATTTGTAACAATTAGGGATGCACCGAATATTCGGTATCTATTCGGTATTCAGCCATGTCACCAAATATTCGTTTTGGCCAAATATGAAACTATTCGGTATGCCGAATAGCAAACTATTCAGTATACCGAATATTCGGTTTGGCTGAATATCGAAATATTCGGCCAAACCGAATACTTAGAAAAAACTTTTAGAACATATTTTTAAAAACCTTATACAACTTCTATGTTTAACAGTACAAGGATATTCAGAATAATTAGAAACAGAATCATATTTAAATAAAAGAGAATGTTTATACATTATTTATTTGCTGTTTGTTAAGTATTATTTAAGAAAATTAACCAATCGCGGGGATTTTCATAAGAATTAATTATGTACAAATACAAGTTCCTGAACATTGTCCAGTAAGTTATTTGCTTCTTGCTAAGATTTTAAGAACAACGTTTACGATCTCTGAAAATGATTGCCCATTCCAGATACTGATCTAGAATGCATCTAAAATCTTCCTTGCTTAATCAAAGGGAGTAGAACAGTTATTCTTGCTGAGTTGCCACCATATAAAATTTGAATAGATTGTATTATTTATTTGCTTTTACTTTAGTCTCTTCCTGACAAACATATGATGATCCTGTACAATTTTTTCACAATTTCTCTTTGACTTTAAAACGTTTGTTTTAGAATTTAAGAAAATTTTATTAATTTGTTTTAATTCTCAGATGAAACCATGAAATTCAAAATTTTATTAATTAAAAAAGTTTTATAACTATATTCTTGTTAAATAACTTAAAACAGATTTTTTTCATCATAAAGTTTACTTGAAAAAAGCTCTTGTTTATTAGAATAAAAGTTTATGTTTTAGATATTATATAAAATTGTTTTAAAATTTAACATTTGCCTTTAAACTTTGAAATATAAAGGTATTTGACAAGCCGAATATTCAGTATTCAGATAGCAAAATATTCAGTATTCGGTTTGCCTGTAGGTCGAATATTCGGTATTTGGCCAAAATCACTATTCGGTGCATCCCTAGTAACAATAAATATATATATTATAGGTTAATTCTATAAAAATTGTTAAAAAATATTTTTACATACTCCTATTACTGAATAGAAGACAATTTGACAAAAAGACTTACAAATTATTTTGCTAGTCAGAAAATAATTTTGAATTATTATGCAAAACATTAAACAGTAAATTTTTAATGATTTTAATTTGCATCATTTCTCAAAACGAAAAAGAAGTACCTAGTCTAAGGTATGACATTTTCAACATATATAAAAATAAATATGACAGTTAGTTAATAACCTTAATAAATAATTGGAACAATTTCAAGAGATTCTTATTTTAAATTACATTAAATTTTTTATACTCCTTAATACAGGAAAAGTAATTTCTGCAGTTTTTTTTAACACACACACCTTCCCAGAGAAAAATGTCTGAATTTAATACTATTTGGAAAGTTTTTTTTTTTTTTTTTTTTTTTTTTTTTTTTTAAAGCAGATATAAAAAACATACATCAGACAAGAAAAGACTGTTAAAGCTATACATAAATATTATACAGACATACATACAATAAATACAATAAACCCAACTGGAGTGAAAAATTGGCCAGAGCCAGGAATCGAACCCGGGACCACAGTATACAAGACTGATGCCATACAAACAATAAATACAATAAACATTGTCTTGTATATTGTGGTCCCGGGTTCGATTCCTAGCTCTGGCTAATTTTTCACTCCAGTTGGGTTTATTGTATTTATTGTTTGTATGTCTGTATAATATTTATATATACCTTTAACTGTTGAATGCAGGCATTATTTATGTGTGTATGTGTGTTTTAATATATATTGTTGTATGAGTGTTTTATTATAATTATCGTAGATCGATGTAATAGTAAAATCTATTCATCGTTGTCCGGTCATCCAAGGCTGTCGTATAGATGGCTGGTGACTTCCCCAATATGGTTTATTAGTGTTTAATTGCAGACTCAGGCATCGGCCGGGGTAGCTCAGTGGTTAGAGCATCAGTCTTGTATACTGTGGTCCCGGGTTCGATTCCTGGCTCTGGCTAATTTTTCACTCCAGTTGGGTTTATTGTATTTATTGTATGTATGTCTGTATAATATTTATGTATAGCTCTAACTGTTAAATGCAGGCGTTATTTATATGTGTATGTGTGTTCTAATATATACTGTAGTATGTGTGTTCTAATATATACTGTAGTATGTGTGCTTTATTATAAGAAAAGACTGTATTTATTTCTATACTATACATAATTAAATGTGAAAATACTTTCTGAAACAGTTAATCTGAGATTTTTAATTTTTATTTGGAGATAAGATACATAATTACAAAATATTTGAAATGCATAGAACAAAATTCATTACTTAAATTTAGATAAAGATTTTTAACTCAATTACATTTACGAGTTAATAAAGTCAGTGCACTATATATATTTGCTGTGTGTGATAGTAACACTCTCAAAATATCTAAAGGATTATGAAATAATATTGAATAACATTTTCCAGTTATCATTATTTAAAAAATGTTGTATCTGTATTCTATATAAAATGTTAGAGTTTAGGTTTCTATCCAAAATATAGATGACAACACATTCACCAGCTGCAGGAAATGGTACATTTTGTTATTGAAATTTATTTAAAATGAAGTTTTATTTTATTTAGCTTAGTTATAATTGCAATTTAATTTTGTTTAACTTGATAACAATTAAAAAAGTCTTAAATTTTATTTAATGATCTAATTGGCAATAAAAAATTACAAAAGAACTCATAAAAAAAATCAAAAGGCACTGCTGCAGATTGAACCCAAGATATCACATGTATGAGAGCAGCGCTCTTAACCGCTCAGCTAAGTGTTTGGACAAGTAAGCTGTTCCCAAAAGTGAATAAAAAGAAAGCATGCGCAAGAATACATTAATAACTTCTTGCACATTTGTGGTAAATTCTCATAGAATGGCGAAAAAATATATTCTCATTTTTCATACCGATTACATAACAAACAATGTTTTTTTCTGCAAATAAGTGTTACGTTATTCGTTTTATCTCAAACAGATTTATATTATATATTAATTTTAATAAAATCGCGCAGGTCATTTTTGAGAAAAAAAAATGTGAATTATATAAAAAACAAGAGTTTTCCCAGACACAAGTATTATCTCATTCCCTTCATCGAAAAGAAGTTTATATTATATATCAATTTAAAGAAAATCGCCCTAGCCATTTTCCAGAAATAGAAATTAGGAACTTTATCCATCGCAAGTACTTTAAAAATAGGTTTCGAGATCTCAAACTATACTGCATGTAGAAATGTAAAAATTTGAGAATAACATAAGACTGCAGATATAAGACTGTTTTTAAAAGATCATAACAATATGCACTATATTTGCTGAGTTATGAAATGGTGGCTTTTCGCGTTTCCTTTGATCTTGAGTTAGGTGTATATATGAGTTCCGCCATTCTTACGATTTTAGGCTTAAGACTGCGTCACTGGAATACTGCCGTCTTCCATGATAGTTAGGTTTACTTCAGTCGGAAAAAAAAAAAAACTGGGCATACCAATGGATTCAGGAAGGTCCAAAGAATTTTTTAAACCAATAAAAAAATATATCATTTTTTTCAAAGAATTTCATTGAGTCTCCCCTTAATATTTATAAGAGCAAAAAAAAATGATTTGCAATAAAATATAAACACTAAAATCAATGCATCTAAGAAAGTATCAAATCAATTGTTAACAGAGTTGCACACTAGAAATTACAAAGTATAGTGTATTTCTTCAAATTTAACACAGAGTAACAGTGATCAGTGAATAAATAAAAAGAAAATTGCCCAGTTAAACTGATGGCATTGAGCTCACAGGCTATTCACATTTATTGTAAGGTATACTCTTATTTCAAAGAATAATGCCCCTTGAAAAATACCTTAAGGGGGGGATGGATTACCCCCCCCACCCTGCTTCCCATCTTTATACTTAAACAATGAGCCTCCAAATCTCATCAAGGAAGTGCCTCATCAGAATAAACTGGTATATCAAATTTGAAGCAAATCGGATAGATAATTCCATTTATCTAAATTAAGGGGTGAATTAGCCCCCCATTCCACCCCTTTATCAGAATTAACCGGTATACCAAATTTGAAGCAAGTCTGATAATTCTGCATGAAAAAATCATTTATCTAAGTTAAGGGGGAGATTGGCTTCCTGTTCCCCCCTTTATACTTAATGAACCCCCAAAACTAATCGAGGAAGCATCTTATCAGAATGAACCTAGAAAAAAAATTTGAAGCAAATCGGATATTTCTATCACGAGTTATCGCGTTACGTACATACATACAGAACCGGCGGGTACATTAGCTCTCAGGCTTTGATAGTCACCCCGCCAGAAAAGCACAGCATAACAGCACCTCCTGTTGAGTATTAAAATTAGATTAACTATTGATTAGATATTGTTAATTATTAATCTCAAACATAAAATTCAGTTCCTTTGTACTACCCAATAAAAGCTGAAATAAGCTATAATATTCATCGGAAAAAGCATAGTATGGCAACATTAGGGTTAGCTTGGTGAATTAGACCTCCAGATTTGTCCGGGATGGTTGGTTCGAATCCTGTCCTGGACTTTTTCTCCCATTTCAAAATTTACAGCTGATATGATTTATTTACCAATTGAATAATTGTATTAAAAATTAATCTAATAAAGAAAGAGGTTTGTCTGTGTGTCTTTGTGCTGACAAGATCGCTGTGCATAGAGTTATAAGATTTGGCAAGAAGGTAGCTGTATGTCTAAAGTTATGCACATAGAAGCCAATTTTTAGACTATTTTTGAGTAGTTTTTTAAATGTAATTTTTAGCCTTTTTTCATGTTTTATGGCAATTTTTCCAAATTTGTAAAAGGAATCTGGTTTAAATTTCTTAGCAGAATCTATATATATATTATGCTATCGTGCGTGGCACAGAAATCACGATTATTTGTTAATTGTTTAATGTCAACGCTCCAATAAAATGCTTCTCATTGGTTATTGTGTGAAATTCTCTTGGCAGGATTTAGGCGGAGGTAAATCCTGTTTATTTACGTTTCTGTCTTTCGCTGCAATTATGGAACTTCACAATATCGTTAGAAATGCCCGTAAAAGATCTTGGCGAATGCTTGAAAGTGAAGAACAAGCCGCATTAAGAGAAAATTGATATAGATTTGATCAAGACTGCCGTCAATGACAGAGCATAAGCGATTGCCAAAATATGCTTAATAACCGTCGCATGGGTGAACGCATTGCTTCTGAAATCCAAATTACTGATTTAAATGTTCTGGAGCATAACTGTGGGGAGCATAAACATCTATTTTGTTATGCTAATGAAATCGACGAGAAAAAAAAAAGAAAAGAAAATATTTACGCTCCGATATAGAACCTTCATTTACTAAGTTGTTCGTAGTGTTTGTGGCGTAGACGTTTAACGCTTTAGTTTTATGTATGAACATACTCTGGTTCGAAACTCGATAGGGCTAAGTTGAAATTTGAGTTAGTATATTTTTGCTATTTTAAGGATTTCATTCTTCTTTTAAGGATATCTAAAGTGAAAAAAAGTGGCAATAAGTAAATAAATACATACAGTAAATATTGTTAATTTTAAAACAATTGAAATATTAAAAGAAAAAAAACTGCAAATAAATGAATCGAATTATAAAAAAAAAATTACTACATTTTATAAATATCATTGTTCAATGTCTTTAAATAAAAGAATTTTTTTGTTAACAATTTTAAGGGTTTTTAATTATTTTTAATTGTAAATCAATTGAATTATTTGAGAAAAAAGTTGCACATAAGTTAATCGAATAAAAATGATAAAAAAACTACATTTTACATTGTCCAATCTATTTAATTAAAAAATTTTTGTTACATATATATATATTTTGCAATTTTAAGGTGTTTTTTTATCTATACCAATAAAAACATTTCTTTCACTTATAAAAACTCTCGCTAAAAAAAAAAAAAACCTGTCTAAAGATATAAGATGATACAAACTTGACCGTACAAAGGGTCTGCCCATTCCGGTAATAATTCCAATACAGGCCCCCCACCAGAAGTAAGATACAATAAAACCTACTTAGACAGAAACACAATGACCAGTGATAAATTCTGTTTTATGCAGGCTCTTTAAATTGAACAAAGCATTGTTGCATTTTTTTTTGGGGGGGGGGGGGGGAGGGGGCTGGGCTGAAACCTGTTTTTTCCAGTTTATTGCATGACTTACGTTATAAACAGGCTTTACTGTATTAGAAAATAAATTTACTGGATAGTACCTTTTTTGAAAATCTATATAGTTGTATTTGCTAGCAATTTTATAATTTCTTTTTCAGTATTACAGTTTTATGATGCATTTGTAATTACTTTTTCATATGCAGATTTTAAATAAAAATTTAAAATATTGAAATCACAATTAAATTTTAATTGAATCTACCAATTAATTTTGGATAACAGAGTTTAAAGTGTGAGACAAAAATTCAAAACCTTAACCACTGACTTTACACAACTTTTCAACTGAACAAGAGCCGGGCCCTGGTAATTTGCACAGTCACTACCCCTACCTCCCCCACCCCCACCCCTCTGTATTGACCTGCGATACAAATTTCAGGCTTATATAAGAATATTATTACAGGGCCCGGGCAACGCCGGGCGGGGCAGCTAGTATAGTAAATTTTGTCATCTCACAATAAAATTTATTTGGAATTTATACAGTGATTTTTAAATTTTTCGTAATTATTTCATTGTTTTTTGGCATTTTGCAGTGATTTTTTGACATTTATAAAAGAAATTCGGTTTCAAACTTTTAGCTTACTGTAGTAAAATTTTGTCCCCTAACTTGGGTTTTTAGTGATTTTTTAATGAGATTTTCAATGCGTATTTTAACATCTTTTCACATTGTGTGGCAATATTTTGACATTCATGAAAGAATTCCAGTTACAATGTCTTAGCTTGCTATAATAAAATGCAATATTTAAACTTTTGTGATTTTTAGATGTTTTTTTAGTTTTGTGGCAATTTTTCGACATTAGTAAATTTTTTCCAGCCACAGAAAGGGCACTAAGGGGACCAAAATGCATAAAAGGGGACCATTTTCCAAAAAGGGGGCTTTGGGGGGAAAAAGGGGACAATTTGGGAGCACTGCCACCACCGAATTTCTTCAAAGCATATACACAAAAAATATATATATAAATGGTCAACAATTCTTATTTATTGTCAGGATTTGTGAGGAAATTTCAATTTAAAACATCTCTCAATTTAGGCCCCCATTTAATCATTTTGCGCTTCAATTCAGGTACGAAATCATATAAGGTGCAAAGTATGTTGAACCACCTCTAGGAACATTTACAGAAGCAGGAACATTTTCAGCTTTTTTTTCCCTTCATTATTTGGATATAACAAAATATTTTAATAAAGAAAACATTCACACACAAATACAAAAAGGTCAGAAATTTTTATTTATTGTCAAAATATGTAAAATAATTTTGGTTAAAACCTCTCTCAATTTGGCACTCCTTAGCAGTGGTGCCCAGGGCAGCCAGCACCCTTAGCTGCACTTACTGCTTTTAAGTAGTATTTCTTAGTGCTATTTGATATAAAGTTACTTCATGTATAATAGCGATAATTTATTAACTTCTTCTCTTCATTTAAATCAGTAAAATATGTGAATAATAAATATATAACCCTATTTGTATATCATTGTAAACAAAGAAAAAGAAAAGCAATTGTAAAAATAAAAAGAATTTTTAGACACTGATAACAATATCATTAGGAGGAGGGGAGTTCTAGGAATGATAATGTATGATATTGTAAGGGGGAGGGATCAAAATTGTTAGAAATTTTAGAACTTTATATAGGTACAGCCCATACATATTTTTAGTGTATGTTGGATTTTGAGTATATTCAGATGAATGTTCACTTTTGACAAAAAAAAAACACTTTTTATAATTATCTGACTGGTATTAAACCACAATTCAGCTGCAACAGGATTGCTGAAAATAAACAAATAATAAAACGTGACATTTACAACACTTACCATAGAGCATTTGAATGAAAGTTGATTTCCCACTACAATTATGACCCAATAATGCAGTAATTTTACCTTTGTATGCTTTCAGGTCAACATTGTCAACAATAGGAAGAGACTTTTCTCCATATTTCTGAAAGAATAAAGAAATATGTCAAACACACTTCACTGTTTGCCCAGAGATAAATCAGGGGTAAAAGCACTGTTTCCTCGTACCTGCCGCCGATGAAGTGGTTAAGAATGAATTCATTGACGGAAAAAAAATACATTTTCAATTAAAAAGTTAAACACACTGCATAAAAAAAGGGGGGAGGGATAAAATGAAACTGAAGATGTTCACTAATAAGTTTTTATTATAAACATATTTAATATTCAAAGTTGAAAAATACAGTATATGGCATTGTTAAACTGTGAATCATTTAAACCATTATTTTGTATATAACATCAATTTTTTAAAGTCCCGAACAAAGACACTGACAAATAATGCTAAAAAGCTACTAATAAACCATCATTCGACAAATATTTGACACAATAACTTCAAATTGTACTTTACACAGTTCAATAAATATTTGACAACGTCACTCTAAATCATACTTTACATAGTTTTTAATTTAAAAAAAAAACCTGAAGAAAATGTCTCATTGTTAATGAAATCAAAAAATTAAAATACATCAATGAAAAAAATTAAAACAAAATCCTGTGACAGACCTCTTTAAGCAAGCTTTTACTTGCTAACTTGTTCAATGTATTTTAACCTATCTATATTATAAAGGACAAACATATCTGTGCGTAACGCATACGTCATTCTGCGAATGGCAACACTTTGAAATTTGAAATGAAATTTCGCTTTTGCAATTCTCGCTACTGCAAATTTTTAAACTTCTAAACATCCCACATTTTAAACGTTTACACCGTCGTGTGCAGAAAAAAAATGCGCTTTTAAATGCAATTTGTTTGAAAGCTGTATCTCAATTTATTTTTGAGATATTAATTTTTTGTAGTTTTTAATACCAATTTTCTAATCGTGGCAACTGAAGTACTTCATTTCTATTAAAAGTGGATTAGTTATCTTTATTGATTATTATATTCTTACTGATGCCATTTTCTCATTACAATAAAAAATATATTTTTAAAAATTTGAACAGAAAATGACGTTACGCTTTAAAAAAGACACAATTTCCCCTGATGATGCTGTTATATTTCACTATTTTTTCATTTCGCTGATATTGAGTTTGAGTCAATAGGCAAAATATTTCAGCGACTGAAAATGACGTCATATTTAAAAGTAAACGATAATTTCATTTGATAAAACGAAATATTTCCCCTTGAATACGTTGAAAAGTTATAAATTTCTGGAATTTTTACGCGCAGGCACAGAGATTATACTAAGACCTCAAATCACGAGTGGGAATTTTAACATGAAAAGTTGTAATAGTTGACAAACGTGACTTCAAGCTTGAAAATATATTTATTAATAACCTATTGCGCATTAAAATGTTTTTAAATGGTTAATATGGATGTGAAACGTGGAAAATGACTTGATTTGGTTTAGATATAAAAGGTAGAAAAATTCTATGATTATGTCAAGTTGTCAAGGTGAAATCATTTTTGCGGATTTTTCATTCCGTAATACCAAGTATCAATTAATAACTTAATCAAAATTACTTATCTTGATTATATTTTACTGAGGACGTGTATGAAATAAGTTTAATTTTTCAATAATTTTAACAGTTGAAGTTTATGAAAAAAGTATTTTGTTAATCTTAGGTTAAAATATGTCTTTGGAGAGTTAAATTGACAAGTGTAAGATGGATTTTTTATTCTAATTATTGTTGTTGATGTATTATAAATTTGATGCAACAGTTCCTTTGTAAACATTTTCTTTCGCCGAAATTCGGCGGGTTCCACCTCGTATATATAAAAGAAAGTCTGGATTGGGGATTAATCAATGTACAGCCCAAACTACTGAGCCTAAAATCTTGAAAATTGGGGCAAAAATACTTCTTATGACATAGAGTTATTATGACATAGAACTAAGAAAGGATTTTCTAAAATTCCACCCCTAAGGGCAGTAAAAAAGAGAATGAACTTTTAAAACATTCTTTAAAAATCTGATTTTATAGTTATTTTTCAACTGGTAGCATTTTTAGTGTATTTTTGCATGCTGAATCGAATGGTAGTAACTAAATTGTTTTAAGTCTAATAGTTATGAGATATTTCAATTTTCTCTAACTTGGCGATGTCTTTGGCACCAAAACTTCAAATTTTCAAGTGATAATTTCTAAAAATACTTCTGTTACTATAGAAAGGGAAGAAATTCAAATTGAATAATTTTTTAATCAATTTTTTGGGGTAAATAATTAAAACAACTAAGACAAAAAATTACAAATGCCTCTAAAACAAAAACTACAACTGTGGTACTTTTTTGTTTTAGCAGCACCATGCCAAAATGTATGGTATTGTGCCAAACACATTATATTCAACCCTACATTATATTACAACATTATATTATTTCAACCCTAATCGTGCCAAAAATTAACATTTGCTATTTACTGAATGTGAATATTTTTTTATGAGTATTATTCAATCGTAAATCTCACAAAACTTTTTAATTTGTTATTTTTTTAATAGAAAATATTTATTTTTAATTATAACTAACATTTATTACTGATACTGACATGGATTTTACCATTTGGCAGTTGTTACAATAAAATTATTTCAGAACTTAGGAATTATACATATAAAAATGTTTTGTTCAAAAAACCATGAATGCCTTCATTCAAAAAATGAAATGTTTACTGCAATGTGAGACATACATATTACGTACGCCATGCTGCAGTACTAAGAGACATTTACAATTTCAAGCCTGTAGTTTAAATTGACTATATTTTATTACTTGCAAAATATTTATTTGTTCTTTTACTTTAAATACTTATTTGTATTGATTTAAAAAATGGTAGGTCAAAGTCTGTAATTTTCAAAAGTTATATTTTTTTAAATGCTCATTTTTTTATCAACAAAATTACAGTGAAACCTCCCTGTGCGACCACCTCCATTAAGCGAACACCTCCCTGAACGACCATTTTTTCATGGAACGAAATTTATTCCCATAGGCTCAATACTAATTTCACCTCCATTCAGAGACCATCCCAGTTGAACTCCCTCCATGAGCGACCCATTTCTTTGAAGAAAATGAAACAAATTCAATTTTTCCCTGGTTGCTTGAAGAAAGTTTCATTAGAAAAAATAATTCCGGAGAGCGCATTATTCATCAAACTTCTAAACTAAGCTTAGAATTTTTTTATACTGGTAACTTTTAAATGTTTAAACCCCTTTGTGCTTTTTTAGGCAATGAATTTAGGGCAATGAACTCTGATTACAAATTAAGAATGGCGTCAATAAACTCCCCTGCCCCATTCTGTCAGTAAACTCTCAAAGAAATAGATAAATTAATGAAATCGTCATTATTTGTTCCCGTCCAAAAACAAAAATTAGATTTATTTACTGAACTTCGAAAGGACTTGAAAATAAAAGATAAAATCGTAAAATCAAAGCAAATGTCAATGTATTTATTTTTTAAACTATGCAGTAATTAACTTTTGTTTTAATACTTAAATTTTCATATTTTTTTCTGAATATGAAAAGTAAATTTTAGTAACTTAATTGTTACCTTTTTTTCAACAATTAAAATCTAGATTTAAACATGACCTCCATTAAAAGACCACCTCTCAGAGCAAACAATTTTTATTGGAACGGAACATGGTCGCTTTAGGGAGGTTTTACTGTATTTTTTTTTTCAATTGTTTCATTTCATTTTGTGCCAACTACTATGCTTGGCGACATTGGTGTTGGCTTACGGAAAAATACCAAAACAGTTTCATATGCAAAGAAAAAAAGTTTAATGAGAAATAAATATTGTAAAATGATAACATTTAATTTAAATATAAAAACAATGTTTGTACGGTTTAAAAAAAGTTTTCATCTTCAAAGGTTTAAATTTTAATTTAGTGATTTGTGATTCGCTCCTGGACAGGGTTTTAAAAAACCCAGCCCGGGCGGGTAGTGGGGTGGATACCGGGGCAGCTACCCACTACAACCCTTATGGTTCTAAAAAACCCGGGTTTTTTACAAAAAACCCAAGCCGGGTGTGTAGCTGGGCAGGTACCCGAGCAGCTACCCACTACAACCCTGCTCCTGGATAAGAAAAAAAAATGGGAGCTTTTACATTAGTCGTGTGCAAATATCTATAATAAGGTTTTTGAAATAGCAAATAATAGCATTTAAATATATTTACACATCATCATTTACTATATATGTAAAACGAAAATTCCTATTTCATTCCGATTTATTATAATTCAGATTCTACTGAACAGAATTTTGTAGAACTTACACTGTTAGGGAAAAAATGCAAAAAATCGCTTTGCTAATCGCATCAAAAAATTCAAAAACTTAAAAAAATATGGAGGATAAAGTTTACTGTATTAGACAAAAAGTTTGATGTCCTGGCAGCGTATAAGTAACGCCGGGTCTAAAATAAACCAGCAGAGTTCCTCTTAAATGCTTATGTGAAAACGTTATTACTGGAAAAGGTAAACATCATAGTAGAGATCACAACAAGGTAGACAAACCTAATACATGAAGAAGGTTGTATTAAAAAAACAGCTACAGCAAAAAGTAAATGCAGGATTACTGTGACAGGAATAATGACAACAGTTTCAGAAAAATCCAACTTTAAACCTCCTCTATACACCATAAATAATAGTGAATTTTAATAAAAACTACATTTTGGAACCCGGAGATACATGCAATATGACAAGGTAAAAAAATTACAGTCAGACCTGGTTAAGACTCACATGGCTAATACGCGATCCCACTTAATACATTGATTTTTTCCTGTGCAATGAACATCGCTCATAAGGCTAATGCAAAAATATCACATTTTGGTTTAATACACGAATGGTTATTATGCGATCTCGCTTAATACATGATAGATTTTTTGTCCTTTGAGGCAGAAAATCACACTTAAGAGGTGAAGTCATAGAACAAGATGCTTATTCCTTCTCTCTTGTCCAGTGTTTCTGATTTTTTTATTCAAATAAAAACCACTGTTTTCAAATAGTAATATTTGCTTCATTTAATAGCAAATTAAGCCAAACCTTACTCATTGGAAATAGTGGTATATATTTGAATAAAAAATACCCCACTAAATTAGCAACACTGTAATTCTTCTTTGATACCGCGTACTAACATTCTTTGACTCTTGCTTCATGTATGATTTTACTGTAGTAGATAGAGATACAGTCGGACCTCTATTTAACGAACCTCTATTTTGCAAACTTTTTCTCAGAACCAACAACATTTTGCGAATTTCTTCGTAAAATAACCTCTAAATAGTGAAGTGTATTCTCTATTTAACGAACTTTTCTTCTGATATAATTTTTTTTCTCTCCCTGTTTCTCAAAATATTTCCGAACACTTCAAACTTATTCTTTCTTTTACACATGTTATAATGCTCAATAACCTTGAATTAGTTTTACCAGGTGCATAACTCAACGAGAGCAGTAAAATCACTGTCATTCTTCGCATTTCATGCAGGAAATGCAAACTTTCAATATCCCCTTTCACACTCAAAAGGGGTATTCTGTAGTAAATAAGTTTCAGTAATTAAATTTAAGGATGCATGTAGTGATACAATGCTTAAAATTACTTGTTATAATAAATACGGTAATGTCATTAAAATACATTAATTTTAATGTAAATATTTTCTTAAAACTGAAAATACAGTGTATTTCTGGACAATATTTTTTTTTAATTCTTGTCCTTACAGATTTCTTTTTGATGGGTAAAATGAATAATAATAAAAAAAATAAATATGATTTACAAAAAAAAGTGTGATTAGTTAAGTTTTTTAATAATGTTTAGTGTTTATGAATTAAAAATATGTTTTGTGTAGTTTAAAGTATTTAAAAAGGTTCATCTCCATTTAACGAATTTTCCACATAACAAACTTTTTTTCGGGATTTAGCGACTTCGTTAAATAGAGGTCCGACTGTATATAAATTCAGGTGCTCAGATGCATCATAAAAATGAGTATGATTACAGATGATTATACCTGTTGTGTTAGTGATATTTTAAACGCATGTTATATCTCCAGTATGTTTTATAATGCATGTTATAGTGAAAAATATGAAACTTGTGAAGATTAAACAAATATGACTGTGGTTGTATAATTCTTTTATCTTTTCTATATTTTTTTTAGTTTTTTTATTCTAACAATATTTTTTACACGTAGATAATTGAGATAGTTTTTCTTATTATATTAAACATGAAGGACAGATTATAATGATACTCATTATCACAAGTACTAAATATGATTTTAATAATTGGATTGAGCTTCAAAGATTTTTTTTTTTTTTTTTTTTATTTATAATTTTTTTTTTTTTTTTTTTTTGGGGGGGGGGGGGGTGGAGGTTGTAAAAATTAGTCTAGCAGGAAAATAATTTTGTTGTTTTATTCTTGGTTGTAACATATTAATTGACAATAAAGCCATGTTTAAATACATATTTATTTTCAGTTATTATTCCAGTCGGTCCTATAAACATAACCTATGAATTAAAGTTGAATACAGTTAAATTTTAATCTAAATATATGTAATAGACACAATTTTTGACCATAACATATAAATGAAAGCTCTAAAATTCATTTACACGGTGAGATACGTAAATGAGCACAGTTCCTGCAACATAAAACAAATCACGTCTAATATGCGGCCCCGCTTAATATGCAACTTTTATCCACTCCCTTGAAATGCGTCTTAACCAGGTTCAACTGTAGTTAAAAGCTCATAAGAAAGTTATAACAAACAATAGGAAGAAACACTATGCCTTTATAATTAATGTAAAACTTCACTTATTCAGGAAGTCAAACAATATTAAAGTGAATCAGAAATCTGTTTCAATAACTGATACCAACTACTATAAGTTTAGAATAGTATCTAACATTTAAGCTTCAATCCATAGTTTGAGCTTTTAAACTGTAATATTATATAAGAGCTCTTTTGATCTTTTAATAATTACAGCAGCATTACTGCAGCACATGAACTTAAATTTAATAAAAGGTATTAAATGGGCATTAAATTTAACAAAAATTACTATTAGCTTTAATCAATTCAATATCCTTAAACTTCTATTTAAATAAGCTTTGAAGTAAGTCAATGAAATAAAAAGATATATAGTGGATTCTCAATAATTCAAACTTTAAGGTCAATGAAAATAGTTCTAATTATTGAAAGTGGTTAGAAAAAACAAAATTACAGGGGATAAGCATTGTGTAAGATTTCATTTACATATGACAGAAAAAGTCATCTGGCGTTCGAAGATTCTTATCTGCCGAACCCACAAAGTTTTGAATACAGCTGTCACGGCAAGTTCCGTAACTCGATTGAAGTGATGCAATGAAAACGGAATGAAATCATAGCCAGCTTTGAAAAGGAGTTTGAAAAATAAACTCAAGCTAGAGATTAACGAAATAAAAATAGCTGCTTTGAGTTGAAGTTGAAAAAGGAAGGTTAGATTAAAGATATGAATAATAAAGTAATTAAATAATGTATAAGTGAACAAGGAAGGTTTATTTTAGGCCAAAAGCTTTAATGGTTCGGCGCTTTTTTTCAGTGTTTGAAGTCGCGGTCGGTAAAAAAAGGTTCTTGGGATGTATGGGTTAGAGTAAAAGCCTAGGTATCGGTATTGGGATATATTCTTAGAGTCAGAACTCCGATATTGTTATTGCGATAATTAAAATATATCAATATTTGATGATATATCAATAAATAATCCAGCCCTAGCACACATACATAAATGTTGTAGGAAAAATGGATTTGAAAAACCCCAAGATGCAAAAGTTGACATAATATTTTCAAAATAAGATTTTTATCAGGATTGCAATGCTTTCTTTCACTATATGTGTCCAGAAAGTAAAAATATTTATAAAAAAAAATTACACCTTTTTTATAATTCCAATTGTTTTAAATATATAAAATTATAAAAGCATATTGCACTTTAAAATAAAAATTATTAGAAGCATGTTAATTTTAAACACCAAAATATTTTACTTTTACTATACTATGTATAATCATAACAGAAAAAAATAAATAAAATAAAATATATAATGAACTAAACATTTTAATAAATACTTAAGTGATGTTCATTGTTGTATTTGATTATTTCTACATTTTCCAACCAATCCTTCTGTTTCAAATAAATTTTTTAGCTCTTTGTCTTCTGAAGACCTTACTGAATAAAAATTTTTAAATATTAAAAGGCATTCATTACTGATATTTCATTACGACAATTATGGACGTTAGAAATCTCATAATCTGCTGAATCAGTTATGTTCTGGCTCTTTGCCTGCAGTAATTTTAATGATTTCTTCATCACTTCATTTTGCAAAAATTTTTAAATAATTATCTACTGCTTCATAATTGGTATTAAAATTTTTTTGTTGATTTTTTTTTTAAGTTGGAAAATTCTAACACCATCATCAAGCACTGTTATAATCATAATCTTCTGCTATAGAATTTAGATGCTAATCTGTAATCAGGAAATTCCAGGAGGAGATCAACTGCTAAAATCTGTTTCGGGTTCTTATGTACAACAATATGCAATGATAATACAATAACTTTAGAATTTTGTAATATTTTCTAACATGTCACTGAAAAAATGAGGTATTTTTGTAAGTAAGAGAAAAAAAAAACTGATCATAAGCTGACACTGGAAATTTTATAGAAGTATCACAGGGTTTTATTTATTCTTGAAAGAAAAACACTAAAATTAACTATTGTAATATAAAACTAAATTCAAATTGATGAGCTAATTTTAATGTTAATTCTAACGCAAGATTTTTGGGACTATCTGATTAATTCAAATTTCAAATGGACAATATTCTCGTGATGTCACTGTTGGTAAAATAGTGGCTTGATTGTTTGTTTACATTTTGAATTTGAGAAAGTTTTCTGCTATTTCTCTTAGTCAAGTTATTTTATTGCCACATTTACGACTCAGAAGCAAAGTTAATGGAAATAAAAATGTATTCTTTCAATCTTTAATTAATAAATAATGAAAAATTTGGTAAAAGAACGATTTTCAAAACGTAAATGAAAAATTTTCAAATTACCAAAAGTTAACATTGAAAACATGAAGTTAAAACTGATTTAAATGATATAAGTAAATTTAAATAAGTCTGATGATATAAGTATAAATGAAATAAGTAATTTATACAATTTATTAACAAATAATCAATTTATACACTTAAAACTTCACTCATTTCAATGGACATCTGCTACTGTCTAATTTATTTTAACACTAACTTAATAAATTTGATAATTAATACAAAATGATTCTGATATTAAATGAAGATTCCTTATGTTTATTGCATACATTTTTATTATTTCAGAGTGGATTAAAAAGTAAGAAATTTCTTTTAAAAAACATAATGCAGTGAATGTAAAGTGATTAATGAAGTGATGATAGAGTAATTTTTAATGTTTTCCAAACAGCTGATATTTTACTGTCTTGAACCCAAAATAAGAATATTGTCCATTAACTGAAGTTTAAATTAATGCAGGTCCACTGGATATAAGTAAATACAATATTTAAGATTTTTTTAAAAAGGGAAAAAGTGTAATTTTTTCCATACTTTTGTTAGATTTTTCAAATGTATCATCGGCTTAACACCAAGCTGATCAGCCTCAAAAAATTTAGACTGCCTGAAATGAGAGCTGGTATCTGGAGAAGAGGGAGGAATATTTTTTTGACCTGTCCAATAACTTGCCTATAAAATATATATATATATATGTTTTATATATTAAAGAATTTGAGTATTTAATGACTATCCTAAGTCATATTTTCTTGGTAACTGCTATGAACAAACAAAAAAAAAAAAAAAAAAAAAAAAAAAAATGCTATTAATGCTGTTTGTAATTAAAATCCAATAATTTCAGTTTTTATAAAATTACAATTTAAACATGAACCTTTAAAGAGATTACTCATGTTATTATTAAACAATTACAACATGTAAAATACAGTACAAAAAACCAGAAGATTTTCCTGAAAAAATTATTCATATTATCATGTAAAATGACAAAAAGAAGAAAATTTCACTGATTTTGCATACTGAATATTCTTTCTTTCTGCAAAAAACAAATAAAAATATAAAAGGATTATAACATATTGTTTTAAGAAACTTGATAACTTTTTAGCATTTATTCCCATTATACACTTTTAGAGTTTCTTTTAATATGTTTTAGATATACCTGACTTATTTTAGGATCTATTATTAGACAAGATCAATTATCATTTTTAGTAAAACCTGACTATCAACATTTAGTGTATGTATCATCAAACACTGACTGCAAGAATAAAAAACATCAACTGGCTCTTTTATAGATTCATTTTCACAAGACTTGGCTAGTTTTGGTATATATGAGATTATTGAAGATGAAACATTGGATTTGCTATATAAATTTCAAACAACAATAACTCTACAGAAATATATTTTTACAAATCAAAATAGGCACCATTAAATGGCATCATTTTTCCCACCGAGATACCAGAGCATTTATACAAGTCACATAGAATTCAAACATTCTGTTCCAAAGAAACACTTCAAAAGCAATTTTCACAGTTGTTTCATGGGTGAGCCTTTTCTCAGCCAAAATATGGTCCAAAGGCTTAAAAAATGATAGTTGGTTGACAAAACATCTGAGGAGTATGGAAGATAAGAGAGAGTCTCATAGTGCAAACTGTGTAACTTTTGGACAGCTGTTCTGAAACAAGTGATATCACGTTGTCCCGAAGCAGTTAAATTTAATTTCTGTTCTCAAATCCAAAGGGTCAACTTTCTGACATAAGTTTTTTTGTTTGGAAACGCATGAAACTAGAAGGTGTTGTTATTCAGAAACTATGTCATCGAACTGTTTTTTCCGTTTTCTTGTAAATGCAATAGATCTTTCAGAAATGCTGTGAAAGTTGGTATTTTGAACTGAACTTCCGAACGAAAGAAGAAAATCCAGTCAGTAAGGGAAGAAAAATGACATGTCACGTGATCAAAATCGCTTATAATTCGATAGGTAATTGATTGATCAAAAAATGGAAAACACAGTTCGATTCCAAATCGCTTCCATGGTCAGGCTTTCCAATTTTATATATTTCCATTAAAAAATGAATTTGTAAATGTGTCAAAACGTTTTGTGCTTGTTGAGCAGAGCAGTTGAGAACAACCTTAACCAATTTAGGGCACATAACAAGTCATTTTTTATGCATTGTATCAAGTTTGATGCAGTATTTTTCTGGGCGGAGTAGTTTCACGAGTTTTTAAAAAATAAAGCATGGATAATACCACCTATACATCACCAAACAGTCACTAATATCTTCTTCAGATGAAGGATTGGTTTCAGAATACATTTCGGGCCTCATTGGTATCTAACCATTGTGCAGATTGATTATCATGCACAATCCACTTTTCATCATATGTCAGTTCTCTGTTCAAAAACAGATCTTTTCTACTCTAGGATAACAGAAAAGTGTAAACTTTCACTTGACATTTAAGGTTTTGTTCCGGGAGCGCACAAAGAACCATTTTATCCATCTTTTTTACTTTACAAGTGCATCCAAGTGACTTGAAACTGTTGAATAGTGTTCACTTTGCTCTGTCATGCCTCTTACAGTTTGTCAAAGGTCAGACTCAGCTGGTATTTGCAGTCTGTTGTTTTTGATAACTGGTGCTGCCCTTTCTAGATTCATATTGCCAGATCAGAATTTTTGGAACCATCACTGTACAGTTAATTTTTTTACAGTGACATTTTCAAATGTTTTGTTGATATTCCTTGCTGCATCTGCTGTGTTGTGGTCTACTCTGAATTCAAAGAAAAAAAGTATTTATATGTGACTTCCATCCATGTTGTGTCTATACGTTAATATTACCAGCACTCTAATGATTGCTTGTTCGGATGCGTGGATACTTTAACTTTCACGATCAAACTACTTGTGCTATCTTACTACAGGTAATATAGACCAAAAATTGAGTAATAGATGATAAGTAGCCATTCAAGAAAATTTGGGAAGAACTTCGTTTTGGTACTAGCAAAGATCTGATGAGTTCCTACAACACAAAGTTGTTTTACTCTGGTTTGGGGGGGTGGGGGGTGGGGGGGAGAAAGAGGAAAGTCATTTTAACTCAGAGGGTTGGACTCAATTTTCATTTTATGCATTTTTTCATGCTTAATCGAATGATACCATTCACAAATCAATATGACCACTTATTACAAAGTTACGACGAGTTTTGTGAATAAAAAGTCGAAAATTACACTTTATGAGGCAGCACAACTTAATTACACTTATTTTATAAGCTATACATACTTCATTTATCCAAGGGCTTATGTTATCTCTTGAGAGTTGGGGTCTTTTGGATGAATAACAAAGACGAGAGAGAAAGTTTGGAAGAATCCAAGGACATAAAAGAAGGATAGGGTTTCATCAAGTTGCCAGACCAGGTGTTCCTTTTAGATTTGAATATTCTGTCTGTTTACCAAGTTACTGACATTTTTTGCCAGAAGTTATGGGAGTTGTTTTATCATTCGTTGTAGTAAATAATTCACAATTGTTGATGAGCATGAATTGAGTTACAGTAGAGCTTTCATTGTTGATGGAGGTTATCTGCTGCATGCTGTAACATGGAACAAAAACATTCATAATACTTACCATTACGTTTGCATGAAGTACGTAAACTATTTTAAAAACAATTTCATGCTAGCAAAAGCACACATAACAGAGTTATTTGATGGCTTGGATCACACAGATAGTATGCAATAGAGTGAACAGTTATGCAGGTAACAGCATATTACTCCACTGTTTCAGATTTCTGCAAATACTACACTTTATGGCAATAAAGAGGAGTTTTTGGGGCAACACTCAAAACAAGAAGCTGTTGATCATCATCCTGTTTACTATATTTGAAAACAATAACATAGCGGTGAGACAGTCTTGCGGCATATATGCTAATTGTTCAGACAGTTAGCTGTACAGAAGGATCAGCAATTACTAACAACCACTGTTAAGACATAGTCAGTCCTAACTGTCATTATAGTAGTTGAAAAGCATATACTTTTCTTAAAATTCAAAATAGGGCTGTGAAGAGGAAAGTGTATTCTTCTACCTCATTATAAAGTCAACAGAAAATCATTAAAACATACATTCTCCTTACATATACGTTTAGCGGGTGTGACACAACTACAGTCATATATGGCAAAGGCAAAAAACTTCTTATGAAGTCAATTGCTAATGACAGTATCTTAAAAAATGTGTTGACACTTTCAATAGAATGAATGCCAGAACTAATGAGGTGAAGAAAGCAGGTGAAACACCTTCATCTCTATGGAACTAAGGTAGAAAACTTCACAACTGATGCACTTTTTAAGCCAAGTTTCAGAAGTCTTTGAAAAGAAAATGCATCCAAATTGGAATCCCCTACTTTTGCTAATGCTGCCCAACATTCATTTAGGATCAACAATCAAATCCGATGGTGGCTTGGAAATAAATTGAAACACAAACAGTCGGGTTGGGTACTTACATCCTGTTTGGACAAATCTACTTCCTGCTCCTGATGAAATAATCAGGCTAATACCATGTCATTAGCCTGGTGCAGTTTGAAGAAAAGTGGAATAACCTGCTCTTTACTGTGCAAAATTCGTAAGTCAGTAGCCTGCTGTAATACACTGCTTGAAAAACAAAGAAGTTACAGTGTCAACTGAAGTCAATTTTCACAACTTTGATGATCTTAAAGCAGACTCAAATGACCTTGATTTCAATTATTGCTAGTCTGAAGACATTTAATTAAGTTTAAGATTATTTAATATGATATTATTCAATTAAGATTATTCAATACAATATATGTTTTAAATGTAAAATAAATGTAATATAGTTGTGCTCTCTCATAAAGTATGAGTTTTTAATTTTTGATTCATAAAACCACTTGTAACTTTGTAACAAGTAGTTTTATCGACATGCGAATGGTGTCATTTGATTCAGAATCTAAAAATACATCACATGGTAAACAATACACCACTCGACCTACATAAAAAAAGTTGAGTTCTTCCCCCTTCCCCCCCTCCCAATTAGGTCATATTTAAAAAGCTTAAATAATGTTATTATCAAACACTTTTTAATTGAATAATATATCTAAACTTGAACCTTAACCCATTAAAAACCGCACCTTCTTATACTTGACATAAATGAAATAAAATTTTATTTTATAAATATTAATGACTAATTAAGAGGAAAAGAAGTGATATTACAATTTTTAAAAATTTTTATGTGAGATATGATGTTGCAAAAATGCAACATCAGTAAAAATCATCTAGATTTTTTCCATATGAAAAGTTTTAAAGCCTTTATTATGTAGCGGTACATTACATTTACTACACATAGTTAGTTACAATATCTGTATCTTGAATTTCTGAATTTTATTTCATTCTTTAAGTGCATCTATGAACACAAACTGAAATTTATCGACAAAAATTTTCAAAACATTCTGTGCTAATTCATTCATATTTCTTATTTTTTACAACTCGAACCATTTAACAATTTTTTTTTCGAGAAAATAAAAGTCATATATACAATATGTGATAATAAATTTTTTGAAAAAAATATTCACAATAGAATAAAAAAATCACAAACATAATGTTGCGAAAACGCATCGTCAGTCTTTAATGGATTAAGAGACACGGGAAACGCATTTAATAGTGAAAATTATGTCATATATTAAAACTGTACATTTAAAATGATTTTCTTATTGACAATATTCATGTGACATTCCATTGGGGTAAAAGTATGGTGTAAAGTGTACCATGGTGTAAAAGTAGTGCTACTAGCAAATTTGTTTATAGATTTCATTTCTTGATGCAGCATAAATACAGGTAAATGCATTGCATGTGCAAAATACTTTCAATTTATTTTGTACGAATTACTAATCGATAAATACACATTTGAAAATTTCGATACTCTTATTAATTAAAAAAACAATTTACATTTTAAAAATAACATGAAAATATGCATGATTGTTCATTAAAATAAAAAGAATTCATGCATAAGCTATATCTGTTCCTGAAAGTATCTAAAACTCAATCGAAACATAATATATAAGCGTAAAATTACAAAAATACAGTGCTTTTCAATACTGTGGTTATGAATGTTATTTCTAAGCAGATAGTTTTTTAAACCTTGAACCCAAGGGGAAAATATTGCCCATAGTGTTGTTATAAAAGTTCAAATGACAGTGACATTTTTTACCTAACCATTTTATACAAGCTGATTTTTAAATGTGTAATTGATCTTACTTATCAATTGAAAAACAGCCGTCAGCTGTCGCAACAGCAGTGGATGAGGTCATGGCAACCGAAAAATGCCCCATTCAAATGGAAAAGTATGACAACCTGATTACAGAAGATAGTTGCTGTTCGTGATAATTTTAAAACAAGGCATATTACCATGTTTTTGGAGGCTGCAAAGCCTGAACGGGGGTTGGGGGATGTAGCTCAAAGGGGGCAGAGTCCCCTAGTTTTTTACTGTGAAAATTACTTCATCAAGAAAACCAATATTTCATCTTCAAAACTTTAATGTTGAAAAATTCAGCTTTCTTTTTTTTTCATTCAAATACAGATTTTAAACTAAACTTACCAAAAATGAACCCTGAATCATGCACTATTAACAATAATTATAACCAACTTTAGTTTCTTTCAGTGCTTTATTTTACCAGCGAATTAAAAATCAATTATCCCCTTTTTCCACATAAAAAATGTTACCAAGAAAATATGAGCCAAAATAATCAATAATAACAAAGGTTTTAATTAATATACAAACATTAAAATTATTACAGAAAAAAAAAATACTAACAAAGATAATCTACAAAAATAAATAAATAAATAAATAACCCTTCACTGCACCACATGCCATATCTGGCACATACCTAAAAGCATTATAATTTTCATTATGTGCCATGAATTTGGCTTATATGATCACTGTAACTGATCAAGAACAATCCAAAGAATAGGATAACACTTATTTTGTCCATGTCAGATGTCTACGTTATACAAAAAATTAGAATTTGTTTTTCGAAAACAAAAAAAAAAATTTTTGATCAAGCTTTTAAAGTAAGATTTACTTTAATTATTTTTATTGAATACTTAAAAATATTAATGTAATAAAAGTTGCAGAGTGTTAAGCAGATAAAATTACAATCAATTTAAGCTCATTTAGTTACAAAATATAGCAATAAAATACTTTTAAACTCTAAATGTTTACATATGACACATACCATGAAATATCAAATTTTAGCTGAAATTTTGAAATTGAATTTTTTTTACTATTTTTCCCATTATTAGATCGATATATAGATTTCAAGAAAAAAATTTCATAAACATAGAAAAATTCATGCAGTGAAGGGTTAACACAATAAATATAATAAATACAAGATATTTTTACAATAAAAAAAAAGACGCAATCTTCATATTAACATGCATATTTTAAATATTTTTCCTATCGGAAAAATCTAATCTATATCATATGCAGATACTTAAAACATGATAAACATGAAATGAACATGAAATATCATTGGTATTTATGATACTGGTTTTCATAACAAATGATAAGGAATATTCAACAGATTTGTACAAAATTATAAATTCAGTATGAAATATTGAACTGCTTGCTAATATCATTACTATTTGTAACAGGCTGTACCATATGGCATTCTTTAAAGATCCTCTTGGCATCCCTTCCAATGCCTCCAGTTATTAGTTTATTTACAAAAAAGAAAACTCATTTTAAATGATATTTTGCTTTAAAATTACCAAAATGTGCATGCTTTTTTATTACAAGTAAGACATTAAAATTTCTGGCTCCTCACTGAGAAAAATTTTTGAAATAGGACCACCTCAGAAAATATAATTCTAAATTTACAATGACTTATGTTTTTAAATATGCATTTCTCTTTTAACAGGACCCCTACATCACAGATGCGTTACGGTTATCTCTCTGAATAGGGAACATCTCAACTGTTAATTCTAGGTTTCATCAAAAGTGGTATCATTAGAAAGACCTCACCATAAGGATCAAGAAAATATAAAAATTGCCTACCCAAATCAACTGTTTATGAGATTTGTATCCATTTCTTTTGTGAAATAGGGCCTCCACTGCCTAGTGTCATTGAAAATTGTTACTTTAACAGCCTACGATTTAAAACTAGTCGTTGGGGGGCCACCGTAATACTTACCCATCATGGATACAGATAATATAAAATATGAAAATAAAACATGTGATATTTGCTAAGCATTGTACCATGTTACTTTTATTCATAATTTAATTTATTTGGACTCCCTTAAATACAGGACGTTTCACAAAGGACCCCTAACTTTAAAAATCAATAACTCGGAAACGGTGATAGATAGAAACATGAAACCAGTGGTATGTTTAATAAAAAAATCGTAAGAATCTTATGCATAAATCTCAAAATTTAGTTCAAAATAGCCCTGATAGATGGCGCTGAGAGCGTTAATGTTAGCCCTATTTTCCTTGACGTTTATACATTGTGATTTAAAAACTTTATTTCAATCATTTCACATTTTTACATTTCAAATAAGTTCGTTCTAACATTCTACTTACGTTTTGTTACCTTTATTTCTTTTAGTTTATTCAAATATCTATTTATATTTCACTTACCTGTTTTCTTTTCTGCCGTAAGCGTGGTTTAATTATTCGTTTTATGATTCGATTGAGAATCGATCCACGTCCTCCAACTCTTTCACTTCCGATCGTATTTCCATTTTCACTTCTTTCTTCCACGCAACTCGAACGCACTGCAATCGCATCTCCCATTCTGGAGTTGAAAAATAGTTTCTTCCGTACAGCAGTACGTGATTTACTCAACTCTGCCGAACGTGTGTTTTGGAAGAGATAGGCATTTTCGCCGGTACATGTGTTTGCAGCTTGGATAGTATTTAAAGCGACGTTTGTCTCTGTACTTCATGTGTGTTTGCTGTGGTTCATTTTTTTCATGTTGGTTTTCGTTGTTCATTTTTCGTTTAGTTTTAAGTTGAGTTTGAATTTGATATTTTAGCAGCATATTACTTCAAGATGGTTTCTATAAGTTTTGAATTATAGTTTTAATGAAACCTTATGCCAGCCATTTAAGTTTAAATCTTTAAATGTTCAAGTCATCTTTTAAAAACATCGGTCTCCATAAATATTTGAATGCTGTCTTAGGACTTATTTTTTATGAATAATTAATGAAGGATAGACTTCATAGTTTTTCAAAGATAGTGCAGCGAGTCATAGATTTTTACAGAACCTGAAATGTGATATTTTAAAGCTGTGATATTAACTTTATTTTTGCTGGATATATTGTGCATCTATTTTTCTGAGACTTTGTTCAGATTCTATTTCGATGTGATGGTTTGCCTCAACAAGAATGTGAGTGAATATTTGTTTGTTCATTTTTTACTGCACATCATAATTTAATTACTGGCTCATATAATATACATGCTGCAGTATAATGCAATACTGAATTATGGTGTCATTGTCATTAACATGTCTTTAACTTTATTTGATTTTACTTTTGATATATGTATTTGTTTATTTTATTTAATTTTGGTTTATTTCTGATAAATAAATGTTAGTTTAATGAAAAACTTAAATACTGCTTCTTCTCTGTTCTCATCTCCCTTTACACACCTTGTCATTTACTATCAGTCTAGGTCTATGCCATACTTTGCCCAGTTTTACTATTTTTACTCTGCTACCCAATTTTAGACTTGTTTCAGACCCTGATTCGATATACGGACCAGGACAACAGTTAAGAATCCTTGGGCGTGTTCAAGATGAACACGCGCCGCGCGCACGATCTCAGGATACAGGAGCATGGAGTGGATCTTTATTGTAGATGGAATAAATGTTCGGTACGTTCAGGAAAGGATCTTGGATTTGATTAATTATTGTGCTAATTATAAAGATAATCTGTTGCAAATGAAAGGTGAGCTAGATAGCTGAATGGACAGAGCATTGAACTTGAGACTAGGGGTTATGGGTTCGAATCCTCCGCGCCCCAAATTGTGTTTATGATTTTTTCAATTTATTGGTTGCTTTAAATTTTTCATAATAAATAAGATATTTTTGATAAAGATACATTTTTATGTTAATAATACAGAAGCACATGTGAGTTTTTATCGAGACTAGGATACAGATCATTTTTATAGAAGAGATAAAATATATGGGGTTTGTCGTCTAGTTTTGTAGTGAATAAAGTATGATTAGAATGTTTATAAATTTTCAAAACTGTTTATAAATTTAAAAAAAATATGATCTGCATCCTAGTCTCGATTAAAAACTCACATGTGTTTCTGTATTATTAACATAAAAATTTATCTTTATCAAAAATATCTTACTTATTATGAAAAATATAAAGCAACCAATAAATTGAAAAAATCATAAACACAATTTGGGGCTCGGAGGATTCGAACACATAACCCCTAGTCTCGAGTTCAATGCTCTGTCCATTCAACTATCTAGCTCACCTTTCATTTGCAATAGAATATCTTTATAATTAGCACAATAATTAGTCAAATCCAAGATCCTTTCCTGAACGTACTGAACATTTATTCCATCTACGATAAAGACCCACTCCATGCTCCTGCCTCCTGAGCTCGCGCGCACGGCACGCGTTCATCTTGAATACCCCCAAGGATTCTTAATGCTCTCAGCACCATCTATCGGGGCTATTTTGAACTAAATTTTGAGATTTATGCATAAGATTCTTATGATTTTTTTATTAAACATACCACTGGTTTCATGTTTCTATCTATCACTGTTTCCGAGTTATTGATTTTTAAAGTTAGGGGTCCTTTGTGAAACACCCTGCATAATTAAAGCACAGATTCATATACGCCCCATATTGGTGCGATTTTTTTATGACGCCAATGTCATATACACAACGGGTACTTAACTGGCGCCAAAGTGTCATTATTTTGCTTGATATGGTAACCCGGAGGATGTTGTTTATGCTTTTGAAGTTTTCACCAAGTTGGCAATCGCGCCAATATGGAGCATATATGACATCTGTGCCATAATTAATATAACCCTTAAGCTAATATTACTTTTTGCTGCATTAAAATATGTCAATTTGTTGATTTTCTGTAAGCAAGTATTGGTTTACAATGGAAGTCTATGAGAATTTGGCGAAATATTAGAGATACCGCCAATTTGGCGTAACTTTTGGTGACTCATTTTGGCTGCCAAATTTGGTGATATACTGCCAAGTTGGCAACAAATTTGGCAGTGTTTGGCGACAGAAAAGGGTCCCCCCTATGGTAAACCTCCTTATAGGTATGGAGAGGCATTAAGTGCTTGGCATTTACGATAAGCCATTATTGGCATTTAATCTTATAGTTTGGCGATAGTTTTTTGGGCAGCGGGATAATCGAGTAGTACTGAATTGCGTAAAAGAAACATCCTTATAACTCGAAAAATTATAATCCTATTAACTAACAGTTTACTGCGTCAGATTAAGCGTCTCATTTCCAATTAAAATATATCTTTGAATTGAAATTTGAATGAAATACAGGGTCATGAAAAATCGAAGAGTATGAAAAATAGAATTACAAATATCTCGGCAACTAATTATCCAATCGAGTTCATTCATGATGCAAAATTTATGTTTTTTTATTGTTTTTTATATTCACTCCTTCAAATAAACAATTTCGAAAATTTTTTATACCTTTTATCAGAACAAATATTTTAAGAGTCCGAAAAAAATAGTTCCGGTTAATCGAGGTTACTGATATTCAATAGGCTTCTTCCCATTATTACTCCCTAAGTACACACCAAATTTCAAGTCTCTATCTCAATTTGTTCGGGAGATAAGAGCGATTACAGACACACACACATACAGACGGATGGACAAATTTTTTTTCTAAAAATATGTTTTTCAGAATCTCCAGTGTCTGAAACGTGTAAATTCGTCAAAATTTTTTTTTCGATTTTGAAAACGATTACAAGACTTACCTTATACTAAGTATGATGGGTAAGTAAAAGCAAGCCAAAATGGTTGCATGCGTTCAAAAATTAGTATGCTGCTGCTAATACAAAACTTCCTTCTAAATTATTCTTCTGATATATTAATTTAAATAGTGCTATTACACACCAACAATTACATAGTCATTTTTATAAATTTAACTAGGAGTACAGAATGAGTAAATAAATAAAAAAAAAAGAACACAGTTTAACAGAGTCCCATTGTTAGATATTCAAATACAAAGTTAAACCAATATGCTAAATATTTCTAATTAACAACTTCAAACATAAAATTTGGTGCATTCTATCTGATAAAAATTAAGATACAGCTATAGTATTCAGTGAAAGAAAAAAAAAATAGCTGGATCCCCTGTTAAGTGAATAAATCCAAAATTGAATCAACATAATTTTAAATAAACATCATGCATATTCAATTTCATGACATTCTATCCTATAGCTATCACAGAAATTGTGAAAAACACAGTCTAGCAGTGACACCAGCTATTGAGTAATATACATCTAAACCTAATCATAATCAGTTCTATTAGCCGCCCTTGGTGACCAGTTTGGTCTCCCTTAAAATATATGTTTCGGAAAGCATGCTAAGCATTGTATCATGTTACTTTTATTCATAATTTAATTTACTCAGACTCCTTTAAATATAATTAATATAATCCCTTAAGCTAATATTAGTTTTTGTTGCATTAAAATATCTCAGTTGATTTTCTGTAAGAAAGTAAACCCTACTGGTTTACAATGGAAGTGTATGGGAATCTGGCGATATATCAGAGATATCGCCAAGTTGGCATCACTTTTGACAACAAACTTGGTTGTATTTGGCGACAGAACAGGGTCCCCCCTATGGTAATCCCCCTTATAGGTATGGAGATGCATTAAATGCTGTTCAATAACCAATGAGATGCATTTCATTTGGGTGTTGCCATTAAACAATTAACAAACAATCGCAATTACTGAGTCATGTACGATAGCATAATATATATATAGATTTTATGCAAGGTCTAACTGAATATGACATTTGATGAAATTCACTCTCATAGACTCTTAAATATAGTTATCATGGAAATTGTAAAAAACAGTGCATAGCAGTGCCATCTGTTGGGTAATATACATGTAAGTCTAATCAGCACCAAATTATGTCAAAATCGAACAGAATATGAAGTTTCATGAAATTATGTGCATTAGTTGAATCATGGAAGACAATAGCATTCCAGCATTCCGAGTGATGCTGCCTTAAGTTTAAAATCGTATCGTAGATGGCGGAACTCCTATATACAGCTAACTCGAGATAAAAGGAAACACAAAAAGCCGCCATTTAATAACTCAGCAAATATAGCTCACATTGTTCTGTTTTTTTTTTTTTTTTTTTTTTTTTAAACAGTCATATATCTGCAGTCTAATCCTATTCTAAGTTTTACTGTTCTACGTGCGGTATAGTTTGAGAACTGTAGACCCATTTTTAAAGTAATTTCGATGGTGTAAATTTGTCATATTTTTTTTTCTCTGAAATGGCCTGGGCAATTTTTTTTTAATTAATATGTAATATGAATTTGTTTTAGATAAAGCAAATAAGACACCTGTTTCTAGGAAAACTTTTTAAAGTCAGTTAATAAAGAATAGTTGACCATTATTATCAGTTCCTTTGTAATTTTTCAATTGTTATTAAGTTAAATAAAATAAAATTACAATTATAACTAAACCAAATGAAATAAAACTTCATGTACTTATATACAGGGTGATTATAATTAAAGTTTAACTTTCAAAATGCTGTAAAAAAAAGAACCACTGGTCAGAATGACTTCAAATTTGAAATTAATATACTGGAAGAAGGAGGAAACGGTATGGTATAAGAAAAAAAAAGTTCCAAAGTGTCTCAATAGATGGTACTGTAAGCGGCATAACGAAAGTGGATTCGGCATCAAGTGACATTTTTAATCGAAATACGACGGTTTTGTCATGAGTTGTACAGTAAACCAACCGTATTGTTCAATGTGCATGAGTGTTTCGGTTGTTTTACGGAAAAAATGACTTCTAAATCAGTCAACAGTTGTGGTACTGTTAGTGGAAAGTCCATCCACCATGACAAGGTCGTGCCACATTAGATGGGAAAAATTGGTTTTTAATAGTCCTTGGGTCAAAAATCGCATAAAAAGCGAATAATGATTCTGTTTTCAATTATTGCTAGACATGCAGCAGACAGGTTCCATATCCACCATCGTCCGCCACAAGTTGAAACCGATAATCATTATCAGTTGTCTCTGTTAGCCAGTTAAAACATGGCTAAACAGAGTTGCTGTGGTTAATGTGGAAGACTTTCAAGACACCAGTTCTAAAACAAACTTAATTTATTGAAGCAAGATGGAATGATGATATACATTGTAACAGCTTTACTTAGCCGTTAAATAACAATAAAACAAAATAATATCTGATGCAGCTACATTATGACAGGTAATATAAACGTACAAAAAAATTCACGAAGCTACTGATCCACAATCAGTCCAGACTTTTACACACCCGGGAACAGCAACTGTTTTGCATAAAAACGGTTGCCAATCAGTAAATACAAACTTACGAAAAACACATCCAAAACGCCGATCATACAAGCACATCTAAAACGCCATTGACTGCAAACTATGACGTTGCAAGTCAACCGCTCACAGTGAAAGACGCGATCCTGAAATCACTGTTACTGACAGTTACTCAGCAATGGCACTTGTCTCAGGAGCTAATACGCATGAATGAAACTGCCGGTCGTTTCGGACATGTAAACAGAACAAGAGAGGGTGAAAAATAAACGTGCATCAATAGAAAGTAAATTCTTTAAAGCTTTATCATTCAATTTAAACTTTACTGAATGATTATTAAACATTAAGTAATTGATACGTAACAGTCTCATCGCATGTTTAGCAATAATTAAAAACAGAATCATTATTCACTTTTTATGCCGTTTTTGGCACAAGGACGATTAAAAACCGAATCATTATGTGCTTTTTATGCAGTTTTTGCCCAGAGGACAATTAAAAAAGGAATCATTATGTGCTTTTTATGCGGTTTTTGGCCCATGGACAATTAAAAACCGATTTTTCCCATCCAATGGGGTACGACCTTGCCGTGGTGGATGGACTTTCACTTAACAGTACCACAACAGCTGACTGGTTTGGAAGTCATTTTTTCCGTAAAACAACCGAAACACTCATGCACATTGAACAGTACGATTGGTTTACTGTGCAACTCATGACAAAACCCTCGAATTTAGATTTAAAATGTCACTTGACGCCAAATCCACTTTCGTTTTGCCGCTTACAATGGCATCTATTGATACACTTTGGAACTTTTTTTTTCTTATGCCATACCGTTTCTCCCTTCTTCCAGTATATTCATTTCAAATTTGAAGTCATTCTGACCAGTGGTTCTTTTTTTACAGCATTTTGAAAGTTAAACTTTAATTATAATCACCCTGTATATAAAATACAAACGGAAATTTCGTGCCGGCTTTCTATAATTCGAGTTTTACTGCATGGATTTTGATGAAACTTGCACTGTTAAATAGATATTATTTCAGGGAAGGTTTTAGTATAACACATTGTTCTACGTAAATTAATTATAGAATTATGACGGAAAGTTCTGTTATTTTTGGTGAAAAAGTTAGAATTATTTTTTTGGCGATCATTTTCGTTGATACATGAATTGAAAAGGCTATACATCTCTGAAAAAAAAAAAAACTGTTACTAATTTTATCTAAAATAATAAAAAGGGAAAAAAAAACAGAAAAAGAAAAACAGTTTTGGCGAGTGGTAATGTTATAAAATGAAAATATTTAACTTAAACAAGAAAGGGAAATGCGTAAAAAATTATTCAATGTGAATGATTGCAGCTTTAAACAACATTTGGCGATTTATCTATTGCATCAGGTTAAGAAAAGTGCATCAGAAAATTTGATAAGATAATATTAGAGTGACAATTTTGTTTTTGATTTTTTTTTATTTACTTTTTATTTTTATCAAACTCATCCACCATTAGGCTTGCAGAAGAAACTAGTAGATGTAATTATAAAAATAATGGTACATGTGAGTTACATGTTGTATGTTTATTTACGATTTTGATTTTATCGCCAAACAATTTGATTTTAAGTGTGGCATTGGTTTGAGCGATGTTCACAATATTGGTGAATTTTCAAGTGGACGGCAGCCTTTTCGGAGTAATCTAATTCTACTACACACATGCAAACACATATATATATAATACAAATGGAATTATATATACTATATATATACACATATAATACAAATAAAAATTTCGTTCCGGCTGCTTATAAATCGAGTTCTGGTGAAAATGCAGTGTTAGATAGGTAATTTTTCTGGGAAGTTTTAGTATTTAACATATCATTCTACGCTGCTTAGATATCGAATTATGGTTTGAAGTTCTTTAATGAGATGAACCAGATTATGAAAAAATAATCTGTTGAAAAGATTCTGCCGAATGGCTTTCGATAGAACTCACACTTTTAATCAGATAATTTTACAGGGAGGGTTTAAGTATCTAACATATCCTTCTATCTTGCTCAGCTATAGAGCTATGGGGAGAATTCTGTAATTTGGTGACCCCCAATTATCAAAAATTTACCGTTTTAAAAAGTTATAATAAACTGTTTTTTGTGGGATTTGTATTGTTAGTTTACTAATTTTTCAAAGACAGTTTTAGAATATAATATATTGTTTCTACATTGCTTAGTTATATATCAATGGGAAAAATTTTTGTTATTTTCCAGTATAGGGCCCTTGGTGAGATGGAGAAAATCGGCTTGGCAAAAGAAGTAAAGTTTCAATGCATATTTTTTGTTCAAGAATTATAGAATTTATTTACTATAAAGGAGCCAATTATCTTTTTTTATGTAAAAACAGAATTAAATTGAATATAAATAGCAATAATAATAATATATTTAATTAAAAAATTTATTATATGAATACATACATAAAAAAAGCATAAAAGTTCATCATATTTGTTTTCATAGCTGTTCATATCATTTGTCCACAAATCTCACTTTCTGAAGCCCAAATTGCACCATGCTTTAAAAAAACTGCCACGACCCCTATACTGGAAAAGTACAAAAAAAATCTGTAATCAGGTAAGCCCGTTTATGACAGCATTGCTATTTGATTAACCATCGTTGATTTGGGGAGAAATATTTGTAAATGGGTTTAATCAAACAAATCCCGACTGATATTTGACATCAAACTTGATTGTTCCCTAATATAGGCATCAGAGTAGTCTCTATTTAGACTCACAATTTCCTTACAAAATTTTTCGTTTTAGATTTCGCTTGCAAATTTCATAGAAACCAGCCTACGCAAGGACGTTTTTTTTTTTTTTTTTTTTTTTGGTCTTTAAAGTTAGCCAGGCGCAAATCTCACCAATGGCATTTTTTTTCTCTAGCAGTAGCATATTTTATTTTTCACATGTGTAAATTAGAAAAATACATCGATGATTAAGTAGAATATTTTTGCTTATAGCATTATTTGTTATTTTTATCCTTTTGAATTTTTTTTTAAATGGGTGAAAAGCGACTATTTTAAAGGTATGTAATATGTATATTTTACATGTATGTATTTGAATTGAAAAGAGTGAAAGTTTTATATTTTAAATGAATGGCAATGGCAGGGTTCATACAGAGTTGGGAAGGAAAAATCCAAGGAGTACCGAAAAAATCCAAGAAGTCCAAAAAAATTTTAAGGATTTGCCATTTTTTTTTTTGTTGTTGTTGTTTTTATGTGCTGCATCGTTATGTTGTATGCACACTCCAATTTTTAATGCCCAATTTGGAGAGAAAAATCTTTCAAAAACAAATTTTACTCTATTAGAATGCAATTGTTAGTGCTGAAATTGCACAGTATTCACATTATATTGCTTACTGATTTCGTAAGTTTAAATACAAAATAGACAATCAACTTTTTTATGCAGTGACAATGGTCATATAAATAGAGATTAGTCAAACCCCAAACACTCATGTATATTACATACATGATACATCTTAAAGAAAATTTTAAAAGTTAAAAAAAAAAAGAATGCTAAACGCAACATACAAGAAAAAATATAACAAGTTTTGAATTTATTCTTTTAGAACAGCGGTAATCGCTTTCTTTCAAAGTGAAACTTTGACGAAATTCGCATTTTTTTCTCAGTCTTATGATGAAATTCGCGTTTTTTTTTTCACGATGTTCTGGGGAAATTAGCGTTTTTTCGCGATCTTTTAATGGGATTCGCGTTTTATTTCGATTATTTGACCTTTTTTCGCGATCCTTTGACAAAATTTGCGTGTTTTTCGCAATCCTTTGACGAAATTCGCGTGTTTTTCGCGATTCCTTCACAGAATTCGCGTGTTTTTCTCGATTCTTTGACGAAATTCGCGTGTATTTCACAATCTTTTGAGGAAATTCGTGTGTTTTTCGCGATCTTTTGATGGAAACCGCGTGTTTTTCGCGATCCTTTGACGAAATTCGCATTTTTTTAATTCTAGAGAAATTCGCGTTTTTTCGCGATCTTCTGGGAAAATTTGCATTTTTTTCGCGATCTTTTAATGGAATTTATGTTTTATTTCGAAGATTTGACTTTTTTTCACGATCCTTTGACGCAATTTGTGTTTTTCGCGACCCTTTGTGGAAATTGGCGTGTTTTTCGCGATCTTTTGAGGAAATTGGCACGTTTTTCGCAGTCCCTTGACAAAATTTATGTGTTTTTCGCGATCCTTTGACGAAATTTGCGTGTTTTTCGCGATCTTCTGGGGGAAATAAGCGATTTTTCGCGATCTTTTAATGGAATTCGCGTTTTATTTTGATCATTTGTCATTTTTTCGCGATCTTTTGATGGAAACCACGTGTTTTTCGCGATCCCTGGACGATATTCGCGGGTTTTTTTTTTGAGATCTTCTGGGAAAATACGCGTTTTTTCGCGATCTTTTAATGGAATTCGCGTTTTATTTCGATCATTTTACTTTTTTTCGCGGTCCTTCGACGAAATTCGCGTGTTTTTCTCGATACTTTGACGAAATTCGCGTGTTTTACGCGACCCTTTAAGGAAATTGGCGTGTTTTCGCGATCTTTTGAGGAAATTGGCGCGTTTTTCGCAATCTTTAGAAGAAATTAGCGTGTTTTTCGCGATCTTCTGGGGGAAATAAGCGATTTTTCGCCATCCCTTGACAAAATTTGCGTGTTTTTCGTGATCCTTTGACGAAATTTGCGATCTTTTGGGGAAATTTGCGTTTTTTCGCGATCTTTCAATGGAATTCGCGTTTTATTTCGATCATTTGACTTTTTCCGCGATCCTTAGACGTAATTTGCGTGTTTTTCGCGATCCTTCGACGAAATTCGCGTGTTTTTTGAGACCCTTTGAGGAAATTGGCGTGTTTTTCGCAATCTTTTGAGGAAATTCGCGTGTTTTTCGCGATCTTTTGAGGAATTCGCGTGTTTTTCGCGATCTTCTGGGGAAAGTCGCGTTTTATTTCGAACATTTGACCTTTTTCGTGTTTCTTAGACGAAATTTGCGTGCGATCTTTTGAGAAAATTGGCATGTTTTTCGGGATCTTTTGAGGAAATTTGCGTGTTTTTTGCGATTTTTTGAGGAAATTAGCGTTTTTTTCGCGATCATTTGATGAAATTCGCGTGTTTTTCGCGATCTTTTGAGGATATTCGCGCGTTTTTCGCGATCTTTTGAGGAAATTCGCGTTTTTTGCGATCTTTTGAGGAAACCCGCGTTTTTTGCGATCTTTTGAGGAAATCCGCTTTTTTCTCGATCTTTTAACGAAATTCGCGTTTTTTTCGTGATCCTTTGAGTAAATTCGCGTTTTATCGAGGTCTTTTAAGAAATTCGAGTCTTTTTTGCGATCTTTTGAAGACATTCGAGTTTTTCTGCGATCTGTTGGGAGAAATTCGCGCTTTTTCGCGATCCTTTGACAAAATTTAAGGATTTTTTCCGCGATCGATTGACGGAATTTGACGGTATTTTTTGAAACATATTTCCGTTAATCACGATTTTTCCGAGATTCTTGGCTAAATGCCAAACATCGATAAAATTTAAAATAAAGGTCGGTTAACAGTGTCGAAAAACGGACGACTTTATGGACCTAATAATTGAAAATGGACCTAGTGGGAGCCCTGCTATTAAGATTATCCTAACCAATCAATGCTGTGCGCTTCAGATGAATGACGTGCATAAAGGATTTACCGTGCGTTTTACAATCACGATTTTTTTCCTCGGCAGCAATATTGCTTGCGTCCGAAGCCCCAATATAATTTAAGTAGTTTCTAAGGAGTGGTTTGCTTATCTAAGTAGTTCTAAGTACTACTTAGGAATGTTTTCATTTCTAAGGAGTTTCCAAGGAGTCTAAGGAGTCTGTGCGAACCCTGCAATGGGAACAATATTTTGTTGTTTATCAGATGCGGCTGGCTAACATAAAAGTACTGTTTTTCCTTGAGATTTCTGAGGCAACCTATCACGGAAATAATAATAAAAAAAATGATTGGTGACCAAAAAAAGACTATTTCTATGACTGTTAATAATATCAGAAATATTGCTAATATTGGATATTATAATAATGTTTCACAGATCAAATTAAAATACCGCAACAGTGACAAACATATGTACATCTAACTGTAACCCGTGATAAAAGAAAATCAGGAAAATTGGAAAGTAGATTTAGTTTGCAAAGTATGCATTAATTAAGGATTTAAATTATATAATCGAGCCTACAGAGAACTGAAGTGTTTGGTTCCAATAAATTAAATAATCCAGTCTATAAACAATTAGCATATTTTACCGGTCGTGGTTTGATGCTTAATTAACTTAATAAAAGAAGTTAAGTTAATTTTTTGTTTTTAAAGTGGACCTATTCCATAATCGAGTTTTAAAGAGAGTTGGAGTAATTTGAAACAAACTTTTTTTTTTTGGAGACATCTTGCAACTTTTACGTTACACCAACACTATATCAAAATGTTTGCTATTGTGTCATTTATTTCAAACCTGAACATGCAAAGATTTTTTGGTACTTTTCCAATATCAGGACCTTGGTGAAATAGGGAAAATAGACTTGGCGGAGAAGGAAATTTGGCAATATATTTTCTGGCAACCTGTTCACTGTTTCATTTCATATACACAAGCATTTTTTTTCTATTTAGTAAGACAGTAAAATACATTTTCTTTAAATAATTTTAAAAAAGAGATGAGGAAAATTCTGTGATCAGAGCTCTCACCATATTGGCTCATTTTAATGAGAATGCTCTGATATAAAATGAAATATTGTACTATCATTCTTTACTAAATCCTACTGTGAGTGATAAACTAAAAGTGTTAAACCTTAACAGCTGAAATTTTGTCTGCACATTAGAAAATATAATGGCACAATGGCATTCATATCGATTCAGCACTGCAAAAGGACATTTAGTTAAAGGTCCATATTGCTTCAAGCCATATATCACAAGATCAAATTCACCATTTCATTTAATTCAAAGTTTGCTTGGAAAAATGGACCAGTGCAGCGGACATAGCCTGCTAGTTTTAAATAAATTTCAATAATCAAATTTTAAAATTTATATAAGCTATTTTTTTATTATTAAAATTCTATAATAATATTTCCTAAACTTACATTAAATGTATTTTTATGTTAGAATTTTAGTAACAGATAATTATCAAATTATCGTAATTATTAAAGTTTCCATTTTTTAAAAATTAAGCATTATCCTTCATATATGAAAATCTCTGTTAAATTACTTTACTTTTTTTTTTAAGAGTTTGACATATTATGATTTGATTTCATGAAAATTTTTCAGCAATAAAAATATTACCAGGGGAAATTTTATTACTTTTATAAATATATTTATTTTCAATCACTTTACAAAAATTATAAATTAACAATTATTATTTGAATATAAATTACAATATCAGAAACATAAATATAATTCACGTCAGCTCTTATTTTTCTTTATTATTATTATTATTATGACGCTATCATAAATAATCACTGACATTCTTTTTTTTTTTAAGTATAAAAACTTTTTTCATGTATTAATTCTTTTATAATACATAATTAAGTTGAAATGTTTTATTTATAAATAATAATAAAGTTTAAAAGGCACAATACAATTGTTTTTATTTAGTCTTGAAACATTTATAGAGATTGTTAACATGATAGCCATAACAGAATTTGTGGTCTCGCCATCTTTTGAGGGAATTGTGTACTACACATTTTATCTCTCTATTAAAAAAAAAAAAAAAGCAACTAACGCTGTCACCGCCACAGTCAGTAATTTTTTTTGTAACCAAAGGTCTTTCTTCACTAATATGAAAAAAATTACTGCGTACAAAAATCAGGGGTCACATTCACTCAAAATAATTTGTAGGAGTTTTTGGAGCAGCAAAAATCGAATTTTGTAGCAGCAAAACACAAATTTTGAAGCAAGTAAAAAAACAGTTTATGTACCTGCACTCACTCGGACAAAAAATGTTTTTGCAAGGAGAAAAACATTTTATAGCAAGCTAAAATAAGCAACACAAGGAGCAGAAAGCAAATTTGCCATAAGATGAAATAAAAAAACTGCAGAAAAAGTGTGAAGGGATAAAAATATAAAATCAGATTAAAGGGGAGAAAAAAATCACCATTGCCATTTTATTCAACGCTAATTATTATATTGAATTTGACGCATTTTATCAGTTGTTTTCGGAGAACTTAACACTCAAAAGTCTGTACTCACACTGACTCACACCAGTTTTGCTTAACTTTCTCCAACAGAACAATGTTTGACCATTTCATACGAAACACATAGAAGACGAAAATGTGAGTGAACCCAGGGGCGATTCAGAGTTAAAGAAAAATTTCTGAAATTCACAGACAGAGACCGCTGCATTTTTTCCACCATCGTTTGACGAAATTAGTGTTTTTTCTGCAAACCTTTGCCGAAATTCCGGGTTTTTTCTGCGATCTTTTGACAAATTTCGCACTTTTTTCACGGCCCTTTGACGAAATTTGCGTTTTAACAGTGGCCCTTTGACGAAATTTGCACTTTTTATGCAATCCTTTGATGAAATTCATGCTTTTTTTGCAACCCTTTAATGAAATTCCGTGTTTTTCTGCGATCCTTTAACAAAATTCTATGTTTTTTCTGCGATCTTTTGACAAATTTCGCACTTTTATCATGGCCCTTTGACGAAATTCGCATTTTAACAGCGGCCCTTTGACGAAACTCGTGCTTTTTTCACAACCCTTTGACTAAATTCCATGTTTTTCCGTGATCTTTTGACAAAATTCCGTGTTTTTTGCGATATTTTAACGAAATTCCATGTTTTTTTCGCGATCTTTTAATGAAATTCCATGTTTTTTCGCGACCTTTTAACGAAATTCTGTGCTTTTTTCGCTATATTTTAACGAAATTCGTGTTTTTTTAAGCAATCCTTTGACAAATTTCGTGCTTTTTCGCAATCCTTTGACAAAATTTGCATTTTTTTTCGCAACTCATTGACGAAGTCCGTGTTTTTTTTGCGATCTTGTGACGAAATTTCTGCTCTTTCTGCAATTCATTGGCGAAATTCACATGTTTTCTGCGATCCTTTGCCAAATTTCTCTTTTTATCTGCGATCCTTAGACGAAATTTGTGTTTTCTCTGTGATCCATTGATGAAATTCCATGTTTTTCCGCTACCTTTTCACTAAATTCCGTGTTTTTCCACGATCCTTTGACAAATATCTTGTTTTTTCACAATCCTTTGACGAAATTTGAGTTTTTTCGCAGCCCTTTGATGAAATCCTCGTTTTTATTGCGATCTTGGGACGAAATTTCCGTTTTTTACGCTTGACGAAATTCACATTTTTTCTGGAGCTTTTTAATGAAAGAACATTTTTTCTGCGATTATTTGACGAAATTTGCATTTTTTTCGCGAATCTTTGATGAAATTCTCATTGTTTTGGTGATGCTTTGACGAAATTGGCGATTTTTTCTGCAAACGATAGACGAATTTTTTTCAGCGACAATTTGATAAAATTTGTTAACTTTTTCATCGATAATGATGCAAAGAAATCAAATTTGGGCACAGAAAGGAGAAAAGAAATGACCGTTTTGGTGCAAATACAGTCAAAATGGCCCATTTGTAGCAGATATTTTCGTTGGGCACAGTTTGATTTGCTGAATGTGTCGGGTCATGATAATTGCTGGAAATGTAGTTTCTACTGAGTTATTCCTTTTTAAACATATCAAATTTTAGTGTATTATGTGATCTGAATAAATGCAATAGATGTAATTCTATAGAAGGGCTGCCTGACAGAATTCAGATACATAAATCACGCATGGACATCAATTAGCTTAAAAAGAATTTTTACTGAGTTATGTAAATTTTAAATTGCTTATTTAGATATCGCATTTTATTGCAAAAAAAAAATTAAATTTCTTAATAATATTCTGTTACAGTTGGAAAGCATTTCATAATTTATGCCTAATGCATGATCCCCCCCCCCCCCAATATTTAGTTTAGAAGATTTTATAGCTTTTTTAAAATTGAATGAAAATTGATACTGAAATAAGGAGATCAGGCTAAAAAGGAAGAAGAAAAAAGAAAAAAAAAAGAGTTGGCAGTTTTGGGATTGATTAAAAATCTGTTTTTTACAAAAAATAGTTGAATTGGAAAACAGGCTCCTGTTTTCTAGCACTTCATCAAAACAGTCGCTTTTAGTAGCAAATGGCAGCCCTGGTAATGTCATGCACAAAGAAGAAAAAGAAGACTATCAGAAGCTAAAGCTAGTTTTGTTTTTATTTTGTTAGTAAATTAATCTTTAGTTAATCCTTGTGGCATAAATTTTCCAATGATACCACTTTTAACAAAATCATATTAATTTTTTTATTTTACTTATGTATGGCAGCACAGAAGAAATTGGATTGTATCTCATGAATAGTTGATTCCGACAAGCAGTTTCTATATTTTTATTGATCCCAGTTGGAAGACCTTTCTAATGATACCACCCTTGACAAATTTCGGATTTATTTTTTAATTTTCTTTATGTATGACAGTTAAGAAGAAATTACCATGTATCTTATGAACAGTTTGGTTGAGGAAGGTAGTTCCTACATTTTTCTTAATTCAAATGACAAGATCTTTCCTACAATCTATACTACTATTGACAAAATCTAGACTAACTACAGTTGAACATGTTCTCTAGTGAGATGAGCATTGGTGTTGTGTGTGTATCTCTACCACTTTCATAATGAAATAATATTGTTCCACATTTATAATCAAGTAAATAAATAATGACACACTTCACTGTTTACCACCAACTGAAATGCATCCCTGCTTACCGAAAAGTTCAACAGGCCTGATCAATAAGGAATACCGTATATACTCACGTATAGGTCGACTCGCGTATAAGTCGACCCCTAACTTTTGAATGCAAATTCAGGAAAAAATCAAAAACCCACGTATAAGTTGACCCCCTAACTTTTTACTTCAATTTTGCTCAAGATCAATCTAAGATTTCACTTGCCAATGCGAAATCGTAGTAAGAAACAAAAACAAATCCTTGAATTTTTTAAAATGTTAAATTATTATTATTTGTATATTTTATATATTATTTTTTTATTCATACACATAAAAAGCCATAATTTTGCAGCATTTGAAGTTTTTGTTTTTTTAACTGACTCGCGTATAAGTCGACACCCCAAATTTGCTTACCGAAAATTGTCAAAAAGTCCTCGACTTATACGCGAGTATATACGGTATTTCTGATACAAATTTTTGAATGATTAAATCTTGAGAACAAAATATTCCACAGTATTCTTCAATGAAAAATAATTTTTGCCTTAAAAACTGGAATGTAATTTGTTAAAACTATAGCACAGTTATTATTTGTGCTTTTTCTTATAATGGTTAGCTATATTCAACTCTGATGTCACTCAAAACCAGGGTTGTAAAAAACCCAGCCCGGGTGGGTTTTATTAAAAAACCCGGGTTAAGTGGGCAATTTTCCCCGGGTAAATTGGCTACTAAATTTTGGTACTTTGCAAAATTTATCCATTGAAATTTTGAAAATTCTCAGAGGAATTACTCAGGGAAAATTTAGCTTAGGAAAGCGCAAGAAGTTTGATTGCCGAAACAAGTGGCAATCCTGATCTCAAATACAATCTTTGTAAACAAACACTTCATAGTCTAATAGATGGGAATGACTTCATAGTCTTAATAAGGATCTCAATATTTTTCTCTGTTCTTAAAATACATATATATTATATGATACCTTTAATTTAAATGACAAACAAATTTTAAATTGCAAAGCTATCAGTTGTGTGTTATTTAATAATAAAATATAAATATAACTTAAAAAAACTTGCTCCTTTGAAATTATCATAAGATTAGCAAATGTTGATAAAAAATATCTTACAACAAAAATGTTTCTTATGTATATACAGGGTGTCCACTCTCAGTGGTGTCCAATGGCTAATTCCTAAACCGTTAGTCATACACATATAGTTTAAATATTACAAAAATGTTTTCCTTTGAGGCAAAGAAATATTTTAAAAGCAATTTGAGTCAATAAAAACATCTCTTAAAAAATTACGAAATTTAAGTGTTTATACAGCCCCCGGTGCTATAAGTTACATTTAGTAAAATTTTCCTATTACACTGACAAGACAGACAAAAAAAGTCCCGTTCATATAACAGTCAAATTGACTGAGTTATGAAACTTTAAAAATGCATGACTTATACCACTTTTCTGCATCTGAACACAAATGAGTTTGGCCAGACTTTGAGGGGTCATATCCTAAGTGCTTAAAGTATTCGAAGAACTTTTCATGTGTGTCAGCGCTTTGAAAAAAATAGTAAAGTGTTATGATTGAGTTAATTTTTATTAAGTTTCACATTGGCTAAAATGTATTTTAACATATGTTTTATTTTGTAAGGATTTGAGATTATTTCTTTTAACAAATATTATGTTATTTTATTTAACTTCAACGATCGTATGTATGTTTTCCCAGTTCAAAATTTGTAGTCGAAATTTAACTCACTTTCAAGTTTCAAATATCCGATCAAGATTAAATTTTGCATGTATACTGATGTAAATCCGATGACAATCTAATATTATTATGATTTTTGGTGGTTACCATTCATACTTATTTTACAGGATAACACAAAAAATTTCGGATAGATTACTGCCAAGAAGTTTAAGAAAAAGTTTTAGATTAGATAACACAAGATTGCGATGGTTATGTTTTTTAACTTTTATGTATTTTTTAGCACTGAATCTGAGAATTACCTTAATTTTTAACCATCATCTCAGGATGTTTTGCAAATCATAAACTGTCAAAGTTAAAAAATAACAAAAATCAAATACTATAAAATAGAGGAGACGGCTGAGTTTTTTAACTTTTGATAATTGATTTTTATGTACTTTTTTAGCACTGAATCTGAAAATGACCTTCATTTTTAACCATCACGTTATAATTTTTTTGCAAATCGTAAATGTCAAAGTTAAAATATAGCAAACATCTGATACTATAAAACAGATGTAAAACTTTTTTTATTTAATTTTCCTGACGTGATGGTTAAAAATGAAGGTCATTTTCGGATTCAGCAGTAAAAAATACTATAAAACAGATGTAAAACTTTTCAATTTTATTTTCTTTATGTGATGGTTAAAAATGAAGGTCATTATCGGATTCAGCCATAAAAAGTACATAAAATAATCTAATAAATATAATAAGTTTAGTAAATATAATACTCTTGAAGCTAACTAAAAAGCTTAAATTTATGTTTTAAATTAAAAGCTAAAACATTTTAAAGTTATAGGGTTCCCAATCTAAAAGTGCAAGTAAATTAGTACAAATATATTTTCTAAGATTCAAAGAACTGAATAAATAAAACAAAATAACCATGAACAACAAATACATCATTTGTTCCTTTCCAGAAATACTCTTAAAAAAACCCGGGCTTTTTAAGTGGTTTTTTTATAAAAAACCCAGCCCGGGCGGGCAGCTGGGCGGGTACCCGGGCAGCTACCCACTACAACCCTGCTCAAAACAGAGTGTTATTGTTGCATTGCATGCTAAAATGGTTTTCCACTAATTACATTAAAGTATATCATAAAATCAATTACTATACTGCTTTCTAAAATCACAATAACTGGATTCAATACTAGAAAAAAAAAGTGTGAAAATGATTATTTATACCAAAACAATAGTATGCTGAAGCAATTCAAGCTTTATCTGAGCTGAAATAAATATGAGAAGTGGTTAAAGCTATAGTTCCTAATGCAATGCTAGTGAAAAGAGGATAGTTGAAAATGTAAATATAGAAAAGAATGTTAAAATGTTTCTGAAACATTGCACAGTTTTAAAAATTGATCTATTAAATAAATGCATAATTTAAAAATAAAAATAACAGATAATGTAATATACAAAACTTTTGTTAATATAGATTACATTATTTTTTGTATTATTATTAAAAAAAAAAAAAAAAAAAAAAAAAAAAAAAAAATCTCCAGTAATGTGGAAGAAAACGAGATTCTGGTTTCCTTTAAAGCCTAAAATGATAAATTAAATCTTTTAATGAAATGTACCAAAATTAGAAATAAATAAATGTAAATGAAAAAAACTCTCCACATTAATATTTGTGCAACTGGATCATTTTAAGAAAGATATTTTACTAAAATGCATGACTGAGAAATTATAAATTAAGAAAAAAAAAAAAATTAACACATACCTTGGCTTTTTTTCTGATATATATTTTAAGAAAATCATTGATACTTTTTGCAGTTTTTTCATTTTAATAGTTATTTTCTTTGACTCATATAATAGCAACATTTTAATAAATTTAAAAAATCTAAATCTTTCTTATTTATTCTACACTTAATAAAATACATTATTTCAAAGTATTACCATTAAGGGAAAGTACCAAGGAAGATTTGCTTGAAGCATCTCATCAGTGTACCACATTAAGATAAGATAAACAACAATATTAATGCCAAGCATCACAAAAGCTGTTTCCATACTAATATCAACATTCAATAACTCCTCATCATTTATTGTATCCCAGTGCAATCCTTTTCCTAAATGTGAAAAGAGAATTTGCAGAAAAGAAAAGAAAATTTGTTTCTACAAAGAATTTAGAAGTTTAAAAATAAATCTAGGTGACACTTTTTTTTGTGTGTGTGAAGGTTTTTTTTAAAGCCTTCATTCACATTCTTTAGGCAGTTTTAAGTAACTATTCTATTTTAATCATGTAAAAATTTCTTTGATAAATGTGATAAATCTAATTATACTTTCATGTTTTGGAGCTACAAAACTTACTAAAAACAATCAACATGACTATTTGACAGCAATAATAATGACAGTATTAAAGCACATAAGAACTTCATTTACAGCAGGTGATGCTTCTAATGCAATTCTATATAATGTAATTCTCAATATAATGTACAACCTCTCAGACGTAAACAATAAATTAAAAAACACCAACATTCTCGCATTGTAAAAAATTTCTAATCTTTAGAGGGCTAAATTTGACACAACTTTATCTCCTTAATTCAGAGCTTTTCAATAAAAAAAAAAGCGTTATTATTGCAATTTTTTTTAATGAGTAATACAGTAAATTCTTTCTAAGAGAGAATTGTTCGGAACCAAGAAAATTTTCCGCAGCAGACAATATTCTGCCTTAGACAAATTTTACTATATGTCTGTGGATTCACAAGGACTTGAAAATCTTTCCGAGTTAGACAGATTTCCATCTTACACACAGTTTGCCTTATAGAGAGTTTACTCCCAACAAACACTGAACTTTCGGGCCACTGATGGTTTCGTTAGCCTTGGCCGAAAGTGTTCGATGGAGGCCCGTTATCAATGAAAGTTACGGCTCCGTAAAAAAAGTGTCACGCTGGACACAATAAGGCCGCAAGAAAATTGGCCGTAAGTACAAGAAGTTGCCCACAATCGTGCCACTAACTTTTCAGTAAAAGTGTTAGATAGCCTTAAACTGCCCACAATTATTATTTTACTGGCCATTAAAAATAAAAGCTAACCAGAAGTTAGCCTTTGTCCTACCATTTGTGGTTGTAATAAATTAAATTTAGCCCGAAGCTGCCCACAAAAAAGCCTATTATGGTTATTTAAAATGTAATCACTAGCCACGGTTGTGCCATAATGATTGTTTAGGTATAAATCAAAATTTATTCTATAAAAGAAAATACCTTTTTAGCAGGCTAATTAAATGATAAAATATATTTGCAGGATTAAAAAAATCTTATAATTATTTAGGTACGCTTTTCAAGAAATTCAAATTCTTTCACTTTGAACTTTTTCAAAAAAAATTCCAAAACACAATACTTCACATAATGCATTCATTTTTTTTGTTTATTTATTCACTTACATATTTACAAAATTTATATGCAATGCATATTTAAACTGTTGCATTTCATAAAAATTTATAAAGTATATAATTGAAGAAATAACTAATCAATTAATTCATTACCAAATATTGTATTTTGAGCATTTTTGAAAAAGTTCAAGTTAAAGTAACTTGATTTTCTTGATAAGTATATCTAAACAATTATAAGATTTTTTTTTAACCTGCCAAAACATTTTATCATTCAATTAACCTTTTTAAAAGTATTTTATTTTAAAGAATAAATTTCGAATTTATGCTTAAATAATTTACATGATTTTAACATAGTTTATTATATATTTTATATTCAAATGTGACATGTTTGTGATATTTTTTTTACTTAGATTTTCACTATATTTTACACAGGTTAGTTGGTAAATCTATTAGATTATGCTTATTCATCAAAGTTTTATTAAATCATTATAATCTAACTTTTTGCATCATTTCTAATCATTTTTCATTCAAATATTATATAAAAATAAGTTTAAATCTTTATGTAGTAATCGAATGACAGTATAATATTCCTCATATATTTTTAAATTTTGCTTTTATAAGATAATATTTAGATATTTCTCTTGCAGTTTAATAGCCAAACATTAGAAAAAAATATATTATCAACTTTTTCAAAATCTTTGAAAATTATTTATAATTATTAGAAATGTAAATAATAGTTTAATACTGATTTAAAAAATATATTAAATTAATCTTGATATTTCTAAATTTCATTAAAATTTTAGTTAATCAAATTTTTTCGAGTATAAATTCGTAAATATTTTCTCCTGGTAGAAGAAAATAAAACACCTTTCTTTTTAGTCACATTTTTACATTTGCACTAATACAAACTATTTTAAAGAATGTAATAACGATAATTATAAGGTTTAAAAGTTATTTAGGCAATCGCTTAAAAATTAATAAAAATAATTAAATAAAGAAAAATAACTATTGATAAGAATTTTACACTACTTTATCGAAGATTACATAATGTATGTTTATAAAATTTTTGTGCATTCATAAAGAATATAAAATAAAATAAACTATTTAATGTAATTTAACCGAAAGATACAAAATGTATGAGTATAAATTCTTAAATACTTTCTCCTGGTAGAAGAAAATAAAGCACCTTTCTTTTTAGTCACATTTTTATATTTGCACTAATACAAACTATTTTAAAGAATGTAATACCGATAATTATAACGTTTAAAAGTTATTTAGGCAGTCACTAAAAATTAATAAAAATAATTAAATAAAGAAAAATAACTATTGATAAGAATTTTACATTACTTTATCGAAGATTACAAAATGTATGTTTATAAAATTTTTGTGCATTCATAAAGACTATAAAGTAAAATAAATTATTTAATGTAATTTAACCAAAAGATACAAAATGTATGAGTAAAAAATTCTTGCGTATTCATAAAAACTAAAATATAAGTATCAAACAATAATAATGAAATCAAATGATGCAAAAGATAGATTCTGCGATTAATAAATTTGCAATGAATAAACACAACTTAAAGACTTACCGAATCAATACGGGCGCAAACATACAATGCAATGCTATATATTGAAATGAAATGAGTGACTGGTTGTAACTTTGTTATCACCGTACACGAAGAGCACGAATGATGCGGCAAAAAAAAATCCAAAGCTGGGTGGGGTGGAGAGTAATTCTAGGAAAGATTCTCCTTGACCTTGCTTTACCGATACGAAATAGCGATACGAAAGCGGTATTTGTTTTGGGGGGAAGGGATGGAGGATATTTTTATGAGAAGTCCTTAAAAGCAAGCATGATAAATAAAATTAACTTATTTCTTAAATCACATATTTTTGAATAGCTGAGATTAAATTCTAACCTGGTTAGTGTTTACTTTTCTGACTTTGGTTGCAGAATTTTTGTTTTATAAAGTTATTTTCATTTTTACAAATTTGAAAAGAACGCTAACATAGGCAGTGTTGAATTCAGAGGGTGGCGATGGGAAGGGGGGGGGCATTCCCCTCGGAGCAATGAGATGTCCTCCCCCGAAAGATTTGAGATTTTGTGTTTTTAATGGTCAATATGAACAATCCCCCCCCCCCCCTTAGAGCCGCAGAAATCCCTCCCGGTGAAAAGCGTCCTGAATTCTACTCTACCCATAGGTTTAACATTAGCTTGTGACTTTCTTTGTACTTCATATATACATATATACATATGTGTTTCGTTCTCGCAAAAATGTACAGTCAAACTTATTTATTTATTTATTATTATTATTATTAAACAAATAGCACTTGTAACTGACATTTTATTTATTTATTGTTATTTTTTTTTAATCTAAATTTGTTCTGTAATTCTTCCGTTTTCTTAACATTTGTTTTCATGTAACTGGCATTGAATTAACTATTTTTATGCATGTGAAAAAATATATATGGCTTTAACTATAACTTTTATTAGTGAAATAATTATAATAAAGCAAATAAATATGCATAAACCATTAGGAATTTAATAGAGGCAAGGAATTTTATCTTTTTTTTACCTTTACACTGAATTCACAACTTTAAATCTTATATTATTTTGTTTTACATTCATTGTTTTCAGTATGACGATAAAAAAATATCCATGCAAAGATATCGAAGATTAGTTTGGAAATATTATTTTATATTTTGTAAAAATATGTTAAAACTAAATAAAAATATCTAATCTATTTTGCTGCATTAAATATAAATCTCATAACGTATTTATATTTTTACTAAAACCCACGTTTAAAGTAATTAAGATTAATTTAAAAGAAATGAAGAAAAAATACATTTCCTCTCTTTAAATAAATATGTCGGTTAGGTAATATTAGCCCTCTACTGTCTAAACGATGAGGATACATTAAATGCTTGCCGGAAATTGCCCTCAATGATTGACCGGTAAAATAAACGCAACTGTTTTCTCGCTTCCGATCCCTAGCCTGTTTGGTGATAGCTGCCGTAATTACCGGCGCGTCACTTACGGCACTGTATTGTTTGGCTACAAATGGCCTTAACTCACCCTGGCCGCAACGAATACGCCATGCGGCCCGAAGTTAGGTGTTTGTTGGGCTGTTTAATGAATTAATCAGTCTAGGCATATTTGGACAATATTTATAAAGTAAATTTAACAATGTGTGGAATGATCTATATTATGTAAAAATTTATATCTACACAATTCCTAGTCCCAAGGAATGAAATATAAAGGTACTACAGTGGAACTCCAGCTATACATTACCTGAGTTGTACGTTTCCCTCAGACGTTTAAAGTCACTGGTCCCGATCATTTGCCGTTAAAATTTAGCTGAATTATACGTTTTTGAAATATAAGTTTCCCTCAGTTATGCGTTTTGTTTTTGCATCCCCGGATGAAATTTTATCTTACTTATACGTTTTGCAGAAAGTATTTTTTCCCCCGAACCTTTTCTACCCCTTGTCAAATTTTTTCTCTATGGTTTCTGGGATTTTAACTAGCCATGTGCAAAAATGGAGCATATGAGAAGTAAGGAGGGGGGGGAGGGGGGAGAGAGAAGGATAGAGGTGTTGGCCGTAGCAGCAGGGACCCCCCACTTTCAACTCCCCTCTCATGTTTCTCTTTACCACCACAGCCATCTTCATCTAGAATTCCTATAATACATCATGCCCGCCATTGTGGGTCCAGAACCAAAAAACCAAGCTAAAACCAGTTATCGTTAGCAAAAGGGGAACAATGACAGGTCCTTTTAAATATGCAATCCCAGCTCTGGCGGTAGACTAATGCTGCGGTCCCAATATGGCAGTTATTTTGGGCAACAACATGGATATGCGTCCGAAAGTGTGCTGTATCATAGATCACTTGACATTTCATTGTGCGGCTTAAAAATGAGTCAGAAATAGGCAGCTCTCTTGGCAGAGAAAAAGCTCAAAATTATTTGGAAGGCGGGAGGCCAATTCTGGTGCGAAACTTTGTCTGAACGTAATTGAATACCATACTCTACCCTCAACACAATTTTAAGCAAGAAAGAAAAAATAAAAGATGCTTTAACTGAATCTCTTCCAAACAAGCACGCCTGCAAGAAAGACGATTTTCCGAATTAGAAAAACCTCTATAATTGTGGTTTCAGTCTAAGCATTCAGCTGACATACCGGTAATCTGAAATTTGTTGCAAGAAAAGGCTTTCGAGTTAGCAGTATTGAAAGCTTCTCAGGGTTGGCATACGGGATTCAAGGACCACCATGGTATTACTGATCGCCCCACATGCAACGAGTAAAATGCCGTGGATGATCGCACAGTTGATCACTTCAAAGATCAGGAACTTTCAAAATTAATTCAAGGCTGTTAGGTGAAAGATGATTATATCACAGTCACAAACAACACCAGACTCATGTGAGGACTGGCATGCAAAGTAAACAATGTTTGGTAGTACCAATAAACTACGGTTGGTTGGTTGGTTGTATTTATGATGGCCAATTATCTGCACGAGGGATATAGGCCCAGGGAGGAGTGCCCTTCGTGGGGGTCTTTCTAAGGTAACCTAATCCGTATTAACACTTAGAAATCCAAGGTTCGAAGAAAACCACGAAAACTCCAAACGATTAGGCCGACGGGTACGATTGGGTTCGAACCCAGCACCTCCCATCTACCAGCTTCGAGAGTAGAACCTCTCAGCCACTGGTGGGGCCCAATAAACTACGATATTTAGTCATTGAAAAATACAAAAAGGCCCGTTGTTATAAAAATGTAGTCACATTCTTCACAGATTATGAGGCAAATCTATAAGCGTAGATGACTCGGGCAGCCATTGGCAGTTGGCTAAAGAAACTAGACATGCATATAAGAAATGAAAAATACAAAGCTACTCTATTTATGAAACATTGTGCTGCTCACTCACTTTTGAGCTAGCTCGAGAACATACGAGTGATGTTTTTCCCGGCCAACTGCACTAGAAAATTGCAGCTCTTAGTTTTGGGTATCATTGCAAATTGTAAAGTACATTATCGCAAGAGGCTACTTTAGTATAATGTGTCATGTCTTCATGCAGAACAAGAGCACCCCAAAATATTTTTTCTTAAGGTAAGAAACAGTTTACAATGGAAATGTTTTTGATGAATGATTTATACGATTTCATTCATTTCTTTTATAAATACTCTGTGCGTAAATAGTTTTTTTTATGAAGTTTTTATGATAAAATAACCTTTCTTGTGCACTTTTCTGATGTACTTTTTTCTTTTTACTCTGTTTCATTTTCATGAATTTATGTTATGGTGCATAATATTTATGAAACTTCGGTTTTCGATGAAAAAGGTAACTGAATCTTGTCAGTGAAACAAAATTTTAACGATATATATTTAAAAAGGTCCTGATTGATCATTAATTGAATTGTACGTTTTACTGAGTTATACATTTTATCTGGTCCCGGGGAAAACGTAAAACTGGAGTTCCACTGTATATTGTATTTTAATATGTTTCAGACAGATAAAGCCATGCTTATAAGGATAAGTTTAACGATGTGTGAAATGTGATCTATATAATACACAATTTGCATTTTTAAGTTTGCATTAAAAAACTTATTACAAATAAGTTGATTTTAATTTTATAAAAAGTTCTTGATATTTAAAAAAGAAATATTCTCTTAAGAATGTAATACAGTTCAGCATAGTTCTTTACAGGAGATAAATAGAAATTCATTTAATTAAGAATCATAAAAGTTGCCTATTTGGAGGAAATTAAGAGCACACAGGATTTTGAAACTGTTCAAACACATACACCAATTAAATGATACTAGCGATAAACTAGAGATAACTCATACATTTCATTGTGGCATATGTTTAAATATAGTTAAACTTACAGTTTAGATAGTTGAGTGGCTAGTGTTCAATAATGTAAAAGATTGTGTTTTGAAAAAGAAGAAAAAAAATTTTTTAATGAAAGACAATCATTGGCAGAATCTTATAATTTTACTGCTTCAGAAAAGAATTAAAAAATAAACAACAAATCAGGAAACTAATTAAATCATTTGCTATTTTTTACACTGAAATCATAAAATACATAATTTCTTGTCATTCATCTATTGAAAACATCGTACGTTACCCTTTATATAATATTTAGATGCAACTTACCTAATGATTCTAATCTTATTATTATTCTATTACTGTAAGCAAATACTGTATTAGGAAGAAGGCATAGAAGAAACCTAGCTTTATAAGGTAATTGTTGCATTAATCCAGTACTATGTAGATAAGGCACAAAAGTAATTATATAGAGAATACAAACAGCAGAAACAGCATCATTTTCTATAAATAAATAAATAGAATAATCAATAATTTGAAAAAAGATATTCTTAGGATAAATAAGTAAGACAATTAGTTTATTTTTGATTCAAAACTTGAAAATTTGTTTTTCATAGTGCAGGGATTAAAAGATGGCAACAGTTGCAAAATTCCGTGTAAAACAGCTGACATTGATGTACCTTTTACTTGGGAACTATTGAAGGGGTTTAATACTTTCTTTACATAGTTCTGACAGAAGGTACATTTTAAATTTATCATTCGGGATGAAATAAAAATTTTAAATCCAAATCAAAACTATTGTATTTTTAATTTTATTTCTCGCCAAATGATCATTTTGTAGTTTAGATATTGACAAAACTAAAAAAGTATTGAAATCACTTCAGTAGTTCCCAAGAAAAATGTACATCAGTGTCAGCTATTTTATAAGTGTATATTCACAAATGTTAATGCCCTCCTTAACCACTTGACAGCCAGGACGTATGCTGCGTACATCCTCTCATTTCAGTAATCAATGACCATGACGTACACCCCATACGTCTTTAACTGCACAATAACGGTTGCACATTTGATTGATTGGTTGTTCGAAGTTTTATGGGGCAAAATCCCTTAAAGGACATGCTGCGCCAAAATAAGTATATTAAAAGCATCAAAAGGTTGCATATTTGAACCGGATTGGTCTGTGATATGCAACTGCTATAACAGGACACTGGTCGAAGGTGAGTTTTATGACGCAAACATTTTACACCTCATAGCCTAGTATATAGCCTGTCACCAGCAAAATTAAGCCTGGTGTTCAAGGGGTTAATTTATACAGTATGCCCACTGAATTCCCTTGCCATGATAGGAATAAACATTGATGGGACATGCATTGGCTGTTCTTATCATTTTTTATCAACTCACATCATATTCTCATATTTTTCTATATTATTTAATATTTTCATTTATCTTAAACCGTATAATATATCTATTAAAGTTCTCTAATAAATTTCATTAATTGTACTTTTATTTATACATAATACACTGGTGGAAAATGATTTATGAAAACATGTTTTTTTAACAAAAACTACTATAATATTCATTATAAATTAATGAAATTTCATATATTATACATTCTATTTACAACAAATAATTTAGAAAAATAAAATTTCATACATAGTTAATAAACTAAAACATAAGGTGAAAAATTAGATTTTAGTAACATAAAAACATGGAAATTGATTTATGAAATATCACATTTAATTGAAATTAATAGTTAGTAAAGCCAACTTTATTCATCATAGTTTCTTTTATTCTACATGGCATTGATAAAACAAGATTTTGAATGTATTTCTTTTCAATTAATTTCCAGTTTTGACAGAATAAAGCATTCAATTCTACATGTGATGTGTACTGCATCTCATTTGCATAAACCATTCCCCAAATGTTTTGGATGGGTTCAGATCAGGACTAATAGGTGGATGATTTAAAAGAACAATATTCTGTTCATCAAACCAAACTTTCATTGCATTTGAAATGTGAATACTTGCATTGTCTTGCATGAAGATGTAATCTAAACCATAATATTGCCATGCAAATGGAAGAAGTGAATTTTCTAAAACTAAACTGTAATAAAAAGAATTCTGGTGATCGTTTAAAAATACAATTTCGCTTTTGCCATCATATGCGATCACTGCCCAAATCATCAAACTTCCACCACCAAAATTTCTGCTGAATGTAGATTTTGGTTCTTTTTGGAGATACCTCCAATAATACTTCAAACGATCCGGGCCATCCAAATAAAATCTTTTTCTTCGGAGAAAATGACTTTCTTCCAATTAGCATCCACTGCCATGTACTTATCGCAATACTACTAACGCATCTGCTTGTGACGCAGAAGTAACTTTGGGTCAGACTTCATTTTCGATCATCTCAAGCTCCGTGAAGAATATAAAATTTGCCTAACTCTTCTAAAAGTAACAGGAAGGGATAGATCTGCACAAATATGCTTTGAACTGTGACCGGCTTTTGATGCAAGTTTAAAATACCCCCTTTTCTCTCTCTTACTTAAATATGGATTACCTTTTTTGCTAAAATTTTTGCCATAATTTGCTTGACCTTTTCTATAGTTATATATCACACCAACTGATCTTTTAATTCATTTATTAATTTCCGGAACATACTTTCCACATACCAGATACACAACATACCAGATTTTAGCTCCTTCATCAGACAACATCTTTCGTTTACCTATCATGAAAAGTATAACTGAAACTTATTGCTTCCAATATATAATACTTTTTATGTCTAATGTGCATGTCACGTTACCTTGTTGTATGCAAATGTTTGTCACATTACTTTGGAATAGCCAATAAAATGTGATATTTCATAAATCAATTTCCATGTTCGCATATTATGGAAATCTAATTTTTGACTTTTCGTTTATGATTAATATTACGTATGAAATTTTATTTTGCTATGTATATCCGATGAACTTTTTTTTCATTTTTAATGAATATTATAGAAGTTTTTGTTAAAAAACCGTGTTTTCATAAATCAATTTCCACCAGTGTACATACAATATATCTTTATTAAATCATTTACTTTTACTTTACTTTGAAATGTATCTTTATTAAATCTTTCACAAGTTTAAATAAGTTTAGTTTAACTTTTTTTTTATTAAGTTTCATCCACTTTTATTCATCCAAAATGTTTTTGATAGACCGGACATACTTTTGTTGATCTTGCTCAATACGTCTTTTCGCCATACTCGCTATTGGTCTGAAGCAGTACACTCAAAGGCCAATAGATGGCGTAAGTCATCTAGGTCGAGTTTTTTTACAGTCTCTGCGTCTGTCCGAGTTACATAACTCATGGATTGTTCCAGATGAGAGAAGGCATGTGGATGTGTGCTTAGTCAAGATCGTATATAAGCTGGTGTCATTTGAACATGCTTTAGCTTCAGATATTGTTTAGTTTAGTATTGTGTTGTCCTTTTATTTTTATGTTTAAGTTGTGTTTCAAAGTGAAACGTTCAGTTTTTGCCAGGACGTGTTTAGTAAAAGCAATAAGTATTCATTCATCTTGTTATATATTTCCGATACGAAAAATGCTTGACTTTTAAAATGTATATAGTTTCCTGAAGTTACGCTGTAATTAATGTTTTTGTTTTTAAACCATGGAACTCTTATGCTGACTTTAAAGTGTTATAGTGACCATTTATGAATACTTTTTACTGTTTTTGAGAGGAGTCGTCAAGATGGAAATATCGTCATAAGCCGGTGTTATTTAAGGTTTTGAGTTATGGAGTATTGTTCAAAGTGAATTTGCTCTTTTGACTTCTTTCAAGATTTCCATGATGTCGTTGAACAACCTTGAATGTATCAAGAGGTTTTTAGCAAATATACAAGACGCTCTTTTCCTACAAATATGGAGGATAAAGGTCATTTCAGCAGTTCACGTGAGTTTCCCCTTTCCAATGGTCGGCATCATTTATCTTTTCTGCCTTTTGTTTATTAAAGGAATAGGATCTTTCATTTACTTAAAGTCATTATGATGTGCTGGAGATTAACTGGTTTAATTATGCTTTTCTTTTTAGTTTATTAAAATAACTTTTATTTATTATGCATACTTTTACTTTTTTAAAGAACAGTCTGATATCGTGTTTAAAGTAAACTTGGTTTTCTATTAAAATGAAATAAGTTAATGAATAAAGTAAATTTAAAGTATTTTTCATTAAAGTTAAATATGGTTATGATTTAAAGCAATAGAAGTTAAATTGAATTAATAAGTTAATGAAGTAAATATTTAAATTAATTGTCAAAGTAAATTTGTTTAAAGTAATAGTTAAATTCAGATTTAATCATTGTTCCAGTTTAGTTACTTTTGCCTACAAGTAATTACATTGCAGTTTTAGTTTGATAAGCTCAAGATAAATTACAATAGTTTTGAACATATTTATTTATATAATATCAGATAATGTTAATGACTAATCATTTGACTTGATTTAGAAAAAAATCTTTATGCTAATGATAAAAAGTGTGTCAAATATGCTGTAAATGCTACTATTTAACCTTTTACACTTATTTGTTGAGTGTGACTTTGCATGGTAATGGCCCTTATTAATACAGCAGACTTAGTGGTCATCTTTTTTAGCTACTACAATTTCTAACCAATAATCTCTATGGTAAATTTCCACAACATTTGCAGTGCAAATTACCATGAAGATTGTTTAGAAATAGTGGTAGCTAAAAAGGTGACCACTGAGATCCCTGTACAAAAAATGGTCATTAGTTTGTCTAATCACACTAAACATAAAAGAGAGTAAAGGGTTAAACTGTGTCCATAGTAAATTCAATCTATCTATATTATAAAGGACAAACATATCTGTGCGTAACGCATATGTCATTTTGCGAATGGCAACACTTTGAAATTTGAAATAAAATTTTAGTTTTGTAATTTTCTCTACTGCAAATTTTTATACTTCTAAACATCGCACATTTTAAATTTTTACACCGCCGTATAACGAAAAAAATGCTCTTTTAAATGCAATTTGTTTGAAAGCTGAATCTCATTTTAATTTTAAGATATTAATTTTTTTGTAGTTTTTATTACTTTTTTGTAATTGTGGCAGCTGAAGTACTCCATTTCTGTTGAAAGTAAAGGGGGAAAATGAAAATAGTAGATTGCTGTATCTTTTTGTTGCCATTTTCTCATAAAAACCGAAAAAAAATTGAAATTAAAATACTTGCTATGTCAAGAATATCGTCTGTTATAAAACCCAGTGAGTTTTGGCTTTATTTCGTTTTTATTTATGAATTAAATGATTTTGCCGTGCCGTCTCCATTGCAAAATATTAATAAACAATTTGCACATAAAAAAAGTTCAGATTTTCTCTCCCGCTAATTTTCTACAACGAAATTAAAGCTTCATCAATAAATAAATAAAAGAATAACATATAAAAAAGCACAAATTTAACATATATGTAATCGAACAATTTAAGTTTTTAGAGCCGAATTGGGAAAATATGTGCTTTTAAATGTAATTTGTATGAAATAGAGTTGCTAGGCAACTGTTAAAGTAAAAGAGAAAAAATAATCTAAATATTGAAAACACAAGATAGCTTTTTTAGACATCTTCCCTGAACTTTCTACTGTACCAATTTTGCTAATAATTCTTTTTTAAAATGAAAGCAGTTCATTTGTAGATGTCCTCGCACTAGCTATGCTTCTAAATATTTTCACTTTTATATTTTTAATTTAATTTGAAAAGTTTTTTTGAAATTTCATCAAAATGGTAGCAATTGTATTATTTCCACTGTTGCAGAGAAAAAGAAATATTGGGGTTTATTTATCCTTATTGATACCCTTTACTCATTACAATTAAAAATAACATCAAGTCTGAACAAAAAATGACGTCACTATTTAAAAAACATTTTAGCTCATAAAGCTAATATTACAATATATTTTCATTCGGCTGATACCGAATTTGAGACACTTGGCATAATGCTTCAGTAAGTGTCATATTTAAAAGAAAACAATCCTTTCCTTTGATAAAACTATATATTTTTACACGAATACATCTAAAAGACATCAGTTTCTGGAATTTGTGCATCGCGGTACTGAAATTAGACCCCCAAGCCAAAAGAATACATTTTCACATGCAAAGTTTTAGCTGACAAACGGAACTTCACGTTTGAAAATCTATCTATATTATAAAGGAAAAATATGTCCGTGCGTAAGGCTGACGTCATTTTGAGAATGGCAACGCTTGACGATTAAATGTCGGTTTTGCAATCTTTGCTACTGCAATTTTTTGAATTTCTAAACATCGCGCATCTTCAATTTTTACACCCGTTATATAGGGAAAAAAATCTACTTTCAAATGCAATTTGCTTGAAAACTTTATCTTAATTGATTTATTTATTATGTCTTTTTAAATAATTTTCAAGCATAATGTTTTTAAATCTATATCCATTGTGTACAGGCTCCATTACGAAATAAGCCATTTGCACTTAAAATAATATAAATAATTCAGCATGTGCCCCTGACTAATTTTTTATAGCGAAATTAAAACTTCATCAATCTATTATATTAAAAAGTGACTGTCCGTTTGTGTTTCACAGCTGTTCCTCCTAGAATATGGAATGTTGGGGGATCAAATTAACGCCAGTTATCCGCATAGGTCCGAGGATGTTAAAAGTGGTCGTAGAATTTTAAAATTTGATTAGTTTCCGAGATATAAATTTTTACTTTATTTTTTATGACATTTCTGTAAGGATGAAAACTAAAATTGCTCCATTTTTGTGGATAAACGAGAGAAAAGAAAAAATGACAAGGATTATTAGATATCATTGTTCAAAATCATTTTTAAATTGAAATTAATGTATATTTGAATAAATAGTGAAAAAATTATTGTAGTTTTCAAGAAAATTTCACGAAATACGAACTCACACATATTCAAGCTTCAGGAATCCATTCCTGAAGCTTGAATTTAGAAACACATTTTAGAAACACAAATTCGACTCTCGACTGGAACATTGAGATAAATTCTGTTGACGTCAAAAGAAAAAAAAAATCGTACGTTATTTTCATTTAATTTAAAGTCGTAAAGTAGATTTTCAACTATTGCCTTAAGGTGGCTAATAAAACATTTCAGAAGCGGACATTAAAAATGAAATGTTTTAGCGAGAAAAAAGAATAATTCTTTAAATATTTATTTTAATTCATAAATATAAAATGCTTCTGAATAAATTCATCCAAACAAATTCATTTTTGTATAGTTTGACCCAAATGACATCATTTCTACCAACTCCGAAATTCGAAGCAAAATCTTGGAAGAGCGAAAAGCTCTAGGCAAATAAAATTATAGTATATGTGCATTTTTATTGGGAAAGTTTTGACTTAAATTGTAGATACAACTTATTATTTGAAATATTGTATTTAATGAAATTAATATTGTAATGGCTTTCTAAATTTACAATAAAGTTAAGATTTCATTTTTCGCAAAAAGATCGATTGTCTCATGCAACTCAAAAGCAACACAACGGGTTGCTACGCAACTAGTACTAATAAAAGAACAAATCGCTCTGTGTGTGTGTGTGTGTCTGTTGGCGATGGCTAGCGAAATCTACCACACATAGAAGTCTGAAAATTCAGAAGTGATTAGTCGAAGACAGGTCCTGATGCACCTGAGGCTCAGATTTTTAATTTTTTAAGGGCCGGGCCCCTGTTCCCCTTTAAAGTTTATATGCACTAAATTGATAATAAAATGCCTTTTTTCCATCCAATCTTCTTTGTTTTGGGGGTACATTCTCCTTTCAGTTTCTGTCCCATTTCTAAATTTCAGTTAAGACCCTGGCACCCTGTCGAGGGGCCCAGTACAGGGCACCTAGAAGTTTTAGTGCACTAAATTGTTAATAACATACCTCTTTTCTATCCGATCTTCTTCGTTTCTGGGTTGAGTTCTCCTTTCAGTTTCTACCCCATTTCTATATTTCAGTTAAGACCCTGGCACCTTCGCAAGGTGCCCGGTACAGGGCCCCTTGAAGTTTTAGTGCGCTACATTTCAATAACATGCTTCTTTTCTATCCAATCTTCTTCGTTTTCATGGTGAATTCTCCTTTCAGTTTCTGTCCCATTTCTACATTTTTAGTTAAGACCCTGTAACCCTGTCAAGGGGCCCAGTACAGGGTCCCTTGAAGTTTTAGTGCACTACATTTCAATAACATGCTTCTTTTCTATCCAATCTTCTTCATTTTCGTGGTGAATTCTCCTTTCAGTTTCTGCCCCATTTCTACATTTTCAGTTAAGACCCTGGAACCCTGTCAAGGGGCCCACTACAGGGTCCCTTGAAGTTTTAGTGCACTACATTTCAATAACATGCTTCTTTTCTATCCAATCTTCTTCGTTTTCGTGGTGAATTCTCCTTTCAGTTTCTGCCCCATTTCTACATTTTCAGTTAAGACCCTGGATCTGGAACCCCTGCAAGGGGCCCAGTACAGGGCCCCTTGAAGTTTTGATGTGCTAAATTGTTAATAACATGCCTCTTTTCTATCCGATCTTCGTCGTTTTGGGGGTAAATTCTCCTTTCAGTTTCTGCCCCATTTCTACATTTTCAGTTAAGACCCTGGAACCCTGTCAAGAGGCCCAGTACAGAGCCTATTTGAAGCTTTAGTGCACTAAATTGTTAATAACATGCCTCTTTTCAATCCGATCTTCTTCGTTTTCGGGGTGAATTCCCCTTTCAGTTTCTACACCATTTCTACATTTTGGTTAAGAACCTGGCACCCTTGAAAGGGGCCCGGTACAGGGCCCCTTGAAGTTTTAGTGCACTAAATTGTTAATCACTTGCCTCTTTTCAATCTGATCTTCTTCGTTTTTGGGGAGAATTCTCTTTCAGTTTCTGCCCTATATTTACATTTCAGTTAAGACCCTGGCACTCCTGAAGGGGCCCAGTGCAGGGCCCCTTGAAGTTTTAGTGCACTAAATTGTTAATAACATGCCACTTTTCTATGCAATGTTCTTCGTTTTTGGTGTGAATTCACCTTTCAGTTTCTGCGCCATTTCTACATTTCAGTTAAGACCCTGGCACCCTTGCAAGGGGCCCGGTACAGGGCCCCTTGAAGTTTTAGTGCACTAAATTTTTAATAAATTGCTTCCTTTTTATCCCATCTTCATTTTTCGATACATTCTCCATTTAGTTATTCTCCCGTTTCTACATTCCAGTTAAGACCATGGGCCCGTCTAGGGTCCCGTAGGGCCCATTAAATTTTTTGTGTGTCATGAGTTTTTAACACCCTATTTTTCTCATCTTCGCAGTGCGTAATTTTAAAGTTGAGTCTGAACTCTTCTCCTTAGACCAACACTCATATATTTTTATTGGGGCCCTAGGGACCTTTTATAACCATTTTAAAATCCCTTAAAAATAGTCCGATTCATTAGCTTTATTTTTCTAACAACATCTTAGGTTCTCCAGCTATTACATGAATGACACAAAAATATTTCAGGCTTCAACTACCACAAATTTTGAATATAAATCGTCTTCTTGGGGCCCTTGGTGTGTCTTCTTTTAAAATGATCTGAATTCCTTTACCATATTTTCTTTTCAATTTTCTTTACCTAGTTCTATCGTCCTCAGATTACATTAAAAACTACTAAAAAGTATGTTTATACCAAACTACTCCGATCTTCATTTTTGGAACCATTTTTCCATTTCGTTTTTCTCCTGTTTCTATATTCCAGTTAAAATCCTGAGGCACTTTAGGGTCCTGTAGGGCCCGATGCGGGGCCCCTTGAATTTTTTGTGTGCTATGCATTTTTTACACCCTAATTTTCTCACCTTCTCATTGCATAGTTTTAAAATTGAGTCTTGGACTCTTCTCCCTAGACCAACACCCTCATATTTTTATTGGGGCTCTAGGGCCTTTTTTTAAGCATTTATCCCATTATATTATTCACAATATTACTCTAACACAATATTATTCTAATACAATATTATTCTAATGATTATTTCATACCCTTTGATTAATTTTGACTAATTGGAGATCTAAAACGCTAACTACTAAAACATTTAAACATGTTTTTATGTTAGGGCCCTGCTCTCAACTATCAGTTGGGCTGTTTTGGCCCCCCTGTAATAGCTCCCTTAAAAATGGTCTGATTCAGGAGCTTTTTTCTTCTAACAACTTCTTAAGTTCTCCAGCTATTACATGAATGACAAAAAAAAAAAAAAATTGTAGACTTCAGCTACCACCAATCTTGAATCGTCTTCTTGGGGCCTTTGTTGCAGCTTCTTTAAAAACTATCCTATTCTATTGCAATTTTCTTTAACATAGTTTTAGCGTCTTCCATCTACTTTAAAAACCCCCAAAAATGTTCATATATCCAATTTAATTCCAGTTAAGAACCTGGCCCCCAGGGACTGGTCTTTCTTTATACGTCAGCTATTACCTTTTTCGAACATTAATCTCCTTTTCCAGCATCAACTTACGTCTACTCATTACAGCTGTAAATTAAAAAATCGCGTTACTTTAAAGGTAACTTTAGATAAGGGATTTCATCCATTTATTAAATATCGTGTTAATGTTAACAGTAATTCATGAAATTTACAAGGTGAGGAGGCATCTTTCACCTCTTGGTGGCGTGTTATTTCCTCGGGTTTAAGGGCTCAATTTCAACGGGATTTGCTGCCTTCAAATTGGATTACAATTCATCTACTTTCTGTATTATGAAATTTTATCTTAGACTTTAGTTACCAACATTTTTCTAACATTAATAGTGCTCTTTTTTCTTCTTTTTTTTTTGATTCTGTGGGCTTGATTCCTACGAGGTTTGGCTCACTTAACTTGGTTTTCGATTATCTCCGGTAAATGCTGCCATAGGTTGTGAGGATCTAGATTACAGGTTCGTTCGGAAAGAAGTTTGATGGGAACACATTACGTGCTGCGGAAGTCGATGGGGCCTCCGAAATTAGGTTCTTTAAAAGAATTTCCAAAGATATAAATTCATATAAACTTAAGTTTTATTTAAGGTTATTATTTACAAACCCCGGGCAACGCCGGGCGGGCCTGCTAATATATCAATAAAATCAAAGTTTGTAAATGGATTTTACATACATACATACACATACAAACACTAGACTAATTTACGATAATTCATGAGTGTGCCCCTTTGTTCCTTCGAAGTGCCCTTTTATAACGAAGTACACCTTACCTGCCCTTGATCCTAGAATGAACTCTGATATATACATATGTGTGTGTATCTGTAGTTTACATAATATCTTTGTTCTAATCATCAAAAATAAAAGGATAATATTTTTTGATTAAAAAAATGCATGAAGAATCTTTTTTTTATTTTAGTCAGAAAAATATTTTTTAAAATATTGTTTCAAAGATTTATCATCATGTTCCGTCATTTTTTAATCTTATCACTTGTCTGGCTATTTAGTGACTTGATCGGAGGTTTAAAAAAAAACCTCGTATAATTGATTATGTATAAAAAGTGGATAGTTTTGGCCAGTGAAAACAATGACTCTGTCAAAAGTTTGATCTGTGCCTTATTGATGGTCATTGAAAAACCAGGTAAATTAAAAATTTAATTTTGAGAAGAACAAATGGCAAATCTTTATAATTTCTAATGTTAAAGGTTATCCTAGGAATGCAGGAATCCTCTATCACCAGCCATAATAATACAAAACAATATGCTTTGTTATTTTACCAATAATTGTACCAATACCGTTTTTATGCTAAAACATTAATAGAATAATGGCAAATGGATAAATAAGCATAAAAAGGATTCATTTTCATATACCAATCTATACTAATAAAAGAAAGTTCCGCTCTGTCTGTCAGTGATGGCTAGGAAAATCTTCTGCACACAGGAGTCTGAAAATTTGTATGAGGATAGTATAAGGCAGGTCCAAATACACCTGAGACTCACAATTTAAAATTTTTTATAATTAGCTGATATATTAGTTAAAAACTCATAAAAAAACCCAAAGGAGCGAGAATTTGTGACCTCTTGCAAAACTGCAAATCAAAGGCATGAACAGCTGCATAAATCATTTACAGCAGATGAGGGTTGCCAGAAAGATGGGAGAGTAATAGATTATAAGGAATATGGAAATTTTTAAAACTATTTCAGGATGTTATTTTTAAATTGACATATATAAGCAAAATAATATTCTATTTCAGAAATTTGAAAATTGGAGAAAAAATCCATTCATAATTTGCCAAAATATTAATTAAAAAATCATTAACAAAAAGCATTACTTTTCATTTCAACAGGTCACATCTGCTTCGATGGCTGAGAATGGGAAAGGGTTACTGTAAGTAGTTGCGGTTACCAGATCAAGACGACCATCAAAGACTTTTGTACAGATTAAAATTAAAAAAACTATTTCAGGTAGGGATTCGAAAATTGGCATATACCCGGTAGCAGAAAGTTCGAGACAGGTGATGGACGTCACAGATTTTCTTTTCCCTTTGCAGATTTTTCTTTCCATCGGACTTTTTTTTTCGGCTTTATGTTATTGTTTAACTCTTTAATACTTAATACAAATACTTAAGATTATTATTAATAAAAATGAATAAAAAGCATAAAAATGTTGCAGTGATTGTTTCATTAACTAACGGTTCAGTTGTAATATATTTTATCTGCAGATTATTTTTCTATCCCTAAAATATCTGTTGCATATGGGGGCATATGTAGGCAAATTAATATTCTATTTCAGAAATTTGAAAATATCTGTTCATAATTTGCTGAAAAATTAATTAAAAACTCATTAACAAAAAGCTTTACTTTTTATTTCAACAGTACACGTGCAGGGGTTGCACTGAATTTACTTCTGCCTCAGAAGACATGTCTACTCATCTACTTTCTTATACAAAAGATAATTAAAAAGGCCAGTCAGAAATTATAAGGTACATTAAAAATTTAAAACTATTTTAGGTAGGAATTTTAATATTGGTACATATTACACAAAATAATATTCTATTTCAACAATTCAAAAAAATTTAAAAAATCCATCAGTAACTTTTTATTTAATTAAAAAACTGATTTTTATATGGAAAAAGAAATGTATTCTATATTGAATCCTAACGTAAATTATTTAAATTGTAGTGTTTTCCGCTCTAAATATTATTGTTTTAAGGTTATTTTTTTATGGAGCCTTCGGATACATATTTTTTATAACATACACAATTTTTAAATGTTACCACTATTTCTGAATAGTAATTTCTGGAAATTTTCCAATTATGTTCCTGGCTCAGCTGCCAGTCCCAATTTTTGACAATGTACTGCAGTCTTAAACAGAGTCTTAATTAGTCATTTGTCAAAGAGCACTTGGCTTCCAATCGTTAGGGGCTTAATTGCTCCCTGGGAGGGAGGACACTTTTCTAACTTTTAACCGACCCCCCTCAAGTAATATATCATTGGACAGCTCTTTGACCACTCTGTCAAATTATGTATCTCCCAACCCTCTATTGCGCCCCTTCCCCCATTTCATTTTTGAATCATTGGTTAAGTAACTTGGTTTTTAACCATTACAACGTTTGCCCGATATAATTCGGGGGTAAAAGCCACTCTTTCTCCATACTTGTAACCGGTAAAGTGGTTAATCACCCGAGTCCCTTATATTGCACCTTCTAGAAAACTTGACCAACTTATGTAACCTCGTGTAACCACAGCGCTTACCCCCTGTCACCCATTTACCCCCGGGAGGGTTTTCTGTTACTTGAGTCTCCACCCTCCCAACTAATATATCTCCAGATAGCTTGGACAGAGTTCCATTCAAATAGAGGTTTGTTTAGAACAGAGTGTGCTTCTACTGGAGGAAATTGGAACTAAGATTTTGCAACATGTACGCAGTACACTGGACTTTGTTTAAGGTTATTATTACAGGTCCATGCACCACCGCTAAAAAAAAAATATTTAAATATAAATCACACAAAGTTGGGCTTTATATAAGGTTATTATTAATGTGCTTTAATCATAACACTTTAAAATATAAGATGATTATGCACGTTAAAAATATAATTAAATGAAGCAGATAGCGCGTGTGGAAACTTCTGGCTGGGGAAAAGGATTATCCTGGAAGTGAATATGTAGAAATTGTATTGTGATCTTCATGAAGGCAAAGTAAAACATATGCAGATTAAACAAAATAAAGACAGTTTATTTTTCCTTGATTCCAAACACAGACTTGACATCGATAGTAAAAAGCAGCATTCATTTTAAACAGACATTTTTGTAGGCCTTGATGACGACGTTTCACATATCAGAACCGACATTGTTATTTGTAAATATCACAGACTTTGAACTTTAAGATAAAACATAATTAAACAGATAAAAGCTAATATATAACATCCAGAACGTGGTCCAGCCACGTTCAGTAACTTGAAATATTTCTTCCATTAGAGGAAGATAAAAGTGCACTTTATTAAGATTGGAATCGCGTATTTATATAAAAATGGTCGGATTGAAAACGTCGTTTCAGATGAACGAACCAATCAGAGAACGGCATCGAATCGATGCAAAGCAAGATTCGATGAAAAGATTCGATTTAAAAACGATATTCTAAGTCGCCATCTGGCGGGAGAAATATCGTCACGGAAGTTGAAACGTAGTTTTTGCCGGTGAAGTACGATAATGAAATGAAATTAAAAACGGCAAAATGGTATGAATTACTATGGATGTTAAAAGAGTCAGGAAACTTTTATTACTGCTGGATATTGTCTAGAATCAATAGAAAGGGTAAGTAAAAGTTTAAGAAATATCTATTACTGTCTTTATTTAAGAAATAAATAAATGTAAATAAAGTAAATAAATGACAATGAACTTAAAAATAAAATGAAGTTTGTGAAATGAGGTTTTATGACAGGAGATGATAAGAGGCAATGAGAAATACAGTGTTTGTATCTCTATCAAATGCCCCCCCCTCTCATTGTCTCTTAAAAAGAGATAACTTGTGAAAACAAGTAAACTCAAAGACGAAGGATTTTTAAAAAAAAAAAAGAAATCCAAAGACTATCACCAAACAGCATCTTCACAAAATTTTAAGTTTAACAACATAAAACTATAAAAAAAACTAGATAATAATAAAGGACAATAAACTGGAAGGGTTTTTAAACTTGAAAATTTTTAACTTTAAAGTGCAAACCTGAAACACTACACCTAAAAAAAAATTTAACTGCCCCCCCAATATGAGGACTTGAAAAATGGCTCAATTTTGAACCTCAAAAATTGAAACAACCTAAATGGTTGAAAAAGTGAAGTTTGAACTTCATTAACAAGTTTAAAGAGAAGTTTTTAAATACTTCAAAAAGATTAACTAGGAAAAATTTAACAAATTTTAACAATTTAACTAGAAAAGTTTAACAATTGATGATCTCAACGATTTAAATTGAAAAATGAAGTAGTAATGCATGGAGAACTTGCTGGATAAAAGAAAATGATCCAATTTAATGAAAGCTTGTTGGCTATAAGGTACACCTTCTAAGTCCAAGACCAGAGGTCGACGTAATCCAGACGGAAGGCTTAAAAAAAAGTCCAACAATGTTAAATGCAAAATTCTCACACAGTTACTTAAAGAGAAAGATGAATACGTACCAATTCAAAAATCTAACAATTTCCAATTTGGAAATGTCAGCATCAGCTCAATATGACAACTTGATCACTATGTTACATTAAATACAATTCTTTATTACAATTATATAAAAAAAAAGTTATGTAGATAATTAAACAGTTAATGATGATTCATATTCCAGACATCTAGGCTCGAGAGACAGGAACTAACGGCTCTTACAAACTAACTAGCTTACGTATTCATAAATGAATAAAGGGCTCATTCATACAACTCGCAGTCTTCTGGTGCACCAGAATCAATTAAACCACATAAAATAGGATGGCGCTCTAGATGCCTAGGATGAACAAAGCAAGAATTAATAATATGCATAAAATAAATTTCAATGTATAAGCACAGTTAATCACAATAATGGAGGTCTTTCAAATATTAAAAACTGCTATGTAAAATAAACCTCTTTAAAAAGAAATCTTTAAAACTTATGGAATGATCAAGTGACGCTGATGATATAAAAAATGCATACAGGCAAATTAACAAAGTTAAGTAGCAAGCGTCTACACTAATCCCTTAACACTTGTGAATAACAATTTCAGAAGGTACAGTGTAGCGACAGAAAGCTTAAAAAAAACAATTTTTACAATTCAATTCACCATAATAGCATTTAATGTGGTACGATTTATAAAAAAAATTTATATATGAATGAGATACTTTAAACTTAAAACATATTTAGCTTAAAATTAACATTACATCAGAAAAATTAACTTTAAGAAGCTCATCTCACCAATATTCCAAACTCAGAAACCGAATTAACATTTAATAACAAGGAAACCCCCGGCAAAGTGGTTTAAACAAAATGCATCTGGACTCCAAATCCCTGCCCCCCCCCCCTCATAAGCGGGGAATCTTGAGAATTGTTGGAAGGACCTGAGATAACCTCAGGTGCAACTTCTACAACATAATCTCGATTACCCTCAGCATTAGAAGAGAGGGACAGAATCATTGGGGGCCAGTGCAGCTCCACTGTGCCAAAAGTCCCCCCGAGACAACGAAAAATATTACACGATCTCACTCCGGTTTCTAGATCCTCTGGGAGCAACAGGTGATATGTCAGGAGAGTCATCACAAGAATCAGCAAAGGAGTCGGTAAAGGAATCAGCAGATGGGTCAGATGAATCAGTGCAACGTCTTTCTGATGAGCAATACCGATGACGATGGCGAGAACCCGATCTTTCTGTAGAACTGCGACGTCTATAAGGCACAGGAGAAACATTTCTTGAACGCTGAGGGCTACCTGGGACTCTGGCATAACAATTTATTTGTAGATGCCCTGGTTTGCCGCACCTCCAGCATCTTCTACGTTGAATCTTACGAAAAGTAGATTTTTGTTTCACGGAAGATTGCTTTTCAGCCGTCTTATAAGTATTGGAAATGTTGACATATGTTGCACCATCTTTGTCACGCAATTTTTGACGGGTCTCTTCAGCAACTAATTCGTCGACAATGAGGTCAAATTTAAAACTATCATCTGGCCTAGCCAAAACTTGCTGTACTAATGTGTCATATTTTGATGGAAGGAAACGTAGAAACTGATAGCTGAGATAATTCTCGGAAATTTTTTTATCAATTTGTTTAATTTCCATGAATATTTTCTTCAGCCTTGTTGCAAATAAATTCATTGTTTCCCCGTGTCGTATCCTTTCCTCCATCAAACTATTGAAGACTGTCATATGGTGGGTACGGGAGTCTGGATGAAAATTTTTGTGAAGGCGTTCCCATGCATCTACTGGTTCAGAACAATCTGCTATTAATCGCTTGAACTCAGGTTCAATGTTAAGGTAAATCAGCGATAGAACCTTATTTGCACGGGTTTTAAATTTTTCGACGTCTTCAGCAGTGACTGTGGTACTTACTTCAGGGATACTCTGTTTTTTCTCAACAATTTCCCATAGGCCCTTTTCAAGTAGTAGATATTTCATATCACAGCTCCATGTGGAATAATTTCTGGAGCTCAGCTTATCAATTACGTTAGTGGCCATTTTTGGGAAAAGAGGAAAAATTTTCAAAATTTAATGAGAAAAAAAAACTTTTAGTAACCACAGTATGACTGCCCCCCCCCCCCCCCCCCACTTAATGATCAGCTCTTCTTCCTCTGTCAAGCACTTGTTTGAAAAAAAAAATTACCAATTTTAACATAAAAGTTTCATAATGTCAAATCATAAAAATAACAGTCTATTGTCATAATAAATTATAATGAAAAACGGAAAAAAAAGTTCGGAAATCAGCAAAACTATTTGATAAATAATACAGAGTTCAGCAATCAAAAATTAAAGTTCAGCTTTAACAGGTGAAAGGTCAGCAAAATAAACTCAAAATTTCAGTAAACTAAAATAAATCTTCTTGGTATCTTCTATAAAAACTGCAAATTAAAGTTATTTCAAAACAAACTGAATCACAAGTCGGCAAAATCAAAAGGGCAAAGTTCGTAAAAATAAACCAATTATTCATTAAACTAAATTAAATCTTCATAAAACTGCATAATTTTTCTTGATTATTGCAAATAATAACTGAAAACCAACATATTTCGTAATTCAACTGCAACTTAAAAATGTAAACAAAACGTAAAGATCGCTCACTTGACTGAAAACTTCCACTTTTTCAAACTTCTTCAGGCTTTCCCTTTCTTTCCACCATAACCCTTTAATGTGCTTTAATCATAACACTTTAAAATATAAGATGATTATGCACGTTAAAAATATAATTAAATGAAGCAGATAGCGCGTGTGGAAACTTCTGGCTGGGGAAAAGGATTATCCTGGAAGTGAATATGTAGAAATTGTATTGTGATCTTCATGAAGGCAAAGTAAAACGTATGCAGATTAAACAAAATAAAGACAGTTTATTTTTCCTTGATTCCAAACACAGACTTGACATCGATAGTAAAAAGCAGCATTCATTTTAAACAGACATTTTTGTAGGCCTTGATGACGACGTTTCACATATCAGAACCGACATTGTTATTTGTAAATATCACAGACTTTGAACTTTAAGATAAAACATAATTAAACAGATAAAAGCTAATATATAACATCCAGAACGTGGTCCAGCCACGTTCAGTAACTTGAAATATTTCTTCCATTAGAGGAAGATAAAAGTGCACTTTATTAAGATTGGAATCGCGTATTTATATAAAAATGGTCGGATTGAAAACGTCGTTTCAGATGAACGAACCAATCAGAGAACGGCATCGAATCGATGCAAAGCAAGATTCGATGAAAAGATTCGATTTAAAAACGATATTCTAAGTCGCCATCTGGCGGGAGAAATATCGTCACGGAAGTTGAAACGTAGTTTTTGCCGGTGAAGTACGATAATGAAATGAAATTAAAAACGGCAAAATGGTATGAATTACTATGGATGTTAAAAGAGTCAGGAAACTTTTATTACTGCTGGATATTGTCTAGAATCAATAGAAAGGGTAAGTAAAAGTTTAAGAAATATCTATTACTGTCTTTATTTAAGAAATAAATAAATGTAAATAAAGTAAATAAATGACAATGAACTTAAAAATAAAATGAAGTTTGTGAAATGAGGTTTTATGACAGGAGATGATAAGAGGCAATGAGAAATACAGTGTTTGTATCTCTATCAATTATATTACGGACCCAGGCAACACCAGACGGATCATCTAGTCATAAATATACACTACAGTTGAACTCGCTTATAACAAGCCCTGATTTAACTAGGAAATCAGAAATATTTGTCTGGTACAATGTTAAGTCTATGGGAGCATAACTCGATTTTAATGAGTAATTCCCGGTTATAGCGAGCAATATTTTTGTGATTCATAAAATTTCTATTGATTTCCACATCTCCAGCCTAGCTAATCGTTTATTGGAAAAATTCCTTTAACATTCCAAAGTCAACCAAAAGTTAGTGATGAGTCATAAAACCAGAGAACAAGTGATGGCAGCATTTTTCATCGTGTGGAGTGCAAGTGTGAGGACCTCCCATGACGACCTTAAAGAGACATACAGAGAGGAAGAAGGTTGCTGCTTGGATGGAAGAATACACTGCATAAGAGTGGCAGGATAAGGAACTTGTATGGAAGTCATTCTTTGATCTGCTTTCAAAGAGTATGCTCGTAAAATTTTATCTTGCAATGTTGAAACGTAAAATTTTATGAGAATTAGAGGATGGCTTAAAAAATTCCGAAATCTACAAAAAGTATGATTTATCTTCTACTGTTTCAACTTTGTTAAAGAACAAGGGAAAATTAATGGCTGCGTACAATCAAAATAAGAACGACTGTAAATGCTTGAAGAAACATGCTAAAGAGGATTTGGATGGAAGTGGATGGAACTCTTTTGAAGTGGATGAAGGTGCAACATAGTGCAGATTTACCTGTAAGTAGCCCATTTTTAAACGTTCAAGAAGAAAATTTTGCTGAGCAGTTTGGCTATTCTGGAGTTGTATATTCGAATCTATGGCTTGATCGATTCACGAATAGACAGAGACAGATAATATAGAAGAATACGCGAACGGCGTTCACAGAAAATTTTCAAAGTTTGCAGACAGTTTTGATGGGTTTTTTTTGTAAATTTCTTAAAAAAAAAAAATAGATAAATAAATAAAAAATATATCAAGACCGCGGGCGGAGAATCAGTGCAACGCACATCACAGACTCTTGAGGTCTGCAGACTATTTTTCAACTGGAGAAAAAAAGTTCACTAGAAATTATTTGCCATGTACCATGACACTGATCTCATATCGCGGCATTCTCGCCAATATCGAAATATGGCATAGATATCAATGTTTCAAGCCGTTATGCTTTGCGGCCAATTCTGAGACTGTTCGGTATCGATGCTTGTTTTCTAGTCTAACTACGATATTGCTTCAGCCTTTAGCTTACGAATGTTTTATTTTCTGACGATATGACGTCATATATTTACGAATTCCACACATCTGGAGATGAATGACTGTATTCCAATTTAAGTATTGCGTCATCGTGCCGATGACGTATGCTAGTTTCCAATTGGTTAATTTCTATAACTGCAAGTTTCACTGTTACAGAATTGATCTTGATAAAATAGTATAAATTGGAGCGACTTCATGCTCAGATGGCTCTCTTACATGTTATGTTTTTCAAGCATGTGCTTGATTTAAGCAAAGGCTCATTAAATGAGCATGTTAATTTGTTGGCCGGGGTTAAGGCTTTATTTCTTTAAATTTAATCATGTTTTTAATAGTTTTTAATAAAGTTATGTTTAAATTATAACCTGACTTCTTTCTGCATGTATGTGGACACCAATCCATAATAACTCTGCTTTAAGTAGTTGTGGCTACTAGGCTTTAATGGATTTTTGCCCTAGCAGCCCATATGGCACATACGAGTTTAAAACTTTAAAATATTGTAAGTGTGGCAATGATTTTTTTTTCTCCTGCCAGGGCCGGTAGCAGAAACTGTACAGCACCGAAGCAGGTGCTGCAGATTATTTTAGGCTTTACATATATAGGACTCGGGACTTGATATAGGACTTGCAAGGAGCGCAGTGTTTTTTTTGCAGAAAATTTTTAAGAAATTATTTGAGTTTGCAGACAGTGTTACATTTTATCTAAGTCTGCGAATAGACATGGGATAACCTTTGGAAAAATTTGTGGTGAAACAAAGTCTGCAAACATGGCGAATATCGCGACATGGATGAGTGAAGAAAAGTGACCAATCATCAGAGAAGGATACACAAAAGATGACATTTACAATGCCGATGAAATGAGCATTTTCTACAGCATAATGCCACAGGAGACTTTTAAATTCAAGGGTGAAAAGTGTGTTGGAGGCAAACCCTCGAAAAATCGATTGACAGCTTTAGTGTGCTCTAATATGTCTGGCACTGACAAGAAAAAACTGTTGGCTATTGGAAGTCCAAAAACTCTAGGTGTTTTAAGCATGTAAAAAAGCTTCGTGTTGATTATGACCACAGCAGGAATGCCTGGATGACTGCAGACATTTTCACAAAATTCATTTCAAAATGAGAGCACCAACTAAGGAAAGAAAAGCGTAAAATTCTCCTTTTAATTGATAATTGTACTGAAATCACTGGACTTACAAACATCAGGATTGAATTTTTACCACCGAATTCTACAAGAGTTATCTCACCTATGGACCAAGGGGTCATCAGAAGTTTTAAATTAAACTTTCATAAGCATTTGATTTTGATGCTTCTCGATAGAAGAGAAAAAATAGAAACAACCTCAAATGCTAATGTAAACATACTGGAAGCGATACATTTAATGAAAAATGCAAGGAAAAACGTTGAATCAACATGCATTACCAATTGTTTCTGTAACGCTCGATTGGATATTTCTCAAGAAGGGCAAATCTCTGAGGAAGAGAAAGAAGTAGACAATTTGAAAAATTTAGAAATGAGTAGAGAAGAATTTGAAAAATATGTATCCGTTGACGCCAATGTTATCACTTCCAAGATACCTACTCCCGAGTATGTAGCTGAAATTCATGCTAAAGAAGATGAAAAAATGATGAAAGCGATGATGATAACGACGAATGTCAAGAATTTCAAGATGAACTGCCCCCAACATACTCAATGGCTTTTGAGTGCGCAGTTCAAACTTTTTTTGAAACCAGGGGTGCAGATGACGATGTTTTTTGGGCCATGAGTTTTCTCCGAAGAATAATAACACAAGAAAGAAACAATAAGACAGTTCAAAGCAAATTAACAAACTCCTTTTCTACAGTACAGAAATAAAAAATAAATAAAGTAAGTATGCATGAATTTTTTTAATTTTTTACGAACCCGTTTTTACGAGTACCCGGGTATAACGAGTAAATATCACGATAGAGGTCTGCACGGGCTGAAATTTCCAGGCCCGGCCCAACTCGTAGGAAAAAAAATTCAGGCCGGCCCGACCCGTAGAAAAAAAATATTGGTCCAGCCCGGCCCAGTACAAAAGTTAAAAGCTCGGCCCCCATAGGGAAAAAATTATTGGCCCAGCCCAGTATAACAGCTAAAAGTTTGGCCCGGCCTGGAAATAAGTTAAAATTTCGGCTCCAGCCCGGCCTGAGTGAATTGCTGCAAAACATTGATTTTTACGTCGATTTGGTTAAAAATTTGACTCTTACGAAGAGTTCTGACCAAAAATATTTATCTTAACTTTTTTTTATGTTTCTAAACTTTATTTTTATATAAGTGTCGTAGGCTGCGATATTTATTTTTTAAATGAATCGCTATTTCATCTATGTAAATGTTTCAGTTGTCATTAATATTGTTAATTCATATTCCATGCATTGAGTTGTTAAAAATCTGAAAAATGCTATATAGTAAAATTTTCTAAGACTCAATTACATAGAAAAAAAAAAAAAAATGTGTTATAGAGAAGTTCCTTTCTTAGCAAATGTAAATGTATTATATATTCTTTTCTTACGTATTAGTATATTAATTTTGCATGGATCAACATGTTTTTCAGTTTAAAATAGTATTCTGCCATAGGCAGGTTCCTTTTTTCACATTTTACTATATTTTAATTTAGTTATATTTTAATTAGCGTAGAAATTTACTATTCTTTAAAAAGAATAAATGTTAAAGTTTAATTGTGGAATAATGGCGATTCAAAAATGTATGCATATTTAGCAAAAATCTTTGGGCCAGGCTTAATTTTACTGATCTTTGAACCGACAGGTCACGTCCAGACAATGATTTTCATACGGGCTGGCTCAAAACTAGGACTGAAAATTTTGGGCTGTGAAGACTAGGAAAGAAACCAGTCCCGGCTTTGTACAGAAAAAATAAGTTAGGCCTGGCCCAACCCGATTCTTCCGGAAAAAAATAAGGCCTGAGCCCGGCCCGTAAAGAGTAGTCACTAGGCCCGGCCCAAACCTTCAGAAAAAAGTATGGCCTGGGCCTGGCCCGCTCCAAGTGCCGCAAATGAAAATAGGTCCGAGCCCGGCCCGTGCAGATCTCTATATCATGGTCCCTTCACGCTCGCTATAAGCGAGTTCGACTGTATATGGCCAATGATGATTGGTCACTTGCGATTTTAGACATTTTGTTAAATATCTAGAAAAATACATGAGGAATTATCCTGAAACTCCAGGTGTGTAAACAAAATAGTATAGGTCATATATTACCTAAAGCAAAGATTTTTTCCTGAAACCCCATAGGGTGCCATCAACAAATTGAAAAAGAACGAATATCTTTTGGATAACCCTGTAAAAACTAATGTAGCAAAAGACTTCAAACTGTAGAACATGATTAAGAGGCTTATTATAATAAACTGTGTTCATTTTTATGAGGATAGCATGTATACTCGAAGAGAAATTCAGGGTTTCATAAAAACAGTCTCAAATTTAACCAAGTTTTTTGCTTATAATTCTTAATATATAAAAAAAGTACTGTTCAAAAAAAATATGACAAACAATATTGTACACAATACCCAGCAATCAGAATTAAAATACAGCGTGTTTATAAACTCCCGGATCCATTTTGATGTTTAATAACTCATAAAATAATAAAGATAGATTAAAATTAATAACATAAATGGTTAGACAGACTCAAAAAGTTTCATGACCCTTGTCAATGAACTTCCACGTGTGCCCCCTTCGTGGTACGGAGAATATAAAGTCGATAGTCAATTTCACGCCAGGTAGCGGCAAGCATGTCGGCATCCACAGAGGCTATTGCGGTTGTAATTCTGGCTTTTGAGTCATCAATGTTCAATACTCTCCTCCTGTAAACATTGTCCTATACAAATCCCCAAAGGAAAAAGTCCAGCGGCGTTATATCAGGTGATCTGGGTGGCCAAGATATTGGACCTCCTCGCCCAATCCATCTTCCTGGAAAATGGTCATTCAAAGAAGTACGAACGATGGTACCCCAATGAGGTGGTGCACCATCTTGTTGCAAAATGACATGTGGCTGAAGCTCTTCTAGTTGTGGAAATACAAAGTTTTCCAAGATGTCTAAGTATACGACTGATGAGACCGTCTCTTCTGTAAAAAAGAAAGGCCCAATGACTCAGTCGTGCATTAGTCCACACCACACATTAATCTTTGGGGAATCCCTTAAAGCCTCACGGTATTCATGGGGGTTTTCAGATCCCCATATGCGTACATTATGGCGATTAACAATGCCAGAAACATGAAAGGATGCTTCGTCGGAGAACATTATGCACTTCAGAAAATCAGAATCCTCTTCTATTCTCCTTAGCATATCTGTTGCAAAGGCCATCCTCCTAGGCCTATCGTTTGGTTCCAAAACTTGAACAATTTGAACTTTGTATGTATGCAGTCTTAAATTTTTCTTAATAACCTTGTACACGGTCGAAATTGGCATATCCAATTCTCTTGTTGCTGATCTCACAGATCTTCTAGGATTGTGTAAAAATGTCTCTCTGACACGCTCAACATCAAAATCACTTAAGTGCAGGGATGTCCGGAACGTTTCTTATCTGTAATACTTCCAGTTTCTAGAAAATTCTTTTTCCACCGCAAGATGCTACTTTTGGATGGAGGATCTTTTTGATAAATTCTTCGGCAATTTCTCTGTGCTTGCACTATCGATTTTGTTTCTATGAACCACCATAAAATTTGTGCTTTCTCTTATGGTGTACGCATTCTCCTTAATATCCGCTCGAATAAAATTCACATACAAAAGTAACATAGAACAAACACATCAAAAGTAAACATAACATTTCAATAGTTGCCAAAAGCAAAAGAGAGAAAAATGCAATTAATAAGCAGACGATATTTAGAAAAGTACAGATATTTAGACTGGAAAATGATATTATCTGAAATTAATCACACGCGCAGACGACATTTACAAAAATAAAGATATTCAAACCTGAAAAGGAAAATATATGAGTTATTCCATCAAAAAATGCCACAAGTTTGTTTATATCTTCATTATTTTATGAGTTATTAAACATCAAAATGGGTCCGGGACTTTATAAACACCCTGTATAGTAAAAATTGTATGAAAAATGAGCAGGTTTATTAAATAATGTTTCACTGCGCATGCCCAAACACAATTAAAATATAATGTGCATAATGTGTTAGTTAAATGTATAGAGCAACTTTTGTGAAAGTCTCAAAAACATAGCTTGAAAATTTTGAAAATTATTGTCGATAGAATTAGCTCGAAATCCGCTGTCCCCAAAAGGAAGTAAAAAGATGAGGAGCTGTATCCAAATATCTGTTGATTAATGCCAAGATAGCATACACAATATTGCACGTACTGCTATATTTGGATACAACCGCTCATCTTTTTGTTTCCTTTTGGGAACAACAGATTTCAAGCTTATTCTATCAATGATAATTTAAGCTATGTTTTTGAGACTTTCACAAAACTTGCTCTATACACTTAGCTAATGCATTATGCACATTATATTTTGATTGTATTCACGCATGTGCAGTGAAACATTTTTTAGTAAACCTGCTGATTTTTCATCCAATTTTTATTATTTTTTAATTCTGATTGCAGGGTACTGTGTACAATGTTGTTTGTCATATTTTCTGAAAAGAACATTTTTTTATATTAAGAACTCTGCGAATTATAAGCAAAAAACTTGGCAAAATTTGAGACTGTTTTTATAAAAACCTTAATTTCTCTACTAGTATACGTGCTATCCTCATAAAAATGAACGCAGTTTATTACAATAAGCCTCTTAATCGTGCTCTACAGTTTGAACGCTTTTGCTACATTAGTTTTTACAAGGTTATCCAAAAGATATTCGTTCTTTTTCAATTTGTTGACCGTCCCTTATGGGGTTTCAGGAAAAAAAAATCGCGGAAATATATGACATATACTATTCTGTTTACACACCTGGAGTTTCAGGATAATTCTTCATGTATTTTTCTAGATATTTAACAAAACGTCTAAAATTGCAAGTGACCGATCATCATTGGCCATATAGCATATATTTAAGAAATCTATACATAAGTCGCAAAAAACAGAATTTGTGATATAAAATTGATGTCCAGCATAAACGGAAGTACATGCCGGACTAAGTCTGAAACAATTAAGTAATTAACTAGCAGAGATCCCTTCAATGCAAATTGGAAGCGTTATAACGGGTGCTAAAATCCTAATAGGCCAAAGAGGTAAAAGACAATCCAAAAAGCTGAAAAAAAACTATGTGCAACCAGTGAGTGTAGAATGAACACAGACTAAAAGTTACTTAAAAATAACAACGTTTATTAAACAAAAATAACAAGTGTAAATAAAATGACTGAATGCTTAATGCTGCATTTTTAAAGCAAAGACAGTTTCAACAAAGGATTCATTTAATCCTGTATCTAATAAACAAGTTGTCTCATTACATCATCAAAGAAAAGTGGGACACTGGAACCCGGAGTGTGTAAATTTATCGTATATATTTAAATAGTTAAAAAGCTAAAAAAAATAACTTTAAAGAAATTCATTAAAAGGGATAAATTGACATTGTGTACCCAACCACTAATTAAGATAAAACAAAAACTCTGAAAGGGTTCTATTCCTTAAACAACTTTTAATTATATGTGGGAGGGGACACAAGTCAAACATAGATAAACTTTATTACCGATTGCTTTTAATTGAAAAAAAGAGCTTTTAACTAAGAAACAATTTACTATTAAATATTCATTTACTTCTAAAAATATTTACATTACATTTAACTTTAAGTAATAAACAGAGTAAGAAAAGAGTTTAATAAAAGAGCTAGCAAAATTTAATTTAAACTCACAACGTTAAATATATAATAGTTAAACTTTATATAAAAGAAGTAGAGAAAAAGTAATTTACTTGAAAGAAAACCTCCAGTGCAACACCCACCAAAACTTTGAACATTTGGAGAGAAACGCCATAATACCTTTAACCTGGCGAAACCAACTAGATATCGGCGATGTACGAAAAAATCTCCAAAAATAGCAATGAAATGCAGTCATAATCTTACAAACACTTTTAGTCGTACAAAGAAAATTATTCTTACCAAAGTCTCACCTCGGGAGTTCATGCATGCCTTAAAAATATACCTTTAACAATGAGGGTTAAACCACCTCTATCATAACATGAAATGAGTAACCGGCAAACAATTTGAAACTGCATCTCCGACCCCTTTATTACTATTCATTTCCTTTCTCCATCACTTAATATGGTTATTCCAGAAAAGACGGAAAAAATATTTGAAGAGCTTTTAAACATGTTCTTGAACTGGCTTAATGAACGAGCAGCATCTTTTCATTTGAAAAACTATCTAAAAACATAATGACTATTTCTTGGACAAGCTTTTACGGTAGACATTTCGTACTACCGACTGCTAGTGAACTTCTACATTTTTGAGACAATAAAACTATACGAAGTAAAACGAAGCTACGCTCTCCCTTTTTGACACTGCATATATACCCATCTTGTGAAACACCCATTTACATATGACCGTAAAAGCCATCTGGTGTTAGAAGATTACTCTCTGCTGAATCTCTAATTGTTGAAATCCAACTGTCACTCGAAAGTTCGTATGAAGTCGAAGTGACGTAATAAAAGCAGACAGACGTAATAGCAAGCGGCAAATCAGCTCGAACCAGATGCAAATGAGGAAGATGGACACGTACTGCCATCTCTTGGTACGATCCGGCACTATGGCAAAACAATTTATTAATGGGAATGAATTTACTATGCGTACGGGGTTGAAAAGATCGTAGCATGATGGAAGGAAAATTAAGAGAGGTCGATTATAATTTAATAAGAGATGAATGGGTACTGGCTCAACTAAAAGGGTAGGAATAAATAATGGGTTTCAATTTAAAAACAATGTAAAGCAGTAAGAACAGTTTTGACCTGAATATGACAACAAAAATGATAAAAATAAGTTTTTTTAAGCAATAAATGCTCACCTTTTTTGAAAAAAGTTGCAATAAAGAAAGCGAATGCAATAACATCTGCTGAATAGAGACACAGCCAAAACAATACCAATCCCGCATCACTATTTTGAAATACAGCAGCTCCATCAAATCTGATGCACAACATAGCAGTCATAATAATATTTAAAATGAATAGGCAAAGAAATTCCTTCATGAACCATGCAGTCCAGTTTTCTAAGTTGCTGACTCCCAGTAGTAATAACATTTTCTGCAAATTAAATATACATCTATAAATAGTAATTAGTAATAAAAAGAACATAGGGAGTACAATGAACAGCTAATAGGTAAAATATAGGCTCAATACTTTTAATTTTTAGGAGGTAAATATTTATGTAATTTCAAAGCTTTAACACTTTTTCATATCTATTATGTGATCACAGTTGAATACAACTGTGCAGCAAAAAATTCTAGTCAAGCACTAAATTTTTAAAAATAAATTATTTGAGAAAAAATAATAACAAGCATAGTTTAAAATTATTAGTTACATAGTTTAGAATAGTACATATTAAAAAGATAACATAAAAAAGTTTTCAAACAAAACTTATCAAAATTATATAGCGCTTAAAAAAAATACAATAAAGGTTGAATTAAGTGGCATATTCAGGAAATGCTGGCTGATAGCCAAATACTTCAAATGTCCAGATAGTTAAGTGCTAAAAAATCTGTTCCTAATTTGATGGGGTGGGGGAAATTGATGAAATAGTGCAGCAAGAAAACTATTTTTGCCTATTTTCTTGTCAAAGGCAATCAAAATAATTTTAATTTTATTATCATAAAATCTGTATTTGATGAATTTATTTTTGCCAAATTAAAAATACATGTTAAAAATATTTCTTTTTCAATGTAATTTCTCAGTTTATTTCTAAATATTATATGAATTGAATTTTTCCAACAGAGCAAAAAAAAAATGCCCAAGCCAGGACTCAAACCCAGAACCTTGACTTAAATTGTCAATGCTCTACTGATTCAGCTCACAGATCAACAACCGGTGGGCTATCTTATTCAGACAACCCTATTGGCAACAGTACCCAGTCTGCTATGTAGACAGCTCAACAGAATATATACTAAATACAAAAATTTCAGGTAAGCTGGTCTACATAGCAGACCAGATGCTGTTGCCAATAATGTTGTCCAAGCGAGATATATCTGCCAGTTGTTGGCCTAATTTCTGGTGAGCTGTCTACATGGCAGACTGGATGGTGTTGCCAAAAAGATTGGCTGAGTGAGATATGCCTGCCGATTGTCAACCTGTGTAGCTCAATTCGGTAGAGCACTGGTAATTTAACTCAAGGTTCTTGGCTGGAGTCCAGGCTTGGACAATTTTTCGCTCCGTCGGAAAAATTCAATTTGTATGATATCTTTATCAATCAAATAATTGTGTAACGTTTTGTAACTTTGCAAAAATTTATAATGAATCAATCGTAGGAGAATTTTAATTTAACATTGTGACTAAGATGAGTAATAGATGCTGCTCTTGATGAAAAATATATGTAAGTAATTGTATTGCATAAAAACATTTTTATTGCAAAAAAAAAAAAAAAAAAGCTTAATTAGTATATATACTGGCTCAAATAATAAAAATCTTTATGTGCTTATAAAATAAATCCACAGGGATAAATATCAAAACTTAACTTCAAGACTTCCCTAAAAGGGATTAGTCTGAGCGATACTGCTACAAATGTAGATTTAACCTCTGTCAAAAAATTAAAATGAGATGCTAGCTTTAATTAAATAATGGTACAAATTCAAATACAGTACAGAACCATTTATCCGGAATGCTCGGGGTTAAATGTATTCCGGATAACTGGTTTTTCTGGTTAACTGGTTGTCCATTAAAGCAGCATCCATTTGATAAAATTTGTGGAATATGTGTGGTTGTGGCATTATTTCTGATTTTAAATTATTAGATTACTTGGATTAAAAATCAATGCAAGAAAGATCAAAAGTTAACCAGAGTTTAAAAGAAGGTAATTTATGGAATCCCTTGGGAACAAAAATTCTTCTGTTTCCTCTGCATAAAAATTAAAACATCTAAAATACAACTAAATATGTTTTCATTTCAAATACTAGATGTTGCCATCAAATTATACAATTGTTTCAAGCAATGCCTATGTCAAACTGGCAGTGTATGACACCTTTTTCTGAAAAGATTCTGAAATCAGTCTATCAGAAATATCATTCCAGATAACTGGTTTTCCAGTTAACTGGTTTCCGGATAAATGGTTCCATACTGTAATGAAAATGAGCAAATTAAATCATAGAATAATAAATTACCATACTTTAAGTCATATACACTGTTAAAAAAAAATTGGGAAGCAAACAAACGGAGAAAACAATGTAAAACAACCAAGCATGGACATATTTAAGTTGATACAGAAAATAACACACTAAAACCTCGTCTATCAGAATTTTTTCACTTTGAAATGATGTGAAGAACATAAAGAGATGAGTGTTATTGCACCAATCTGAGTACCTGTAAATGAAAAAATATGTTGTTTAAAGAGAATGAAAGATTTTTTATACGGGTGTGGTCACCTCGAACAATTAAAACTGATGCATATGTTTTCCATGGATGTGATGGGATGAGGTTGTCCATAAGAGTTTGGGAATTCTGTACCATTCATCAGAAACTGCTATCTCAAAGTCCCAAACAGACAAAAGAGGTAATGCTCTCGCTGTTATGCATCGTTCTTGTTAGGAATTTTAAGCTAATTCTTATTACTTCTATTGCCTATATTTCTATATCACTTCTATCTATATTTTTCTTATTGTTTCTGTATTTAATTTACATTTATTTCTATTCAAAATACATTTAAATATCTTTTATTGCATCTTGTTACCTTTATACAGCGTACTCTCGATATCTCGAAAACCTCGATATGTCGAAAAAATATTTTTGCCCTTGATATAACATATACAACAAACGTTAATTTAATTTTTTATCTCGAAGAGTTTTCACTCAAAACCTTGTTATGTCGAATATTTTTCGAAGTAAAAAAGGAATTTTTTCCAAAAAAATCGCCATTCATTTGCGTCGAAGTAAATAGAGATATGTTTCCAAGAATCTCTCATATCATTATCTCTTTGAGGGGTCAGGGACGATACCTATAAGTCCATCTGGTCACTTGAACGGCAAACAAAGGGAGAAAAACATGTGTTTCCTTGTCGGTGGTATTTTTGGAGGAAGGATGTGACGCATGAAGATGTATGCGCTAGCCTGTCTCGCCAACTCACATATCTTGCCAGTGGGATTTCAACTATCCAATCATTTGTCAACATATGTTTGTTGCTTAGGTGTGTTTTTCTAAATTGGTCAGAATTTACTGCATATGATTAATTCAGTCGGTAAAAAAGGTTAGTGAAGTGATAAAACGTGTCCGTGAATCACCAGTTCTAGTCTCAAATTGGAAAGTTCAAAAGAAAAGAAAACAGTAAGCTTTAAGCGAAGACTGAAATTGTTAACAATCGAAAAAAGGTAGAGATTTTAGATGCTGTAGATAAAGGTGGATAAAAAGGACAAATTGCAAGGGATTTCAAAATTTCAGCATCTATTTTATCAATGATATTGAAAGAAAGAAACAAAATTGAGAAACTTTTCAAGCAGGTAAAAGGAGTCGCGAAGAAGCATAGAATGGCCGGATATTCCGATTTAGATGAATGCCTCATAAAATGGTTTAAACTGTAGAAATCGTAATGTTCCTCTTCGAGGCAATGTGTTAAAAGAAAGGCCAAACAGTTTGCAGAAAAACTGGGACACAAGGACTTGAAATGCTGTAATGGATGGATGGAGAGCTTTAAAAAACGCCACAACATTGTTTATCGGAAATTGTGTGGCCAGAGTCAATCAGTGATCGATGAACTTTGTTCGGAATGGATTAAAAATCTTCCTGATCTTTTGAAAGAATAATCCCCGGCAACATTTACAATGCAGATGTGACAGAACTTTTCTTTAAAGCACGGCTGGACAAAACTGCCTTTTTCAAGGGAGAAACATATCACGGAGGAAAACAGAAAAGTCCGAGTAACACTGCTGTTAGTTGCGAACATGAGTTTGTCCGAGAAGTTAAGTCCTTTGATGATTGGGAAATGCAGAAGCCCAAGGAATGAACTCCTTTCCTCTTCAATAAAATGCGAATAAAAATGCTTGAATGACAAGCGAATTTTTTGCAAACTGGCTGAAGCAAATAAATAAGACCATGTGCAAAAAGAAGATGAAAGTCCTATTTTCCATTAACAATTGCAAGGCTTACGTCATTATCCCAGAAATGAAAGCGGTAAAAGTAGTTTTCCTCCCACCAAACACCCCTTCAAAGCTGTGACTTCTCAATAAAGGGTTAATCGGAAGTTTCAAAGTTGGATACAGGAAGGATGTAGCAAAGAAGATCCTATATGCCGTTGATAGAAAAGACTAAATTACGCAGTTAAACATTCTTGATTGCATGAGGATGGCTAACCGAGCTTGGATTGACGTGACGCAAAAGACTATCATAAATTGTTTTTCTCGTAGAAAAATTGGCTTTATAAAAGAAGTTGAAAATGAAATTGAATGGGACGAGGATCAGAAAACAAGAGCTGTACCCGAAAATGAAATAGAGTGGGAAGAAATGAGTAATTTTCAAAATCACTCTTTCCAAAAACACACCTTTCAAAGATTTCACTGAATTACACGCTGGCATTGAAGTCTATTGGCTGTGGACCAACGATGAAATCATTTCTCAATCGATTTCTTCTCTGCCTCTTATGATGAGGAAGAACTGGATGTTTCAGAACCATTACCAAGCATTACTGCAACCTAAGTTAAAGATGCCGTCCACATACTAAAACACTTCATAGAATGCTCTGAAAACGTAGAAAATGGTAACTTTCAAAAGAGATGTAGCCAGGCCACGACACTTTTTTTTTTTAAACAATTCTTAGCAATCTAAGTCCAATCATGTATTTACTAATTCTTTTTAATTTAATGTCATTATTTTCTACTATTTTAAAAATTAAAATTATCATTGTTGTAGTTATACTTATCCCAGTGGCAGAAAGTTTTGTAGTTGTCTGCGACAAGCTTTTAAAATTTCATAATCTGTCTGCAAATTTTGCATGTAATTTTAATGAATAAATAATACATTAAACTAGGATTTTTTTAATTGTTTTATTTAAAACGTGGTAAGCACGGTGCATTCTCATTAATTTTGCTATTGTAGCACATCTATAATGGGAAGGATAAGCATAACCATACATAGACAATAAAGATGCTTTTAAAAATCATCAGAAACTTCAGAGCTAATTTCTTCTTTCTTGGAGTTGGGAATGTTCCGCTTTTTTAAATATGTTTTCCAAATTTTTAGCCCAGGGTAATTTCCAGTTAATATTTTGACCAAGGTGGCGTCATTGAAAATGTGTGCTCCATTTTTTTTTTCACCGTTTCACAATCTTACACACCACATACAACCTTCAGACATGCTGCAGGCTCAGAGAGAGAAAAAAAAAAGCCTGAAATTTCACGGTCTCATGCATGAAAAGCGCTGAAGTTTTTTCCACAACTCTTTGATAAAATTAGTTTTTATACTTTAATTTTTTTTTTCAACTCTTTGACGAATTTCATGTTTTTTTTTTCTTTGGCTTCTGGTAAAATTCGCGTTTTTTCCAAAAACCTTTGACGATTTTTTTTTTTTTTTTTTTTTTTCACAATCCCTTGACGAAATTTGCATTTTTTTTCCCACGACCTTTTGAGGAAATTATAATTTTTTCGTAATTCTTTGACGAAATTTGCGATTTTTTGACAAAATTTGCATTTTTTGCGATCTTTTGAAAAAATTTGCATTTTTTCCACAATCCTATGACGAAATTCACATTTGTTCCACAATCTATGATGAAATTTACACTTTTTCACGATTCTTTGATGAAAATCGTGTGTTTTACGCAATCCTTTGCCAAAATTAGGGTTTTTTCCGCGGGAAAAAATGTGAGAAAATTGCGGACAATTTTTTAAATTGATTTCATTAATGCAGAAAAAAATTGTCTGTAAGAGATTTTCTTTGTCCGGGACCATGTTGCGGTGTTTCTGCCACTGGGATACTTATTGTCGACTATCATTACATATTCATACTTATTCTCATCGTTCATGAATCTAATTTCTATAATATTATTCCGCAGCTTGTGTTTTTACGTGAATTTTTATGTTTTGATTATGACCTTGTTATCTCGAAAACTCGCTATCTTGAAATTTTTTTAGTGTCCCTTCGACTTTGAGATATCAAGAGTATACCGTATATATAATGAACTTACCTTTATTTGGGCTTATCTTGTTTCATTAAACTCTATTCTATTATTTCATTTTGCATGTAACATCTCTTTATTTACATTTCTTTGCAAACTAAATTCGCCGTTCCGGCCGGATAACCATGGATGAGACTCCATTGACTTTTGACTGCCTTGCAAACAGAACAGTTAATCAGATCGGCACGAAAACTGATTCTGTGTTAACAGGGCATGAAAAATGTCCTTTACATGTGTTCTGGCTTGTGATGCAAATGGGGATAAATTAAAACCTATGCTAATTTTTAAAAGAAAAACGCTTCCCAAATATAGCACAAAATTAGCACTTGCCACTCGCCAGGCATCAAGTAACACTTAAAACGTGCCGACTAACTTTATTGTCCTTACTCGCCAAACGCAATGGTTGAAAGATCGATGCAAGAGAGGAAAGGGGTGAAAATCGTTCGGAATTTACGGCGTCCAAATCGGCGATTCGCCCGAAAAGAAAGTAGCAGGGGTGATTCTGTCTCGAATTTTCTGAAAATTTAAGGCATTCGGTTCCGGGGGAAAAAAAACGGTCATCAGTCCGAAAATTCAGACATAAAAATATCGCTAATTTCGTATGGTTGTCGATAAAAATCAATTTCGTCAGTCGTTTGTAAAAAAAAATCACCAATTCTGTCAAAGAATCACTAAAAAACATGAATTTCGCCCAAGGACCATGTAAAAAACGCGAATTATGTCAAAACATCGCGGAAAAAACGCAAATTTCGCGACAAGATCGTGGAAAAACGCAAATTTCGTCAAAAAATCGCGAAAAAAACACAAACTTCGTAAAAAGATCGCGGAAAAAACGCAAAATTCGTGAAAAGATCGCGGATAAAACGAAAAATTCGTGAAAAGATCGCGAAAAAACGCAAAATTCGTGAAAAAATCGCGGAAAAACGTAAATTTCGTGAAAAGATCGCGGAAAACGCAAATTTCGTGAAAAAATCGCGGATAAAACGCAAACTTCGTGAAAAGATCGCGGAAAAACGCAAAATTCGTGAAAAAAATCGCGGAAAAACGCAAATTTCGACAAAGAATCGCGAAAAAGAATCACAAAATTCTTCAAAGTAACGCGGAAAAACGCAAATTTCGTGAAAAGACCACGGGTAAAACGCAAAATTCTTGAAAAGATCGAGGAAAAAACGCAAATTTTGTGAAAAGATCGAGGAAAAACGTAAATTTCGTGAAAAGATCGCGGAGAAAACGCAACTTTCGTCAAAAGATCGTGGAAAAAACGCAAATTTCGTGAAAAGATCGCAGAATAAACGCAACTTTCGTCAAAAGATCGTGAAAAAAACGCAAATTTCACGAAAAGATTGCGGAAAAACACAAATTTCATCAAAAGATAGCGGAAAAAACGCAAATTTCGTCAAAAAATAGCCTAAAAACGCAAATTTCGTCAAAAAATCTTGAAAAAAATGCAAATATTTTCAAAGAATGGCGAAAAAACCCCACAAATTTCGTTAAAAGATTAAAAAAAAAAAAAAACAATTTTGTGAAAAGATTGCGGAAAAAACCCAGATTTCGTCAAAAGATCGCGAAAAAAACGCAGAATTTCTAAAAGGTCATGAAAAAACGTGAATTTCGTCAAAAGATCGCGAAAAAAACGCGAAATTCGTTAAATGGTCGCAGAAAAATGCATATTTGTTAGTGCCGTAGGGGGGATGGGATCCCCCTCTGCTGTAACCTTTCTGAAAATTTCCTGTGAATTTATTTCATTGCAATTAATAGTAAAAATAAAATTTTTTAGTTGAGTGTAATCATATTGAATGGTAAGTAATATATATTAGTAAATTACAATGTTGATAGTTAGAAAAAACACAATTTTGTATGGAGCGTACATAACTTTGTTACTGGCCAGTGGTTAAAAAAAACTGGCCAGTGAAAAAAATCAGTGTACTGGCCAGTGGCCAGTGGGTAAAAATGTTAATTTTGACCTATATTCCCAAAGGTAATTTTTTCTCTGATATTGTTGTTTGCGCTAATGAAAACGAATGGATGTGTGAAAATATCATGTTTCAATGGATCAAAAAAGTGTGGCAACTAAGTAAAGGATCAGTTTTGATAGGAAAGGGATTTTGATATTGGGCTCTATGCGTTTCCATCTATTGTATTTGGTGAAAATCCGTTGACAAAAAATTATCTATCGATTTAGCAGTGATTCCATGAGGTTTAACGAGGTTATTGCAGCAGTTAGATGTCTCAGTAAACAAATGTTTCAAAGGAGAAATTCGGAAACAGTGTGAACTCTGGATGAGTGAACGGTTGCTCTTGTATACGAAAGGCATGAAAAAGAGATTCAAAGAAGCCGAAATATTAACTTCACAAACTGAACTTTCCACTGCAGTAGAGGATAATTGTGGTGATGGGGAGAATGATGATGTAGATTTAGATAGCATCATAAATGAAAACATATTAAACTTCTGTAACTCAGACAGTGACAAATCAGATTTTGATGATTTTAATTAAAATTAATGTAGTAATCAGTAATGTAAAAATAAAATCTGTCTTTCACTATTTTAATATCTTTTCAGTGTTTTTCTTTTCTTTTAAACTCCATATTTATTATTTATAACAAATTAATAATTTCATGTTTATATTTTTATGTTTCCTAAATTCAGTTTAATGGTAATGTGTTTCTGTTGATATATCACTTGCGATTAGAGTCTATATGCTGAAATTTTGGCTGCAACATTTAAGCAACTTTAACGGGATTTTTTCTTTTAAATATTATTTATAGTGTATTAATAATTTTGAATATTGTATTTATATTATTTATATCAAATTAATAATTTCATATTATGTGTTTGTGATTTCTAAATTCAGTTAGTTTAATATTTTTCTGTTGCTATATCATTCACAATATATCAAGGTAATATTGCAATTTATCAGCAGATCCATATGCCGTAATTTAGACTGCAGAGTTTACGTAATTATTTGAGTGAATTATTTTGTATATATATTATTTAAATCATGTTCATAATTTTGTATTTATATTATTTATTTCAAATTAATAATTTCATTTTTATGACCTCTAAGTTCAGCTTATTAATGTGTTTCTGTTCAGCACATCAATCGCGATTATAGCCTATATGCGGAAATTTCACCTGTCTCATTTACGCTGATGCAGTATTTTTCATTTTTTTGGTGGAATTTTTACTGATGCGGCATTTTCCCCCAAAATTGCAGTAGAAAATCATCGAGGGTGTATGCTGCCGAAGGCAATGAGACCTCAACATTAGGTTTGTTTGGGCAGATTTTCATTTAAAAACATAAAATCACTCAACACTGATATTTTGGAAAGTAAGATTATTAGCACAGATCCAGGCAACACCAGCCGGAAGGGTCAACTAATTTAATATATTTATTCAAATGACTTAATTATAGTTTATACAAACTTTATAATTGCTGTTTGGATTTTTTTACGATATCAGTATCAGTATTTATGGCATTTACTGAATGATTGTTTTCCAAACTTAAAATTATGAAACATTTTATCAGTACAGTAGGATTCACTAAATGATTTTGTTTCAGTCTAAATATTCACCTTTATAAATGTGTTAAGTTTTTACTTTATATTCTTGCAAGTTTAGATTAGGTATTACTTGTTTAACCAGTACAAAGTACAAATGATGCAAATGGGTTTTCTTGACAAATAAAATTTAGTTTATTATATATTAAAAATATTTAATATTTTTGTTTCAGCCAATATATGTAAAATGTTATAAGGTGCAATTTACAAAAGATTCCTTTTGTGGACAACATAAATTACTTTATTTTCATACATTATTATTATTACTATTCACTCTTTTTATATTTTTATTGTTTTATTGCACAGTCTTTTTGTAGTTAGTAATTTTTATTAAAAATAACTTATAATTAACTAGAGGGCTCTGCCCCCTGCAAGCTACGCTCGCCAACCCCCGTTCAGATACCGCAGAATTTAATAACACGTTAATCTGATGGGTTTTAAAAATATTAGAGAAAATTGAATTATACTGAAAAAAGCTGTGCAGATCTCCCTGTAAACGGGTTTCCATTCAATTACCTTTGATTGCAAAAATTTAAGGTCGAATCAGTTGCTGTTAAGAGATCCAATGGTTGTTTTCATTTTTGATTAAAGAGGATCAGTTAAATATTTGAAAAGAAGCTAAAATAAAAAGAATTAAGTATACAGAGTCTTTGCCTCTGGGTATTTTAAAACAATCTCTATAACAATAGCCTAAGTCATGTGACTATCATCAACAGTTCCGGGCAGACCACTTCGCTTTTTATACTCTAAGTGCCATTTTGGTACTTTAATATTAGCCAGGCACAGGTGATAAGTCACCAAATATTATTCTATCGATATCATTTCATATATATTATAATATTTCAAGTCATCAACTGCCATAAACAAATACAGTCTGATCCCTTCGCCTTTCATATGAAAGTTTGGCACTGATGATCAATACGGATTTTTGGTGTTAATTTCATCGCAAAGTATTCCATATTTTAGGAGAAATCGCCGTGAAACTTAATCAGTCGTTTCAAAGACTCGTTTCATTTCAGCCGTTTCATATATCCGTTTCATAAATTTGTTTCATTAGGATTTTATATATATAGGGTAAATATACAGTAAAACCTGCTTTCATACTTTGATCAAATATGCAATCTGTTATAATTAAATTGTGCTATTTTCTCTGGGGTAAATTTTTCAGTTTAATACAGAATTCTGATACAGACAGGTTCCATTTTCAGAGATTGTACTGTACTTCGAATTTTATGTTCATAGCTGCCAACTTTCACTATTTTTCCAAGTTGAACAAATATTTTTAACTTGAAATTTTATTCAATAAATTAAATCAACTAAGAAATCAATACAAATAAGGCACATTTACTTTATTAAAGTAAATTTATTTTACTAAACAAATTTTCTGATTCAAAACATGTTTATTTGACATGGAAAAAAAGGAAGGTGCAGCACAATTTTATTTACAGCATTCATATTGCTATTATTATTATTATTTTTTTTTTTTATAACCTTACCTTCAGTTTTGTATCTCGCTCATGAACAATACTTTTTGCAGTCATAGCAGTAGGAAGAAGATAACAAAGAACTAATGCAATGGCAATGTAATAATCTGAAACTCTGTAGAAAGAATCCAATACATATGGAGGATATGGTTGTCTATTCATTTCAATAATAAAATGATTTTTAAAACCAGAGACAGTCTTTTCCATTAAAGTCATTGCAACAGCATTCTGAATGGCCAAAAAACCAGAAGAAGCATAAACTACAAAAAAAAAAAAAAAGATTATAATTTTTTTTTAATGAGAAAATTTTGTATCAAATGTTTAATACTTATCATTCACGCACACTAAAACAAAATATAAATTAAAAAAAACTATTAATGAACAAAATAGTATTATAGATTATAATTTCTCATCATAGAATATTTAGATGAAATCCAAATAAATTTTAATCTTCATAACTATGACCAAATGTGTAGTCGCTTTTGACAGTTTTCAATTACCTATAAAATATTTCTGAAAATAAATTGTTCAAAATTTCTGAAATTAATTGTTCAAATTATTTATTAAAACAAATATCACAAAAACATTTTGGACAATTCAACAATTATGTGACAATTATACTGAATTTTCATGAAAATGTTTGCAATTATGAAATTTATTTATTGTTAAAATTTTTAAATTTGCTTACACAATGGACCCTCTGATTTTATAAACAAGGAAAAAAAATTTATATTTTAAATGAATAAAGTTATTATAAAATATAGCTGTCACATGTAGGACATACTAGTTGACAAGACTTTTCAAATGTTTTGCTTCCAACAAGAAATCCTCTGAATCTACTATGTTTATACAACTGTAATTTTTTTTAAAACATACTCTGATTATTTACTGTCTAATAGACAATAAATAATCAGATGTCTATTCTATATTCTATTCTCAGATGTCTATTCATTATGTTTGCTTGAAAAAGCAAAATTTAGTACAAGTAAAGTTTGTTTTAATAGGTGTCACGTGCAGGACATTCGAGTCAAATGTGGGACTGTGTGTGAATTTCTAATTTTAAGAAAAAATAAATCAATTGCTTATTAATTGAAAAAGTTAATTTAGCATTCATTTAACAAAATCTCTAACTTAATATGAAGAAACAGCTATAAAATACAAAAAATTAATTATTTTAAACCACATTTTCCTGAATAGAAATTATATTAAATTTTTTTTTATAAAATAATAAAAGCAAAGTATTAATGACCAGATAAAAGAAGTTTGATTGTTTTATTTTAGAAGATTGAGCACATAGCTCTAGATATGTTCAAATTTATAAGAACCTTCACAGCTTATTATCAACAATTGGTGCAGAAATAGCTTTTACTATTTTTTCATTTACTTATAATAAAATCCAAGTGTAGGAAAGTGTCGGTAACTATTCCGGGGCAAACCCATGCATGTTAAAATCAGACATTTTATTTTAATTTTCAAAGATTGGCAGAATAGAGAAAAATTTCTTGGCGAGAAAGAAGTTTGACAATGTATTTTCTGACAACCTATTTACTGTTTCATACTCAAAAGCAATTTTTTCCATATGTATACAATTTAATATAAAGAACCTATTTATCCATTTTTATAAAGAAACAGGAGTAATTTGGTTACTACTTGGTTATCCCGTCGACCAAAAAACTGTCGCCAAACTTTAAGATTTAAATGGCAATAATGGATTATCATAAATGTCACATTCCCTTGACATTATACATGTGTTTGTTACGTCATGAAGTCCCCCAGGGGAATACCTTCTTTAGGTATTCAGGGGTTTCGTGACCCCAGATTCCTGAGCGATCTTTCTTTTTTTCCTTATTCTTCTCATTTTAGTTTTCTATCCTTTTCCTCTTTGTTTCACTCTTTTTAATCTTCTTTTTTCAGTTTGTTACTTCTTGGTTATGATAGTATCAATACCGATCTTCCCCGTTCGGCATTTGAACTTATGGGGACCCAGTACCGGCTTTTCGAGCTCTGCCTAGTGGCATCCAGTTGGGTGTGGGAAAGGTCTCCAGTTTGAATGCAGTGTGGGGGACTGGAGTGGCGAGCTACCATAATATTGTTTTTAAGGAACGTTTTTTAGAAAACGGTCCCAGAGGTGAGATCTTTCGGTAGCGTTAGGCTGGGGCAGCTCATAGTGAGAAATCATCTCTGGCTTGCCAGAGACCTGTGTACCTGATACACGCTATAAAAAGCAACTAGGGTGTAAAAAAAATCACGATTTTTTTTTTTTAATAAAAAAAAATGGATTTTTTTAATTTAAATCAGATTTTTATGATTTTTTCCCCATTGTTCAAATACTGAATAGCTACCAAGAGTTTTAGGCTTCCAAAACAATTAAACCACTAATTGCTAACATAATCTATGTTTTTACATTTTAATTAATAAAATTATAATTATTAATTAGTAATTACAGGAATTATAAAAACTGCAAATTAGTAGTTTCATTAGGTAGTATCATACAATAATGTTATATACATTAATATTGTAATAATTATGTAAAACTTTATAAATAATAGTGATATTTAACATTTATTAAAATTATTAATTGCATTTTTATATTAAATAGTTAAAGCTACTTCAAATTAATAATTATTAAACAATAAACTCTCTAATTAGGAACATATTATACATTTTTAAGCCTTAATTATTAAAATGATAATAATGTAGTATTCATTTTAGAAAGAAAAAGGGACAGGATGCTAGTTCCAAAAAAGGGCACTATTTCATGAGGAAATATATTAGTAATGTGTTTAGTAATATATAAGAAAAAAAAAAAGAATAATTTTTAGTATGATAAATAAAGTGTCCTTAATTTTTAATAATTTTATGAATAACAAATTGAAAAATACAATTAAATAACACATTTTCATAATATCCTGTTTTTTGTAAAGAAATAAAGTTCTATTATTTTTGCAAAATCTTGGCCACATGAATTTAGAAATACTGTTGAATTGGGGAAGTTTTTTACAAGAAATCTCTGGCTACAACTACAGATGAATTTCAACTATTTTTTTTTAAGGTAGGGTGCATTTTGCCAATTTCAAAAGGGGCATGGTGTGGCACCATTAAAAAAAAAATGGACTAAAAATGTACTAGAAGAAACAGTATAAGTAATTACAGAATTAATAAAAACTGCAAATAAGTAATTTCATTAGTTAATAGCACAAACAACAAAACTAACAAATATTATTTGCAGCTCATTTTGCATTTGTATTAAGGAAAATTACTGTAAACCGCCAAAATCTAAACTTACACACATGTATGTGTATGCTAACCAAAAAAATTATGAGAATGAGTTAAACCCATTCATATAGAATAAATATAAGTTAGCCACTTATATCTGAAATTCTCAAAATATTTAAGTAACAGCATTATTATTTCCTCTCAGTGTAGATTCCTCTTCAGTGGTTCATTTTTTTTTTCTTTTTAAGAAAAGTTTTGCTGCCTTTTCCATGCCTGATTAACTATTTTTATTTAGTATATATAAGTTACAAAATTAAAGCCTTTATTCAACCTATACCGAAGAAGCTCTTGCTGTGCTTAGCATTTTTATGCCATTTCTTTCTTTTTCTCATATGCATTCATTTACAATTTAGCTGTTGAGCAGATGTCATTCTTTCATTCTTCTTTTTGCCATTAATTATTATTTATTCTTTTACTTGTAGAAATGTATTACACTTACTATGTGTATTTTATATAAAATAATGCATAAATTGATTACCTAAAAGAAATTATGACATTGCAGATTATATTAGATTTAAATATCATTTTTAAATGATACTGTTTTAATTTGGATAAAAACTTAAAAACAATGCTTTTTAAGAACTCAACTGTTTTTAATTTTTACAATACTCATGAATTAAGCTTAGAAACAATTATTTAAAGCTCTTTTTTTGTTTATTCATAAGTCAAAATACCTGTAGAAACTTTCAAATTATCTTCATGTTAGATTTTAATACTTTCTTTGACATTTTAAACATAATTTTTTTTTTAAATTTAAATCAATGATTTTTTTAAAAAATCAGTTGATTAAAATCATGATTTTAATCGCTGATTTAAATCAACTGATTAAAATCGTTGACACCCTAGTGGCAACCGAATCTCCAGTTCACGAATGGCTCCGGAGATTACTCTGAATATGTTAGGAAAGAGTGGGGAACCACTACCTATGCGGGGGTAGCGATAAACTGGAAGTTTACCGTGGATATTAAATTTTCTTATGGTTACAACTATGGCTGATCAGGAAATGTTATTGAGTTCCAAAATCGGTGGTGGTTGTAATAGTGGGAAAAATGGAAAACAAGGATTGGGGGTCACTTTTAGTGAAACCCAATTGAAGATTGTGCTTGACTTTTTGGTGAAAAGTGCAGTATGTTCCCCACCTAGGTGGGTTCCACTCTGGAACCACTACAGGAGGGCCGAAAGTACTCACTAAGACCCAAAAAAGAAACCAACGGAGGAAGCAGAAGTGGGAGGAGGTGAAAACCAACACTACTAATGCTCCACCGAAGGGTTCGAGGGAAAGTGGAAGTAAGAGGAAGGTGACAGATTTGACACCTTCACCTAAGATGTTGGCAACAGCAAAAAGACCTAAGGAGGATATCCAAAGGTCCTTTGTCGCTGTAGCAGCAACTAGGAAGTTAGCTGTGATTAAGGAAGACTTTCCAGTGACCAGGCTGACACAGGAAGAGGTAGATATAATCTCAAGGGATGCCATCAGATGTGTTGATGAGACTCCTGATGATAAGCCCTTTCCTCTTATGAATGATTCCAAGCTTGTTAATGGAGCCTTAATTTTTACTTATGAAGGAGATGCCACTGAGGACTGGATTAGGACCTCACATCAGGGCGATGCTACCGTCTTTGAGGGTATTCCCCTCGAGGTACTTGCCATGAATGAGATGCCGAAACCAGTCAAGGTGGCTTTCAAGACAAGGGATGTTTACACCAAAGATCCCATTGAGCTGCTCAACAGATATAACCCGGAGTTGAAGACTGGTGACTGGCGTGTTCTGGACCATGTTGCAGAACCCCAGTCCATCCGTTGGATCTTTGAGGTTGATGTTGTTGCCTTTGAAGCCATAAGAAGAGCTGATTACAAGGTAACTGGCCTTGACAAGGGATCATTCAAAATTTTGAATGATCCAAATGCTAAAAAGATGAGAGAGAAGGAGGCTGAAGCTCTGGCTACAGAAACTTCCTCTCAGGTAAGTGAAACAAGTAGTATTAAAGAAATTAATGCTAAACTTGAAAATATTTCTGTCCAACGTAATTCCCCTCCATGTTTTTGGATGAAGTGGAACAATTGTTGGCTGAGGACTCGGAGGATATGGTTACCTCTGAGGAGGTTGTTGTCATAAATAAACCAGATGACCCATTTAAAGATAGCTCAGATCAACCTCCATCACAGTAAGGGTTCATCTGCCACTTTAGGAAAGATGATCTCTGAAGGGAAGGTTGATATTGCTCTTATTCAGGAGCCCTGGACTGGGAATGGCAACATTCTTGGTCTAAGATGTAGAAAGGACAGGCTTTACTATGATAGAACCTGTCCCAGGCCAAGAGCTTGTATTTACGTCAGCCCAAGGCTAAATGCAATTAATATGGTGAACTACCTGAGTGGTGACTGTGTTGCTGTCAAGGTGGATTTTCAGGGTGAGAATGGGCCTGATAAGATAATTATCTTGTCTTTTTATCTTCCATTTGAGAAACAGAACCCTCTTTCTAATGAGGCAAAAGCTCTCATGGGTTACTTTTCTCGGAAGGGGCACAAGTTAGTGTTCGAGTGTGATGCAAATGCACATCATACTGTTTGGAGTAGCACAGACTGCAACAAACGAGGAGACCTCTTAGAATATATTTTGGTTTATAACCTGTATATTCTTAATAGGGAGAATGAGCCAACCTTTATTACTAAAAATAGGAGGGAGGTTCTTGATGTCACTTTTTGCAGCAGAAACTGCTATGACATCATTAGAGATTGGAGGGTGTCAGATGTTATTTCATTATCAGATCACCGACTAATCATGTTCAACATTGCAGGGACAACTGGACCAGCAATGATGAAGAGGAATGCCAGTAAAACAAACTGACATTCTTACTGCAGGGAACTTGAAGAAAGGATCCTGTCTTTAAAGGGTAAGTTAAGTTATAATAATTCTTCGAATGTGGAGTTGACTGTTGACTCAGTGCAACAGGCCATTCTTCAATCTTGTTATAACAACTGTGAACCTCCTGTTGCTAGCTCCCCAAGGCCTGTGCCTTGGTGGTCTTCTGAGCTTAGCAAACTCAGGAAAATTACCTGCAGGGCTTTTAATAAAGCCAAGAAAGGTAGTGACTGGCAGCAATATAAGTCTGCACTCACCACATATAATAAGGCCATCAAGAAGTCCAAGTATGACTCTTGGAAAAACTTCTGTGATGGTATTAATGATGTCTCTACTAGTGATAAACTTATGAGAATTATGGCTAGAGATAGTAGTTCCAGTCTGAATGCCATTAAATTGGCAAATGGGCAGTATGCTGAAACAAGAAAGGAGATTCTCTCAGAAATGATGAGGATTCATTTTCCTGATTCCACCAGTGGTGACCCAGATGTAGCTCCAAGCACACCTGCTGCTTTTAGTAGCAGTAGGGAGTGCTGGTTGGTTGGTTGGTTGTTTGGAGTTTTATGGCACAAGGTCCCTTCAGGGACATGCTGCGCCAAGAAAAAAGTAAGGTGTAAAACATGGTTAAAATTTAAAAGTTACATTAAAAGACTGTATGAGATATATAAGTTATAAACAAAGTAAACTGAAGAAAGAAATGTGATGATACATGTAATAAAAATAATGTACAATGAAAGTCACAATACACAAGGTTTAAAAATCCAAAATGTAATTAAAAGACAAAGCATATATTTAAATTAAAAATCTCTAAAAGCTCTAAGGTTATGAAAAGTTAAAATTAATCCAAAAAACAAAGCATAACACAGTATAGTAATACTGCCTAAAAAAAAAAAAGTTATAATTCAAAATTTAAAAAACTCAATAAAAAATCATGTAAGATTAAATTTTTCGAAAACAACATTTTCATCGTCATCAGAGTCATAACTGTAAGATTCCATAGCCTCTTCTGCATAGTTCAGTAACTGTTTGGTATCCTTTACATTTGTGATTGCTGGGCTCAGGCATGATTTCTTGTCTTTTCTCTTCACAGTTTTCCACTGTGAAGAGACTTGCGTTGGAGGTTTCTTCCTTTCTTTTTGCGCACAAGTTTTTTCATTAGCTTTCTGAGTTGGGCGAATTGGTTTCACCAATTTGCATTTATCTGGAGCTGGCGTTTGTTTAGTCTTGTGTTCGGTTGATATTTTTGATTGAACTGATGATGTTCGGAGGGAATTAGGTTTCTGTAATGATATTGGAGATGAGGCAGCCTTAGTTTCAGTCTGATGATTAGATGACTTTTTGGATCCAACTGGAGATTTCTGTGACTGAGTAAGTTGATATTCTATTGTAACTGGTTCTGAGGATGGTAGCCAACGTTCCAATAATGGGGTACCATAGCATTTACTACCAAGAGACACGTCACGGGTTTCTTTAGTTGATTGTATAATACTTGAATTATTTGGTGGAAAAGAGCAGTCGGTCTGGGTACTGATGTGCCTTACGGATTTTGATTGTTGTTTGAGTATACTGGAGTATGATGCCCCAACAGATGGGGTCCTGATTTCAACAAGTTTACGAGCTTCAGGGTAGGAGATTTTTTGGGTTATTTTAACAGCAAGAATTCCCTTTTCACGGATCCAATTCGGACAAGAGCGAGAATATGATGTGTGATCAAACTTACAGTTTGCACAGCGTTCGGGTTTTTCACAAGTTTTACCATCATGTCCGACCTCTGCACAACGTGCACAGGTAACATTGCTACGACAGGTTGTATTAGTATGGCCATAACGTTGGCATTTAAAACAGCGGAGAGGATTAGGTATATAAGGTCTGACTGGACAGTTTAGATAGCCGGCTTTAATTCTAGTACGTAAACTATGGGTATTGAATGTGAGAATAATGTGTTTTGTAGGAAGAATTTGCCCATTTCTACGGATAGTGATACGACGAACATCTATTATATTTTGATCGCTTAAATTAGATAGAAGTTCTTCTTTTGTGGAAAATAAAAGATCTGGTTCAGATATTACACCACGGCATGTATTCAGAGTATGATGTGCTTTAACAGAAACAGAAAAAGTACTTATATTATTGGGATTTGACAAAAGTTCAGACTGCCTGGCTGAAGAAACCTCAACCAGTAAATCACCAGATTGTAATTTTTTTAGAGAATGACCATCCCCCAAGACAGACTGGAAAGTTTTTGCTATAAGAAATGGTGAAGTTTTTTTGAAAGAACTATCAGAGAGACTATCAGTGCATTTAATAACAAAACAACGAGTAAATAAGGACTGTACATCTTGTTGCTCTCCACATGGGAGAGAAGTAGAAGGAACTTTAGTATGTCCATCCATAATTGAAAAAAATAGAATTCAGACCCCGGCCGCACCACCCACTACCGAGCCCAACAAGGGGATGCACATTCGTACACCAGTGCTAACCAGGGCCCATACGGTCACAAGACACTCCTATGCCAGTCTCTACCCTTAACGAGATGGCTAGTAAGTACTCGCTCACTTGATCCCCAGCCAGTGACAGAAGTCAGCTGACCAGCCGATTGATGCATACGGGACCAATATGCACCTCCCGTCTACCTGAAGCAGAGGCCAAAGCAGTGTGTTGGTTTCCCTCAACTGCCAGGATCCCCCTTTCCAGGGACACGGGACGCCACGCACGGCTAACACGTGGGTGGTTTACAATTCTCTATGAGTCGATATACAGGATGATATCGGCTCATACAGAATTGCCCTCACCTCCGAAGAGGAAACCACAACGAGAGAGAAACAAAGAGGAAAGAAACACGAGAGAAATAAGAGGAAAAGGAAAAGAGACAGATCGCTCAGGAACCCGGGGTTGCGAAGCCCGTGAATACCTAAAGAAGGTATCCCCCTGGGGGTGTAGGGAGTGCTGGAATCTTGCTGGTGATATCATCACTCACGACAGGATGTTGTGGGCTAATCGATTCATTTGACCCTTACAAGACTCCACAAATGGACAGAATCGTATCTGTTTTGTTACAAAAGAGGAAAACGATTTTAGTCCCAGTGCTTAGTCAGATTTACAGGGCATGTCTCGCTTTCGAATACATTTCAAATGCATGGAGACATACCAAGGTGGTCTTTATCCCCCAAACCTGGGAAAGACACATATTTTAAAGCAAAACCTTTCCGACCAATTAGTGACAATGGAAAAGTTAATGGATAGGCACATCAGAGAACACATCTTGAGTGTAAAGCCACTCTCGAGCTCCCAGCATGCCTATCAGACTGGCAGGTCAACTGACACTGCTCTTTATAATCTTTCCTTTGTTCCTGAGAAAAGTTTTAAGGCAAATGGACTGCTTTGGCAGTCTTTCTTGATATTGAGGGTGCCTTTGATAAAGTATCTACGGATACCATACTTAGGGCATTGGCCAACAGGGATGCGGATGAAGTAACTTTGAATTGAATCAACTGTCTGCTCAGGGATAGGTCTATCTATGCTGAGATGTTGGGGGATACAATTCATGTTAAGGCAAAGAAGGGCTGCCCAAAGGGCGGGGTACTTTCTCCTGTACTTTAGTGTTTTATGGTGGATGGACTCCTTGTTGAGATACATCTGCATGGTGCATACTGTATTGGGTATGCTGATGATATTGTCATCATCATTAGAGGCAAGTTTGAAAATATTCTTTCAGACATCCTCAATAATATCCTTAAGAAGGTAGAGCGGTGATGCAGGGATGTTGGTCTTTCTGTTAACCCAGAAAAGACGACTCTTGTTGCTTTCACAAGGAAAAAATCAATCAAATTCAATGAGATTGTGTTTTATGGGCACACTTTGAGTTGCTCAAAGGAGGTGAAGTATCTGGGTGTCTATTTCGATGAGAGATTGTGTTGGAAGAGGCACATGGATTACTGCATCAATAAGGCAAAAAAGATTTTCTGGTCATGCAGAAATGCTATTGGCAAAACATGGGGACTCAGCCCAAAGTGATCTGGTGGATATACAATATGGTGATCTGCCCTATGATCAATTATGGCAATATAGCTTGGTGGTCAAGAACAATGACTGACTTTGCCAAGTCAGAATTAGCAAAACTGCAGAGGATGATCTGCTTGTCCATGACAGGTGTACTTAGGACAACTTCTACATCTGCTATGGAGCTGCTGTTAGGTATGTACCCACTGCATATGATTATTGAGGCAGAAGCATTGCTCTGCTCTTATAGATTCATTTTACATGGGCAGTGGCGAGTTACTCGAGGTATCTTACTTGGGGCAGGCTTAACTGTAAAATCAGTAAGCACCCAGTCTTTATCATGAAGGGTAACGGCATGCCTTTAAAGCACGTATTTGATAACAGAGAGTTACAGAGCTATTTGAGCACAGAGTTAGTCTTCACTCTAGAACTGAATGGGAGACTCACTCTGTAATGGAGCTTAAGACTGGTATGATCTGGTTTACTGATGGTTCCAAGATGAATACTGGTACGGGAGTTGGGGGTTTGCTGCCCAGCTGATGGTACATCCTTCTTTTACTCACTGGATAGTTACGCCACTGTCTTTCAGGCAGAGGTCTATACAATACTTAATGTGTTGTTATATTTGCATTGAGAGGGGGTATAGTGGCCTGTCTGTCAATATCTACTCTGACAGTCAGGCAGCATTGCTTGCCTTACAGAAACATACAATTACTTCTAGGATTGTTTGGGAGTGTTACTGCTCTTTGAACAGGCTTGCCAGTAATGGCAATGATGTTGCTATACATTGGGTACCTGGTCATACTGGCATCTTGGGTAATGAGGTTGCTGATAGTCTAGCAAGGAAAGGGTCGGTTGCTCCATTTATTGGACCAGAACCAGCTATTGGCATTTCTAGGGACTGCATTAGAACTACTGTTTGTAGAATTTTAAGAGAGAAGCAGTATCAAGAATGGCTTGACTCAAGTGGACAGAGACAAGCGAAAGAGCTCAATAGCGGATGCTCTAGCAAAAGGGCAAAGGAACTCATTGGGCGCAGAAGGAATAGTCTAAGAAATATGGTGGAACTATTAACAGGACACTGTAGACTTAATGGACACCTTAGTACTATGAAGGTGATTAATGACCCTCTTTGTAGGGGTTGTAAGTATGAAGAGGAGACTGCCTTACAAGTGCTTTGTAACTGTGAGGCATATGCTGCTTACCATTTTGAACACATGGGTCGACATCTGATTGAGCCATGGGAAATTCAGGATATTCCTATCAAATGTGTGCTGAATTTTATGTCAGCTACTGGTCTATTTAGGGACTAAGTGAGGATGCTTTCCTCTTTCATTTTTGGAGGATAGCACAATAGACCCCTGGTCGTGGTGCTTTGGCTCAGGCCACCCCCGCAGTAATACAGTACGTCATGAAGTCTTTTTAATTCGACATTTTATTTGTATTTTTTTATGTTTTACTAATTTATGTGGGTACTACTTGATTATCCTATCGACCAAAAAAATATCGACAAACTATACGATTAAATGCCAATAATGGTTGATCATAAATGTCACAATTTCTTGACATTAAACATGATACACGTGTTTGTTACATCATCAAGTGATTTTTAATTCAACTTTTTATTTGTATTTTTATTAATTTTTACAAATTTATTTGTTTTTTTGTCAATTTGTATAGTTTGGCGATTTGTATAATTTGGCAAAATTGGTCGACGGGATAGCTAACGTAGTACCCTAATTTGTATATAAAAAAATATTATATATAAATAAATTATCAAGTTGTTTATATATTTTGGCAAGGTATCTCACTTTCTGAAGCCCCAATTGCACAAAGCTTTTTTTTTAAATGCCCTATAATGGAAAAGTGCCTGAATAAATAAATAATAGAAATAACCAATAACATAAACCAAAACATTTTATTTCAAGATCAAAGCATTGTTTTTAATTTAGATTAAAAAAAATATATATCCTAGGACAATTGCAGTTGAAATTAAGTTGACAGCTTAATATCTCATTCTATAAACCTAAACAAACACAAGAGATTCAGTCATTGTGAACAGTGAAAATTATTAAACCATTGAGGTAATCATTCACAAAGCTAGAAAAACTCATATTCTTGCATATGAGTTGCATATATCCTTATATCTAATTTTCCATCATTTTTGAAGGGCTACTTTTCAAGTATATATATATGATATATATATATATGATATATATATATATGTTACATATAGATATACAGTAGAGTCTCAAAAATCCACACAGCTTGGGACCGGAGGCTGTGCGGATTTTAGAATTTTGCGGATTTTAGAGTTTTGCAGATTCTGGATTAAATTATTTTTTTTTTAACTTACCTGTATCCATTTACAAAAAGAGCTTGTAATAATTCAATTTAAGCGAATCAAAACTTGAATCCCTTTTATTTATCTGTACATTATAATTTTAATACCCAAAATTATTTTTTATTACAATTTTTAAACATTTCTTGTATAGTTCTTTGCTTGAGAACTTGCATTTTCTTTTGATGAAGTTTCTTTTTAATTCTGTAAATATTCGTTATTTTCAGTTGGTCTATATAACTCAAAGCAAATGCAAAATAACAATGAAATGAGTGCTGCCAACCTTACATGAAATATAAAATAAATTAATTTGTTACTTTCTACAGTGGCCAATAGATGGTGCCATTACTAAGACTTTTGTGGGCTTGTTTACTCTTCACATCAATCTCTATTGTTTTACATTTTGTTGTGTGTAGGTTTCTGTGAAATAAAAGCATTTTATTTGTGTAATATGCAGTGTCATTACTATTTTCTGATAAATTTATGTTAAAAATAATTTTATTTTCATTCACTGATATTTGGAATAAAAATTGTAAAGAATACTTCTTAACTGGGAATTTCATTGTTTACATTTTAAAATGCAAGCAGATTTCAGAAGACTGCAGATTTTAGAGACTCTACTGTACATCATGTGTATAATATTAATTATTATAAGGTTATAAGACTATTACTAATTATGTACTAATTATTATAAGATTATTGTAAGGTTACTTTTTAGTAACCTTATAATAATTATTCTTAAAAGGAGATTCTTAAATTCTAATTCTAATCTAAATTCTATTCTTAAATTCTAAAAAATTTATATATCTAATTATTTTTTTAAAAAATTTCTCCTAATATAGTTTTTATTATATTAAGAATAATAAAAGATTTTATTCATATTTTTATTTCTCATACATTTCTCTCGGATCTTCATGTAGTGTCACGCCAGCGGTGATTCTGAGTAGAATTTTCTTTTTTTTTTTTTAAATTCACAGCAAATTTTCTGAAAGGGTACAGCAGAGCACCGGAAGGGGGGATACCCTCCGGGCACTAACTATGCGTTTTTTCCGAGGCTCTTTGAAGAAATTTGCATTTTTCCACGATCCTTTAACGAAATTCGTGTTTTTTTACGATCTTTTGACGAAATTGACATTTTTTTTTTTTGCAATCTTTTGATGAAATTTTCATTTTTTCGTGATTTTTTGACGAAATTTGTGTTTTTTTTTCGGCATCTTTTGACGAAATATGTGGATTTTTTTCCGCAAACTTTTGACCAAATTTGCTTTTTTTCGCGATCTTTTGGGTGAAATTTATGTTTTTCCGCGATCCTTTGACAAAATTTGCATTTTTTTTTCGCGATTCTTTGACAAAAATTTGTAATTTTATCAGTTCTTTGGGCAAAATTAGCGTTTTTTCAGTGATCTTTTGGCGAAATTTGTGTTTTTTCACGATTCTTTGACGAAATTGGTTATTTTTTCTTCGAAATTTTTCCGTGATATTTTTATGTCCGAATTTTCGGACTGGATGACCGATTTTTTTTAATTTTCGGAAAATTCGGAACAGAACAGCAAATTTTGCCGACCGAAAGGAAGAGGAGAAATATAGACTGGAAATACGGCTGTACGTGAACTCATGCTAAAATCGGAAATTCATTTACGTTCCAAAACATGATTACAACAACAAAAGATCCCAAAAAAATCATTCGCCAACTTTTTTCTCACCAATTTCACGATGTACTCGCATTTGGCGAGTTGGCGAATGGCTAGCGCCGCCCTTGCATAAATTCATAAATAAGAATATTACTTTTATTCAGAGAGCCTAAGGGTGTTCTCAAATCCAAAAGGGCAACTTTCTGACATAAGTTTTAATTTATTTTTATTTGAAAATGTATGAAACTAGCTGGTGTTGTTGTTTAGAAACTATGTAATTGAGCTGTTTTTTCCATTTTTTTTGCAAACGCAATAGATCTTTCAGAAGATAGCATCAAAGTGGGCATTTTGAACCAAATTTCCACGCGAAGGGAGAAAGAGCACTCAAGAGCGGGCGAAAAACGGTTTGTCACCTGATCGAAAACACTTATAACTCAATAGGTAATTGATTGATCAAAAAATGGAAAAAACAGTTCAATTCCAAATTGCTTCCATGGCCAGGCTTTCCAATTTTATAGCTTTCCGCTAAAAAATAAATTTGTAAATGTGTCAAAACATTTTGCGCTTGTTGAGCAAAGTAGTTAAGAACAGCCTTAACTTGAAATATAAATTTATGACAGGAGAAATTTTACATAAAAATTACATAATTTTAGTAGAAAATAAAAATTCCTTTTAAAAATAAATATGCCTTAATTTAAAATTGTAAATATCAGAAATGTTATTACATAAACTCATAAATAAAAATATCACTTTTTCAGAGAGCTTAACTTGAAATATAAATTTATGGCAGGAGAAATTATACATTAAAATTGCATAATTTTAGCAGCAAATAATTAAAATTCCCTTTAAAAATAAATATGCCTTAATTTAAAATTGTAAATAGCAGAATTGTTAGTACATAAACTCATAAATAAAAATATTACTTTTCACAAACATTTAAGACAAAAATTCTACTTATCAAATTAATATTTTAAATTTCGTAATGTATGATTATCTTTTAGTTGATAAAAAGCATTTTTCACTAGTACTATGTACTTTCATATAATTATTAACAACAAATATAGCATTTAATATTGCCTCACAGAAAGTAATTTTACTTAATATTAAGGAAGCTAAAATATCATGACACTTGTCAATGACACTTACATGTTTATTAATACAGATAATTTTCGTTTATTAGAAGTGAATTTTCTACTGTCGTTTTTAACTTTTGTATAGTTATTTAACAAGATATTTGCAATTCCTGACAAACACAATCTAAATAAATATGAAAGTTGGTTTCCACATTTGCATTTACTTATGAAATCCAGACCTAAAAGTTCAGTCTTTTCAATAGTGAGTTGCATAATAAATTTTTTGGGTTCTGGAAATTTTAGGAAAGTGCTTTCATAATTATGATTGATTGGTTTTTGAAAAATTTGAAAGACATTTACAATTAGAAATAATAAAATTTTCTGAGGCCATTTTAATTGTCACAGTTTAACAGTCAGTGTACCGGATACATGGTTACAAGCTTATAAGGTCACTTTTCGTAAGTTCGGACTCACTGAATGGAATTATGTGTTAAAATACACTGCCTATATGGTCAAATTCTAATGGCTACTATTGGATATATGGTCACCTTGTGTCCCCCTTTTATTGCTAAATATTCTATACTTTTATGCTTTTTTCTTCCCTTTTTTAGGGTAAAAGAGATCATGATAATATTGCATACCATGTGACTAGATGTGATCCGACACATGTGGAAGGGGAAAGAAGGCACAGCATACCATTGCTCGAATGAGCCTCTCCTCTTGCTGCAGTCAATAAGAGAAACTCTTTTGCCTGTTGGGAAAAGTTTCCAAGGCTCTGGGAATTTCTCCTTCAACTGTTGCATTAGATACTGATTCTTGAAAAACATGTCTTCCCCCTTACGACCGAATGAGAGATGACCTCCACGCAGAGAAATGAAAAATCACATGGTCTTAGGATTGTTCATTACTTGTCGCTAGTGTGAAAAGTGTTCGTTCATCTGTTAATTGTTGTTTGTGAATACAGCATATCAGCAAAATGAAAAAACTTGACAATTGGGGAAAAAAAGAAATTGATAGGAGATTCGCGAAGACTCAAGAAATAGCGAGAACGACGCTAAATAATGTCTTAGAGTCCAAATCTTGTTACGCAGAAGATATGATCAATCAAAAGAGAAAATGACAAAGTGTTTCGACATTTAAGAATATCGAAAAAGCTCTTTTTACTTGGATAAAATATGCCAGATTTCAGAATGTTCCAATATCATGGATATCTTAAAAGAAAAGTCTTTGGAAATTGCTGCTGAACTAGGAAAACCAAACTTTACTGCCAGCAATGGTTGGTTACAAAGGTTTAACTCACAGCACAATCTTTCTTTTAAAAAGGTGTATGGTGAAGCTGCTGATGTTTATGATAGCGTACAAGTAAATGAATTAAAGGAATCATTGTTAGGTGACATTCTTAATAGGTGGTACAAAACTTGTGATGTTTTTAATTTTGATGAATGCCAATGCGGACTGTTTTTTCGTGTTTTGCCGGATAAAATTGTTACTTTTAAGAATGAAAAATGTAGTGGTAGGAAGAAAAGCAAAGAAAGATTGAACGTTTTGTTAGCTAACAGCAAATATGGACAGCTCAGATAAATTGACTCCATTAGTTATTGGTAAATTTTCGAACTTTGTTGTTTGAAAAACTGCAAATCTTTGCCTGTATCTTACGATGCAAACCAAAAGTCCTGGATGACAACAAGCATTTGGGAAAAAGAAATTCGACATCGACATTTGGATAGAATTTGGACAGACAAAAATAGAAAAGTGGCTATCATCGCAGACAACTGTACTGCCCATTGCATAATTGATAATTCCCAATTTAAATTTGTTTGAACTCTTTTCTTGACACCAAACTGCACTAGTGTTGTACAAGCCATACGTCACGGAATTATTGAAAATTTTAAGATAAATTATTGAAAGCTGTTTCTAAAAGACTTCATTGTTGCAGTTGATCAAAAAAAGAAGTTTCACGTGTCTGTGTTAGATGCCATGTGGTATGCAGACAAGAGTTGTGATCTGGTATCAAACAAGACCAGTAAAAATTGTTTTAGATATGGTTATGATAATTAGATATGATAGTTATGATTTTGCCCAACCCAAAAAACCTGGGTGGGCTTTTCAAAATTTCAACTTTAAATTAAATCTAGGTAATATATTTCTTAATATCAGTACAGCACTCGTAAAGTTTATCACCCCACACCCCAAGGAAAAAAAAAATATCTTAATTCTCCCAATGGCAATTTTTAAAACAAATAATTGTAACTTAATTTTCTGAAAGTATGTGTAACTATCACAAACACAAAAACTAATTTTTTCTCATAAAAAAAAAAAAAATACTTTGATATACAATCCATTCCATGTTATATAGTTGAAACTCGTAACAAAATACCACATACGCTGATAATCCTAATTTAATGATGTTGACATGTAGAATTATTTGGTTTATTCTATTAATTAGTTATAATAAAAAAATACTTTACAACAAATATTTTTTTCCAGTTCTGTGAATTTTGTTATATCCAGTTTCAATTGCACAAAATTTTGCTTAATTAAATACAAACTACCACCCCAACTTAATTCAATAACAACATAAACTAATCGAATAATCATTAATTTATTCATTCACATTAATACAGTAGAAAAAATCTTCTCTCAATTATCATTACCAGTCTGTTTCAACACCTTTTGATTTTAAACATCTATAAACTTTTACTAATTTTTTAGCCTTTTCACATCCAAGTTTTCTAAGTTTAGACCACACAAGAGCAAAAGTTGAAAAAAATCCTTTCAATTAAAGCTGATGTTGATGTAATGGAGTGGAGATCTAAAAATTTACAAAAATCTGTATTTAAAAGGTCATTTTTGTCTGATAAGCCCATCAATTTCCACCACTTTTTAGCTTCAGAGAATTCAATCACATTTTGGGAAAACATAGATTCAGGATAATAATAGGTTAATAACCTAAATAACCTATTTACCTCAGGCTAAGGAAATATTACTTACTGTGCCTAAGAAAGAATATAGCAACACATTTTGGAATGTAAACAACTCAAAAAAGAAAAAAAAAAAAAAAAAAAAAAATCTTGCAATCCATCATTAATATGTTTCAGAATTTAATTTTCAGAATGAATTTTTTATAGAAAAAATATTTATTATATATAGGCTAGGCAATCACTTCAATTAAAATTAATAGCAATACTTTATCCTTAACAAAATATCAGTTTTAAAGTTCTGATTCTGCCCTAGTATTAGTATAGTACTTTAATGATAATTTCACAGTTAAAATTATTACTAATAATCAATTTATCTAAAAGCCAAGCATAATTTTGATTATTGTCATTGATTTATATATATTTTTGTAATCAATTAGTTACTTTAAATTGTATTTAGTAGTAAGTACATTTTTTTCAAACATTCTGAACCACCTCCCTTAACTTAAAAAACCCTGATAAAACCCGGGCATTTAACAACCCTGATGAGAGTTGGCTTGATGAAATCCGGCGAGCAGGAGGATAAGTGTCGGTGTGGAGCAATGAACTTCATCGGCAACTTGACTCAGTGAAATCCACGAGTGGACGGCAATGAGAGAACGAGAAGCTACCAAGTGGAGTTGCAGAAGATGCCTGTAAACCTGATTCATCTGTAAAAATGATCGATCGTTTAATTTGAGGTACCTCTTTTATTATGTTACTCTGGAGTAAACATTAAATTCAAAAGTTTGAAACAGAAAATTATTATGAATAAAATTTAATTATCTTTAACGTTTTCAATTTGTAGTCAGCTTAGAAAAAAGGTCTAAGCATTTGTAATATAATTTTTATCCTATTAATGCCTTAATTATGTCCTCAAATAAACCTTAAATTGTTATTTGATAAATCTCTATCATTAGTTTACTTCTTTCCCACAGCAGCAGTAATTATTTATTTCCCCCTCCTTTAGAATTTAGGTTGATATTTATGAAATACTATACGATCAATGCTTTTCTTTTCTCTGGGATCTTTATCTCCCAAAGGTTTAAGGTGCGAGACAACACTGTAAAAAAATTTTTAGCAATACAAAAGTTCTTTATTTAAAAGAATTATTTATTATTCATAACTGCTTACTTGTGCCATAATGTGATTTGTCAGTTATTTCTAGAACATGAAAAGCTTGAACAGCATATGACAAATTCCAAGGTATTCCTATAAAACGTTCAGGCCTTATCTAATATTGGAGGTAATAAAATAATTAGTACTTTAAATGTAGGACACAGAAATATTAAATAAAACGAGATATTAAAAAATTGATAGAAAAACTGTCAAATATATTAAGTTACTCAAGACAGGCAGATCTTTGCAACCTCTCTACCTTGTCCACAGCCAACCACTCGCATACTTCAAGTCATTATATAGACACACTTTTAATTTATTTTTTTATACTAGAGGACTCTGCCCCCCCTCCTCCCCCCTATGAGCTATGCAGACCCTGCTGGCTTTAAAACAGAGCTAATATGCTGTTTTAAAATTTTACCAGATTCTGATATTATTACGACCAATAGCGATCTTCTGAAATTGGTGTTACTAGTCATTTTCCTTTGACTTGGGGATTTTTATGTTCCTAAAGCCTCATCTACCATTGTCATGACAACTGACGGCTGTTTCTGTGGTTGATTAAGTATATCACCCTTTTGAAAACCAGTTTTTATAAAATAGTAAAGTAAAAAATGTCACTGCCACCTCACTTTTATAATAAAATTATCTTTTAGATGCTAGAGGAAAATTGTTTTAAATGTAACAATTTTAAGATAATCTAAATAAGACACAATTTTACCCATTGAATGTTTTTTACACATAATAATCATAGAAACTCGACAGAGTTTCACGCCAAGCAAAAGAAACAACAGTGCAATGAACCGTAAATGAAGCAAATTTCCGCCAATTGATGCCAAACAATTTTGCAATTTTTTTTTTTTTTTAGTACTCTGTCTAGTTTATATTTTCCGGACTGACCAAAATGGGATTTTGACACCTCTATAGCTCGAGTTCTATTTATGATAAAAAACAAAATTCTTGTTTCAATGGAATGATGAGTGCCACATGACTCAGAAAACAAAAGTAAACTGGAATCGGGCGAATAGATTTTTAGTAAATGCAATTTTAAAAGTGCTGTTTTCTGCACTTTTAAATTCTTGTTCAGACCAAAATCTGTTGACAGGGCTACAGCAATGTGTAATTATCGGATTTTTATGCAGTTTACGGCATTTTAATTGTTTTTATGAGTAGTTCCAACCTTTGAAAGTTTCATGTAAAAATATTAATTAGTTTTTGATTTATAGCAGTTTAAAGTAATTGATTCCTATATTGCAGCGTGGTGTACGTAATATGTATATCTCTACTTACACTTGAGAGTGAGCTAAAAGAATTATCGTAATACCAGCTATAGTTTCTTAATATTGCAGCATGGTGTATGTAATATGTGTATCGCACATTGCAGTAAACATTTGTAACTGGTTAGAACTCACGCGATTATGGTTTGAATTTTTTTAAAAAAGGCAAAAATTCGTCAAAAACATAAAATTAAAAAAAAATCTATTTCAAATTTTCGGCCCCAATCGTTCATGACCCCCCTACAAGCAACCCATGAGCCAAATTTCATAGCCTGCACCCTGTGGTTTCCGAGTTTTTGAGGTTACATAGGTTGATACGCGCACGGATTTTAATAGGGTACAGCGTCTAGAATTTATAGTGTGGAAATCTGCTATCCAAGCAGCTCTAAAAAATTGTATCCCTTAAATGTGCAATGATGCTGAAATCCAGGGGGCCGATCACAGTGATATCTGCGACATATTTTCAAATTTCAAAGTAAACATTGTATTATTTGAAGTGTCTAGATACTCATCTTGGAGTTTTAAAAAATATCCTGCAGATGTCTCTGTGATCGACTCATTGGATTTCAGCATCATTTGACATTTAAGAGGCCCAATATTTTAGTATTTTTTTAAGTATTACTGGAATAGCCGATTTCTACACTATATTTTCTAGACGCTGTATTAGAAGTTATTGCATTCTACCCAGTTAAGCTCTCTATTGTAAGGCGGTATTGAAGCATTTACGGTTCATTTACAAGATCACTTAAAAGATCTTGATTAGATTACAACCGACTGATATTTACTGAGTGGCATGTATTTTAATGAATTTGTACTATTTCAATCTCTAGAAAATTTTATCATGTTACTTGAAAGTTGAATATGAATTCAATTTTTTCATCTAAAAGCTCAACGATCCAGGTTCCTACTTTATGAAAGATGTTTCTATTATCCACTTTATTAAAAATTCTTCTAGATTTCAGCACACACCCTTTAAAAATTCCAATACTAAGAGTATATTTTCACAAAAAATTTAGATAACAATTAAAGGAAATTTTATTTTGCACTAAATCAGAATGATTTTTGATGAAGGTACTGTGCACAATAATCATCGCGAAATGTTCTGCTGATATTTGAGGAGAAACTAGATTATAGAAACGTGCCAGTGGCCTTAATTATGGAAAGATTCTAGGTAAACACCGACTACGGAAAAACCATAGAACATACTCAAAAAGACAATGTAAGCACATTAGTGGATCACAGAATACTTATAGTCATGAAAACAATTCGACAGAACTTTAGGATTATTGTTTATCATACTTTCTACGATAAATTGTTAGATTACCTGCCATAAATTATCTGCTTATTTAATTTTTTTTATTCTGAAAAAATAATACATATTTTCTCAAAATCTAATTATTTATTTACTTTATCTTTATATTCCAAAGTATCTATCCTCCATTAAGATAAATCAATAATTATATATATAATAGCTCTAAGTGTATAATACTTCTGGAGTGAACTCATCCATTTCCTGATAATCTTTCGTTAAAATCAGCCAAACGTGGCCATGTTAGGCTTAAGCATTCCGATGCTGTATCTGCCGACTGCCTTATTTAATCTGTCTATCTATTCATTGTAACATCTATTCTTCTTCATTTTTTCTAAAACCTTCAAAAAGTATACAATTATAATGCTTTAAGATCTAATTTAATAATAGATCAACAACAACAGCTACCAGCAACAGGTTACCAACGTATACAAGCGAATACCGTTGCCATTCATAAGCATAAATTCCAAATGCGGCCATGTTAGGCTTAAGCATTCTGATGCTGTACTTGCCGACTACCTTATTTAATCTGTCTATCTATTCATTGTAACATCTATTCTTCATTTTTTCTAAAACCTTCAAAAAGTATACAATTATAACGCTTTAAGATCTAATTTAATAATAGATCAACAGCAACGCTACCCGCAACAGGTTACCGATGTATACAAGCAAATACCGTTGCCATTCATAAGCATAAATTCCAAATCCAACTCTTTGCTTAAATGCTCTTAAAATATTTTGCAAAAGCATATAATATTTTGAAATACGTTTTTCACTTTTGTTTACATTTATTCATTACATTACAGTTTTAATTCAGTATACACTGTTAAAATATCACGAAAAATTACCTCTCAGGGGCCGCGCTAACCATTCGCCTACTCACCAAATGAGAATACATCGAGAAATTGGCGAAAAAAAATTATTATGGCGAAAAAGCTGGTGAAAGATTTTTTTGGGGACTCTTTTGTTGTTGTAATCATGTTTTGGACCGTAAATGAATTTTTGTTTTTGCACGAGTTCAGTTCACGTACTGACGTATTTCCAGTCCCGAAAATTAAAAAAAATCAATCATCCAGTCTGAAAATTCGGACATAAAAATATCACGGAAAAATTTTGCCAAAATAAATAAACAATTTCATCAAAGAACCGCGAAAACAAACACAAATTTCACCAAAAGATCATGGAAAAATGTGAATTTCGCCCAAGGATGACTGAAAAAACACAAATTTCGTCAAAAGATTGTGGGAAAATGCAAATTTCGTCCAAGGATCACGAAAGAAAAAAAAAAGTGAATTTTTGTCAAAGAATCGTGGAAAAAATGCAAATTTCGTCAAAGGATCGCGGTAAAACATAAATTTCGTCCAAAAGATCGCAAAAAAAACCCCGCATATTTTGTCAAAAAAATGCCGAATGAAAAAAACGCATATTTCATCAAAAGGTCACTAAAAACCCAACAAATTGCATCAAAAGATTGCAAAAAAATGAAAATTTCATCAAAAGATCATGAAAAAAACCCGAATTTCGTGATAAGATCATGAAAAAAAGCAAATTTCGTCAAAAGATTGCGGAAAAACCCATTTAATTTCGTCAAAAGAGCGCAAAAACACGAATTTCGTTAAAAGATCGAGGAAAAACACAAATATCGTCAAACAGCTGTGGAAAGAACGGATAGTGCCCAGAGGATATCCCCCATACCCTTCCCGTCCTCTCCTGTAACCTTTCAGAATTTATTTTCCTACTCAGAATTACCCCTGGCGTGTATATGAAGATCCGAGAGAAATATATGAGGCATAAATTAATAAAATCTTTTATTATTCTTAATATAATAAAAACTATGTTAGGAGAATTTTTTTAAAAAATAATTAGATAATTAATTTTTTTAGAAAACTCCTTTTAAAAATAATTATTATAAGGTTATCAAAAAAAAAAAATGATAATAATCTTTTAAAAAAGTTTTCCTTTAACTGTTTGTATTTTATTCTTTGTTTTGTACATTTAATGAAATAATTTAATCCCTGTAAATATTTCTTGTCATAGCTTAGAAGCAGTGTTGAATTCAGGGGGTGGGCCTGGACCCCCCCCCCCCCCCCCACACACACACACACACACACCCTTCCCCGAGACACAAAAGTCCCTTGGAGAAAAATGTCTGAATTAACACTGCTTAGAAAGAATTTTCAAATTCTATGGTTAGAATACTGCCTCATCAAGTTTGCAGTTTATAGTCGAGGCAATAGGGAATTTTACCTCGCAAAATTAATGGTAGTTCCGGAAATCGGCTTACTTTATGTTTTTTGGGTCGCTGAATCCAAATTTGTAACTTCCCACCAAAATTTCCCCCGACAACACCCCCAAATTTTGGTAAAAAGCCCCCCAAAAAAGGTTTTTATTAAAAAAATCAATTTTTTTATTGTTTTAGGGGAAAAGTATCTAGAAATTCAGAAAGTAGACAAAATTTGCAACAAATTAGATACATGACATTATGACTTAGGATGAAGGAGAAGGGGGGATCTGCCTCGAAACATGCGCGCGGTGCTGCGTGGACTAAGTTGCGCAATTCCACTTAACCACTCACACATTTACATTCGCCCTCCCATCTCCCCTCCGAACTTTCCTTATAAGGTTTACTTTAAGTTTTTTGGGTCGCTGAATCTGAATTTCTAACTTACCACCAAAATTTTCCTCCCCCGAAAACCCCCCAAAATAGTTGTTATTAACTTAAATTTCTTATTGTTTTAGAGGAAAAGCATTACGAAATTTAGAAACTAGACAAAATTTGCAACATATAGGATATATGACATTATGATGTAGGATAAACGGGGAGAGAGGGGGCTACTGTTAGCCATATTCCCGCTTTTCTTATCAATTGCATTATCTTTATTTTATTCAACTAAATATATTTTTATCTTGAAACTTGTTTAGTTATGACTTACCTTTCATCCTTACAGCTAATTTATTTTTGTCCAATTGTGCAGCTATTTATTTGTTCTAAAGAGAACTTTCATCGGACTTTTACATCGCGATGTTTTTCCAGCCGAGCTCTATCGTATATCGTTTTCGAACTGAGCGGTAACTCCGTTGGCCGGTAGGTGGCGTTGCCTGTCCACGAGTGCTCTTTCGCCTTTGGCGCGGCATGTGCCTATGCAAATCACTTTTCCCACGTGCGATGGAAGGAGGGCGTTTCCGATTGCGGCTTCTCTGCGGAGCAGCTCTCGGTGTTTGCCGATATAGATGAACGGCGTGATAGCTGTTGGTAAGAACGTTTGTTTTTGATGCATGCTGGTTGTCTCTCTTTCGGTGTTTTGATGTCTGGCGCTCTGATGTTTATTTAACGGATATGAAGTTTATGTTATTGAGTTTTACGTACGATGGAGTTGCTAAGAGGATGTTTTTAATCTTTGGATCTTTGCTAGTTCTACGATGTTTTTCTTCAAGTTTAAAGATGAAATAAAGTGATGAATTCGCTTACTACCGGTGACATTTTTCGTTTGCATTTTGATTTAGGAGGAATATATTATGGCATGAGCTCTGGAGGGATTATCTTAAAGTATTGTTTTATTACGTTTATTTTCTGCAAGATATAAAGTTAATCAATATTTGTTTAATTTCAAAGCATTTATTTTTATACTATCGTATTTTATCATGAAAGAATTTTAATAAAGTTAAGTTTTTCTTTTATTTATCTGGTCGTCATTTCTTCTTACACTTACTGCATAAAACAACCATATCTCTCTCTCTGCATATTTAGGGTTTTATTTTTCAGCGAATGCTTCTTACTGCAAATTTATATCTGCTTAGTTTTAGGATGTATTATTGAAGTGCTTTATAAAAGTAATAGATCATTTTTAAGTACTAGTTATATGAGTAGTCTCATATAACATTTTTTGGTTATGGGCATTTAATACCCACGCAGAGGTAGTGTCTGTTTAGCTATGCTTTATATTAGTGCAGTAAAGTGTTTAACTACGGCCCAAGAAGGATTAAGAGATAGTTTTATTAGGGGGGGCCGTTAGTTTTCGTACGATGACCGATAATTAGAAATTTTTTTTTATAATTTCGTTTTTGAAGTAATAATTTGAAAAGAAAGGAAATAGGTTAGAATTAGAGAGTTTTTAAGAAATTTTTAATACAAAATGTTTTAACTATAAATTTTTTTGGCTGGTCCATAAAGTTTTTAAATTTGTGAAATTTTTTTTTGGTTTAAGTATAATTTTTTTCAAAATGATGATGCAGAATCAGATTCAGAAATTAAATGCTAGTAATTATGCCAATTGGCAATCTGACATGAAATATTTATTGATGGAAAGAAATGTTTGGGATATAGTGGCAGAAATAGAGAAACCTCCTGAGCTCAATGCAGATAGTAAGGCTGTAGGTAAAGAGGCCACAGCAGTTGTTGGTGTCACCGATAAAGATACTAAAGATTATCATATTAGACAGAAATTAGCACTGTCTATGATTTATTTAAATGTGGAACCTAATTTCAGAAAAATTATAGAGGAATGTAGTGATCCAGTAAATGCTTGGAAAAAGCTTCGTACTCATTTTTATCCAGACACAAGAAGCCGTCATATGCAAGTTTTCACTGAGTTATGTGAATGCAAAATTGCCGGTGGTGAGAGTATTAATTTATATGCTGCCAGGCTTTTACGAGTGGCGAACCAGCTTAAAAATATAAATAAAAATTTTGATGACGTCTACGTGACATTTCAACTATTGCGATTCTTGCCTCCAAAGTTTGATTCCATGGTACAGGCAATTCTCAGATGGAAAGAAGAGGAGTTTATTTTTAACGATGTGGTGACTTCATTGGTAGCCGAAGAAACCAGGCTTCAATTAAGAGAACGTGATCATAGTAAAGTGTATCCTGAAGCTCAATCATTACAGTACCAGAGGAAAGCTAGAAAGAAGTTGAGCTGTTATTTTTGCAAAAGGCCAGGTCATGTTAAAAGCCAATGCCATAGTTTCCGAAGGAGTATGTTATCCTGTAACAGAGATAGTTCACCGTCAGCCGAATTTTCATCTCATCGTGATACTTCATTAGTTAGATCCTTTAGCCCTCATAGTGATAAGAGAGTTCCACGACAGTATACAAGATCTCCTGCTAAGCATCAACACAGTGATTCTCGTAGACTTGATGACAAAGTGAAAAGAGGCCGATCTAGAGACACTCGTCAGAGAAGTCCTGAACGTAAGTCCTATCTATCGAACAGTCCAGAACGTAAGTCCTATACTTCATTCTTTTTGTCTCAAGCTAACTTAGTTGATGGAGATGCTGACTGGGTCTTCGACACAGCAGCTTCGCATCATTTTTGTAAAAATAGAGATCTTTTTATTGAATTTACTCCTTTAAATGATGAGCATATGGCTGTAGCCATTGAAGGTGTAACTTTTCCTATAGAAGGGTGTGGAACTATTAAATTAAAATTTGGGCAAAGAATCTTAATGTTTAAAGATGTAATGTTTTCTCCTAAATTGAGGCGTAATTTAATATCTGGTCCTCGTTTAGATATAAATGGGGCATGTTTTTCTGGTGAGAGTGGCGAGGTGAAGATATCATGCAACGGACAACCCCTTTTTAAAGCCATTCTTAAAAATGGTGTTTACTATTTATACCCCAAAATTCCTAGCAAAGTTACTAAGAGAGTTAGTTTTGAAGCATCTTCTACTAGTAAGCATGATGATATGTATGTTTGGCACAGAAGGCTGGCACATGTTAGCCCTTATTTGATAGCTCATACATGTAGAAATGCGGGTGCTAGGGGTTTGCCAAATTTGAGAGAGGGGGAATTTAAATGTGAATCATGTAAACTTAACAAGTTTAGGAGGACATCTTTTAAATCTAGAAATTTTATTCGATCCAAATCTCCATTGGAACTTTTGTATACTGATGTCTGGGGTCCAAGTCAGGTTGAAGGCAGGCAAGGAGAAAGGTATTTCGTTTCTATAATTGATGATTTTTCCCGTAAAACTTCTTTATACCCTATGAGAGAGAAGTCTGAAGTTTTTGAAATTTTAAGGCAACATATTAACCGTGCCGAAAGATTTTTGGGTAGACAGGTTAAGGCCATAAGATCCGACAATGGCGGAGAGTTTGATAATAACAAAATGGAAGAATTTTGTCTTGAAAGGGGAATAAATCATGAATTTATGAATACTTTTACTCCAGAACAGAACGGTATTGTTGAACGGTACAATCAGACTGTAGTAGATGGGGCTAGAACCATGTTAAAAGAAAGTGGCATGGATTTGAATTTTTGGCCAGAGGCAGTTCTCCACTTCACCTATGTTTGGAACCGTTTATGTCACAAAAATCAGACCAAAACCCCTTTTGAACTTTTTGGTAATTATAAACCTTCTGTCAGGCATTTAAAACCATTTGGGTGTTTGGCGTATGTTGGTGTCCCTCGTCAGAAACGGCAAAAACTGGATTCAAAGGCTAGTAGAGGATATCTTGTTGGCTACGCTTTTAGAACAAAAGGTTATAGAGTTTGGTTGCCTGATGGTGACAGAATTGTTGAGACTATTAATGTCTCTTTTAACGAACAAACCAGTTATAGGGATGCGCTAAATGGAGCAGTGCTGGGCGATACTCCAGGAGAGTTTCAGTGGGTTCCTGCTACTAGGAGTGATATCGAGGATGAAGACGTTGAGGAGGTCAGAGCCACCACTGACAGCTCCAACGACTCCCTCGGATCATCTTCTAGGGCAGAGAGTGATGGTCAGGGGTCTTCTTCAGAAAGTGATTCCCCTAGTAAACCTCACACCACATTACGAGATACTCACTGGAGAAGAAAAGTTGTTCCCAGAAATACTGGTATTCGTAGGGATATTTATTATTTTGATATTGATAATGATTCTGATAGGTTAAGGTCTGTAAGGGAAGTGGAGGATTATTGTAAGGAGAATGATTTAATTTTTAAGCCTAACTTGTTTGATTTTAAAGGGAGCAATACTTTTGAGGGAGTGGTTTCTGAACCTAATGCTGTTAACTCTAATGTGAATATTTGTCAGTCACAATCTTGACTATATGACCCAGTTATTCCTAGAACTTACAAACAGGCAATAAAATCTGATCAAAGGGATGAATGGCAAAAGGCTATGAAAGAGGAGATAAATACTATGTATGATAGAGGCGTATGGCATTTAGAAATTTTACCTTCAAACATCAGCCCTGTAGGTTGTAGATGGGTGTACACTATAAAGAAAGATGACATGGGGAAAATTGCCAGGTTTAAAGCCCGTTTAGTGGCTCAAGGGTTTAAGCAAATTAGAGGAGAATCCTATGAGGAAACTTTTAGTCCCGTGGTTAATTTTAGTGTCATCAGGTTTTTCTTTTCTTTATTAGTATCCTTTAAAGGCTGGTTACACACCCAATGTGATGTCAAATGTGCTTATCTTTATGCTCCTCTTACTGAAAATGTTTATATGTCGCAACCCCCGGGTTTTGTTGAGGTTGGTAAAGAAAGTCTATTTTGTAAGTTGGATAAAGCTATTTATGGTTTGCATCAGTCGGGTCGAGTTTGGTTCTTTGAGATAAACCGTGTTCTTTTGGAGATTGGGTTTAAGAAATTAGAGTGGTGTAACTGTGTTTACGTTTTAGACTCGGATTTAGTGTTATTATTGTATGTTGATGATATTGTTTTATTTGGGAAGCATCAAAGGATTATAAATAGAGCTTTAGAACTTTTAAGCAAATATTTCGATTTAAAGGTCTTGGGAAAAACTAAGAAGTTGCTTGGTGTGGAGTTTGAGGAAAGTGATGAAGGCTTGCGGATTCACCAGCAATCCTATATTAAAGATGTTTGCAAAAGGTTTGAGTCATACAGGTTTCCCATTTCCTCCTTACCCATAAGCAAGGGCTCTGTTTATTCTAAATCTGATTGTCCTAAGTCTGAGGAAGAGCGTAGAGAGATGTCACAGTTACCATACAGAAGTGTACTGGGTTGTTTGTCCTTTATTGCTAATAGATCCCGTCCCGATATTTCATATGCGGTAAATATAATGAGTCAATTTCAATCAGATCCAGGAATGACACATTGGTATGGCTTACTTAGATTGTTAGGATATGTTAAACATACTATTGATATGACACTTAATTTATCTTGTACAAAACCTCAGTTGATAACTTTTTCTGATGCAGATTTTGCTGCAAATCGAGATGATAGGACCTCGCTGGGTGGTCAAATTGTATTTTTAGGAAACTCTCCCATTTCTTGGCGAACATTTAAAGAGAAAAGTGTGAGTTTGTCAACTATGGAAGCTGAGTTTATTTCAATGACCGAAGCGACAAAAGAACTTCTTTGGTTTGACAGGATTCTAATTGAATGTTTTTGTAGAAAGGTTGTCACTGGGGAAAAGATGAAGTCAGTTTTGTATGTAGATAACAGGGCTACTATTGATTTTGTAAAATCGCCTATTGAGAATCATAGAAGTCGTCATATCGATGTTAAGCTGTTCTTTGTACGGGATCTGGTTGATAAAAATACTTTTGATTTACTTTTTGTCCGCAGCAAGGATAACCTTGCTGATGTCTTCACTAAGCCGCTCACCAAGTTTGAATTAAAAAGATTTATTGAGCATATCTTTAGATAATTTTGAAGTTTTGTATTTCTTGATATTTACTGTTTTTGAATTATAATGTATATTTTCTTTTATATTTTTGGTATCATATATATATATACTTTACGTGTTTTGCTTGGTGGACATTTAAATCCCGCCTGAATGTGGTGATACTTCTCGAGGTCCATTTCTGGGTGTCCGAACGGCCCCAAGGAAGCGTCTCGCAGGGGTGCCACTGTAATCTGTCTGAGTGGCATCTGGGGGTGGATGTTCGAGTTGACCATTGCCACAGGAGGGTCTTTTCGCGGGCAGGTTAACTTTTATTTTTGTAAGTCCCATTTTGATTATGTTAATATATGGAACTGTCACTAATTCCCGTCTACCTTGCAAATTACCAGCTGATTTAAAGATTGTACTTTTTGATGGAAATATGTATGTGTTTGAATTTATTAGGGTTTATAGATTTATATATAAGAAAAATTTAAATTTTTTTTTTGCTTGGGCATCCCGGGAGCCTAGGCAGAAATGTATAAATATTCGTATGTTACAATGGTGGATGTTGAAGGATTCCTTTTTGCTAAAATAATGGTTTAAGTATAGTGGTTCTGTCAAAGTGTGAAAAATCCCTGATTTAAATAATTTACAATATTGTTACAAGTTCCTTGTCTCTATGTGAGAATAAGAGTTGATGAAATCGTGGCGCCACGTAAGGTTGTATGAAAGTTGAATGTATGATATGTATTGTATTCTAAGTTTTTTTTTGTGTAGGTACCTTGTGACTTTAATTGTAATCACTAAATGTCTTATAGACATGTGGAAGAAAATCTTGTATTGACAGCTATTGTTGTAAAAATATTTTTGATTATATTAAAAGTTGTCTAATTGTATTACAGCTCACATAATGTCGTACGGACATGTGGAAGATTATCCTGTTTCGGCACCTGCTATTGTAACTTCTTTTCGCATTTAAATGTCATGAATTTGCATAATATTTGCTTGATTTTTGAATTGAATTTAATCTTTATAGATTTTTGTTTGGAAATTGAAAATGTTGGCATTGTTTGTCTATCTCTGGTGATAGTATGAGACTGGAATTGCTATGTTGAAATGGTTTTTGATGTTGTTGAAGTTTTTGATATGTTGAACTGTTTTGGAAGTTCAGTTTCTCTTGAAGCATTAAATTTTGGAATTTGATGTTGAATTGTTTTTAAGAGTTTAATTGTTTTAAGGTTTGATGTATAATGTTTGTTGTAGAATTGCTATTTAATTGAAATTTTGGAATTTTGAATTGAGTTGCTAATTGATGATTTTATTGATATTGTTAATAGTGATATTGTTATTGTATGATACAAACTTTTATTTTACAGTGAAATTAATTGCATGGATTGTTAGTCGCTCTGGTGCTCATGTTTTTCGAATTTACTTTTAGGTAGTTTTCGCAGGTAGTTTTTGTTTTATTAGACTTGTTTCAGTTGACTTTAAGTTTTTTTTTTTTGACATGTAATTGACTTTGCCTTCTTGGTATTTGGTAGCATTGATAAGAGGGGGGGCATTTGTTAGCCATATTCCCGCTTTTCTTATCAATTGCATTATCTTTATTTTATTCAACTAAATATATTTTTATCTTGAAACTTGTTTAGTTATGACTTACCTTTCATCCTTACAGCTAATTTATTTTTGTCCAATTGTGCAGCTATTTATTTGTTCTAAAGAGAACTTTCATCGGACTTTTACATCGCGATGTTTTTCCAGCCGAGCTCTATTGTATATCGTTTTCGAACTGAGCGGTAACTCCGTTGGCCGGTAGGTGGCGTTGCCCGTCCACGAGTGCTCTTTCGCCTTTGGCGCGGCATGTGCCTATGCAAATCACTTTTCCCACGTGCGATGGAAGGAGGGCGTTTCCGATTGCGGCTTCTCTGCGGAGCAGCTCTCGGTGTTTGCCGATATAGATGAACGGCGTGATAGCTGTTGGTAAGAACGTTTGTTTTTGATGCATGCTGGTTGTCTCTCTTTCGGTGTTTTGATGTCTGGCGCTCTGATGTTTATTTAACGGATATGAAGTATGTTATTGAGTTTTACGTACGATGGAGTTGCTAAGAGGATGTTTTTAATCTTTGGATCTTTGCTAGTTCTACGATGTTTTTCTTCAAGTTTAAAGATGAAATAAAGTGATGAATTCGCTTACTACCGGTGACATTTTTCGTTTGCATTTTGATTTAGAAGGAATATATTATGGCATAAGCTCTGGAGGGATTATCTTAAAGTATTGTTTTATTACGTTTATTTTCTGCAAGATATAAAGTTAATCAATATTTGTTTAATTTCAAAGCATTTATTTTTATACTATCGTATTTTATCATGAAAGAATTTTAATAAAGTTAAGTTTTTCTTTTATTTATCTGGTCGTCATTTCTTCTTACACTTACTGCATAAAACAACCATATCTCTCTCTCTGCATATTTAGGGTTTTATTTTTCAGCGAATGCTTCTTACTGCAAATTTATATCTGCTTAGTTTTAGGATGTATTATTGAAGTGCTTTATAAAAGTAATAGATCATTTTTAAGCACTAGTTATATGAGTAGTCTCATATAACAGCTACCTCGGAACATTCCCCGCGCGCTTTTCTCAAAAACAAAATTTTTTCAGAAAATCAATTTTTTGGGGGGTTGCCAGGTGAAATTTTGGTGGGAAGTTACAAATTCGGATTCAGCGACTCAAAAAACATAAAATGAGTCGAAATCCAGAACTAGTATTAATTTTTCCAGGTAAAATCCCCTATTGCCTGGACTTCATAACTTACTGCACATAGCGCAGCTGTGCATGTTAAGAGGCAGCCCTCCCCCTGCCCGGTCATCCTACGTCATAATGTCATGCATCCTATTTGTTGCAAATTTTGTCTAGTTTCTGAATTTCGTAATGCTTTTCCCCTAAAACAATAAAAAATTTAAGTTAAAAACAACTATTTGGGGGGGGGGGGGGAATTTTGCGGGGAAGTTAAAAATTTGGATTCAGCGACCCAAAAAACTTAAAGTAAACCTTATAGAGAAAGTTCGGAGGGGATATGGGAGGGCGACTATAAACGTGTGAGTGGTTAAGTGGAATTGTGCAACTTAGTTCACGCAGCACCGCATGCATATTACGAGGCAGATCCCCCTTCCCCTTCATCCTAAGTCATAATGTCATATATCTAATTTGTTGCAAATTTTGTGTACTTTCTGAATTCCTAGATACCTTTTCCCTAAAACAATATAAAGATTGATTTTTTTAATAAAAACCTTTTTTGGGGGACATTTTACCAAAATTTGGGGGGGGGGGGGGGTTGCCAGGGGAAATTTTGATGGGAAGTTAAAAATTCGGATTCAGCGACCCAAAAAACATATAGTAAGACTTTTTCCAGAACTACCAAGAATTTTGCTAGGTAGAGCCCCTATACCAGGGTCGGCGTGCCGCTTTCGGCACGCCAAAGAATAATTTTGGCACGGCGCGGCGTTGATTATGTCTATAAATGAGGATACAAGGATTTTACACAAAATACACGAACTTAAATGATCTGATTAAATTCTAAATTCGATTAATTGAAAATTAAAGAGTTTTAATCTTATTCAATTTGGTTTCGAAAATTTATCAAACAAAGAAAATATTTGAAAACAATCAAAAAGGAAAGATTAGTACCGATGATAAATTATGGCAACTTGGAAATTAATTTCAGAACTATTTAAATAAACTGCCTGTTTTCAATTTTAATAATTTTTTCTACTATTTATATCTGTCATTTTCGCAAATTACGAATATCAAAAATCAAATAGAGTGGTTGCCATATAAATTCATTTAATTTGCATTCTGTTGAAATTAACTGAACATGAACATATTATTTTTCATCCAACATCCAACAATTAATCACACTATGTTTTTAATTAATTTCTAAAATATAATTGCTTCTATAATTATTGCAGTGTAATATTTACATGTACGTTATTTTTTTTAGAAAATATCCTAAGTAATTTTCAAGTAGTTTTGATTCATTATATTTCAGTCCACTAAATTTGTTTTTTAGTTGGCACGCCAAGGTCAAGTAAAATATTTTTTGAAAAAACATTGGCACGCGACTATAAAAAGGTTCGCCAACCCTGCCCTATACGGTCTCTATTGCCTGGACTATTATGGTTTGTGTTAAAAATTTATTCCATATTTGTGTCTGAGTCTGAGTGGCTCCAAAACTTTTTAAAGTAAGTAATTTTATTAGTTATATATCTAATTTTTGTTTGAACATAACAATTTTTTGACATATTCTAAAAATGTGTTGCAAAAATAAGAGGAAAAAAATAAAAATTCCTTTTATAAACTTATGATTTATCAAACTTATAATAGTCTAAAATAAGATTTTTATTTTTGTGTGGATTAATAAATTCTAATAGAAAATAAAAATGTGTGCAGTATTTGAACACACAGCAGCTATAATATGGTGAAACTAGTTGGATGTGCCAATCCCAAAACTTTCTTCTATCTTATACATCTTAATATTTCAAAACCTAGTTACACATGTTAATACTTCAATATTATTAGTTCAATACTATACCAACTTTGATTTTCATCTTAAATTTCTGCTCAAGTCAATTAAACGGACTAAAAACGAGTTAATCTATATCATGATATTTTTTTTAATTATTAATTTTTCCTTATTTTGTTGTTATCAGCTGTTTGCGAATAGCCGGCTTAGCAGGAAGCGAGTTCCCGCCGCTGCATGAGCCGCCGATGCAGAATAGAACTACGGAAAATCAAGAAAAGTATACAAAAATCGCTAGCACAGAGCCCCTTTACCATGCAATATTTCCAAATTCTAGGAGGACCTGTTAGCCAAAGCCAAAAACAAGCACAAAAATTTTGGTTCAATTGTATGCATAATTTTATACGTTGTTCGATGGTACAATAATGAAAATGGCACAGAGATCAGAATTATAGCGCCCCCTTCTGGCACAATTTTTTCAAGTTCAGGGAGGACTTGTTTGCCATAGCCAGAAACATGCACACAAAATTTGGTTCAATTATATGGATAACTTCATACACTTTTCGATGGTACAATAATGAAAATGGTACAGACATCGCAATTATAGTGCCCCCTACCGGCAGAATTTTTCCAAATTCAGGGAGGACCTTCGTGACATAACCAAAGACAAACACATAAAATTTGGTTCAATTCTATGCATAACTTCATACACTTTTCGATGGTACAATATTCAAAATGGCACAAAAATTGCACAAAAATCGCTATTACAGCGCCCTCTGCGGGCGATTTTTTTACAAATTAAGGGAGGACCTCCTTTCCATAGCCAAGAACTTAAAAAAATTCTTTGGTTCAATTCTATGCATAACTTCATACACTTTTCGATTGTACAATATTCAGGGAGGACCTGCTTGCCATATCCAAAAACTTAAAATAAAAATTTGGTTTAATTCTATGCATAACTTCATACACTTTTGGATGGTACAACATTCAAAATCGCACAAAAATCGCTATTACAGCGCCCCCTACCGGTGAATTTTTTCCAAATTCAGGGAGGACCAGCTTGCCATATCCAAAAACTTAAAATAAAAATTTGGTTCAATTCTATGTATAACTTCATACACTTTTATATGGTACAATATTCAAAATCGCACAAAAATCGCATTTACAGCGCCCCCTACCGGCGAATTTTTTCCAAATTCAGGGAAGACTTGCTTGCCATATCCAAAAACTTAAAATAAAAATTTGGTTCAATTCCATGCATAACTCCATACACTTTTGGATGGTACAATATTCAAAATCGCACAAAAATTGCTATATCAGCGCCCCCTACAGGCGAATTTTTTCCAAATTCCAGGAGGACCTGCTTGCCATAGCCAAAAACTTAAAATAAAATTTTGGTTTAATTCTATGCATAACTTCATACACTTTTTGATGGTACAATGGCGACAGACAGACGGACGGACGGACGGACAGACGGACACACAGACAGACAGACATTTTTTATAAACATGTTTTTTGGAATCTCTGACCCCTAAAACATGTAAACCCGTCGAAAACCAGAAGTTGAAAAAAATTTCGATTACAATACTTTCTTCTATTGAAGATAGAAGAAAGTAAAAATGCTTTTTCACCCATTAATAATGTCAGGGCTGAAAGGGTTGTAATCAGAGTTTCCTCCAGATTTAAAAAAAGGGCAGGGCGCTGCTTGTGAGAAAAGGGCACTTTTTGATTCCAAAGGGCACATTTTTGATTCTTATGGGTCCTTTTTTTTTTTTTTTTTATAAGCATTCTTTAGATTTTTAAAACTACTTTTAATATTTAATAGTCAGGGAACTCTTTTAAAGTCAACAATGAAACACTTTTTAGTTTTTACTATGCAAGTAATTTTTTTAATACACAAAGGTGTAAAGACAATTTTTTTTTTTTTTTCAATTAGGGCAAGAAGGGTGCGATTTTGTAAACCTAAAGGCAGGCAGGGTACAGCAACCTGCTGAAACTGTCTGGGGGAAACTCTGGTTGTAATGGTAATTATACATATGATATATATAATACATGATATATGTGTATATATATATATATGTATAAATAATATAATATATGCATATATACTTTTGGCTAATAATAGGCTAATGATTTTGCTAATGATTTTCAAATTTGGCTAATGTGTTGGTTAATAGTCCTAATTTCTTAGCGCAGTCCCTGCCTCTCTTTTTCAAGGCTATCTATTTTCTGACCAATAAGAACGCTTCATAGGTGTTTATGTAGCATAAGCTGAATTCAGTGAATTATTATAATTATTTTGTACCGGATTAACATTTCCTTTCTAAAAATAAACGTATTTCAAATTATCTAAAGGCTTTATTATGCTTTTACAAATATTTTAAGAGCAAAATCAGATGTCAACTGTATTTTTTAAAATGATTCTTCAAAGAATCATTCATTTGTTTCTGGATTTGGGATTTGTGTTGTACAAGTGGCATCATGAGCGAGAACGTTTACTGTTTTGATTTTTCAATCCTATTACGTGCTTACTTTTTCTCTATTAGCTAACAAATTTATTAGAAATTAAAGTTCTATCCCCTTTTTTTTTTAAATAAGAAATTGGAAGGTTACAGTTTTTTTTTTTTTTTTTTTTTTTTTTTTTTCTTCTATCTTTAATAGAAGAAAGTATTGTAATCGAAATTTTTTTCGACTTCCAGTTTTCGACGGATTTACACGTTTTTAGGGGTCAGAGATCCCAAAAAACATGTTTATAGAAAATGCCTGTCTGTCCGAGTGTCCGTGTGTCTGTCGCCATTGTACCATCAAAAAGTGTATGAAGTTATGCATAGAATTGAACAAAATTTTTATTTTAAGTTTTTGGCTATGGCAAGCAGATCCTCCCTGAATTTGGAAAAAATTCGCCGGTAGGGGGCGCTGTAATAGCGATTTTTGTGCGAATTTGAATATTGTACCATCCAAAAGTGTATGAAGTTATGCATAGAATTGAACCAAATTTTTATTTTAAGTTTTTGGATAAGACTAGTTAGTCCTCCCTGAATTCAGAAAAGATTCGCCGGTAGGGGGCGCTGTAACAGCGATTTTGAATATTGTACCATCCAAAAGTGTCCTAAGTTATGCATAGAATTGATCCAAACTTTTGGCTATGGCAAGCAGGTCCTCCCTGAATTTGGAAAAAATTCGTCGGTAGGGGGCGCTGTAACAGCGATTTTTGTGTGATTTTGAATATTGTACCATCCAAAAGTGTATGAAGTTATGCATGGAATTGAGCCAAATTTTTATTTTAAGTTTTTGGCTATGGAAAGCAGGTCCTCCCTGAATTTGGAAAAAATTCGTTGGTAGGGGGCGCTGTAACAGCGATTTTTGTGTGATTTTGAATATTGTACCATCGAAAAATGTATGAAGTTATGCATAGAATTGATCCAAATTTTATTTTAAGTTTTTGGCTATAGCAAACAGGTCCTCCCAAAATTTGGAAAAAATTCGCCGGTAGGGGGTGCTGTAACAGCGATTTTAAATATTGTACCATCCAAAAGTGTATGAAGTTATGCATAGAATTGAACCAAATTTTTATTTTAAGTTTTTGGCTATGGCAAGCAGATCCTCCCTGAATTTAGAAAAAAATCGCCGGTAGGGGGCGCTGTAACAGCGATTTTGAATATTGTACCATCTAAAAGTGTATGAAGTTATGCATAGAATTGAACCAAATTTTTATTTTAAGGTTTTGGCTATGGCAAGCAGGTCCTCCCAGAATTTGAAAAAAATTCGCCGGTAGGGGGCGCTGTAATAGCGATTTTTGTGCGATTTTGAATATTGTACCATCCAAAAGTGTGTGAAGTTTTGCATAGATTTGAACCAAATTTTTATTTTAAGTTTTTGGCTATGGCAAGCAGATCCTCCCTGAATTTAGAAAAAAATCGCCGGTAGGGGGCGCTGTAACAGCGATTTTGAATATTGTACCATCTAAAAGTGTATGAAGTTATACATAGAATTGAACCAAATTTTTATTTTAAGGTTTTGGCTATGGCAAGCAGGTCCTCCCAGAATTTGAAAAAAATTCGCCGGTAGGGGACGCTGTAATAGCGATTTTGAATATTGTACCATCCAAAAGTGCGTGAAGTTTTGCATAGAATTGAACCAAATTTTTATTTTAAGTTTTTGGCTATGGCAAGCAGGTAGTCCCAGAATTTATAAAAAAATCCCCGGTAGGGGGCACTGTAACAGCGATTTTTGTGCGAATTTGAATATTGTACCATCTAAAAGTGTATGAAGTTTTGCATAGAATTGAACCAAATTTTTATTTTAAGTTTTTGATTATATCAAGCAGGTCCTCCCTGAATTTGGAAAAAAATCGCCGCTAGGGGGCGCTGTTATAGCGATTTTTGCACGATTTTGAATATTGTACCATCGAAAAATGTATGAAGTTATACATAGAATTGAGTCAAACATTTTGTGTTTGTTTTTGGTCATGGCACGAAGGTCCTCCCAGAATTTGGAAAAATTCTGCGTAAGGGGGCGCTATAATTGCGATGCCTGTACCATTTTCATTATTGTACCATCGAAAATTGTATGACGTTATGCATAGAATTGAACCAAATTTTTTGTGTACATTTCTAGCTATGGCAATCAAGTCCTCCCTGAATTTGAAAAAAATCTGCTGGAAGGGGGGGCGTTGTAATAGCGATGTTTGTGCCTTTTTCTTTATCGTATCATCGAAAAGTGTATAAAATTATGCATACAATTGAACCAAATTTTTTCGTGCATGTTTTTGGCTTTGGCCAACAGGTCTTCCTTGAATTTGGAAATATTGTGCGCTAAAGGGCTCTGTGATAGCGATTTTTGTATGCTTTTCTTGATTTTTTGTAGTTCTGTTGTCCATCGGCGGCTCGTGCACAGGCGGGAACTCGCTTTTTGCTAAGCCAGCTATTCGCAATATCGCAAACATCTGATAACAACAGAATAAGGAAAAACTATTATTCTTAACAAATATCATGATATTGATGAACTCGTTTTTAGTCCGTTTAATTGACTGAAGCAGAAATTTAAGATGAAAATCAAAGTGGGTATAGTATTGAACTAAAAATATTGAAGTATTAACATGTGTAACTAGTTTTTGAAATATTATGTATAAGATAGAAGAAAGTTTTGGGATTGGCACATCCAACTAGTTTTTTTTTTATTGAAATGAACGAAGACGAAAGTTCCATTGCAAAAAGAAGGCGAAGGAATAATGAGCGGCAAGCAAGATGGCTAGCAGGCAAAGCCAGGAAAAAATTAGTAAAACGTCCATAGAAATAAAACATTGAATTAAATAAACTTGATGACGTAACAAACATGAGTAACATGTTTAATGTCAAGTGAATGCAACGTTTATGATCATCCAATGGGATAATCAAATAGTAACTAATTTTTTTGCAAATTAGGTTTGAATGAAAAATGGGCTGTTTTTATTATTTACCTCACCTGACTCTATTAGTCAGATCAGGATAAAATTTATTACTCCATCATTATTTTTATAGTGCAATTCTATATCATACTTTTAAAAATGCAAACACGTCATTCTGACGGTCTATCGTCTAGCTTTAAATAAATTAATAACTTTTTTCTTTTTAGCCCCCGATGTGCTATTTCTTTCTCCCAGCAATTAAAGTGCCATCACCAAAAAAATAACGTTCCGTTGTATAAGCCAGCTGTAAAACAAAGCAGATGTATCATTATACTGTTAAATACTCTACTGCATTTTTTAAAACTTCTAAGCATCACACATTTTCAATTTTTATACCGTCGTATTGGAAAAAAAATAGTACTTTTTAAATGCAATTTGTTTGGAAACTGCATCTCTATTTTTGAGAAACAGTAGACTCCCTGAAATCTGCAATCCAAAAATCCGCAAACGCATGGAATCCACACATCATCGCAGATTTAAACAATGAAACTTTCAGTTCAGATGTAGGGCAAAATTACAGGATTTTTTAGTTTTATATCATTCCATTTGTATTTTAATATGTAATTAATTCTCTATAATATGACTGAACCACTGAACTCATGGTTTTTCATGAAGGAAGTACATTTCTGGAAAAAAAAAAGATATTGCTGATATCTTTGGTAATCACAATCTTTTTACCAAATCTTTTTATGTATTAATCGAGATTTTTCGGTTATTAAGAAATAAAACTTCCTTACTTTATGATTTTGATGTGAATTAATAGGTTACCACATGAGGAAAGTTTCATTCAACAATTCAAGGAAAATGTATCTTTATTATGCAGATTTAATTGTACAATATTAATTACGTACTTGACCTTTACTTTTACTAATTTAATAATATATTTTTTAATTATCTTACTTCTTATCATTTTAGTTTATTACTTTACTTAATTATTTTAATATTTTACTATATTACAAGGATTCTTTATAATTTTGATTGCATTATTACATTCAAATCAAAAGTGTAAACAAAGCAATGTCCAAAAATCCACAAAAATTCTAAAATACACACAACCTCTGGTCTCAAACTATACGGATTTGAGGGAGTCTACTGTATTAATTTTTTTGTAGTTTTTAGCGCCATTTGTCTAATTTTGGAAACTCAAGTAATATATTTCTGTAGAAAGTAAAGAAAAGATAGTTGGAAAATAGTAATTATATTTTTTTGTTGCCACTTTCCCCATAATTACGAGAAAAAACATGTAATTAACCCTCCGAGCATCTTGCAAAAGGGTAAAATTGTAATGTTGTTTACTTTGCATTTTGTTTTAAATGCTAAGAAAATATGATTCTTTCAACATTATAAAAAAAACTCAATTACAAATATGAATGTAATCCTTGAGAGTATTAATCATTCTTCAATGTATTTAAAATTCCTTAAATCTATAGAATTATATTATCTTAAATATTGCTTGTATTGCTGTGAAACCTGGAGCTTAGTGAATGGAATATTACGCCCCAAACACTTAGAGGGTTAAAATACGTGCTATTTTGAGAAAATATAAATGAATAATTTCTGATAAAACATGGAGCTATTATAAACTATATTTGATTTAATTAGCTATGTTACAAACAAATGAAGGCATATGAATCATTAGACAGACGATTTTTTTTTTGTCGAGTTTCTTAAGTGACATTCGTTTTTTTGGATTTGTGTATTATTCAGCGATAGTGACGTCATATGAATACTTTACAGTAGATGTTGTTTAATTCTGAAAAGCAGAATTCCTGTTTTCTAGTGTTTACATTTCCTTCATACAAGTCATGGATTTTTGTACAGGAAAGCTACATTAAGTGATTGAATTTTCATTAAATTGTAGAAATTACTCCATTCAAATACATTAATGAAAGCATGATTAAATAGAAATATATATTTAAATTTTTAAAGCGGAGCATTTGTTTTTGATGTATATTTTATTTTTAATTATTTTATTTTTCTTATCATTATGCATATTTTTAAGAAAAATTAAGAAAGACACTTTTTTTCAAAAAAGGAAAAGAAAATTCACTTACAGTATACTCGATTGGGTCAGTTTCTTTAATACCATTTTTAAGATTTGAATTAAAAATCACACCCGCAACAACTTTTGAAGATGATCTGATGTATGATTCTTCTAAATCAGCTTCTGTATCAAACCCTAAAATCAATGATTATATAAAAATAAAACATTATTACTAAACAGAAAAATGACAAATTTAACAACTATAATTAAGTATTTTTTTTTTTTTTTTTTTCTGTAAGAAAAAGCTCTTTTAAAAATTGGTGGTATTAAATGCAGTAAAACCTGCTAATGTCTGGAAGAAATGTTTGTTTTGGAGAGGTTTTTATCTCAGCAGGCACATACTTTTCAATATGAATAAAATTCAACAAAAATACACAGGATTTCATGTTATCTTTTTCTAATAAACTTATTTTAATTTAACACATGTAACAAAATACAAAATTGTATCTTATTTCAATTATCAACACACGATTTATGATTACTTTATATATAAACTAGGCACCACTTGGCATTTCCCAGTCCCGTGATAATAGCCTTGTAACAAATGTCTTATATTAAAGATTATTCCGCTAGGTGGCAGCACTACACGACAGTCCCTTATTTCTGTGATTAGCTACTGTTAGAGATTTTCCCATCATTCCCTGCGATAAGTTTTTCCGCAGAGAGTTCTACAAGATGCACAATGAAGAGGTTGTAATATGTACGCGTGTTACTTTATTACTTTCCTTACGAAGTTGTTTATAAGAGGCAGAAAGAAGGTGAAGATGTTTGCGAGTCAATGTTTCCTCCATGGATTTCTTCTGTCAATTCTAATTTTGTAAATATGTACAGTCATCCAGTAAATAGAAGCATGTCGTGTAGTACAGAAATTTCATTAAACATTCTTTCTACTACAGTCTAGAGTGGCATGTCCTTTTGAAGTGATGAGTCCATTATTAAATATTGTGGCGCCTACTTATGGAAAGTAAGGCAGTTATAATGGCTTCCCAACTTCAGGCCTGAATCCACGACCAACTGAGTTTAAGAGAAAAATGCTGGTGCTCTACAAATTTAAGAGGTGCTGGTGCTTTGAGGAAGGAAAAGTAGTGTTTTAAAAAGTGTTTTAGCATCTGCTGTTCAGATGTCGCGTCTGATTTCAGTTAAGGTATGCTTAAATTACAAAGAAATCATTTGTTCTCCATAATGTGGAAGGGATATGTAATACGAAAGATGTTTTACATAAACTTCAAGTTTATATAAAGGTATTTTAGTACTTTGTTACTGAAATGTCGACCCTTGGAACAGTAAAGAATATACAGTAAAACCCCGATTATCTATGATCTAATATGAACCCGATTATCTAATCCGCAGTGCGGTTTATCTGTGAAGCGAAATTTTTTAAATTTAAATTCAAGCCAACAGCAAAATACAATAAGCCCTACTAAAAAATTTAAACAGAAAAATTCATATATTCGAAAGTAATAGAATATTTCTAGATTCAATTGCCATGTTTAAAATATCAGATATAAGGTCTCGATGTCTTTTCTTGATTTTATTAACAAAACGTAAACACAGCAATTAAAATATTTAACAATTAAATAAGACTGTTATGATAAATTCCAGGGGAGCATATCAAGAATAGCTTAATTTTTGAGATAGAAAAGGTTTTTCCACAGCAAGCAAAAACAAGTGACTGATTTTTTTTAAAAATGTGTAACTCTACACTTTTTTTTGTACAGTATGTACAAATTGTTTCTTGTTTACTCTTCTTTATTTTAGCGATTTAGACGTAAAGCAAACGTTCCTGCGGTACTGTGCATATGTCTGTATTTTAAACGTTTTATTATGTTTTTTGTACACTAAAACATAGTTTTTATGTTGAATTTTCTTTTCTCGCAATTGATTGAATTGCGTTGAATTTTCTAGCACCCCATTTTCAGTCTTTTTCGGGTTATCCACGCTGCCATTGCCACCCAATTCCGCGGATAATCGGGGCTGTACTGTATTATATTCTAAAAGTCTTATAGTTCTTCAAGATAAAAAATATGGATGCATGTAGCAGCTATCTGAAGATAAGTACCTGTACCCAGGCACGTAGCCAGGGAGGGGGTTGAAGCCCCTCCCAAAAGTTAAAAAAGTGTTTGCAAAGATATCTATAATGGTAATAAAAATTTACAATGTTTTTTTTTGTTTTTATCTTCCATTAGATTAAAACTAAGTACATTTTTAGTCGTAAAAATATAAATTTATTTGATTACAGTTATGCAATCATTCGTTATATCGTTCATTCGGATATATTGTTCTTTATTCATATCTACCACTAAAAATATGTTTTTAAAACATCATTTGAACTGGCTTTATGCACAGTAAAATTCAATAAGGGTAATTCCATATCATTAATTTGACTGAGAAAAAGTGAGTGGCATATGGCGTATAAGTTAACTTTAGGAGTCAAATATAAAACATTTGCTTGCATGTTATGATCTTCCTTAATTTTCACTATGCTCATTATATCACGCATATAATGAAAAGTGGTCAATGTTAAAATGTTTTGTAGAGAAAGAAGCCAAAAACTTTAATGGCCACCTATAATGAAAAATCGTATAAAAATTAATGATTTTAAAGGAAATAGCTCTGAAAATGATGTTATAACTGTAAAAATCTTTTTATTAAAAAAAAAATAACTATTAGCAGGAGATTTTGAAAAGAAAAATAGATAACGATAACGAAGAAATACGATGTGCTACCGAGAAACCTTCAAAGTTTTCATGGGCGGCAAACAGTGTCCCCAAGGCTCTTTACTGAACAATTTTGCTTTAAATTGTTTCCGTATCAATCTTTAATAGAAAGAAAATATGCACAGAGTAGTTTGTTTGTCTGGAAAATTTTCTTTGTATTTTGAAGAATTCTCAAATTTGGGGATGGATACTCCTATGTAGGGATTTTTTTTTGACAGTTTTTCACAGCGCACCTTAAAGAGTTCTCTAGAGGGCAACATCTAACATTCTAATAGTCTTATTTTGTGCTGAGCAAGGAATGCCGCTTAGAGGTGATCATGATAGTGGTCTTCTAACGTTAGAGAAACTGATAAAAAAGACTGTAAGCTAAGAGCTCTTTTAAGATTTAGAGCAAAGTCTGGAGATGATGAATCGAAACGACATATTATAAGCAGCCGCAGAAATGCTACTTACTTCAGACCAGACATTCAGAATGAAATCATTCAAATATGCTCGGATATATTACCGAAGAACTAATTACAAAAATAAATAACGCGATCTGTTTTAGCTTGATTGCTGATGAAACTATGGTCATTTCAAGAACAGAACAGATTGCCCCTTGTGTTAGATATGTGGACTCTTTATAAAATTCACAAAACCCATATTTCGGGAAGAATTTTTAGGTGAATGACTAGTCCGCCGAAAATGTAACAGAAGTAATAGTACAACGTTGTGATGAACCATAGGCGTAACCAGCCTTTTGAGCGGGGGGGTGCCCAGACTTTTTAACCTGACCATGTTGGATACAAACAATATCTTATATAGTAAAACCTGCTAAAATGAATCCCATATTCCGATCGAATTTCCGTTTTAGACAGTTTTCCATCTTAGAAGGTATAATTGTGTGGTATTTCTTTTAAAAAGGGCTCAAACGCGATTTTTGTTTGCGTGAGGAGGGTCGAGAAGGGGTTCAAACATTTAAACTAAATCTAATGGTAAAAAAAAGATATGTAAATGTCCTTGCAGCAGTGATATAAGACAGTGACTAAGTGTGGTCACGACTGTAAAATCTTTTGGCACCCAACCATTACAAACATATAATTGTTTGTATCCAACATGTTCAGGTTAAAAAGTTTGGGTACCCCCCCCCCCCCCCCCCCCCCCCCGTTCAAAAGGCTGGTTACGCCTATGATATTAAATGCAAAAGTTCATATATGATTGTTCTTATAAAGATTTAAAAAGGCCTTTAATCATGCTGGAAACTTCTATAGGCACAGGGGAACACTGCATGAGATCTAAAATTATCTCAGTCAAAGTCTTGTAGAAGAAATTTTGTCGGATGATAAATGTCAGATAATACATGCGGTACATCAGTACATGCGCACGAAATTTTTTCAGAATGTGACTCCATGACCTCTTGGAGGGATCACCGGAGGGACCCAAGAAATTTTGGAGAAAAGTCTATATAAATAATTATTATAATATTATAAATAATTATAATATTCATTATTAGAGTAATTTCCTGCTTATAATCCGCGGCTCAAACAATCATGTTTCGACCCAGAAATTTTATTTCATTATTTAAGTTAAATATTTATCGCGATTTAATAAGTTACGTTTTATGAAACAAGATTTCTGGGTCTGAACGTAATTGTTTGATCCGCAGATTATAGGCCGGAAATTACGGTACTTCAGGTTTTTTACCCCATAGTGTGCCGAATATAACGTGGGGGAATATGTCGTGGGGATGTCATGATAATATACACTAAATTTTATCAAGATGATAAAAATTATACTATCATGATGCGAATGTAATAATAAAGATAGGCGCTTGTATGTCCATGTGTGTGTATATGCGCGCGCGCGCGCTGAGCTCTGAAAAAACAATGCAGCCTGCACCCGTAAGATTTCACAGGACCTTTATGCCTGAACTCATGTATATGGAAAACAATTTCTGGAATTTTTCAATTAATGTTTTATGCGATTTTTTTCTCATTTTGCGGCAATTTTTTCAAATAAGTAAAAAAGAATCTGATTTCAATATTTAAATTAAACTTTGTCTTCTTTTCAATAAAGTGTTTTCGAGATTCTTACAGCGATTTTTCAATTTTTAACAATTTTTTAATATTAACTTTAGAGGGGTTTTTTCGCATTTCGCGGTGATTTTTTTTTTTTTTTTTTTTTTTTCTTTTTTATATTCCTAAAACGAATCCGGTTTAAATCTTTTACCCTATTAGTTAATTTCGTTCCCTGTGGTTTTATAATCTTTTCCGAATTTTTAATGCGCTTTCTAGCGGGGATTTTCGTGCTTTGAGGCGATTTTTTGACATTTTTTGAAACAGAAAAAACTCTCTGGTAATTTTTGCAATTGCCGTCATTAAATTCGAATTGGGATAATGTCAAATCAGCTCTTATAAGAAAGCTGAAAATTTAATTTTGCTCGAAATAAAAAATGCAATAATTCAAGATTCGCTTGTCTCGAGACAGAAGAGGTCGTAGGTTGCTCGGGAGTACGTTGCCGAAGGCAGTCCCCCCCCCGACCCCCAATTAGATTTGTTTAATTCTATGTTCGTTTTAAAAAAAACCAATCACTTCTCTAGTAATGAAGTTTTCTTTCAGGGACAGGGTTTGAAATAACGCGCGGGATCGCGCGATTTGTGCACAGAAAAGGAAAGTCTCTCATAACAAAAAATGCTGTGCAGTATTTCCCCCTTCAAATTCTTTCACAGAGCTATGATTCTTCAGTAAGTATTTAAACAAAAAATGGGTCCGCGATTTTTATTTCTTTTATGGAATTTCTCAAAATCAATTCGTGAATCAGTCCCGGAAAAAATTGAGAATTTCTTCAAACGATCGTGGAAAAATATCGGAAATTTTGATAAAAGAGTGCAGAAAGTAATCGCCAATTTCGTTTAAAGATTGCGCAAAAAAATTACGAATTTCGATAAAGAATTGACGAAATTTTTTTTTCAAATTTCGTTAAAATGTTGCGGACAAGAGTAGAGAATTTTGTTAATTGGTACGGAAAGATATCGAGAATTTTTCCGAACGGTCGCGCAATACTATCCCGAATTTCGACAAATGATCTCCCTGTAAAAATATCAGTTTCGTCAATCAGTCGCAACAGAATATAAATTTCGTCAAAGGATCGCGGTAAAAACGAGAATCTCGTCAACGGATCGTAGAAAGAAAGCGCGAATTTCGTCAAAAGATTACAGAAAGAAAATGCAAATTTCATCAAAAGATCGTGGAAAGAAAACGCGAATTTCATCGAAGGATAGCGTGCTAAAGAAATACCAATTTCGTCAAAATATTATGGTAAAAAATGCGAATTTCGTCAAAGGATAGCGGTAAAAAACACAAACTTTGTCAAAGGTAAGTGGTGAAAAGTGCGGATTTCGACAAAAAATCCCGTAGAAAGACGTGAATTTCGTCACACGATTTTGGGAGAAAATTGTAAATATCATGAAATGATCACAGAATAAAATCGCGAATTTGTCAAAATTTACTGCACTGGGCTAAAAGGTTGAAACGGGGTTCCTTTTCTTACTTTCAAAAGAACGCCGTGGAACGAGAAAAAACTCTAAAAATCTTATACAAATTTTCAGAGGAAAAAAATCACTACATTGACTTGAAAGACTGCAACCATATTCCTTTCAAGAATGTCAAAAAATGGCCACGAAACACTAAATTCAACCAACTAACCAACCTGCAGATTAATTTGAATTTTCTGTGCTATTATTTTTCATTTACAAAGGAGACAGGGTATGTGCCCCCCCCCCCCTAGAGGTTTGCACGGGCCCGGGATTGGCTCGAGGCCCGTACCCGGCCCGGTCCGGCGGAATGAAGGTGAATTTTCAAACGGGCCGGGCCGACAGAATTAGGACAATTTTTTCAACGGGCCGGGCGACAGACAAAATAAACGGGCCGGGCCGGTGAAAAGATTGAACGGGCCGGGCTGGTGAAAAGATTGAACGGGCCTGCAGGGCCGGGCCGGGCCGATAAAAAAAATTAATCGGGCCTATCGGCCCAATATAAGAATTCAAGCGGAGCAGATAAAATACGAGCCATTTTCAATGAATATGATTTTCACGAGATGTATAAACGTGCGTCACGAGCCGATGCGAGTTTAACAAGATCAATATAGAAATGTAACATGTCCGTCGAAGAGACCGGCATCATACAGTTACAAGATGTCTGATTCCGAGTTTAATTTTTTTCAGCAGACTCGTGCCGGGACGGAACTGGTCTTAATCGATCTCAGGATGTGTAGGACAGTCATTTTGTTTTATAGTATTAGTAGTGATAATGAACTTCTCTTAACAGTATCTTTGGAAATATACCTTAAGGTGGTTCTCATATTCACTGCTCAACAATGCGAAACTTTCAGACACATTTTCAGACTCATTTTTAACTATAAAGGCATAAAATTGACAGGCCTGACTATTGAAGGCATTTGGAAACGAATAGCTTTTCCCATATTTGATAAATTACTTACAGAGATAACAGAGATTCTTGTCACGTGACTGTGCGTTCTTCTCCTTTCCTGTGCTATCGCTTCCGGAAATTCGCTTCAAAACGCTAACTTTGGCAGCATTTTCAGAAAGACATATTGCTTTTAACTATGAAAAAAAAAACCCGACATTTACATACCTTCTGAATAAAAATACCTGCCAATATTACGCTTTTCCGAAAAGAAATGAATTCATAAATGTGTCGAAATGCAGCTCCTTTGGATTTGAGAAAAGCCTTAAAAATGAGAAAAATATTTTCACAAATCTACTTTTTATTATACAGCTTCAAAAGTTATGTTTTTAATCTTTTATTCTGAACTACATTAATCTTTTAATGAATCGTTATTTGAATTTTGAAATGTCTGTAGACACGATGACTAAAACACGTAAGTAATCGTTAATGTTTACTATTGTGTGTTTTCTGTTTTGGGAACATCATAGTAATCTAAAATATACTGTAAAATGTTCCCATAAATATGTATGTAGAAAAAGAATTAAAAGAATCTTAATTAGATGTTGAGAAAAAACGGATTTTTTTTTTTTTTTTTTTGTAGAAATTGTGTCGGGCCGGGCCGAGAACTGTAAAAATGCAAACGGGCCGGGCTCGGGCCGAACTTTCAACTTTTACACCGGGCCGGGCCTGGAAACTCCGGCCCGTGCAGACCTCTACTCCCCCCCCCCCCCTTTACCTCGGATAATCGAAATTTGGAATTATCGTTTCACATTTGCATCCCCTTTCAAATTTTTTTTTGCTTCTTTCTTGACTTTAAACTACCAAAGCAAAGAGACAAATAGTATTTCTATCCTCGTCAAGAACTTGCGTTAATTTCTCATGAAATTGCAGAAACATGCAATAGAAAGAACGGCGTTATAAAAATCTCCCACAGACAAAGGACGTCAAAGTGGGATGGGATTATAAAGCCACCTTTTTGAAATACTATGACTAATACAGATTCTTGCAAATATTCTAGTTTAAAAAAAGATAACAACATAATTTTCTTTAAAAAGAAGAAAGAAAAAAAAGAATGCAGGTTTCTTTTTTTTAATCACATTTCAAAACTTAGCCATTTAGTTTTCTGAATTAAACTAATTGAACTCTGCTTTCACTTCTTTTTTCTTTTGTACATTTCGATTTTTTAAAATAATTGCGCTCGAGTGTGCGGAAACGGGGGGGGGGGGGGCACCCAGGGCACCCCCCCTGGTTACGCCTATGTGAACTACGTATTGACATGCCTAAATGCGTCGCACAGGTGTATGAGGAAGCGGCCAATATGGCTGATTATGTTAGTGGCGTCCAGTCTATAATTCGTCAGAGGTATCCAAAAAATAAATACGTCCAAATTGTGCAAAGCACCTGTTAAATTTTGCATTGTCCAACAACAAGCTGATTCCTGTCATCCGAAACTGTCTTGGAACTGTTGGTGACGACTTCCAAACTGAAATAATGATCCTAAGACTAACATTTAGACAGACAATTCGTGCAAACCCTCAAATTACATCCGCTGAAGAATATTACACGGTCACGGTCTTTATTTTCTGTGTAGAAAGTCTTATTTAAAATTTGACTTACAGATTAATTTCGAATGAAGACATTTCAACGCTTTAAGACCCGACCTACAAAATTGAGTAGGGGATTCAAAAGAAGAAAAAAAATTCCTATTTTTGTGCGATTTAAAGTCGAGCCTCCACCCACAGAAGTGCATGCATCCTCTCTTGGCATAATCTGACATCGGGTATTTTTAAAATATTTTTTTCAATCAAATATGATCCTATTAATTAGGGGAAACTTCCAAACATTTCATTTCTACCAAAAATCTTCCGGTCTTAAAGGGCTAACAGATTTCCAAGTACTTCTTCCAGGATTTGCTTTTCCAAAAAACCAAGCATATTAGAGAATATCTCTCAATATTTTGACGGTAAAGTGACAATGTCGCAAGTAAAAGTTGAATATGAATTATGGTGTGAGAGAATTGATAATATTGATACAAACACAGAACACAGAGGTCCAAAAATTTTTTAGAGTACTGTAACGCAACGTATTACAATAAGATCAAACACTTGCTGACAGTCTTGGATATAATCCTGGTAACAACAGCCAGTGCTGAAAGGTCTTTTTCAACAATGAAAAGAATTAAATCTTTGCCTCAAAGCATTATGGCCATGAGAGACCGTGAAACCTTGCAATGATTTCCATTCAATGGGACATTACAGTAGATCCTGATAAGGTAATGAACCTCACGACTGAGAAGTCACGAAGATTGCTTCTGTAGCACTAGTAAACTTATTGTATCAACAGTACTGCATTTATAATTATTCTAATTCTAATCAGAGAATGTTAAATATAAATATAATTTTTATGAGTACATATATCTGTAACAATTTTTTCTTTGGAAAAAATAATATGTTTATTAATTTGGTGGTTAATAATTTTAAGACCCTGCGCACATGCAAGACATTCGCATGCTAATATTAATCCTATGCTAGTGCTTTAAACCTATTCAAATTACTTGTTTGCATTTCAATATACAGGGTGTTTATAAAGTCCCAGACCCATTTTGATGTTTAATAACTCATAAAATAATAAAGATAGATTAAAATTAATAACATAAATGATTAGATAGACTCAAAAAGTTTCATGACCCTTGTCAATGAACTTCCACGTGTGCCCCCTTCGTCGCACGGAGAATATCAAGTTGATAGTCAATTTCATGCCAGGTAGCGGCAAGCATGTCGGCATCCACAGAGGCTATTGCGGTTGTAATTCTGGCTTTTAAGTCATCAATGTTCGACACTCTCCTCCTGTAAATATTGTCCTTTACAAATCCCCAAAGGAAAAAGTCCAGCGGTGTTGTATCAGGTGATCTGGGTGGCCAAGGAATTGAACCTCCTCGCCCAATCCATCTTCCTGGAAAATGGTCATTCAAAGAAGTACGAACGATGGTACCCCAATGAGGTGGTGCACCATCTTGTTGCAAAATGACATGTGGCTGAAGCTCTTCTAGTTGTGGAAATACGAAGTTTTCCAACATGTCTAAGTATACGACTGATGAGACCGTCTCTTCTGTAATAAAGAAAGGCCCAATGACTCGGTCATGCATTAGTCCACACCACACATTAATCTTTGGGGAATCCCTTACTGCCTCACGGTATTCATGGGGGTTTTCAGATCCCCATATGTGCACATTATGGCGATTAACAATGCCAGAAACATGAAAGGATGCTTCGTCGGAGAACATTATGCGCTTCAGAAAATAAGCATCATCTTTTATTCTCCTTAGCATGTCTGTTGCAAAGGCCATCCTCCTAGGCCTATCGTCCGGTTCCAAAACTTGAACAATTTGAACTTTGTATGCATGCAGTCTTAATTTTTTTCATAATAACCTTGTACACCGTCGAAATTGGCATAGCCAATTCTCTTGCCGCTGATCTCACAGATCTTCTAGGATTGTGTAAAAATGTCTCTCTTACACGCTCAACATCAAAATCACTTGTGCAGGGACATCCGGAATGTTTCTTATCTGCGATACTTCCAGTTTCTAGAAAATTCTTTTTCCACCGCAAGATGCTGCTTTTGGATGGAGGATCTTTTTGGTAAATTTTTCTGCAATTTCTCTGTTCTTGCACTATCGATTTTGTTTCTATGAACCACCATAAAATCTGTGCTTTCTCTTGTGGTGTATGCATTCTGCTTAATATCCGCTTGAATAAAACATCACATACAAAAGTAACATAGAACAAACACATCAAAAGTAAACATAACATTGCAATAGTTACCAAAAACAAAAGAGAGAAAAATGCAATTAATAAGCAGACGATATTTAGAAAAGTACAGTTATTTAGACAGGAAAATGAAATTATCTGAAATTAACCACACGAGCAGACGATATTTACAAAAGTAAAGATATTCAAGCCTGAAAAGGAAAATATGAGTTATTCCATCAATAAATGCCATAAGTTTGTTTATATCTTCATTATTTCATGAGTTATTAAACATCAAAATGGGTCCGGGACTTTATAAACACCCTGTATTTTAATGTTTTTCTCATGAGGCTCATCTCATACATTTTTCAGTTTGTGTTTTTTTATTTTCGTTGCAAATTTTCCCTAAAAACACTTCCGGTTTCCGAACAGATTTGGAAATTGAAACTGCTCTTGAAAACCATGGCCGGGATCAAGATAGATTTTGTGCTGTTAGCGAAACGAGATTAACAAATCTGAAAATTTGCTCACTTGAAACAGCAAAAAGTTCACAAAAATGCAGTCTTCAGATTGGACAATCTCGTTTCGCTAACAGCGCAAAATCTATCTGTATCTCGGCCTAAAAATTGTAACAGAACTAGAAAAAATACAAAATAACAATTTTTGACATGGAAATCAAGGATCCTATGCCGAAATATACCTTAGGTTAAGCCTTGTTTATTTTTTTAATTATGCAAATTACTGCTGTTAGATAAAAAAAAAAAATCCAAGATTAAGCCCCCTTCGAAAGGAAATCCTGGCTATGGGCCTGTCTGTACCTGTATGAATTTATTTCACTGAACTTGTGTTTATTTAATTTTCGTAATGAATATTTTATTTTATTTTACTTTTGGTGTTAAAAAATTTTTAAGACAAATTTGAAAGTATATAATTTTCTCTTAAAGAAAATAAATTGCGTCTATTTTGTCATTGATTTCATAATAAGTTAGAAATCTAGATGACGTAAAGGTTATCTTTAAGAATTTAATTTTGAAAGTAGAATCTTTGGTGGATTCAGATTAAATCACAAGAGTAATTTAAGAACAAAGTTGTTCTGTTAAACCATATATCTTACTTACTGATTTGAAAATAAAATTTTGTGTTCTTTGAGAAAACATTTCGTTTTGAATTTAATAAACTATATTTTATTAAAATGGTATCTTTTGACAGATATTTATGTTAGAATATATATATATATATTTTTTTTTGTGAGTAAGTTGTTTTGATTTGAATAACGAAATGATCTGAACAACATTGATTTATGAAATGACGAAATTGTGTTCCGAATAGAACTTTTACAGGAATAAGTTTTCATATATATTAAACATTTAAATTTGAATTGGTTTTTAACCCTTTGAGGGGCAAGTAATTGTGTTTCTGTAATGTTGAATTCACACCGAAATCTGCAAAAAGATTTATTGCTAAATACGGAAAAGCAATTTTACGACTTTTTACACCAAAGTTAGAAAAGAAAAATTTTATAAAATTTTTCTGGTGCAAATCTTCATTAATCGTAAGTGGGATAAAATATATCCCATCGGCCCTCAAGGGGTTAAATATAAAAGAATTTTGGATACTTTTCGCTTAGTTGGGTGCCAGCTTTATATATACACATATATATGTATGCATATATATCTACACACACACACACATATATATATATATACATATGTGGGAATAAAAGATAAGACTTAATGGTTAAATGAACGTGATATCTCAAGCGAGACTCGTAAAAGTGAATTCAAAATTGCTAAGCGAGATGTGGTTGTTCTATAGATATTCAGCAATAGAGATGGTTGTTTTTTTTTTTAACATAAGGCTCAGGGAAGCTTGTGCGAGTTCTACAATGTTATTTTGAATATTAAGCTGTATGTTTGGTGATATATTAAACCTTTTTATACACATTCACAGTTTGAAGAGTATCAGTTTTGATTAAGTAATATATTATTTGCATTAAAACCCACAGTTTTGGGGGCTCGGCCGGGATTTGGACTCTTTGGATTGGATTTGGATGATTTGAATTTGAATAACGAAGCTATTTTGTGCTTGAATCAAAAAATAAAAGTATTTTTCTAAACTGAAATTTATAATAAGAAAAAATGAACTGTTCGTCTGATGTATAATGATTACAGATGATCCGTAATCAAGCCTACGAGATAGTGTAATATTTTGTTCTGTTGAAGTGTCAACAAATTGAATAATGTCTGTCGTGAATAAAGCTAGAAAAGCAGATTTGTTTACATTGTGTGATGACCCAGGTACAGTTGCGCCTCAGAGTTCAAGAATAATTGACTTGATAAAGTTGGTGAGTGAATCCAATGATTATGAAGAAAATTTTGTTAAAGTTCGACTTGAAGTCATTGCTGCTGAGAGAGCAGAAAAGGAAGAAAGAAGGCTAGAAGCAGAAAAGAAAGAAAAAAGGCTAGAAGCAAAAAAGGAAGAAAGAAGGCTAGAAGCAGAAAGAATATTAGAGGAAAAGAAATTAGCGACAGAATCAGAAAGAGAAGTAAAGAAATTGCAAATTAAATACGAATTAAGAAAAATTGAGCTTCAAGGCAATATGACAAGGATAAGTGACGGTTCGGCAGTAACTGGTTCAGGTAAGCAACCAGATTTGTTCAAATTGATGCCACATTTTGACGGGAAGGGTGATATTAGTATCTATTTAGCTTTATTTGAGAGACAAATTTCTAGGAGGAATATAGTAAAAGAAAATTGGGTAATGCATTTATTAAGTTTAATTCCGCTACAAATTGCTAATTTTATAGCTAGAGAACCAAAAACATTAACAAATGACTACGATTACGTAAAAAACCTGCTTCTTAAGAGATTGCTTAAAAGATTGAAAATGACACCAGAAGAGTTTAGGCAAAAATTAATGTCGCATAAGAAAGAATATTCATCCACTTGGCGCGATCTAGCATTTGGGTTAAATTATTTGGAAGAATGGATTAGCAGTCTTGATGTATCTAATTTTGAAACCTTGAATTAATAGTAGATCAAATCAAGTGAATATTACCTATAGAAATGAAAGAACATTTTATTGATGATCTTCCAAAAACTAAAAATTGAGAGGTATTAGTAAATAAACTAGACGATTATGAAACAGCAAGACGTAGTTTTAAAATCATGAATAGAAATTCACACCAATTTGAAGATGGGAAGTCCAAAATGCATGAAAATAGTAATACAAAACCATGGTTACCAACTCAAAGTTATGATAATTTATGAAAACAACAATTTATAAATAGTAATAGCAGCCAAAATCATCAGAGCCAAAACCCGCGATTATCCAATCACAAAGAAGTGAATTGCGCAGTAATCAAAGGAAAAAACAGCGCCAAGCCGGATCGCATGATAGATATTGATATTAATAGCGAAAAGGCACATGTCTTAATAGATACTGGAAGTGATATCAGTTTGGTGAGTTATGAATATTATACTAAGCTGGGATCGCCAAAATTATGTTCAAATAATATCTCTTTGTCAGGCATAGATGAAGTAGTTGTTTATCCTAAAGGATACTTTCCCTGTGAATTTAATATTGATGGGTTTCTAATCACAGCAAATTTGTATGTTTTAAAATCTCTTGCATATGATATTTTATTGGGATATGATGTGATTAACAAATTAAATTTGGCGATAGACAAGAACGGAATTAAAATCGTTGGCGAACACAACAATGTTCAAGCAGGTTACATTGAAGTTCTGAAGAATTCTATTATAAAATTGAATTACGCTGCCAGAAGTAATAATGAAATGAAAGCATCATTGTTGGATAATTCACGTGATGAAAATATTATAGTTGCATATGATAATAATGCACGAGATAATTTCTTGATTAATTTAGCGAGCGCCATTGATGATGATGAAGTTGATTTTAATCACGTGAGAAATTTGAAAATAAGAAAAGAAATAAATAAATTAGTAAAGGAATACAAACAAAATAAATCAAAAGATACAGGATCACGGATGGGCATAAATTTATCTGATGAAATTGATAGTCCTGCACATGATAGAAGAGGCTATGTAAAAGATTGCCGTAGGAATTTCGATCATAGGGAAAAGAACAGAAATTTTAATAGACCAATTGATAACAGAAGCAATAATAGATATGGCCAAAGATATGATAAACAGCCATTTAACCATGGAAATTACAATAAATATAGATATGGGAAACACAGTTCAGAGAATTTTTACCAAGATGAATCAGAGATTCCCCAAAATTTTGAGACTAAAAATTCTTTGATATCTCAAGATATGACAGAATGTGAAGGTTTGGTGAATAGTTTATCACCTAACGATGCACTTGAGAAGCTAGAAAGTGCTTCACCTACTTCAAAAGCAAAGTATAATCCAAATTTTTCTCCTAGGTACAAAAATAGAGGCTACTATCATGGTCGAAATAATTATAATTATGATGGTCGACGATCAGGTAGAGGTAGCTATAATGAGCAAAGAAATTCCCAACCATCAAACAGGTATAGTGTACAGCGAGCTGAACACTCGTCTAGCAAATTTGAAAAGAGATAGGAAAATCTTAGAACTCATGCTCATGATAATTACAAATCGGATTATAGGTCTGGAAGTTACAGACGTGATAATGGGTACAATGGAAAACAAAGGTATAATGACAGTAGAAATAATTCTTATCATGGATTTAAAAGAACTTATAGTGGAAGAGATGCTTATTCCAATTCTTATCATTCTAGAGGCAATAGGTATGCTGATTCTAAAGATAGAGATCAATATGCAGAAAGAAATTACAAAAAAAATATTTTGAAAATACAAGAAGAAAAAAAGAAAAAATTTAATGAAAAGAGGAAAGAGCCTAAAAGATATAAATTAATAATCTTGTGGCAATCCAAAGAACGCAGTACAGCACAGGTATGAAGTTAAACGAAAAATTCCATGGACCATATAAAGTCACTAAAGTAAAGTCATGCGATCGTTATGATGTAGAAAAAATTGGAGACCATGATGGTCCCAACAAGACATCAACTGCTGCAGAAGCCGTGGGGTACGCATCTGCATAATGTGAGATGTTTTCATTTTATGTTTTATCTGTTTACTTGTCTAAATTTACGTGTTTAAATTTTTATCAGAAGTAACTGATGAGGTAGCCAGAAAAGTTAGAATGACCAAAAATGTGGGAATAAAAGATAAGACTATGGTTAAATAAACATAATATCTCAAGCGAGACTCATAAAACGTGAACTCAAAATTGCAGAGCGAGATGTGGTTGTTCTATAGATATTCAGCGATGGAGTTAATTGTTTTTTTGTTTTTTTTTTACGCAAGGTTCAGGGAAGATTGTGCGAGTTCTACAATGTTATTTTGAATATTAAGCTGTATATTTGGTGATGTATTAAACCTTTTTATACATATTCACGGTTTGAAGACTATCAGTTTTGATTAAGTAATATATTATTCACATTAAAACCCACACACATATATATATATGTGTATACACATATATATGTGTGTACACATATATATGTGTGTATATATACATATGTGTATATACATATATGTGTGCATATATAACAGTGGTGCCCGGCTAACCAAAAAGTACCGAATTTTGTTTCCCAGTACGAAAGTAGATTGTGTTCTTTTGAGAACGATTTTGAATTATTTTTGCTAGTAATGCAATTTTAATTAATTTTGAATTATTGTGTTCTTAAAACTAAAATAGAAAGTGTTCTTTTGAGAACAAAATTTTTAAACATTCTTGCTTGACGTCATGTTACTTTTTTTTTTCTTAGAATGATGGTACTTTTCGGTTAGCCGGGCACCAGTCTTATACATACATATATGTATACATATACAAATATTGTATATATATACATGTACATATATGTAAATATATATGTATATATGCATACATTTATACATACATATATATGCATATATAACACTGGCGCCCAGCTAACCGAAAAATACCAGAAAGATATTTAAAATCAAGAACTGTGTAGTTATAATTTAGTTTTGTTTTATTTTGAGAGTTAATATCGAAGTTATAGAATTTTTTGTGTTTTATTATAAGTATAGCAGTGATGGAACAACATAGGCCTCATTTTGGAGCAGCAAAAAGCCATTTTGGAGCAGCAAAAATGCTCATTTTGGAGCATCAAAATGTCATTTTGGTATTCTTTGACGAAATTCACATTTTTTTTTTGCAATTCTTTGACAAAATTCGCTTTTCTTCTGCAATTCTTTTATGAAATTCGCGTTTTCCTGTGATTCTTTGGTGAAATTAGGGTTTTTCCTGCGATTCTTTGACGAAATTAGCGTTTTTCCTGAGATTCTTTGACCAAATTCGCATTTTTCCGCGACTCTTTCACAAAATTCACGTTTTTTCGCAATCCTTTGAGGAAATTTGCGTGTTTTTCGCAATCTTTTTGACCAAATAAGCGTATTGTTTGCAATCTTTTGATGAAATTTGCGTATTGTTCGCAATCGTTTGACCAAATTCGCGTTATTCGGACCCTTTGTTGAAATCAGCATGTTTTTCGCTATCTTTTGACGAAATTAGCGTGTTTTTCGAAATCTTTTGATGAAATTTGCAGTTTTTTGCGATCTTTTGACAAAATGTGCGGTTTTTTGCAACCTTTTGATGAAATTTACGGTTTTTTCTGCGATTTTTTAACAAAATTCATGTTTTTTCACAATCTTTTGACCCCTTTTTGTTCGTTTATGACATAATTAGCGATCTTTTGACAAAATTCACATTTTTTTTTTTTTTTTTCCACGATCCTTTGACAAAATTTGCGTGTGTTTTCGCGATCTTTTGACAAAATTTACGTGTTTTTTGCGACCTTTTGATGAAATTTGCAGGGTTTTTTCTGTTGAGATACTTACCCATAAGTAATATCTCAGTAAATTAATTTAGCAGAATGAATTAAGCAAATGGAAATGTAAGTGCTTTATGTCCCAACCTCGGATGAAAATTACGTTAAACTATTAAATCTATTATAACTAAAACCTTAAATGAAATTAAAATGTTTAAACAGTTTAATGAAATTAACTTGCTGAAATACAATAAAACAAAGTGAAACTAATATGTGATCTAAATAACGAAAGACAAATTTAAAAGAAACAAAACATTTATTTAAATTTAGTCAAAAACAAAAAAACAAATAAATTAACTAAAAGAATAAAATACATAAAACATACCTCAATCAGTTTTAACTTTAGAAGACACTAATTATGCATTTACGTATAGAACAAATTGCACTGAGTAACACTCCATGACACACTACTGCAGAAGTATAAAAATATAAAACATCTTTCTATTCAGTGCTCCAGAGCTCCATAAATAATTTGTTATTGAAAAGCTATACTTCGTTTTAAACTAACTCCAGCACTTCCAGCGATATCATAACAGCAGTATAAAAACAATCGTCATTTCCACCAGGAAAACCGATAGATAAACAACAGTCCGGAAATACGATCACAAGCTCATCCTTCAATGTCGAGGAATTCGGAAACAGCTCAGCTGACACTCCAATACAAGAAACGTCTTCATTTCGAATATACACCAAAAAGGTTCTCGAAGATAGAGGTCACACAATGCAGCCTACACTATTCCATCGGATGACTTAAAAATGAAATGTAGATCAGTTGATATCAATATGGAAAAACCAGGAAGAGAAAAACCTTAACCTTCACCGTGCGTTTTCAATTTAAACAAGCCTCCATGCCGATAAAACATAAAAAACACCTGCTCACATCATGCTGAAAGGGTAAATCCCAACTGGCGAAGAAACATGCTGGCCAAAGCATATTTATATGATTCGGACATGCGTACCAACTGCCGGCATATGCAAAACAGATGGCTTCCAGAATGATTGGAGACTTATGACGCACTCTACCGGACAACTAACGCCATCTCGTGACGATCGGGAGTACTGCTCAACTATCATACGTGGAAAACGATTTCCGAAAACCGCGATGTTTTGAAAGACAGGTGACCGGCAGAAGAAAATACGATTAAAGGTAAACTGTAACTAAGGATGAAAGCAAATCAAATAAAGGATTTTAAGGATATATAACTATGGAAAACAAGGATATGAGGTAAGTAGAATCTGTATTTATATTGTAAATAAAGAAAGGCTGTTTCAGCTAAAAATGTAAATAAGTTGTAGAGCTAAAGTAGTACGGTGACAAGATACGGTGACAGCTTGTTATTCCTAATATTTTCGCTATATTTTAACGAAAGTAGTGTTTTTTCACGATCTTTTGACCATGTTTTGTTCGTTTTTTGATGAAGTTAGCTATCCTTTGGCAAAATTCACGTTTTTTTTTTTTTGTGTGTGTGTGATCCTTTGACAAAATTCGAGTGTTTTTCGCGATCTTTTGACGAAATTCGCGTGTTTTTCGCCATCTTTTGACAAAATTTGCGTGTTTTTCGCGATCTTCTGACAAAATTAGCATTTTATTCGCGATCTTTTAACGAAATCACGTTTTTCGCAATCTTTTGACCGCATTTTGTTCGTTTTTAGACGAAATGAGCAATCCTTTGTTAAAATTCACGGTTTTTTTCATGATCGTTTAACAAACATTGCGTGTTTTTCGCGATCTTTTGACCAAATTCGCATGGTTTTCGCAATCTTTTGGTGAAATTTGGGTGGAAAATGACTGATTTGGCTCAAGAATTATTATCGAATTGGCACAGTTGGGCGCAATTTTGTAGAAAAATGATCGTTTTGGCTCAGAAATGTGCAGCATTATCGATTTGCCGCAGCTGTTCCATCAGTGGTATAGGGATATCGTATGACGTAACTGCAAATCCAAACTAGTTCAATTTTGGTTTACCTCCCTAAGGAAAGAGTTATTTTGGAGTTAGATGTGAAATAAATAAAAATTTTATATTTTAATGATATTACAGTAATTTGCATTTATATTGTATTTTGAATATATTTTTTTTGCGTGTAGGGTTTAATCTAGAGCAGTGGTTCCCAACCTTTTTTTGGCCATGCCCCACCTAAGCATCTATAAAATCATGATGTCCCCCTCCCTTCTATATCATATAAATATTGTCGCATAAAAAATGAACTTCCATTTTCCCAGATCGATCCTAAAATAGCATTAACTCTGATAAGTGATTTCACATTCTTTAATTTATCAAAATCATATTTTTTTTAATTACAAGTATGCTTTTAATCTAACTCCATGAATGCAGTGATGCCATGGATCTTTTCATTTACATCTGCAAAAGTTTTATTGTTTTTTGGCAACTTACATCAAATTTAAATGTGAAGAAAAATAGTCTACATTTTTATTTTCGTAAAATTTCTTGAAATCTCTCTCATATTTTGTATTACATCTGATTGAATTGATACATTTTATATGGATTTTAGTACTTCATTAAGAATAAGGGATATTTGTTTATCGCCAAGACTGTATGGATAACATAATTCACAGGTGAAATTTCCGGATTCACGCTTATATCCATTTTAAGTTACTATTTTACTTTCCTCTTATAACATTATTCTTTGATAGTGGGCTTTTTTCCCCATTATTATTATTTGGCCACCATGTTTTCTCCCATTTTAAATTTTAAAATGCATATGTCATGAATGTCATATTCTGTATGTGGTCTGCAGAAGATCTATAAGAAGTTTACTTTCAACCATTTCCTTCTGTGATGTGCAAGGAGTTTTATTAATTTCATAAATGTAGCACCTCATTTAGATCCTTCAAAACATTTTTTTATATTACACATGTCTAAATAGTCAATTTTAGATATACCCTACTAAATTTCATATGTAAAATTTCCCTCATACAAGTTTTTTTTTAATAAATAGTATATAAAAAAAGATAAGTGTAATTTACTAAAATATTATTAGAACCAGGAAAATTAAAATAATTTTTAATATATAAAAGGTGTCAAATTATATAAAAGAAATTCACATAATTATTCCGGTGTCAGTGTATTTTTGAACTTTTAAATGGGATCGTTTTGAAAATTAATTTTTATTCAGTTATTTTTAATTTTGTTTATCTAATATTTCTATTTTTAGACTAAAACACTACTTTCATCAGAAAATTTGTTAGTAAGAAATCTGAAATTGCCCCCTGAAAAGTCATACTGCCCCCCTGTGGGGCGTACGCCCCACATTGGGAACCAAATGGAAACCACATTAGAGCTAGCCAAATAGCCAAATAGCGAGAGCCAAAGAAATATGCTACATCATTCTCATTTTGTTGTTCTGCATTTCGTAAACCTGCTGTCGTTGCACAAAAAAAAAAAAAAAAAAAAAAAATCTCAGATTGCATCCGCGCTGTGACAACACTTCAAAATTTGTCTCATACTCTCTATGCAAGCGTCTTCAAACAGTGTGACATCATTTGCATCAGATAAGGCTCCAGCATATGGCAAAAATGAAAATCACAGATTGTATAAGCATGGGATATGATGTGCAATAGCTTTGAATCATCAATGTGCCAGATGCATGTCGTATAAACAGGGGCGTAGCTACAGATACTTTTTCAGGGGGGGGGGGGGGGGGGGGGAAACTCAAAAATTTCCCAACTTGAAACTAATTGCTCTATTTTCCAACTGAAATGATATGTGCTGTGTCTGTTTAATGATAACGACACTTATCTATAAAAAAATTTCCTTCCAAGGAAAATACTAAAACTAAAAACATAAAAACTATAACTATTGATTAATTTAATGAAAGATTTTGTCTTCTATTGTGTACGAGTCATAATCGTACTTCATATTAAAATAGCCTCATGATATTTTGAGATTTTTGAGAAAGGAACAAAGTTTTGGAGGAAACAGATTAGAGAAATGTTGATGGACAACAGTAGAGAAATTCAGGTCTGGTAGATGTATGATATTTTCGTAGCACGGAGAAACGCAATGATAATTTGAGTCTTGCTGCTTTTTGTATTTCTTTTGATAATTTAACTAGTTTACTATTACAGAACTCAGAAAAGTAGTCATCAAAACAATAAAAAAAATATTTTTTTTTTTTACTATTATTTTAAAAAAAGAAAAAGTGTTTCAAAAATATGGAATTTCCTAACTCGAAGCTCAAATTTTCCAAGTTCACATATATTGGAGGGGGAGGCTCCCCTTCCCCCATAGCAACGCCTCTGCATATAAACTTTTCAGACTTGAATTTATGCAGGTTCTGGCTACAACGTGTAAAGACATGAAACTAGCTTATTGTTTTTTTTTTTTTCCATAAAAATGGCATTACTGGCATGTTTCCCAATGTGACTTCTTTGTATGAATTTGTAACATCACTTTTATTGTCTACAGCTACAGCAGACTGTGAGGGAGGATTCAGTCTCATGAATATAACAAAAACTGGCTTGAGAAACAAACTGAAAATCAAGAATTTAAGTAACTTAATGATGAATAATTTGGAAGGGGAATTTTGAAAAGAATTTCCATTAAAAAAAACATTTGTTATGTGGTATACAGCCACATCTCGAAGGGTCAATCTTACAGAGTGATGAATTTGTTTGTATATTGTGTAACTAAAAATAATACTCATGTACAGTCAGGGCCTGATTAATGCACGGGCCTCTGGGGCCTCAGCCCTGGGCCCACCAATTTCAGGTGCCCACAAATTTGTGTGTATTTTCTCACAATTTAAGTTTTTCCACTGTTTGCATTTTATATTTTGGTCCCTGACGTAAAAACAAAGTTTTACTATAATAAAGAAACTCCATATTTAATTTTTCTGTGTTTGTGAATTATACAAATGCTTATTTGAGAAAGTGGACTGTAATTCATTTTCTTGAGTATTCTTGATTTTTTTTTTTTTTTTTTTTTGAAAATTTTTTTGAATTTTTTTTTTTTTTTTTTTTTTTTTTTTTTTTTGTAAACTTGAAACTTTTACCCAAACAACTTTGTCAACTCATCAAATGAAGCTACTTTTTTTCTGAAAGTGTCGCCGGGAATGGGGAGGTAGGGGGGGCAAACTTTTCAACAGGCCCTGGGCCCAACTTCAGCTTGATCGGGCTCTGTGTACAGTACAGGACCTATTATCCGGAATCCTTGGGACCGAAGGCTTTCCGGGTTTTGTAATTTTATTGGATTTCGGGTCCTCCCGAATTCCGTCAAAAAATCACAGAAAAAACGCAAACTTTGTCAAAGAATCGTGAAAAAACACAAAATTCTTCCAAGTACCACAAAAAAAGTGAAAATTGCATCAAAATATAGGCAAAAAAAAAAAAATCTTCAAAGGGTCGATAAAGCCCATCGCAAATTCATCAAAAGATCGCGAAAAAATCCGCAAATTTCGTCGTAAGATCGTGTAAAACACTGCAAATTTCATCAAAAGATTGTGAAAAAAACTGCAAATTTTGTCAAAATATCGCAAAAAAAAAATGAAATTTCGTAAAACGATCGCAAAAAACACGCAAATTTAGTAGAAGGATCGTGGAAAAAAAAAACGCAAATTTCGTCAAAACCTCGTGGAAAAAAAATGCAAATTTCATCAAAAGATAGCGAAAAAAAAGATTCTTCAAAGGACCGCAAAAAAAAAACCCTTAATTTCATCAAATGATTGCATAAAAATGTGAATTTCGTTAAAGGATCGCGGAAAAAACGCATAATTAGTGCCGAGGGGTCCCCCCCCCCTCTCCTCTTCTGTAAACTTTTAAAAAAATTTGCTGCGAATTTCAGATTTTTTTTACTTAGAATTACCCCTGATTCAAGTAACACAATTGTGTAGCCATAATATTTTATCGAAGTGAGAGGGAGGGTGTGAAATATCTGACGATTTTTTTAAAAAACAAAGTTGGGCAAGGGGGGGGGGGCAATATCAAAGGGGGACACCACGTTATCTCATCACTGATGTAACATATTTTAGTGGTTACACATTGCAACACAATAGAGAAAAAAAATAGGAATCTGTAAAATTTTCGAAAAATTTCAGAAATTGCAAAATTTTAGTAAAAAATTTACAAATTTAGAAAATTTTCAAATTTTTTTTTCTGGATTTTGGGATTCCGGATAATGGGTCCTGTACTGTATATAGAAATTTTGTATAAATAAAACTGTTTTTTTCTTTGGCTAAAGCTATTTTTATTTGGCTAGAAGTTATTGGTTGCAATTAGCGAAAAAGCTAAAAATCCCTTTTTTCTAGATCTATCCCTAGCGCAGGGCTACCAACACATTTTAGCCTCCTAAAAGAGGAAAAGGGGACCATTTTTATTTTAAAAGGGGACTTTGGGAGACCATTTATATTAAAAAGGGGACTTTGGGGGACCATGTCAAAAAATACTGCAGCGAGTTTTCTAAATATGCAAGCAAATTTTTAAAAATTACCCCATAAAAAATGTTAATTGGTTATCCTTATAAGGATGGGTCACTAAAAAGTACACTCAGCCAAATATTCTACTGCAAGAAGATAAGAAGTATTCCAACATTCTGTACTCACATTGATAATTCTCCTTAATATGTTTATGTCGGCGCGGTGGGTCACACTCTACTGTTTCAGAGCTGCCAAGTCTCCGGATTTTTCGATACCAGTATTTTAATACAGAAAATGTTGTTTTATTTAATTAGAATTGGGTGATTTAAAGGAACAACTTTTTCTCTAAAATAACAGTGGTGTGCAAAAAGTCGGAGACTTGACAACTCTGATACAGTCGAGTGTGACCCACCGGACCAGCGTGAACGTGTTAAAGGAGCTTTTAATTTAAATTGAGACTTTCTTAAGGGAAGACACGACTGGGTGCAATCCTATGGGAAATATGTGAGCTTTAAGGCCTGTTTTCTCGGAAACTACCTGACCGACTGTGATGAAATTTGGAATCCATATTCACTGGATTATGCATGCTCAAGACTTATGGCAGACAGTTTTATTCTGTGACAATTTTTTTTATTTTAGAGAAATGGCAATTTTTCTGAAATTTTATTAAATTTTTTTTAAACTGTCTACCACATATGTATGCTGTTATCTTATATTTATACTCTACCACAAAAAAAAATATATATATATATATATATCAAAATCGCTTGAGTACTTTATGAGATAATGGGATTTTTATCTGAAAAATACGATTTTTCAGGAGATCAAAAAAACATAAATATTCACAATTCTCGCTCTTTGCAAATGACAAATTAAGTTTTCTGATTACATATCGACAGAACAGACTTTGGGAGTGTCAATAGTCGGTCAAATGTTTGTACACCTTTTTAAAACCTTCTCATAATTGAATCAAAAGATGCCAACTTTTCGTGTTTTGTTTTGTGTTGAACTGAGACTTTTATCATTTGAGCTTGCACTTTGTGTTACAAAATGACAAAGACAAAAAGTGTTTTTGAGGGAAGACAAGAATGGGTGCAATCATAGGGAGGGAATGCGAGCTTTAACCCCTGTTTCTTCAGAAACTACCCGACTGATTTTGATGAAATTCTGAATCCCTATTCACTGGATAATGCTCAAAACTTATGGCAGACAGTTTTTTTTCTGCAGCTAAAACTTCTTATTTTAGAGCAATCACAATTTTTCAAAAATGTTTTTTTCTGAAACTAATTAAAATATTTTAAAACTGTCTACCACATATGATCTTATATTTGTACTCTACCAACAAAATTTTTTTTTTATCAAAATCACTCAAGTACTTTAGGAGTTGGTAGGGTTTTTAGCTGAAAAGTACAATTTTTCGAAAAATTACAAAACTTAGACACTTCTAATTTGTGTGAAGTTCTTGCAATGTTTTATCAAACACATGAATTAAAGAATATATAAACATTTGGATGAAGTTTAGTTACACATGATAAATGCGTATAAAATGCTAGAGTAAAATTAATGTGAGTGGGCGTGCCGTCCCAGTCGTGTCTTCCCTTAGCGTGAGTAGGTGTAGTGTCCCAGTCTTGCCTTCCCTTGAATTTTTACAATTATTTCTAATGGCCAGAAAAAAAAAAAAAAACTGGGCATACCAATGGATTCAGAAAGATTCAAAGAATTTTTTAAGTCAATAAAAAAAGTATGTTTTTCAAAGAATTTCACTGATGTCTTTCCTTAATACTTATAACAGCAAAAAAAAAAAATGATTTACAATAAAATATAAACACTAAAAATTAATGCATCTAAGAAAATATCAAATCAATTGTTAACAGAGTAGCACACTAGCAATTACAAAGTATAGAGCATTTCTTCGAATTTAATACGGAGCAACAGTGATCAATGAATAAATAAAAGGAAAAGTGCCCAGTTAAACTGATGGCATTGAGCTCAGAGGCTATTTACACTAATTGTAAAGTATACTCTTATTTCAAAGAATAACGCCCTTTGAAAAATAAATTAAGGGGGGGACTAGTTCCCCCACTGTTTCACATCTTTATACGTAATCAATGAGCCTCCAAATCTCATCAGGGAAACACCTTATCAGAATAAACCTGTATATCAAATTTGAATCATATTGGATAGAAAAATCCATTTATCTAAATTAAGGGAGGTATTTGCCTCCCGTGCCCCCCTTTAGACTTAAATAATAAACCTTCAAATCTAATCAGGGAAGTTCATAATCAGAATGAGCCGGTACACCAAAATTTTAAGAAAATCTGATAATTCTGCACGAAAAACTCATTTACTTCAGTTAAGGGGGGGGGGGGGGAGGGGGGCGTGCCCCCGTTCCCCTTTATACTTAACCAATGAACCCTCAAAACTTATCAGGGAAGCGCCTTATCAGAATGAACCTAGAAAAAAATTTGAAGCAAATGGGATATTTCTATCAAGAATTATCACGTTACGTACATACATACATACATACATACATACATACAGAGTCGGCGGGCACATTAGCTCTCAGGCTTTGATAGCCTGTGAGCTAAAAAAGCACAGCGTAACAGCAACTCCTGTTGAGTATTAAAATTAGATTAACTATTGATTAGATATTGTTAATTATTAATCTCAAGCATAAAATTTAATTCCTTTGTACTACCCAATAAAAGCTGAAATAAGGGTCATTCCATGTGAAATCAACCAATTTAAAGAAAAGTTGTTGCACCATAGTCACAGATTTTTTTAAAATTTTTATTACAGACAGATGTAGTAGTGAAACCATCAAATCTAAAATTTTAAGATAATTTGTGCAATATTGACTGAGATATAGCCTTTTGAAAATTGATCATTTTTACCAAATGGCGGCCATCTTGGATGCTATCCCTATGTCTATAAATGTCCATAACTTGACAACTAATGACTCAAATTTTATATTTCTGGTACCAATTTAAAGCTATTTGTATAAAGAATGCATATATGATATTAAAATAAAAGTAATTTTTTATTTTAATACTGTATTACATTCAAACTGAAAATATCACCCTCAAAAAATGACTTACTGTAATAGGCCATAAAAAAATGACCCATCATAATTTTCTTTCAAACTTGCTAAAAACATTGCTCCATATGTGTACTTTAAATAGAAAAAAAATTGGAGAGGTAAAATTTTTCGTTTAAAAAAAATAGCTTTTTACACATAGGATGTCACTTACTAAGCAGTGACTATCTTAAAACATGTAAATATCCCTGATTTAAGAAATAATGGCCAAAACTAAATATTTTTTTAATCCCTGAATTAATGTAAAACTATAATGAAATATAATCTCATAAGTTTTTTGTAGGACCATCCTCCAATTGCTCCCCTCCCCACCCCCCCACCCCAAAAAAAAAGAGAAGTCATTGCTAAAAATGTATAATTGAAAAAATTTAACACTGAAGAAAATAAGAAAATAAATAAAGAATATAATGTATAATTGTGAAAAACCTTTAAATGCAATATATATAAATGAGATTTCACTGCATGTGTATATGTGGAATCTATTCAAAACGTTTTCCATGCAAGAAATTCAATTTTTATACCTAAATTTCTATTTCTTACTTTAAAAATTGCTCACTTAAAAAGTTTTACATTTGTATGTGACTTTATAGAAAAATTCTGCTGTATGCATGTATTTACATCATTCAAGTTGCATTAAATATTCAGATATAAATATGTCTGTTTATGTATTTTCTATTTCAATAAATTTACATACTAAGAATGACAGAATTCATGAAATGAATGCTAATCTTGCATAATCTATTTTCCTTATTATTTGAATTCAAAACATGATGTAATAATGCATCATCTTCTATCCTGATGTAATATTGCATCATGTTATATGTTTATGCAATTTTATCATAATGTATCCAACAAATCTTTTGTTGAAAATTTTTGTGGGTAAGCTTATTATAAACTGCATTATATATAAAATTTTAAATAAAAAAAATATTTAACATAATTTATGAATTATTGCATCATGTTGTATGCTGATGCAATTTTGGGAAAAGATTGCTGCTGTATCGTCATCTGTTTTCTAATTGGTTGTAATTAAAGTATGATGAAATATTACATCATAATGTACAAAAAAATTTGACTATCCCTTTTAAACATCATTTCTGTTGATGTTTTCAATGTAGTATGCACTGGCATAGAATAGTTATTTTGTGCTTAAGATTCTACAGTGGACATGGAGTGTTTTGTATGCAAGAAACTTGGTGTTTCATTGAGTACTGATCTGATTCCTGTTCTTCAATTGTCTTCACGTGATTTGCAGTTATTAAAAAAAAGATTGCATTATGTAATCCCAGATGAAAAATGCTTTGTCCATGGAAATAGTATATGCAAGGTTCACAAGGATAAATATCTAAAATGGTATATTTTAAGACAGAGACAGTGTTGTGATCCATTTAATAAACATCCAAATAGCATCAGAGCAAAATCACTAAAAACAATATCATTAGATATGTCTAAAACAAATCCAGATATCCTCATTCCAGGAAAAAAATTGTGTGTTTCCTGTTATTCATCAGTAAATATGAAAAAAATGTCTATTGTTGACAGGATAACCACCTCAGGAACAGAAAGCCCCTCTGATTCAGATTTTAATGAACCCACAGTAGTAATAGAACAATTAAACAAAAGTTGTGAATTGTTAGAGTTATCGCCAATAAAGGTAAGTAGGCGTACCTCAAAGAGAAAACTTAATTACATCAAAAGAAAGTTTCAAAAATAACTAAGTGTGTTGCAACTAAAGCAGCTACAGTATTAGGTGTTGAAACGATAAATAAGCCTCAAAATAGTAAAGACACAACTTGTCCTAACTGCACATCTATGATGGATAAATTATTGGAGAAGTTTACAAACGCATGTTTTAAAGAAAAAGTTCAAATTCTAACACTAGTTCCAGATTCATGGACAATACAGAAAACAATGACTTATTTTAATACTACACAGTATCGTGTAAAAAAGGCAAGGAAGTTTAAAACAACAGAAGGGATGTTATCGATGCCTAGTGGAAGAAAAAGTGTTAAACTGAGTCCAGACGTTATAGAAAAAGTTATTAATTTTTATTATGATGATAATAACAGCCGCATGTGTCCTGGAAAAAAAGATTTCATATCTGTTCCAACTGAAAACGGCAGAATATTAAAACAAAAGAGATTGATTTTGCACAATTTAAAGGACTTATATATTGCATTTAAAGAACAACATGACTTAAAAATTGGATTGTCTAAGTTTTGCTCACTACGTCCAAGAGAATGTGTTACTGCTGGAAGCAAAGGTATTCATTCTGTCTGTGTGTGTGTATACTATCAAAATATTAAACTTATGCTTCATGCTATTCATATCAATGACTACATATCAAAAAATACTAAAAACTAACAATACTAAAAAAACTTGTTTGTTGCATTGAATCTGAAGAATGCATATTGCACAGGTGTGATAAATGTCCATCTCCTGAAATTTTAAAGAAAGATTTAATGGGTTTAGATGAATTGGAAATGAATAATGATATTATTTATAAACAGTGGGTAAAGACTGATGGAGCAGAATTAAAAAAAGTGATTATGCCTGTTAATGAATTTGTTGATGATTTAATTACAAAACTCCTTGCTTTATGTTCACACCACTTTTTTGCAAAATCACAAAGTTTATATTTCAAGAAAACAAAGGATGAATTGAATACAGAAACTGCTATTATTTCAGCTGATTTTTCTGAAAACTATACTTGCATTGTGCAAGATGCTATTCAAAATATCTATTGGCAAAAAGAACAGGTTACAGTTCACCCCTTTCTTGCTTATATAAGGGACAGTATCACTGATACTGTGAAATCTATTCCTATGTGTGCAATAAGCGAGCATTTAGTTCATGACACTACTACATTTTGGGCTTTTCAAAAAGTAATTGTCAATTATTTAATTTCACAAATTCCACAGATTAAATACATAAAATATTTTAGTGATGGATCATCAGCCCAATACAAAAATTATAAAAATTTTATTAATCTCTGCCATCATGAAGAAGACCATGGTGTGAAAGCTGAATGGCATTTTTTTGCCTCTTGCCACGGAAAAGGAGCTTGTGATGGAATAGGCGGCACCATAAAACGCATGGCCACCAAAGCAAGTCTTCAGCGTCCATTCAAAGATGGTATCTTAAGTGCATTTGATCTGTATACATTTGCAAAAGAATATGTTAAAGGAATTGAAAGTTTTTTATAACAAAATCTGAAATTGAAATTGCCAATAATCAGTTAGCAGATAGGTATGCAAAGGCAGATACAATCGTAGGAACAAGGGTTGATCACAGCTTTGTGCCAATAAATAAAGGCCAAATACTGGTTTCCAGGGTATCAGGCTCCTCAACAAATTTTATTGCTACTGTGAGATTTAGTGAAACCGACAAACCACAAACATTTAAAAATGAACAATATGTTGCATGTGTATATGGTGTTAATTGGTGGATTGGTAAGATTTTAGATTACTGCGAGGAATTCAATGACTATAAAATTATGTTCATGCATCCTCATGGTCCTAGTTCATCATATTCATGGCCAAAATTTTCAGATGTTTGTTGGATTCCATATGAGCATATAATGAAAGTAGTGTCTACCCTAATGACTGCTACAGGAAGAACATATACTGTTGCTCCAGAGGAGCATACAGCAATTCAACTCTTATTCTTAAACTTCAAGACAGATTAAATCCTTGGTAATTTTCAACAACATATTATCAAGTTCCTTTCAAGAATATAGTATTATAAAGTTATATCCATGTAGTATCCTGTTCTTATTTTATGTAAATATGTTTCATATAAGTTTTATCTAAGTCTTACTTTTATACATATTTGATGTTTTTGTTGTACATTTGTATCACACAAGATTTGTGTACTCATTTTGTCAAGATTTGTTCATTTAAATTTAAATTGGCAGTGAACTGAATAACTAATGTCAACTCAATCAACTCATTAATATTAATTTTTAATCTTTTATTTGAATTCAACTGATTTACAGCTAGTATTTCTGCCATATTTCAAAAAAATATGTTTTATGGCTCTTTTTCCTTCTAAATATTTTCCATTGTGTATATTTTTTTGAGAATTATACATATTATCATTTTATATGAAATAAAAAGTATTGAAATGAAAATTTACTGTTATTTTAATATGTATGTGTTTTTAGTATAATTAACTGCTGATTGGTATTTCTAAATTGAATTATTTATATATTGATGCTCATACATTAATTCATATGCCAGAAAAAAAATATTTTTAACCATTATTTGTTAAACCAAAGATACTTACGTGTTTTAAGATAGTCACTGTTAGGTAAATGACATCCTATCTGTAAACAGCTATTTTTCTTTAATGAAAAATTTTACCTCTCCAATTTTTTTTCTGTTTAAAGTATACATATGGAGCAATGTTTTTAGAAAGTTTGAAAAAAATTTATGATGGGCCATTTTTTTTATGGCCCATTACAGTAAGCCAATTTTTGAGGGTGATATTTTCTGTTTAAATGTAATAAACAGTATTAAAATAAAAATTTACCATTGTTTTAATATCATATATGCATTCTTTATATAAATAGCTTTAAATTGGTACCAGAAATATAAAATTTGAATCATTAGTTGTCAAGTTATGGACATTTATAGACATTGGGATAGCATCCAAGATGGCCGCCATTTGGTAAAAATGACCATTTTTTAAAAGAGTATATCTCAGTGAATATTGCGCAAATTAGTTTTAAATTTCAGATTTGAGGGTTTCACACTACTATGTCTGTCTACAAAAAAAATTTAAAAAAAATCCGTGACTATACTGCAACACCCATTGGTTGAATTTGTGTGGAATGACCCATAAGCTATAACGTTCATCGGGAAAAGCATGATATGGCAACATTAGGGTTAGCTGGGTGAATTAGTCTCCAGATTCACCTGGGATGGCTCAGTAGATAGAGCATTGGTGGCTCCAGCCAAGACATCCCTGGTTCGAATCCTGGCCAGGACTTTTTTCCCCCATTTGGAAATTTACAACTGATATAATTTATTTACCAATTGAATAATTGTATTAAAAATTAATCTAATAAAGATAGAGGTTTGTATATGTGTCTTTGTGCTGACGAGATCACCGTGCATAGAGCTATAAGATTTGGCAAGAAGGTATGCCTAAAGTTATGCACATAGAAACGAATTTTTGTACTTTTTTGAGTAGTTTTTTTAAATGTAATTTTTAGCCTTTTTTCATGTTTTATGGATATTTTTCCAAATTTGTAAAAGGAATCCAATTTAATTTTTTAGCAGAATGTAGTAAATTTTGTCCTCTTTACAATAAAGTTTATTTGGAATTTATACAGTAAAATTTTCCCAATTATTTCAATGTTTTTTGGCATTTTGCAGTGATTTTTTGACATTTATAAAAGAAATTCGGTTTCAAACTTTTAACCCTAATGTAGTCAATTTTGTCTTTCCACGATTGCATCCTCTGGTTTAAATTGTTAGCAATTAAAATAAATAATTTCACATCCCGCAAGGATTTTTTTCCCCCATTTGTGAAAAAATTCTGGATACAATGTTTTAGCCCTACTATAGTACATTTTGAATTCTCTGATTTTCTGAATTTTTAGCGATTTTTATGCAGTGACTTTTTCACACTAGTAAATGGGATACAGTTTAAATTTTTTAGCCCAATTCAGTAAATGTTGTCCTCTTTTCAATAAAGCTTATTACAGCAATTTTTCAATTTTTTATGTGATTTTTTGACATTTGTAAAAGGAATCCAGTTTCAATCTTTTCGCAGAACTTATTAAATTTTGTCCTCTTTCCAATAAAATTGAATTTCTATAGCAATTTTTGAATTTTTTTCTATCTTTTTTTTTTTTTACAGTTTATGGCAATTTTTTGAAATTCGGTTTTAAACTTCTAGCTTAATGTAGTAAAATTTTGCCCTCTTACTTGAATTTTTAGTGATTTTTAATGAGATTTTCAATGCATATTTTAACATCTTTTCACATTGTGCGGCAATTTTTTGACATTCATGAAAGAATTCCAGTTACAATGTTTTAGCTTACTATAGTAAAACACGATTTTTGAACTTTTGTGATTTTTCGAGTTTTGCGGCAATTTTTCTACATTAGTAAATTTTTTCCAGCCACAAAAAGGGGACTTTGGGGGGGAGGAGAAAGGGGACCATTTGGGAGCCCTGCTAGCGTGTTATAATTTCTGTAAAGAAGAAATCCATGGGTGTAAGGATAGGTTTACGTAAAAAAAAATCTAAATTCTTGTTCTTGAAATTGAAAACGTTTAATGGAAATTTTTAAATTGAAATTCTTTTTCTCGAAATTGAAAATTTTTAAGCGAAATTTTTAAATTGAAATCTTTGTCCTTGAAGTAAATTTTTTAAAATCAAAATTTTATTTTGGTTGTTTGTTTTGTTAAATGTAAACAAAATGGTGTTTTTTGGAAAGGGCAAAAAAGAGGATCTACGTGTCCTTTGCGGTGAGTTAAGCTTAACTGCCACTAACAAAATGAAAATGGTAGATTTACGTAATTTAATTACTATGCACACTGATTACAAGGAGGACTATAATACTAAAAACTTACTTACAACTATAGTCGATAATAAAAAAACTGAACAAGAATGTTTAGATTTAGAAAATCAGCGTAAAATCGAACAAGAATATTTAGAGCGCGAACGGGCTTTCAAACTCGAAAAATTACACATTGCCCATTCGACTTCGGCATCTAACTCAGAGGTAGAAAATAACAGATGCTCTTACAAAAAACCGCGAATCGAACTACAAAAATTAAACATTCTTTCTACTACAGTCTAGAGTGGCGTGACCTTTTGAAGTAATGAGTCCATTATTAAATAATGTGGTGCCTACTTATGGAAAGTAAGGCAGCTATAGCCTCATATATACCTAAAATAAAGGTTGAATGATTTTATATTTTTAAATGAAAATTTAAGTAAAAAGAGATTAAATTTTCATTAAAAATATATATATATGAAAGGGATATGAATAAAAACCCTTTTAAAACCTTGCATTCATTCATTTGTCACTATTGGACAATGAAAAGTTACAACAGAAATTTCTGGATATGTTTTTTGATTCCCCATCACTGATAATATGACATCAAATTATCAGCAATGGCCTGTATTGATGTTTTTTGCAACAGTTTTTACGGGACACGTACAGACACACACACAAACTTTTCATCACCAAATGCACCAAAAAATTTTCATCTCTGCAGTATAGGTGCAGATTCCCAAAATTTTTAAGGAGCCAGTGGCTCCTAAACCCCAAAAGTCCAGTCGCCACTTTGGCTACTAACCAAAATCTAGTGGCAACATTGTGAAACAAACTCATAAAACAGTAGTTTTTATATGAAAAAAACTTAACAAAAAAAACTCAGGAATTCAAAATGAAAACTAGTTTAATTAATAAATACATGTGTACAACAAAACACAAACTAATTATAACAAATGTGTATATTTAATTTAATCCTAAACTTCTTGAAACTTTGATATTAAAAATGTATAATATAAATCTGGAAAAATCAGAAGACAAAGTTGGACAAGATACAATTGAATAACAAAATATGTAATAAGCTAAGCAGTCATGATAATAGGAAATATTAGGAAAACTTTATTTCTTATTTTGACTTTGTCATATAAAAGTATACATATAAAAAAAAATTAGGAATGTGTAAGATTATTTTGCACAATAAAAATCTCGCACTTGCAGAAAACATTTAGAGCAAGAATATACCTTGCTTTAAGTATTTTTTCGTGCAAGTTTCTTTTTCTTTTTGATCTTTTTTCTTCAGAGTTAGGAATCCTCTATCCTCGCGACTCTATGATCCAAAGCCCTTAAATAATCTCCATTGCATAGGGAACTTTGGACTGTCTCATGAGCAGATCTGCAGTAAAGGAGTATTTATTTGAACTCTGGATTTCGGACGAAACCTTCGAAGAAATGCTTACTCTCGCTGGTATCCAAATGAGAAGCTTTACCATTAGCATGCTCATGTTAGAGATCTGCACAGGCCGCCAGCCCGTGGGCCAGACTCGGGCTGATTTTCATTCACAGCACTCGGGCCGGTCCGGGCTTAACTTAATTTTTCTGTACAGAGCCGGGCCTGGTTTCATTCCTAATCTTCACGGCCCAAAATTTTCAGTCCTAGTTTTGAGCCAGCGTGTATGAAAATAATTGTCTCAGCGTGGCCTGGTCCATTTAAAGGTCAGTTAAAATTAGACCTGGCCCAAAAATTTTTGCAAAAAATGCATACATTTTTGAATCGCTATTATTCTACACTTAAACATTAAAATTTATTATTTTTAAAGAATAGCAGATTTCTACGCATATTAAAATAGAGCTAAATTAAAAATTAAAATATAGTAAAATGTGTGAAAAAGAACCTGCCTATGACGGAACCAGTGTTGGGCACGCTCACAAGAAAAACGAACTAATTCAAACTCAAACTCAACTTCTCAAAAATGAGTCAAGTTCACGTTCAAATTCAAATTTTTTTAAACGAACTCGCTCAACTCAAACTCATCTATGAAAGTGAGCAAAGTTCACTAAAAACTCGTTTTTTTTTTTTTTTTTTTTTTTTTTTTTTTTTTTTTTTTTAATTAGAACTTTATTGTCCAAATTTACAAAATTTTATGAGCAATCTTTTGGTTATTTGATGTAAGTGTCTTCATGAGCCCGGCCCAACTTTCCTTCCCGACACTCTGTCCGAGCTGGGTTTGAGGATTACTTTTTTCTAAAGCTTCAGACCGAGATGGCTGGGACTGGGTTTATTTTCCGGCCCAAGTCGGGCCTGTACTGAATTCGTCTTGAGGTCTGAACAGGCAGAAATTTTCAGTCCCAGTTCCAACACAGCTCGTATGAAAAGCATTAGACCGGCATGGCTCTGGCCTGTCCAGTAAAAATATCAGTAAAATTTGGCCCTGCCCATTTTTTTTTTTTTTTACTGCATGTATTTTTAAATCGCTATTATTCCATAATTAAAATTGATATTTATTTTTATTATTTTTTAAGGTGGGTAGATACAATTCTAGGCAACAAAATTAAAATACGGTAAAACCTGAGGAAAAAAAAAAAAAAAACTGCCTGTGACGGAACCTCATGTTTAACGAAATAAAATAAAAATGTCGATCTATTTAAAATTAGAATAACAGTACTTGTGAAAAGAATGCAATGCATTTACAACAGACAATCAACTTGCTCATAGGGGAATCAGCCAATAACGGATTTTTCTTTTTTTCTATTCAATTCCGTCTTAGAACATTTTATTGTATAGACTTTAAAATTTTTAAATCTCCAAGCCATAGAATGTGGATTAACGATATTAATGGTAACTGTGATATTCACATATAACCAGATGTATTAAAAAATAAATACCACAGCTCAGAAAACTTTATTTAAAATGAAGAATATAAGCATGATGTAAAAAGATAAAATAAGTATTTTTAGTTAGGACTTCTCGTACAAAACAATTTTAACCTTATAGGCGTGGGTCTAGCCGAGCCAATTAATTTTTTGTGCAGGCTGGGCCGAAATTTTAGTTTTTGTACCGTGCTTGATCAATAATTTTTTGGAATGGGTCGAGTTGTGCTCGGAGCAGTTTTGGCCAAACTTTGAACATTTTTACCGGGATAAAAGAAAAATTGTCTACGGATCTACTCTATACGAGGTGAAACAATAATAAATTTAGTTATGCGGCAATAAAATTCGAACTATATGGAATGACTGTCAATCTGCAACAATGAAACATTTTAAAGGCTTAATTAAAAGTAACAAAAATTATTATAAATAAAAAAAGGAAGTGTGTGATTTAATAATAATAATACCCTTTTATTAATAATCACAGTTTACCATTATTTAATTTATGACTACACATTGAGAAATCAATTTAGATATCCTAAAAAGATAGTTTAAATAATGTTTATTTTGTTTATTTCTTATTGTTCTATCTTAACTCATTCTCAAATTCCCTGTTCAACAGCACGGAACTTTCTGACACATTCTGTTACTAATTTTTAAAAGTAAAAGCATAAAATTGGCAAGTTTGACTGATGAAGCGATTTCGAATCGAATAGTGTTTTTCATTTTTTCATAAATGGGTTATAAGTGATTCTTATGACGTGACGACAAGTTCTTTCCCTTTCATTCGTTGCTGTGTCGGGAATCCGGTTCAAAACTCCCACTTTGACAGTATTTTCTGGAAGATATTCTGGCTTTACCAAAAAAGGAAAAATGCCATTCCTTTACATAATTACTGAACAAGAACACTAGCCAATTTCATGCATTTACGAAAAAAAAAAAAAAAATGAATTCAGAAATGTCACAGAAAGTAGCTCCTTTGGTAAACAGCCTTAAAAATCACAAGGAAAATCATATATTTTTCAATAAATTCACTTGCTTGCACTTTCCACCAAGCACGTAAAATAAGGGTGAATTTTTTCATAATTGAGTTCGGTGCCCACGCCAAATTAATGTTTTATAATGGAAATTTTTAGGAAAGAACATGAATTGCTGTCAAAAGATAAGGCTTAACTTTCAAGATGAGCATTATATGCTTATAAAAAAGTGTTTAGAAAAAAAAACTATTTTTACTCTTATGCTTATTTGTTTAAGGGTATTTGTGAGTGAGATCTTAAATTCTCTTCATTAATGTTAAACCTATTGACATGGAATGCATTTTTTAAAAAAAATATTGCCCCAGAAAATGAATATCTTTAACTTTTTTTTTTTCTCTGGGTAATTTTCTTAAAGGATTTCTCTTTTTCTTTTTTTGCTTACAAGCAATCGAAATTTTATTACTGAAATATACATATACATATATATATCAGGAAAAACTTTAGCATGTTTTAAGTTTCTTTACAGCTTTCATTAATTTAAAATAAATTAGATGTTCTGAGGTTTATAAATTTTACACAGTTGGTCATATGTTACAATCTATGGGCCAGATTTCGGGTCATTGCTTTCTAAAATTAAATGGGATAAAAATAAATCTCAACTGCATTCTTCATAAAATGCATTTATTTCTATTTTGTTATATTTTTTACGACTGAGAGACATTTGAGGCAGTAATTCACTTATTTTTATTTATCTTTCAATTTATACCTTTAATTTCTTAAATCACTGTGTTAAAAATTGTGAAAAGGAATAGAATAGGAAGAAAAAGAAAAAACGAAAAGAAAAAGAAAAGATTCTTTGAAAAGACGCTATACTTCCTTTTTCTTTTCTTCCTTTTATATTAGTTAAAATTAATGCAGCTTTTTAAATCAAATTCCATATATCGATTTGTAATCCCTTGCTCATACAAGATTTATTTTAAAGATATTCTTGTTACTGTAAAATCCATGAGAGTATACGGCCAAGTCTCAGTCTGTTTGCTTTTATTGTTTAAATAAGGGGTATGCAGAATTGGAGGGATAGTGCTGTCACAAAAGCTGTCTACGACCTCCCGCTGCTCGAAAATCGTCACGGTACCAGGGAGGTAGAATCACTACGTTTTATGACACCCGTGTATCGAAGAACACAGATAAAGTTACAAACAATCAAAGGCCCCGAAAATCATGTATCTCGAGGCTCTATACCCGTCCTGAGTTCTGTTTTTTGCGCTTTTGGGAAGAATTCACCGAAAATAATCAGCTTGAATGTAAACATTTTCCTGCCCCTTCCCACAATAAAATAACATGTAGTTTGAAAGCCAATAACATGAAGATTTCTATAATAGAAAAGCTGTCTCCTCTGTTTTGTTGTGTCATTGTGAAACTTGGTGATTAAGAAACGTATATATGTAAATATATAAAGAAATTATCTGTCAAAATTTAACCATGGCAGAAAGTAAAACACAAAATGCTCTTAAAAAAAAAAAAAAAAAGAGAGAGAGAGAACCAGAACCTTACAATTAAATAAATTTAGATAAATATTTTTTCCTCAATTTTAAGATATCCTTTTTGCAGAATAAAATCTATGAGATTTTATATCAATGATACTTTAAACGAAATTAAAAGAATTTTTTACCTGAAGACTTTATCTAATTTTAGTTTGAACATTTTAATAATCTTCTTTGTAGAGTTTTTCATATTAAATAATACACACCAGATAAAACATGAATAGCGTACAATGAAATTGATAAAACATGAAATTGTATAGATGTTTGAAAAAATAACTTAACGAAAAATAATTTATTTATATTTAAGCAAAAGAATCTAGTAAATAGACTTTTTCTGTTAAGATTAAAAATTCAAAGTTTAATAAAGTTAAAACAAACACAGACTAGATTATTAAAAAAACTTTTATATATTTGTATTGTTATTTTTCGATTACTGGATTAACATACATGTGATTTTGATTTAGGAAAATCCGCTTCTGTCCCATCAACCCCCTCCCCCCCATCCTTCCTTCCTGTGGTTGGTTGGTTGTGTTTATGACGGCCAATTATCAACACGAGGGATATAGGCCCTGAGGGGGGGGGGGGGTTCTAAGAGGACCTAACCCGTATTTAAGCATGAAAATCCACGGTTCAAAGAAAACCGCGAAACTCCGAACGATTAGGCTGACGGGCACGATTGGGTTCGAATACAGCACCTCCCGTCTACCAGCTTCGAGAGCAGAACCGCTTGGCCACTGGTGAGGCCCTTCCTGTGAGTTAGTAGACTCCGGCATCGGCTCAGGTTATCCGCTTTTATCCAAACCCAGCTGCGAGTCGGGTGTGCAATATACTTTTTCGTTGCGGGTCTGGTTGAATTCTACTTTTTTGCTGCGGGTTCTGCAACTTTCATTGTTTAGGCATTGGTTTAGACCACTGCGGGTCTGGTTCGGTTTGACCCAACATTTCAAAAGAATGCCAAAAATATTTTTTTTATATTCAAAATCTATAAACAATAAGATCTTCATGATGGATATAACCGAAAAGTACACATCTATTCAGCGAATACTTTTTCAATTCTTAATATATTTATACACTTATATCGCTGCATATGGGGCCCTTCCAATCTACACACATACAACGGGTGCGTGCAAAGACTATCACAAACTCTATATATGTGTTTTGTGTGTGTAAAAACGAATTGTTGATCCCATTTTTCATATTCCGAAAGAAGAAAAAATGGTTTTTAACTGTACCGTAAAGAAAGAATAATCTATGATCACATTTCTTATACATTTTATTTCTCATGCAGTAATTTGAATATATAATCTTCAACCTTAAAAATGTATTTATTTTCATCTGAAACATAGTTTTGCTGAAACATTTTGTAAACATCCAAACAATCCAATTTGGAGGGAAAAAAAAAAAAAAAAAAAAAAAAAACTAGAACCTGCAAGAATTATTCTAGGCTAACCCAATTCAGAAAAACAAAAATTAATAACATTAAGGCCAGAAACAGAAATTTTTGGACAACCTGATCCGACGTAGGAAATCTATTTAATGATCCCACCATCTCTACTATCCAGAGGTTTTAATATATTTGAATAGTTAAAGAATGAATTTTATGAATATTTGAATATTAAATATTTGTACTCTTTTCTTAAAAAAAAAAAAAAAAAAAAAAAAAAACATAAGGTTGGCAGTGGAGGTATAATTATAGATTACTTTTCACAATTGCAGTAAAACATAATTTACTTTCCTTTCATTTCGGGTTCAATTCGGGTTGCTGGTCGCCGAAAATTATTTTCGCGCATTCAAATCTGATTGCAGATCTAGCTTTTTTTTTTTTTTTTTTTCAACACCCTGTGGGAAACAATTTTTTAATTATGTTTTTCTTTTTATGTTTATACGTTTAATATTTATCTTAAACAGACACTTCAGGAGGCCAAGTAGAGTTCTGAGCGGGTCGGGTTGTACCCGAACCGAACCCAAACATTTCATTTGAAGTCAAGTCTACTATCAACCCCACCCGAATCCATCAAAAAAATTTCTGGACTTGCTATCCAACAAAAAAATTGTCCATGATCGCAACCCCACATATTTCAAGCCGCACCTATTCCGAACTCGAAATACTTCAATCCGCACCCGATCGAATCGAACCCGAAACGAAGGAAAAATAAATCATTTTTGATGCAATCATTGAAAACAATCCATAATTATATGTTTAATACCAATTTTATCTTTTACAGAAAGAAATGTACATATTTATTATTATTCTTTAATATTCAAATATAGTAAAACCTTTGAATAGCAAACAACTCGGGATCGTTGAATAGAGTCCTGCATCGGATCGGGTTGTACCTTTTTTTGTTGTTGTTGTTCGAGGCGGGGTTATTCTATTTTGAAGTCAGCACGGGCCGAAATTCCCAGACCCGGGCCCGGCTGACTTATAGAAAAAAATTCGGCCCGGCCCGGCCCGCACAAAAAAATATTGGCCTGGCCGGGCCCGGTTAAAAAGTTAAAATTTCGGCCCGAGTCCGTCCCGGTATAACATCTAAAAGTTAGACTCGAGCCTGGTCCGGCCAGAAAAGAGTTAAAATCTTGGCCCGAGCCCGGCCTGGCCCGAATGAATTTCTACAAAACATTGATTTTTAAGTCGATTTGGTTAAAAATTTGTCTCGTACGAGGAGTTCAAGCCAAAAATATTTATCTTAACTTTCTTTTTCATATTCATAATATTCTTTTTTATAGAAGTGCCGCAGGGTGCGATATTCATTTTTTTAATGAATCTCTATTTCTTGTATGTAAATGTTTCAGTCATCATTAATATTGTTAATACATGTATTGAAGTGTTAAAAATCTGAAAAATGCTATAATAAAATCTAAGGCGGAATTGCTTAGAAAAGAAAAAAACATGCGTTGTAGACAAGTTTCCTTCTTAGCAAGTGTAAATGTATTATATATTATAAATGTATATGCATTCTTTTCTTGCGTATTAGTATATTAATTTTGCATGGATGAACACTTTTTCAGTTTAAAACAAGATTCCGTCATAGGCATGTTCTTTTTCAAATGTTTTACTATATTTTAATAAGCGTAGAAATTTACTATTCTTTAAAAATAATGAATTTTAATGTTTAATAGTAGTATAATGGCGATTTAAAAATGTATGGATTTTTTGAAATTTTTTTTGGGCCAAACCTAATTTTACTGACCTTTGAACGGACCAGGCCACGCCGAGAATGATTTTCATACGGGCTGGATCAAAACTAGGACTGAAAGTTTGGGCCTTAAAGACTAGGAATGAAACCAGTCCTGGCTCTGTACAGAAAAAATAAGCTAGGCCGGGCCCGACCCAAAACCTTCAGGAAAAAAGAAGGGCCCGAGCCTTCAGAAAAAAGTATGGCCCGAGTGCCGTGAATGAAAATAGCACCTAACACCCGGGCCGGGCTTCGGGGATACGGGCCGGCCCGTGCAGATATCTGATTCTGTTTTCTTTTTGTGGGTTGGTTTCACTCTATAATAATTCTTAGGGTTCAGATTTAAGTTTTTTGCTAATCGGGTTGTTGGGATTTTCATAAAAAGTTTGAGCAGAATTATGTTCTGGATGAAAATACATAAGCATTTTATCCGTATGAGTGTATATTCAATTTACTGCTTGTGAAATAAACTGTGTACTATTCTTTAAAGAGAATTTTAATTATAGAATAATAGTAATTTTAAAAATATGTATTTTAGGAAAAAATTCTTGAGCCAAGGAAGCTGTTCCTTAAACAAATTTTTACACGCGTCAGATAGGGATGGGTCAATGATTTTCATTCAAGCAGGGTAGTGGGAGCCGGTAAATTTCAGTCGGTGAAAGAATGAAAGGAAGAATAAAGTGTCTGGTTCGGCATAGATCGAGACTGCAGAGAAAGCAAGACCCGGGCGCGACCCAGCAAAAGCTATGATCAGATTCGACACGTCCTGAGTCCATGTAGGTCTCTAAATGGCATTTGAATGGAAAAAACGTGTTCATAATGGCTGGAAAATTTTTAAATAAATTATGAAAAAAGTGAGTTTGAGTTGTAAATTTCGTTCAAACTCACGGATTTTTTGAGTTTTCGTTCAGCTCACGTTCGTTTATCAAAAAGTGAGTCAAGTTCAACTCAAAGTTCACAGAAATTGAACGAAACTCATGAGTTTTCGTTCAGTGAACGCGCTCATACCCAACACTGGACGGAACCCTGTTTTAAACTGAAAAACGTGTTGATCCATGCAAAATTAATATACTAATACGTAAGGAAAAAATATATAATACATTTACACTTGCTAAGAAGGGAACTGGTCTATAATGCATTTTTTTTTTCTTTTCTATGCAATTCAGTCTTAGAAGATTTTACTGTATAGCATTTTTCAGATTTTTAACACTTCTATACTTGGAATATGTATTAACAATATTAATGATAACTGAAACATTTACATACAAGAAATAGAGATTCATTAAAAAAATAAATACTGCAGCCTGCGGCACTTCTATAAAGATGAAGATTATAAACATGAAAAAAAAAGATAAATATTTCTGGTCAGAACTCCTCATACGAGACAAAATTTTAACCAATTCAACGTAAAATTCAGTGTTTTGTAGAAATTCACTCAGGCTGAACTTTTAATTTTTTATCGGGCCAGGTAGGGACAATATTATTTTTTCTACGGGCCGGGCCGAACGTTTAATTTTTGTATCGGGCCGGCCCAAATTTTCTTCTCTATGAGTTGGGCCAGGCCCGGCCCTGGAAATGCCAGCCCGTGCAGACCTCTAGCTCATGTGCCGAGCTAAGCTTTGTACTGGAACGGACATGCGCAGAATTATATTCAAACATAAGTTTCGGCAAGAAATCAGTACATCACAGGGGCAGCGTTCACGATGGTAACTGAGATCACAAAAATTCCTTGACTTTTTATCAAGATCATACTTGATCTCGACCAGTGAAAAGAGCAGGTACTTTTCTATTTGCAAAAGAAAAAATATATAAAAATTCCGCGACGCGGATTGGGAACACTGGAAATTGATCTCTGGCAACTAAAACACTGAAAGTTAGTCGCCACAGCAAAAAATTTAGTCGCCACGTGGCGACTGACAACTGTAAATCTGCACCTATACTCTGCAGGAAGCCTTCAAATGATCTAAATTCAATTTAAATGTCCTGTATTTGGCAAAGTCACCAATCGGTGCAACTCTACCTAATATTCCCATAAGTATTAGCACTAATAATTCGAATTTCCCATTTTAAAAATTAATAACTTCCAAAAATAAAAGTTATGCAACTTACCTAAAACAGTAACATTTAAAAAAGATGAGATATCTTGCATCAGATCATCAAGAAATGTACTAGTAGGAGAATAATACAAACTAATATTTTCAGTTGTTGTATTAAAAAATTCAGAAGGTAGAGAATTTAACTTATATGCGTCAAATATACTCTCAATTTCTTGCTTTTCAACAGGGTAAAAAAGACGAGTGAGAATCAATAAAAACATCAAAAATACAGGTATTATCAATTCTATAACTGTTATCCATCGATGACGTAATTGTAACTTGTAGTTTTTCCAAATCAGAAAGAAGATGTGCAAGATACTTCCCATGATTGCTTAAAAATAAAAAAGAAGAAAATGTCAGATTATTCTATTTGTTTTATAAAAGCATTACACTTTTACTAGCATAAACATACAAAAAAAAAAAAGGGTTTTAAGAGGGGGTGTCCATTCCTGGGATGCTTAATTAGTCATTTCCCAGTAATGGAAACCCCATGTAGACATTGCTAAAAGTGCAATTTCAGTAATGTTTATAGTGAATAAAATATTTTGACTCAACTGAAAACCTAAATAATCAAATTTAATTTTTAAATTACACTTACCAAAATTTAATAACACTAAAACTTTTATAGGTAGCTGCTTTTAAGTCATTTTATGTGGTTAATAAAACTTCAATATTTTTTTTCTTTTATGTATATGGGTCAATATTTGAAAACTGAACAGTTTCACTCCAAAATTTTTATTTTTTTTAATTAATGTACCAACTTCCAAATACAATTATATACTATGATACATGTTTTGTCATTTAATTGTTGTTGTATTTTGAGATCAAGGATGTATATTTTATGCGTAGGATAAACTTTTATGGAAGAAAATGTCTGTTAACACAATAATCAGTATCTAATAATTGGGACTGAGGTGATGTTTTTGTCTTAACAGCTGCACAGCCATTTTATTGAATCATTTTGAACACATGTAAATGATTAAATATTCCATGTGACATTTGTATGCTACATAAATAAAGTTGCAATAAGCTTTATTTTTATAGTTAAAAAAGGGGACATGAATGATGATATAAAAAAATACCCATCCCTTTTCAGAACAAAAACTAAATATTTCTAAAAATGAAACAATGAGAAAAACAACTTACCTTCATCCATGGTGGATAGTTGAGCTGTAGTTGCTGTTGCAATGGAAATAATTCTGCCAGCGCCCCTTAGTATCTGTTAACCTAAATGTGTGGTTAGAGGGGCTGATTGTCAAACTCAGGGACAAATATATTTACTAGAGTATTTTACTATGCAATCTATACGAGTAAAGGAGCATTATATTTTCCCATACTGTATGTATATAGGTATAAATATATAATAGCAAAAGTTAAAAATATTTATAAAAATTTTTATAGCATACATTTAATATTGGATATTTGTACCTGGAGATAGGGACTGAAATTATGATTTCACTTGTTTAAAACTTAAAATTAATTATTTATACATCATCATATGCCCATTTATCATTAGTAATTGTTATAACACATGTTACAATATATTACATTTTTCAGTTTTTGGTTTTAGTATAATTAATGGAATATTATTGGCAGTGGATGCAAATTGTCCAATTTTCAGATATTGACCAATATAACTCTGCCTTGCATACTTTATAATCTGGCAATCAAACTAGTCAGGAAGCAGAAAATATTGTTTAAGGTGACAGTTAAAGAGGGGCACATGGGACTTAGTCCATCCCCATTTAAATAAAAACAATCAAGTTACAGAGGCTGTTAAATATCTATTTTCTGTCTTAAATGTTTGCTTATTCATCTCTGACAAAAAAAAAAAAATTATTGTAATATTAATGAAAGTTATAGTAATCATGAAACTAGTAAATCTGCAGATCAGTGGCCTCAAACATCAGTTCTACAGTGTTATTTTGAAATAATTTTATTTAGTATTTAAAATATCCAACTCACAGTGTAATTTCTTGGTACTTCTTAGTTATCCCGTCGACCAAATTACTGTCGCCAAATTGTAAGATCAATTGCCAATAATGATTGTCATTAATTAATTAATTGTAAGATTAAATGCCAATAATGGCCAATAAAACCATTAATTCAACGTTTTATTTGTATTTTTATTAATGTTTTACTAATTTATTTGTTCTTTCTTTATTTAAAATAAAAAATTATGTCGATGTGTACAGTTTGGCGAGTGGTTTGTCGATTTATATAATTTGGCGAAATTGGTCGACGGGATAACTAAGAAGCACCACTTTCCTTCATATTTGTAATATTAATTATTACAAGTAATAATATATCAAGTAGACCCTAGAAGTTTAATTGTTAAAAATAGTGAGACAAAACTATACACTAATACTCAAAAACTTTTTTCTTAAATTATTACCTTTTAAATCCTTACTTTCTCACTAATTTGATAGCTGTAATTGCTTGATATTTAGTATTTTAAACTATCCATCTAAAATAATTAAAATATCAATCTTCTGATAATTACAATAATTGATGCAAACAGTGAATGATTATCACAAATACTTTATTAATTACTGGTATCCTAATTGTTAAATTTATTTGAAAGTAACTATTTTGTTTCATTAGTATGCTTTTATTAAACTCTAGTCTTACATACAGTCATAAAAACAATTATATTTATTACTTTTTATGGGGTGTCCATTAAAAGAACAGCAGGTGTGCCCATTACTGGCATCTTTGGTAGCTATTTTTTTTTTCCAGCCAAGATTTACCTTCCCGCACTTAATTCTGGGGTTCTTTTTTGCTTTCTTATCCCTCCACTCGCTCTATCAGTACTCTTTCCATGGTGTGATATCTTTACATCTTAATTGGTTTAGAATGCATACTACATCAAAATTGTATTCTTACACTTAGGAAGTAAAAAGCAGTTACGCACGATTCTCCAACAGATTTTGCTAAGTTTTTTGAAATGTAAACTGCCCCCTGGCTGTGTGTCTGACAAAATGACGTTCGTTCTAAGATTTTGCCCTTTTTATGTAATCAAATGATTACTATTGATTATAGATGTTTCTACATTGAAGCTATTGATGGCACTGCATCGTGAGTTGTGAGAACTGCTGCCCGATCTTAACTAATAAAATCCTGTGAACAGAATTGCTTTCGTTATTCGTCTCCTGGAGAAATCCTAATCTTCATCTCCATTGTTTTTTGCCATTAGCCACCTGACTGCCAATTATCTTTAATGAGAAATGATGATCGTATACAAAGATTAAGCTGTTCAATTAAATAGGTGAAGCTGTTGATCTAGTTTCACTTACTACATATTCGTAGCTCCAACTTCATGCTACATATTGACGAATTTGTTTTCCAGTAACCCGATATCTATTACATATATATAGGGGAAAGGGGGGCACCTTTGAACATTTTTTTAAAAAATCCACATATTTCTTACTTGAATTACATTTATTGAATTTTAAATATTTTGTGAGAGAAAGAATGTAATTATGCATCATATGAAATAAAAAATTACAGTTTTTCAAATAAATTAAATATGTTGCGAGGCTTTAAAAAGCTGAAAGATTTCTGTTCAAACCTGCCCCATGTAGGGATACCTTTGAACAAGCTAGGGGCACCTTTGAACAAATAAACAAAATATGAAAATATTGACAGTTTTTATTAAAAACTGCATACCTTTCCAAAATATAAAATAATAAGAATAAAATTACACAATTGCATTTAACTGAAATTACTAATTTTTTATAATTTAACCAAATTTGTATCCATCAAAGCACATTGTTGAGACAGAACGGAGCATCCCTCCAATTATGTTTAATTGTGGCAACTTTTTTACATAGTATCCTTAAAATCCACCTAATTGATATCTGATGCCTCTGGAAAATATATCACATGTTCTTTTTTACGAAGAAACCTGACATTAAGCAATTTAATCTGACCAATGTAATGAAGAGTTTTTTTTTTTTGCATGAAATTGAACTAAAATGACATTATTTTCATTCAAATTGTTACTGAAAATGGATAAAACCCTGTTTTATGAAATCCAGAAATAATGTTTACCACTGCAAATGAAACAGTATAGGATCTATTAGACAAATCTGCTAAATCATGAATTATTGTTGTGTATCCAGAATTTGCCTGTAGTTGAAGCCTTGCATGAGTACAACTTCCATATTAATTTTAATAACACTTAATTAATCTCTTAATTTTCATATTAAAAAAAAAATTCAACAATAATAATATTTAGATGATACATCTATAACTCTTTGCTTCATAGTTTTAATTGTTCAATGGTGCCCCAACTTTTTCGTTCAATGGTGCCCATCACATGGAGTTTAGCATTTCAACTATTTACTCAATTAGGTTTGAGAATTTGAATAAAACAAACCTTATAAGTTAAAGCTAACATCTTTAATTTAGGTATTAAATGGTAAATTATAATTTTAGGTATACGAGATTATCAATAAAAAGCTTACAACTTTATTTTGTTAAGTTTAGATTCAAGAAAGCAAAATATACATCTCTTGCTTAGACAGTAGTGTGCATGCAAAATAGTAAAGCTTTGTACTCTTGTTACATTGAAGCAGTAGTTCTGTGCTGCCGTATATATTTAAAAAATATAATTAATTTAAAGGAAAATATTTACAGTGTTCAAAGGTGACCCCAGTTCAAAGGTACCCCCCTCTCCCCTATATATATATATATATATATATATATATATATGCATATACAGCGATAGAATTGATAAAAAAAAAGTCACTGGTCCCAAGGACCAGCAAGCATCAGAGTTTACTGGTCTGCAGGCATCGTCACTGGCCCACTACATAAAATGCTATGAAGTACCTTTAACCCTTTGAATGACACCCCTCCCCTCCACCTCCTAGAACATAAACCAAACTTCCTTTCAGTTATCCAAAATTTTCTGAATAATAAAATGTAAAATTACAATTTGCTAAAAATTAAATAAACAGTACATAAACAAAAACTATAAAATTATTAATTATGTATTCTATTTCCGATTATTTATTTCAACTGACTGTAAGTTTTAATGCAATTTTTTATTTTTTATAAATAAAATTCTGTAGTTTGTGTTTGGTTGCGGTTTTCTCAGGGATGGGAAAATTTGCATTTACCTGTCAGAGAAGGAAAAAACTTAGTGGTCCTGCGGACCACTAAACTTTTTTAATTAGTCGTCCGATTGAATTTTTAGTGGTCTCGGACCAAGGATTTCGAACACTGATATATATATATATATATATATGTATATATACATACATGTACGTATATTATACATATATAGGGTAGATGCTCCGGTTTTGGCCACATTTAGAAAAAAATTGAAATAGAAATTTTATAGTTATTAGCTGATTGATGCACATTGAATCATAATAACATCATTCTTTAGTAAATTTAATTGTCTTTCTGTTGATTATAATAACTTTCTACGGGAGATTTTAGATTGCAAGTAATAACTCATTAAGTAATTTACTTCAATTTGCACCAGTTTTGGCCACCCCTACACCAGTTTTGGCCACTCCAATATCATGTAGTTTAACAAACATTTTAATTGATAAGTCAAAATAAAGCATTTTTATGCAATACGTAGTTTCAACATATATTTGCTTTATTAAGAGAATCTTGCAAATTTCTTTATGAATTGATAAAAACATCAAATAAAATATACTTAGGTTGATTTTAACTGAAAATTTCAATTAAAAAACAAAAAATGCATTTAATTTTATTCATAAAAGGAACAACAGTGCCTATAGGACATAAAGATTAAATATTTATTCAGTTTTATAATTATCCATGAATTGTACATTGTTTAAAACACTTGAATCTTCAACAAACAGTTATATTTCTTAAAACCATTTTCTGATTTTGTTTTGATTTATATTAGCTTGTGCCTTATTTATGTATTCTGCTCCTTTGCGAGTTATTTTAGGGATTTCCCAATTTTCTGGACAGAATCTTAAAGTTGTTCCATTTTTATATTCCCTCTAGGCCATTTTTTAAGAGCACGAAATTCTCTCTTTTTTAAACTTGGTAAAATGAATTCTGTTCTTTTTAAATAAATGTGAAATACAAATTTGGTTTGAAAAAATACACTTGAATTTAGATGTATCTAGTAAAGATTTTCACAATATTTAATATTTCTAAGCCATGTGCCCAAAATCTCTAAAAAATTATGCAACTTCTTCATTTTTTCAGGAAAAATACAAGAAATCATGCTGTAATTTTATTAAACTTTTTAATTTATAGGTTGTAAAATATATAATATAATAGTATAGTTATCATATATTGCATATCACCTCCCCTTTGGTTTTATCAATGTACTAGGCACAATACACTATATTTCCTTTAGAAATATATTCTTTAGTGACTAGCAGAGTGTCATTCTTTCTAAAGTGAATTATCTATTGGACAGAGAAAACAAAATCTCTTTGATAAAGCTGCCATTAGCCTTGCTTTTTACGGTTCCTTACTTAAAAGTAAAAACGGAACCATTTTAGGATCATTCCTGTGCCTGTCTGCCCGCCTGTGACAGCCATTTTACTCGTACACTATGGAATGTGGAAAGTTCAAATTGGGAGAAGTAATAAAGACTACTGACCCACATATCCAGCAGGACGGTCGTTCTGCCAAACCAAGCTTTAAAAAAATGCTAACCCCACCAAACAAACAAATGCCAAGAAACAAAAGCCAGAACAGCGTAACTGCTTATTATACTGAAGACAACTTGTCCATGTTAAATCAGCCAAACGTGGCATTTTAAAATTTCAGATATTTAAGAAAGCAAGTATCGCAGAGAAATAAAATTAAGATTAGAAGAATCTACTGAAGAAAAGCTTCAATTTGAGACCAAACTCGTCTCTATAAAATAATTATAAACAGAGATACAGGATTTTTTTTTAAACGTCGAGATACTGAAAATGATCAAAAAATCCTTCGTCAAACATATATTAATTCAATGGAGAATTTGCACGTTTTCTAACTTTATCACGAAACAATAGTACATGAAAAAATAAGAAGGATACCCTGCATATTTTTTTTTATTTTGAGCTTTTATTACTGATTTATGATTGTTTTAATATTGCACTATTTACCGTATCCCGAAAACGCTCCGTAATACATCTGACGTCACAGTTCATGACAACAAACGACTGTTATTCTTTACGTGTGTCGCTCTTCAACTTGTTCATTTTAAATATTGCTGTTTCTAAAATTATTATGACTGAGAACACAAAGTCATATTATAAATACAGTGAAACCTCTCTGTGCGACCACCTCCATTAAGCGATCACCTCCATTAAGCGACCACCTCCCTAAACGATCATTTTTTCATTGAACGAAATTTATTCCCATAGGCTCAATACTAATTTTACTTCCATTGAGAGACCATCCCAGCTGACCTCTCTCCATGCACGACCAATTTCTTTGAAGAAAAGGAAACAAATTCCGTTTTTTCCTGTCACTTGAAGAAGGTTGTATTAGAAAAATAATTCCGAGGGTCTTTAAACTTCTAAACTAAGTTTAGATTTTTTTTTATTCCGGTAACTTTTAAGTGTTTAAACCCCTTTATGCCTTTTTAGACAATGAAGTTAACTCTGATGACGAATTAAGAATGACGATCAATAAACTCCCCTACCCTATTCTGTTAGGAAACTCTCAAAGAAATAGATGAATTAATGAAAATATCATTATTTGTTCTCGTCCAAAAAAAAAAAAAAAAAAAAAATGCATTTATTTACTGAACTTTGAAAGGACTTGGGAATAAAAGTTATGAAAGATAAAACCGTAAAACCAAAGCAAACGTCAATATATTCATTTTTAAACACTGCAGTAATTAACTTATATAATTAACTTTTATTTTGATACTTAAATTTTTATATTTTTTCCTAATGTGAAAAATAAATTCTAGTAACATTATTTCTACTTTTTTTCAACAATTAAAATCTAGATTTAAACATGACCTCCATTAAGAGGCCACCTCTCGAAACGATCATTTTTTATTAGAATGAAACGTGGTTGCTTTAAGGAGGTTTTACTGTACTGTATTGTACCACTCTGCTCTAATACAACCAGTAACTTCTAGCGAAAAGTTGTTTTTCAGTGTGCCAAAAGACCCTGCCATTAGAAAATCATGGACTAAAGCTATAAAGAAAGATGACAAGAAAAATCCTAATTTATCTTACATCATCTCTTTGATCTTGTGAAGATCATTTTTCAGTAACTTTATGTTGGATTTTGTTTAAATATTAGAACATTACTATTTTAGAACATTAATTGATTGAATAAATAGTTACTGAAGAGAAAAAAAAAGCATTCATATTTATAATGTACTCATTCGTATTTAAAAACAAACAAAAACACTCTGTAATAGATTTCATATGTATATTGTACCTGTAAAGATTAATAAGCAATAACCCTGTTTTATTGATGATTAAATAGGTAAAACGTAGAAACGTCTAAGATATGACACACACAAATATGTTAGTTTTTATTTTAGGATCAGGAAGTAAATAAAAATTTTATTGCGTAAGTAAACATTTTTATTAAGTTAGGAACTAGGTTTAAAAAATAAAGGTAAAGGATTTATTTCAAAACAATATTTTGTCATGTCTTAATAGAGATTATAAAACGTAAAAATATTGAAACTACTCAAAAAAAATTTAATATTAAATTTTTACTTTTCAACATAAAAATACTTTAGGTCCCGCTGCCTATGACACCGTGTAGCAGGCGTGCTTCGACAGTACTGCATAATCTTAAAAAAAAAAAAAAAAAATCAAAAGAAAAAAAAACCGCGAACCACATCCCCGCTGCCTGCGGCATCGTATAGCACCACGTATTGCGCACGCACTGCGAATTCTTGTAAAAAACCTAAAAGTTTACAAAAGTGCCCCCAGGGGGGCGAAGTGGGGGGGTAGGGGCACCGGATGTGCATAATATGAATAAGTTTTCATACACCTTTCTAACGATATGTCACATGAGACGTGTACTCAAAATTTAGAAAAAAAACTCCTCCCCGGATGACCCTCCCCTCCCTCTGCATTTCCCACTCTTTCAAATATCTAATGTTAAAAAATAATATTTATTTGAGTGTTAAATGAAAAATCGCATTTAAAACGCAATAAACAGTTGATCTGAAGAAAAAAAGAGAAAACTCCCCCCACCCCCCCACATCACCATAAAAAATCAACTCATCTTAAATTTATAAAATCTTTACTATGCGTTAAAAACAACGTCAAAGTTTAAAAGCAACCAGTTCTTTATTTTTCCTAATTTTAACAATATCCCGTCAACTCTCTCTATGTGAAAAGACTTTTAATGAGTTTAAAAATCGATTTTTTCATAAACTTAGCGTTCATTTTTTTTTTTTTTCAAATTGACATTTTATAAATCAACGTACAAAATAACATCCAGATATGAAAGAACCAAATTTGTAAAATCAGTAGTTTAAAAATTTCGAACCTTTATTTCCAAAGCCTAGTATCTCTTTTCTTTCCGTTCCTCTTGCCTGTCGTGAACTGTGACGTCATAGTAAGTCACGCCCCGATTTGGAGCGACGTGATTTTAGCTTACTTTTAGGACTAATTATTTAATAGTATAGATATTTTTTTCGCGTTTTTGAGAACATTTTTGAAAATTGTATATGTGGAACTATCAGAAAAATATATAAATGATCACATCCCCATGTGTGCAAATTCCTCATTAAGCTACAGACTTAAATAATGGACAGACAAAAATTTGGAATGCATTTTCGGACTGGTAATTACTCAATCTACGTGCTTTTATAAAATTTAGTTTTAAAAAAATAAAATTTCTATGCTTAGTATGCAAAAAACTGTTAATTCATTATAAAATTATCAAATTGTGCCAAACAAGTGATAAACCCGTCAACGAGCGCATACTATCCTCATTATGATAGCACAAATCCACTTCAACTTCAATCTGGTAGATGAATATTTTCCATCAAGACTATTTTTTCGAATAAAACTGCATAAAAGATAATTTTTAGAAAGATTTTTAAAATAAAAAGGATTTTATAGAGAAATGGTACCTTTTAAGAAGTATGCATTCAAAGTTATCGGCATTTTAGGTTTCATTCCTAATGTAAACAAAACTTTTGAAAATGAATTGAGCTAAATATGAAAAGGTTTTCAGGTAAAAAAAAAAAAAAAAAAAAACACAGAGGTCATATACGCATATTGGCACGATTTGTTTCTGATGCCAATATCATATACGCAACGGGTACTTAAATGGCGCCAAAGTGTCGTTATTTTGCTTGATATGGTAACCTGGATGTTGTTGTTTATTATGTTGATGTTTTCGCCAAATTGGCGTTGGAAAAATATCGCGACAATATGGGGGCGTATATGACATCTGTGCCAAATCTCCCTATTATTGAACTCATTTCAACATATGAGCAAACGGAGGCAAAGATGATGTCTCAGACGCATTGGGGTATCCTTTTAGTGCCAAAATGGCAATTTTATTCCATAGCAACCCAGAAATTTTGATGATATTATCCTTCATATGACAATCCAATAGATGAGATTGCGTGTGTTTTACATTAAATCAAACTTTGTGCATTTTATAATAAAATAATTTGTGTGTGTTCCTAATAAAAGTTTTGGCATATACGCCCCATAATGGCGCGATCTTTTTCTGATGCCAATGTCATGTACGCAACGGGAACTCAATTGGCGCCAAAGTGTTGTTATTTTTCTTGATATGTTAACCCCGACGTTATTGTTTATGCTGTTGATGTTTTCGCCAAATTGGTGTCAGAAAACAATCGCGCCAATATGACATCTGTGCCATAGTTTTGTGTATTTTATAATAAAACTGTGCTTTTATACCAAATAAACAGTTTCTTAATAAATAAAACCAACATGCTGTTTTCGCCAGGTAGGTCTAACAGGTAACAGGTAAAAAAGCTGAAGAATATGAATTTGGGACTACTACACACAGAAAACCGGGAAATAAACCATTGAACACCAATTAAGTTAAAAATGAAACAAGATTAATAAGGATACAGGAAAAAAAAATTACCAAATTAAAATCCATACTCTCATAGCATTAGGTATAACAAATACACTCATTATGCATTTTATTCTCATTAAAGATAGTATACTATTAGAAATTAATATGATATTGTCCTGAGTAGGCGAAAAATTAAATATAATTTAATCGTTAACTTTATTAAATATTAATGAATATGGATATATACACACACACACACATATATATGTATACATATATATATATGTATATATATGTATATATATATATATATGACCATTAATTAAACATAACCTACCACCATCAAAAACCGTAATACAGTAGACTCCCTCAAATCCGCACAGCTTGGGACCAGAGGTTGTGCGGATTTTAGAATTTTGCGGATTTCTGGTCATTTATTTGTTTACGTTTTTGAACATTAATTTGATTGGTAGTTGAGCAATGGAAATTATAATGAATGGTTACAATAAAATGAAACATTAAAATAATTAAGTAAAATATTAAAATAATTAATTAGTTTAAAAGTAAGTAATTATTAAAAATTAAGTCATGTAAATAATAATTAAGATACAATACTAAATGCACATATAAATATACAATATAATATAAATATAAAATAATATATAAATATACATATAAATAACACTAAATACAAACATACAATACTAAATATACATAATAATGAGAAAAAATAATTTTTTCTTATTTTTTTTTACAAACTTTATTTGTTTTTTTATTTTATATTTTTGAAACATGGATAAAATGGTTGTTTGCTTTAATTTTTTGTTTTGTTCTTTTGTTATTGCATCCTAAAGCTGCTGATGATTCATTATCTGTTGCTCAGATATAAAGCTCTGCTGCTTCAGGAAGCTCAAATATTTTTCTCCTATGGCTAGACCTTCTTCAAGATTAATTTTTTCAAGTTCTTCATCAGATTCAGTTTCTGATGAAGAACCTGCATCAATAACGAAATTTTATGCCATGTTTATCCAGATTTAATAAACGAAAAAGCTTGATTAATTAAAAAATATTTTGGAAAATGATCGCGATCGCCGATGATATTAGCGCCATCTTTATTTATTTCGGAAATAAATGTGTATTTTCTTTATGAAAAAACTTGAGTTCAGTCATATTAATCAGAATTACATATTAAAATACGTACGTAAAATTAAAAATAAATAAATAAAAATCATTAGATTAAAACCAGTGTTGAATTCAGGAGGTGGCCTGGGGGGACATTCCTCCCCGGAGCAATGAGATGCTCCCCCTCGGAAGATTTGAGATTGTGTTTTCAATGGTCAAAAAGTGCAATCCCCCCCCCCCCCATCCCCGGAGCCACAGAAATCCCTCCCGGAAAAAAGTGTCTGAATTCAACATTGATGAAAACTGACGTCGATACCTCTTTCACGCTGCGATCTCAAAACAAAACTTATATCTTATTTGCCATGTTCCGTTGCTTCGCGCATTCGCTCCACGCATTTCCTCTTTCTCAAGATTTTTCTCAGTCGCCTATACGCACAGATAAGAGATAAGCGCTTTACTGTATATACAAAACAGGGCCATTAGACTTTTTTCGGAAGTAAATTAATATTTTTCTTCATAAAAAAGCTTGCATTTAGTCGTATTAATCAGAATTACATATTAAAATGCGTGCGTAATATTGAAAAAATAATAAATATTGAAACACAAGGAAACGAACGGAAGAAAAGTAAACAATCCCACTACAGTTTACACTTGCTAATATTCTACAGAAAATACAATAAAGGGGAATTTTTCAAGGCTCGAAATGTACTGGAACAAATCGGATCGATATTCCTGTTCTTGAAATTATGATAAATAAAGTTCCGATTCGTAAAATTATGGTAAATATCGTTCCGTTTCATACTTTTATTAAAACATTGTTACTGTTTAATATAGCTTATTGCGCTCTCTGTTACTGTTTTCATTGTTATTTAGAGCCTTGAATGTTTTTGTTTTTTTATATTGCTTTGTATGTTTAGAAATAAATTTGTCTATACTTTAAAAAAAAAAAAAAAAAATCGGCAAAAATAATTTTTAAATAGCGTTCTGTTTCGTATATTTTTCCATTTCGAGCCCTGGAATTTTTGATATAGATATGCTAATTTATATAAAAATCAAAAGTAATATAAACTGATTTAGTAATAAATCAGCTGTAATAGCCAAAAGAGAATAATTAACAAAAAATTGAGTAAAAAAAACATGGCGGTAGTCGCTGATTTCGGCGCCATCTTGAATTTTGTGCCTGCACCTTAACTGTAAATTTCACTGTTTACATCTGAGAAAATACGCGGATTTTAGGGTCGCGGACTGGAGGGAGTCTACTGTATTATGAATTAAAGCTGTAAGTATAAAAAAAAAAAAAAAAAAAAAAAAAAAAAATATTCAATCAATTTATTATAAGAATTATTATGGAAGAAAAAGAAAAAAGTGAACACCGGCAAATAATGGAAAAGCTTATATATTGAATTACGTTGTCAAGGGCACAGAATTCAATGATATAAGCAAAATGGTTGTTTTCTGTGAGAAAAATCAGCTAAAGCTAAAAATTATTTTCCCCTGTGCCCAAACAACCATTAAAATCAAGTGAATTGATTAAAAATGAAAACAGAATAGAAACAAATAATATGAAATGGAAGAATCAATAAAACCTATTTAATTATTTATAGGATATAAAATAGAAATAATAAACACCAAACCGATTAATATTTCAGTATTTTACAAATATCCACGCACACATGGCTACCAGAATATCATAAAGATTAAGGTGAATAAAACAGTTAAGAAATCACAGTAATTGATACCAAAGGGTGCAGTTAATACATTTTGAAATAAATTTTGAAATACCATGTTAAATACATTTAATATAATATAAAATAAAATAAATAGATAGTAATTACATTATTTAAAATGCACTATTAAATTAATTAATAACTGTTTAACAATATCGTCAAAATTTAGCTAAAAAATCCCCCTGGTGTAGTAAATTATAACTGAAATGGAGCTAGAAAAATTAAAATTTAGAACTATCTTCAAAAGACAAATTTTGGTGCTGCCATCTAGTATTACTTTTATTATTCAAATGTCACAAGATAAACATTTGTAAGCATTTGAATGTAAATAATTTTTTTAACATCAAAACCAAACATATCCTTATATATAGATAATTATAAACCTAATATAAACCACACAATGTATTTAAAATAAAAAATAAAATAAAATAAAATAAAAAAAATAAAAACTATTGTTAATAAAATTTAAAAAGCATACAAAATATTCTATTAGCTAACTTATTTAAACTAAACTAAGAATTTAAATAATTCTAGAACATTGATAATATATAGCATATAGCTATATGTTATAAAACAAAATAAATTCAGTAATAATTAATATAAATAATTATTAAAAATAATATAATTTTTTTTTTAATCTATTATATATAAGATAATTATAAAATGAACAGGAAATAAAAAACATATGGAAGTATATAGAAGGTTAACAGATACTTAAATTCCCATTACCTAAAAAGCACAAATATAGAGTTTGGATTATTTTCATACATCCATAAAAATCCAAAAAGTATGAATGTGGGACATTCAAAAACATTAAACCGATAATAAATTGAAAATAGATAAATATTAAAAAGAATAGAGGAATAATAATGAAAATAATTACCCAATTTTAATACATACAGTATAACTATATTTATATTAAACATACTTATATGTATATACACTATAAAAATGGCATACTATTAGTAATTAATATGATATTGCCCTTAGTAAATTAAAATTTAATAACAATAGATTGTAAATAAGATTAATCAATAATTAAGCTAATTATAATATTAATGAAATTCTCCAATTACATATAAAATATCAAATCAACATCCATATAAAATACGTATCAAAAATATAGTAATAATACAAAAGCCCCATTTTTTTTTATTATTATTATTTTAATTAACCATTGTGCATTATCCAGACAACACCACCCTCCTCCGTACTCTAACATCTACCCACCCAACCAACCTATAATAATTTTTTTATATTATTTTACAATTTTTAATTTTTTATAGATATTTTTTTATTTTATAATTTTTTTGTAATTTTGTTTACGCATGTGTTAATTTGTTTCAAAAGATCATGTAAGAAAAGTACTAATTGTATATTAATGAATATATGAATTTTTTTGGAAAACCATGATTTAATGCATCATAAATTAGTTTTTAATATTATTGTTAATTAGAGGAGAAGAACATAAACATTTTATTCTATAGGGTCAGGTGGGGTAAAGTGGTCAGGCGGGGTTAAGTGGTCATAATTCATAAAAAAGGCTAAAATCCTAACTAATATACAAATTTGAATAATTTTCTTTTAATTTTAGATTTATTAAGTATTGATCAAAGTTTCTCACTAAAAAAACATTTTTAGTAATATGTTTGAGCCACTGAGCACTCATTTTGTCTGTCTTTGTTACACCTTGTTCTTTTAACTCTTTAATTAACTTTTCTGCTGCATTTTGTTTATTCCAAATTTTGTTAAATTGGCAGTTCAGAAAGCTTTACACATATCTCAAGAACATATTTTCATTTATAGCTAAGTTATATTTATCACAGATTTTATTTCATAATAGTTTTAGTTACATGGGGTAAAGTGGTCATAGGGTTAGGCTTAACTTATAGATATTTGATCCGAGTTAAATTGTTCATTATATACAATGCCGGTTTATTAAATACTAATAATTATTAAAAACTAACTGCAAATAGTTATTATTTAATAATAGTTTATAATATGGGGGTTAAAAAAGGTTAGGTTTAATTTTCAATAGGTTCTGAATAGTGAATGAATTAACTAAGTGTAAAACTCGAATTGCTTGCAAAGGTTACATCAACTAATTTAACAACCAACACATTAACTACTTTTCTAATACCTATACTTGTATTATATAAGAAAATGGTCCACAAGAAAGTCCTGAAAGAATTTTTAATGTTGATGAGGCTGGAATGGATATGGATAGCCAAAATAGTCCAGTTTAAAAAATTTTACGCAATGCAATGCATCATATAAAATTCAGAAACTAAAGGAAAGATAATGTTTAGTGTTCCTTTTGGTATATCAGCTAGTGGTTATTACATTCTTCCATTCGTAGTTTATGAGTGAGTATATATGAATTATGAATAAAGGGTGGTCGTGCAGGAGCATTGTATGAATCATGGAATCTGGCTAGATGTAGGATTCTGTACTTGAATCTTAGATGGATCATTTTATTAAGTAGATAGTACACCGAAAGCTTACAAAAGCCTGCCCTTTTATTTATGATTGTGATGGACATAAATGAATTATGATGCCGTGAAAAAAAGCTATCGACAATCACATTATAATACTCTGCCTGCTAATTCATAGTAGTCATAGTCTACAACCATTAGATCTAGGTGTATTTTCCCCCTTTAAAAAAAGCCTGGAAAGGAATTTTAAAGAAACAGTATCAAGAAAGCCGATTGCAAAATATGTAAAAAAATTAAAATAAGCTACATTGGCAACATTATCAACACTCATTTCAGATGTGAATAGAATTGTTAGACATAGTTTTAAAGAAAAATGAAATGTGTCCAGTCCAAGATCGGGGTAGTATTGACAGAAAAAACACTTGCATTATATCTGCAAAAATAACAAGAGGAATGAGATACTTTAAAGTTGCATAAATTTCCAAGAGGAAAAAAACAACAAAAAAATATCCCTAATCAACATTCTCTTTTGAATCCATTTATAATCGCTAAAGATGACATCTCAAACCATATCTATAGGACCTTGAGTGTTGCTAATATATGAAATGAAGAAATCAATAAAGCAATTTATTGGGAAAAAACTTGATTATTTTTCTTAAAGTATGTTAAAAAAATCGAAATTTATGCAATCATTATACTTTTCCAGAATCAGGTGTGATCAAAATCATTGAAGAACCAAATTTTAACATTACAAATTTACACTGTAATAAAATAAAATGGCAGATAACTTATTATAAAAGTTGTTTAAAATGTTTGTAAATAATAAAATGTCACTTTTTATTCATTAGTTTATTTTTTTTATTACACCTTTTCAATGTGACCACTTTACCCCACCCCTGGGGTAAAGTGGTCATAAAAACATGCCTGAAAAAATATGTTATAAAAAGGTGTTATTCCCCAAAAATATTTCTGAAATGGATATGGATGTACTCTAGAGTAATGTAATGTAAAATAACACCCAAAATTTTAGAAAACATCACAGAAATTCTGATGTTTATATCCTCTGAAAGTTTGAAAAGCCTGTTTTTATGACCACTTTCCCCCACCTGACCCTATAAATGATTAAGTATTATATTTCGAAATACAGAATGATGTAGACAAGATTTAAAATTTGTAAATGTATTAACTTTGAATTTAAATTCTTTACGTTTGTCATATAAATCTGTGATTGTTTTGTTGTCTTTTATTGTAATTTTAAGATCTAAGAAGTTAATTGTATTGTTAGATAAAAGGTTTTCCGTTAATTCCAAATTAGTGGGATAATCTACTGGAAATCGAGTAATTGCAGATTGATCAGTATCAATTAAAATTATGTCATCAATATAACGATATAAATGTAGATTATTATTAGTAAAATTACGTTCATAATGATATAAGTCTGAGAATAAACTGGAAGTACAACTGCCTTGTGGTATACCGACATGCTGTAAATATAAAGTGTTATCTTGCAATATATAATTATTATAGATAATGAAGTTTGTTAAAGATTTAAAATATGCAATATCTATATTAGATGGTAATTCCAGTTTTTTATAATACTTTTTAAATAATGCATTTATAATTTTATGTAAATCTAATAGGTCTATATTATTAAAAAGATCTTTGAAGTCATATGTCGTTATATTATAAACACAATGAAGATTTTTTAAAATATTGACAAGTTGATAGCTATTTTTTATACAATGTGTATTATCATTGTTTGTAGTAAGTACATATAATTGATTAAGAATTTTTAAGAGAAGTTTATTGGCTTTATTATTATATGTATTGCAACCAATAGTTACAGTCCTAAATTTAATTGGAGTTTTATGAAATTTGGGAATAAGAACTAACTATGGATAATTAAAGTTAGTAGATAAAATATTTAATAGTTTATAATAACTTCGAATTTTACGATTATTTACAATTACATTTTCATTAGTTTTTTGAAATGACTTATTAGAAGAAATACAATTTGTAAGAAGTTGGTGATAATATGATTTACATATAATAGCATAATTGTTAGGAGATTTGTCTACATATGTAATAACGTAGTTTTTTTGTAATTTAGTAATTTGTTGGAAAAAATGCTTTGTATTAATAGAAACCAAATCAGCAATATTATTAATTTTTTTTTTATATATATATATATATATAAGCTGCATTGGCGGTAATACGTAAGTACCCCTAAAAAATGTATTGCCCCAACCACGGTGCGTTTGAGATAGCTGTGCTCAAACGAACATGAAGCATAAATGCCTATGAGAGTTAAGCGGTTTTCTCAAGAAAGATAAAATACATAACAACGAAAAAGCTACACAATGCTGACATGATCCGAAGAAGTTCTTGGTACTTTTATGTTAGCCAGGTTCAAAACTCGCCAATGGTATTTTTTACCTTGCCAGTAGCAGTTTTTATTTTTTGCGTGGTAAATTAAAAACAATGCTTTGATAATGAAATTGGCATTTTTTATAATTAGCCTCGGGTCCGGTATGCTATTTCTTTCTCCCAGCTTATTTTGTGTCCAAAAAATAATGTTATCTTACAGAAGCTAGCTGTAAAACAAAGCATTACGATTAAATACTCTTTAGCAATTTTTTAAACTTCTAAGCATCGCACATTTTCAATTTTTATACCGTCGTATTGGAAAAAAAAAATTTCTTTTAAATGCATTTTGTTTGAAAACTGTATCTCCATTTATTTTTTAAATATTAATTTTTTTGTAGTTTTTGGAGCCATTTGCTTAATATTGGCAACGGAAGTACTTCATTTCTGTAGAAAGTAAAGGAAAAATAGTTTTAAAATCGTAATTATATATTTTTGTTGCCATTTTCTCGTAACAACCAAAAGAAAATGTAATTAAAATACGTGCTATTTTGAAAAAAAATATAAACGAATGATTTCTGTTAAAACAATGGAGCTATTATATACTATATTTAATTGTAAATATCTATGAATCATTAGAAAGCCGTTTTTTTTTTTTTCCGATTTTCTTGAATGACGGAATCTTTTTGCTGCATTTGTGCATTATTTCGCGATAGTGATGTGCTATGCATGCTTTACTGTAGATGTTTAAGAGTAGATCGTAAAAGTGGAATTCTTAAGCAGATGCGAATGACGTCATTTTACATAAAATAAAACGTGTGCTTTAAGTCTTAAAATTGAAATAATTTTTGTACCGCAGTAGAGTCCCGCTTAACCGAGTTATTTTCATCTGATGGACTGGTGGCTTCTATTATTATGAAACAGCTATTATAAATGAAGTGTAAGGTGAAGATGAAAGAGCAGCCGTAAAAAAAAATTATGGCCATCCCCCCCCCCCCCCATTCTGACCAGAAAATCAGAGTTCTAACTATTTACGGCTGCTCTTTCATCTTCACCTAACACTTCATTTATAATGGCTGTTTCATAATAATAGAACCCATCAGTCCGTCAGAAGAAAATGCAGTAATGGAAATGACGGGGGTGACACTAAATTCTGAAAAAGCAGAATTCCTGTTCTCTAGTTTTTTTCTTTTCTTTTCCTTTTTTTAAAAATTAAATAATGAAAGGCGTGTATCTTAAACGTTTGTATTTTAAATTAAAGTTATGCATTTCATATAAAATAAGTGAAAGGATTAAAGTTTAAGTAAAATTAAGGCAATACGAATGCATGATAAGGAAACAATAATAGGCGATTTATCACCTGCGCCCGCTAGCATAAAAGTAACGAGTTCATGATTTCTCTATCAGAATCTTCCTACTTGGCGAAGGATTGAGATAGTTAATTAAATTATGAATAAAAGTAACATGATGTAATGCTTAGCATACATTTAATGGGGATCAAACTGCTAGACAGAGGCGAAAATAATCTATTAAATTCGAAATTGAAAAGAATAGAAAAGAAAAGAATTTCCTAAAATTGAAATTTCTGTGATACCGTTCGGAATAGAAACCGACAATTTGGCACATAGTGGTTATTTTAAATACTCGATAAGAATAATTTATAAAAAAGGTAGAAATTAAAAGTTTGAAACGACATAAAAGCATTCTATGAACGTTCTAAATTATGATTTATTTGCAATTGTTAGTCTGCAACAATTGCTGAATATGCAAATTGTTAGAAATATGAAATTTGATGTGCTTTTTACTTATAAGGCGTAAATGATCATCTCACAGAAAAGTTCCTAAAATATTCGAAATTTGAATGGATGCAGGCGTAAAAAAAAATTCTAAAATTGCGATTTCTGTAATATCGTTCGGGATAGTGATCTGAATTTCGGCATGGCGATTTGTTTAAACATGTAAATGCATGCTAAGAACTGTTAGGAAAAAATCGAAATGTTAAGAGGTGAACCGAGCGGAAAACATTTTAAGAACGGTTTGCATTATGATTTTAATGAGATTTGTTTGGGCTAGGAACATAAAATTTGACACAGATGTCATTTTCTAAGCCATAAATGCTTTGCGTTTCCTAATACATTAGAAATTTATAAGTGTACAAGAGCAAAAAAATTCTTGTATTTTTGAATCTGTGATACTGTTCGGGATAGAATCCTTAAACCTGGCATGGTGGTCACTTACAAGATGTAAATGCTCATTAAAAACTGTTTCAAAATAAATCGAATTTTAAAAGGTTGAAATGAGTGGAAAGCTTTTTAAAAACTTTCTAAATTCCGGTTTGAATGGATTTGCTAGAGCGTGAACTTGAAATTTAACATGATTACGGCTACTAAAACGAAAATGCTCGTCCTAAGCAATTTCTGAAAAATTCAAAATTTAAGAGGTTGCAAGAGCAAAAGTCATTCATAAATTAAGATTTCTATGAAACTGTTGAGGGGAGAAACTTAAAATTTGATATGGTGATTACTTTTAAGATGTAAGTGCTCGCTAAATGCTATTTCTAAAAAAATCGAATGAAACGAGTAAAAAAGCTTTCTAAAAATGTTCTAAATTATGATTTATTTGGAATTCTTAGCCTTAAGGAAATCGAAATTTGACATAGTTGTAACGTTTAAGATGTAAATATTCACCATGAACGGTTCCTAAAAAAATCGAAATTTTTAACGGCGCAGGAGCAAAAAAGTTCTAAAATTGGGTTTATCTTGATATCCTTAAAGATTGAAACCTGAATTTTGGCAAGCTGTTAATTTTAAGATCTAAGTGCTCGTTAACCCTCTCGATCCGCAGCCTGAGCTATGCTCGGGCATGCATTTTCCCGTCAAATTAATACTATTTGGTTATTCCCACTAGTTATCTTTTAAAGAAAACTTTGTCTGATTTAATCAGAACATTTTCCCCGATTACGATAGTCAAAAATTTCTGCTTTAAAGAGCCGGTGATAAATGATTAAAAATTTTGTAAAAGACGCTCATTGCGAAGAATTACTTACACAGCGAGAGTGTTAAGAACTGTTTCGAAAAATGAAGTCTATCTTTAAAGAGATTAAACAAGCAGAAAACGTTCTAAATAACGATTTAAATAGAATTGTCAAAGCACGACCTTGAAATTTAACATGGTTGTAACTTTTGAAACATTAATGCTCTCAGAAATAATTTCCTAATAAGTTCAAAGTTTAAAAGGGTTCAAACACAAAAAAAAAAAAAAAAAGAGTTCTAAAATTCCAATTTTTGTGATACCATTTGGGGTAGAAGCCTGAATTTGGCATACTAATTATCTAAAATATGTAAAGGTTCATTAAGAATCGTTTCTAAAAATATCTGCACTGTTTTGTATGTCGTCCTTCATTCTCGGATTAGCCGTAGATATTTGCAAAGGTAAAACAATTTTGCAAAAAATAAAATAAAAAGTTATCTTTAAACAAATATCTGGCTAACTATCTAACAATAAACAAATATCTAACTAAAAGACCAACTATTATGTCTATATATTATTTCGACTCTATCATTTTTTTTACAAAATTTTCATTCTTCATAAAAATTAAAATACCATATAAATTGAAGAAGATTGATACTTTGAGAATAGAAGTTAGCTTTCATTGCTTTTAAATCCTTAATTACTCTAAGAAATGAATGATATGTAAACAAAATGTACACATATTGGGTTTCCTTTCTACTTACAAAGGTTCTAATAAAACTCATTTTAATTTAAGTGAGTAGATTATTTAAATTATATATAACTTGTTTTAAAAAAAAGAAATGATATCTACTAAAAACCAACTTTTCAAAAGTAAAAAAAAAGGCAAGCTAAAAAAAAAAAAAAAAAAGATGAAACTTGTGGCTAAAAAATGGTGTGATATCATATTTCCAAGCTTATATTATGGTACTTTTTTAACATTTTCCACTAAAAAATTTACAATTTGTAAGTCGAGTGACTTCGTATATGTTGATAGAAATCCTTTTCTCCTGTACTAAATACATCATAACGTGTTTCTGGAAATTCAAATGTTTTAAAATTATGCATCATGGGCTTGGTGGCCATCTTTCCATATTTTACACAAATTTCTATGTACCCTAATCCGTAGTTAAAATCAGAAATCCAGAATTGTAACTTAAGCAGACATTATAAGCTTTTCCGTTACGGACTTGTATTCGGAGAACTTTGAATTTTAAAATAATAGTGACCAAACTAAAGGATTCATCTTAAGATTTATTTCATAAAATAATTAACCATTTAAAGGCAATAAAAAAATATTTCTTTTCTCAAAATATTAGTCTTTTTCAATTTATCAGCTGTTTGCAGTTGAAAACCAAAGTTCAACATTGTTACCAAAGCACACATTTTATGCTTTTCCTTCACGGAATTGTGTGCTTAGAAATTTGTGTGTTAAGGTAATGGTGACATATCTTCGCTATTCCTCTTATGATTACTTTTTTAGAGTAATTAATCATTTAAAAGCAGTAACAATGAACTTTTTTTCTCAAAATAAGTCTTTTTAAATTTATTTGTCCGTAGTTAAAATCAGAAGTTCCAAATCGTTATTAATGCAAAGTTATTACCCTTTACAGACTTGAGTGCTTAGAAATTTGTGTAAAATATGGAAAGATGGCAGCCAAGCCCATGATGCATAATTTTAAAACATTTGAATTTTCAGAAACACGTTATGATGTATTTAGTACAGGAGAAAAGGATTTCTATCAACATATACAAAGTCACTCGACTTACAAATTGTAAATTTTTTAGTGGAAAATGTTAAAAAAGTACCATTATATAAGCTTGGAAATATATCACACCATTTTTTAGCCACAAGTTTCATCTTTTTTTTTTTTTTTTTTTTAGCTTGCCTTTTTTTCTACTTTTGAAAAGTTGGTTTTTAGTAGATTTACAGATTATTAAACATTCACAAATATATTTAGGAAAAATGTAAAGGGGCTAATTAAGTTACTCGGGGAAAAAAAAAATATTTTCTTTGTATATCGTGTGAAAGCTTTTGTAATGCTGAACTCAAAAATGCATTTATTTTAATTTTAGGTATTATATTTTCAGAGATACCGTCGAAAATGTAGTGCAAAAATATGTTCCCCCCCTCCCCCCCCCCATCATTTTTCGAATCTACTGAAACTAAAATTATGAAAAAATTAGAGGTAGTAGACATTAATTTAAACCTTGCAGGAAAATTATAGTGATTACCCTAGGTCACATAGATTTTGAGAAAAGCGCATTTTTCCTTTATACACAAATTTCGATTTGCGGGCGTTCAGCAAACAAGTTGAGGAGCACTTGGGTACCTATCGTTGCAGAAATATAAAAGCATCGTTGACAATAATTTTGGAAAAAAAAAACGTCGGTAATTAGCTGGGATAGTAACTCTTAAAGACACGTGCGGTTTGGACATACATGACAGTGGTGGCGTAGGGGAGACTTGATCCCTTTTTCAGTTTTTAATTTTTATTTTGGAAAAAAACAAATTTTTTCTTAAATGTTTCCAGTTATTATTAAAGGCTCTTTCTTGTTGTAGTATTTTTTTATTTTGGAAAAACCATTTTAAAAATAAAAATAAATTGTTTTCCAAAAAATAAAAAAAGGATCAAGTCTCCCTAATTGCAGAGAGACTTGATCCCTTGTCAAGGGAGACCTGATCCTTGAAACAGATGCATTGAAATGATTCAAATTAAGTAGTAGAAATCAAATTTATTGTTGACTAACATGTAAAAAGGGAGAGAAACACAATTAATGATCAAAAAATATTTTCAAAGCTTTAAAAATCAAATGTAAATATTAAAATTATTGCAGTTCGAAGAATTCTACCAAGCATGGTTGGTTTGGGTAGTTTTTTGACAATGTCATCATTGTCCACAACACTATTGTCAACATTTTCTGGATAAATAAATTGGTCGAAATTAAGTCCTCGTTTTCTTAGAAAATTGATTTCACATTCAGATGATAAAATCTTATTTTAAATTTTTCCTCTATGAAATGACTAATTTTCTTCTTTCCCAGAAATCGCATAATGACAAAGTCATTTTCATCCATCGACAAATTTTTTGGATCTTCAATGATTTCGTCAGAATGTTCATCAAGTAGATCTGAGTCAGTTGATCTGAGTACATTCATCCACCATGTGCTTGCTAACCATCATATATGCAGCCACATATATTAACTTTCTATCTTTGTCAACAATCTAAAATCAAGTCAATCATATTCTAACTAATACAGATAATATCTAAATGTCACAATGAGAAGTAGGGGGTTAATAAAATTTAACATTAATTTAGCTTAACTTTGGTTTTGGGACACTCGATCCCCAGGATCAAGTCTCCCCATAGAACAGGGATCAAGTGTCCTTAATGTGCATGTTTGGGTAAAAAAATTGCTAAATCAAAAATAAAGAAATTGTATTGGATTTAAATAACAACATTTAAGCATTAAGGAATGTTAGTATATTATACAGTATGGGACCTCAAATCCGGACTGGCCGGGACCGCGATCGTTCCGGATTTCAGGTCCTTAACCAAAACAATAAATAAACAGATACAGTAGATGCCCGTGGCAAAATTTTACATGCTGTGAAGCAGTCTATATCGCGAATTGCCATGTTTGGCTTAGAGTAAATAAACAGTCAAAAATGCAAATTACAAAAAATAATTGAAAATAAGGATAAGAATTTTTTTTTTTTAATGCATCATATTCTTAGGAATATTAAAACATCTTTTAGAAAATGTGCCGTTGTTCACGAGAGCCGAGTTAGGCCTAGGAATCTATATCAATTGCAGTGTAGGGCTTAGTTTAAGTAAACAGACGAAAACAAATTACAAAAAAAAAAAAAAAGAATTTAAAATAAGAATAAGAATTTTTTTTTAATCCTGCACATTATTAGCAACATCTTTTAGAAAATGAAAATGCGTCGTTCGTGAGAGCCTAGCAAAGTCTAGGAATCTATATCGTGAATTGCAGTATTAGACTCAGTGAAAATAAAGAGAGAAACATTTAAATTTTTAAAATAAAATGTTCTAAGAAAGTTTAAAAATAAACAAAAGCAAGAGGAAATCTATTCAAATTCTATTCTTTTCGTATAAAAAGGACTTCGTAAATGTGTTATTAAGTTTTGCACGGGAAAGAAATTATTGAGTAGCAAGCAAACAGAAAAAAAAGAGCAAAACCAGTTTTTTTCCTCTATTAAAAAAATAATTATCTCCGTTGCTAATTGACTAATTTCTTTCAAATTTTCAACAAGCTGCAATAATAGTAAATTAGCCTGTGTAACAAATTTTTATTAAAGTATAATGTACCTCTAAAAAAAGGGCCACTATAGTGTAACTGCAAAGAAAAACGAGATATCTATCTGCGGTTTGTTTTGTTTATTCAACTTGTTTATTTAACTCTGTGAAGTGGGAAGTCAACGTTACCAGAATGAGATCATCAGCTTTGGATGGATAGTATGTTTTGTCATGCAGAAAGAAACCATGCATAGATATTTTTTCCCCCTTTGAGTTAAAGAAAAAATATTTTGGGTACGGTGCTTACAAACAGAATTTTTTCGAAAAATGAAATTTGTTGAACATTTGAAGGAGGGGGGGGGGGGGATAGCAAAACATCTTTACATATAAATATTGTAAATATATTCTATGCATCTTTTAAAAATAGTTCTTCCTTCTGGTTATTTATTTGTTCTTTTTGTATTTTCTATTAAATGAAGAACAAGGATTCTTTTTAAAATAAATTTAAAATGTGTGCACACACTAACTTTTCTAACTCTGTCAGCAAATAGTATTTAGATTAAAACTATAATATAAAAACATTGCAACAAACTTATTCAGTTGAGTGAAGTTGTTTAAGTCTTGCTTAGTTAGAACTGTGCGCATAGCGCCATCTATGGGCGTTTTTCGGAATTATTTATTCCGTCTCATCGCGGAATTTCAGATTTCTTTATTCAGTCCGGATTTTGGGTCTTCCGGATTTTAGGATTCCGGATTTGAGGTCCTGTACTGTATCAATAAAATTAAGTAATTTAGTTATATTTAGCAAAAAATATGAAACACAAACTATCTACTCAAAAAGAAGTTTGATTGTAAGAAAACAGAGATTCCTTTCTTACAACAAAAATAAAAATGTCTGAATGAAATTATGTTGCTAGATCTGTTGATAAGGAATCAGTTTATTAATGTTTCCAGCTTCAGAGACTTAATTGCATTTTTTCTCTGGTTTTAGACATAGGGATCAAGTCTCCCGAGTCTCCCATACTCTATGTACCATCGGCTTTAAAGCCCAGATAACAACTTTTAATGATATATTTGTGTAATGCAATGACCAGTAGCAATATAAAAGCAATAAACGTCAAATTCTTAAAAACAGACAAATTTAATTAGAATTAATCACATAAATACTATGGGATTCACGACTAATTTGCAGTGAGTGGATCTCTCAATAATCCTCCCGTGTCTTTAAAAGTTAATTAAAAACATATCTGGAAAAACACAGCACGGACCAGCGCGGCGTTGCAACTTTGCAACCTCCTTTCGAAGTGTGCTTAGCACAATGCCAAGTTTAAACTTTGAAAAAGGGTTTTGTTTTAGTTACACTGTAAAAAGAAAAGATTATTACAATGCTGAATTTAATTTTATGAAAAGCCAAATGAAGTTTAAATCTGCACAACTGTTATTGTCAGTTCCGAATTAAGTTCATCATAAACTGATTAGGTTAACATTTAAATAAGAGTTACACAGAATAGCAATATTTGATATTATTTAGGCTTCATATCTCTTTGAACTTTTACGGTATACGGAAAAACATGGTGCGGAGTAAGGCGGCGTGACAACTTTGCTGCCTCCTTTGGAAGCACGCTTCGCACAATGCCAAGTTTAAACTTTGAACCAGGGTTTTGTTTTAGCTACACTGTAAAAAGAAAAGATTATTAGTACGCTGAATTTAGTTTTATGAAATGCCAAATGAAATTTAAATATGCACTACACTTTTATTGTCAGTATCAAATTAAGTTCATCATGAACAGATTAGGATAAGACTTAAATAAGAGTTGTACAAAATAGAAATATTTCATATTATTTAGGTTTCATATCTCTTTGAACTTTTATGGTATAACCATTCATACTTTTCTAGTATAGATACATAGTTATACCTTACGTTGTATCATTCTTTACAGTCTTATTTTTCTTTTAGTAGCAATTTTTTTAATAATACAGTTCATAATTCATATATTTATTGTACGGAACCCTCTGAACGCGAGTAATACTCGCACTTGATCATTTATTTTTTTATTATTGAAGCCATTACTATATAAAACGAAACTAAATTGATTTTGTTTTATCCAGATGTTCTTAAATTTACTGGTACTTTTCGGTTAGCCGGGCGCCAGTGTTTTATATACATACATATATATACAAGGGGTGATCAAATGAAAAGGTACGAAACGACACGGTCGGTACAAATGTAGACTTTATTCAAAATATTCACCATAGGCCTGAGCACAACGATCCCACTGATGAACAAGCCGCAGAATTTCTTGTTCCCAGAATTCCTGTGGCCGTGACGAGACCCAGTCCTTCACAGCGTCCTTGAGTACATCGTCCAAGTTGAAGGGCTTTACTTTCAGGTGTTTCTTCAGTGTACCAAACACATGGAAATCACAGCCGACATGTCCGTACTGTAGGGCGGATGGTCCAACGTCTCCCACTTGAACTGGTCTCGGGTCATCACCCAGACTGTCACGGCCTGCACGAAAATGGGCACTCCATTTTCTGACAGACTTGTCAGAGACACATTTCTCCCCGTAAACTGGCACCATCCGGCGATGAATAGCAGCAGGTTTCTCACCTTCCGCTGTCAGAAATCAGATAACACCTTGCTGCTCCTCAATCGTCGAATTTTGCAACGCGAACGCCATCCTGTCCTCATACGAACTGCCGCATCATTTGGACGCCGCTTTTGATAAGAGCCTTTGCTCTCTACTGAGCATGCGGGCGCCCGTGCATGCTCCGATCCCAGTCAGAGGCTCCAATCCCATCCCAAGATGTCTCGCTACGTTCTCCCATGGCAGAATATGCAAATATTTAACTGTTACGTTTTTACGTCGTTTCGTACCTTTTCATTAGATCACCCCTTGTACATATAAGTATATATACATGTATGTGTATATATATACACATATATATGCATTTATAGATATATATGTAATATGTATGTATATAAAACACTGGCGCCCTGCTAACCGAAAAGTACCAATTTTTTTAATGGCTAAAATTCCCACTGTAATGAATCATGTGGCCAAAAGTGGAACATATGTTGTACCCTTTTTGGCCACTTCCATGGCCATAACTGGTACATATAGCAAATTTAAAGCACCAGTAAACTTTTAAAATAATTAATTTAAATGTGAAAATGTAATAGAGTGAAAGTTTACCTCATAAAACCTACTAGTAATTTGTTTCAGAACAAATAGAACCCGATAAGTGCCTAATATTGAAAGATTCTGAAAACTTGTCAGATAAGCAAAAATCTTGTACAGTCGTGGAAAAAAAAAGAGTAAACACCCCATACTAACTCCTCAACAAATTATCGTGGAAGAAAGTTACAGGCACCGAACAATTGGAAATAAAGTCTACTTTTAAATGATGTATATAAAATTTGCTTAGGGGGCCATCTACATATTAAAACGAATCCAAACTTAATTTTTTTCAATGACAATACCCAATTTTAACAAGATATTTCAAATCTTCGGTTCAAACTATTCCTAGACACCGAATTTCAAGTCATTTGAATGATAAGTTTTTGAATTATAAACATTCAAAATTTAGTGCTTCTAATGTTAAATTAGAAATTGCATTTTCATATTTTTATTTATATCTCCAGAAATTATGTTCCTAATGTTCTAATTTTTTGTGTAGCAATAATGCTAATATACCCAAACATAAATACGCTGAATTTGCATATTTTATAATTTTATGATATGAATTATGAAATTAATATTCGAAAAAATTATGAATTGCAACGTACCATTTTTTGATGGATTTAGATTTATTAAGTCCTGCTTTATGGAAATCCAAAATTTCATATTTTTCTTCCAAGTAGTTTTCAAATTATGCTTAAAAAACGGCAAAATGATGGTTTAAGGGGCCGTCTATAATAGAAGTGACTAGATATTTTGAAATTTCTTCTGCTGTCCTGTAATCTAGCAGGCTTCACTGACTTCTTAAGATGCCTTGATCAAGATGGCTCTCTCAGTTAACGATCGAGTTCCGAACTTCAATTTAGATACAGCCCTTAAAATACGCTAGTTTTAAAATAATTAATTTCTCAGAAACTTATGGTACAAATTGCATAAAAATTTGTTTTTAGGCTAATTGAAGGGTGTAGAGTTCATTTATGCTGTCAGAATTGTGTACTGCTATTGAAAAAAGCAAAGTTATGGTTTGATTTAATATGTAGATGGCCCCCTAAGCAAATTTTATCTACATCATTTAAAAGTAGACTTTATTTCCAATCGTTCGACACCAGTAACTTTTTTCTACGATAATTTGTTGAGGAGTTAGTAAGGGGTGTCTACTTTTTTTTTTTCCATGACTGTACATGTGGGCTAGAGGTCTGCACGGGCCCGGGCTTGGCCCGAGGCCCGAACCCGGCCCGGCGGAATGAAGGCGAAATTTCAAACGGGCCGGGCCGGCAGAATTAGGACAATTTTTTCAACGGGCCGGGCCGGGCCGACAGACAAAATAAACGGGCCGGGCCGGCAAAAAAATTAATCGGGCCTGTCGGCCCGATATAAGAATTTAAGCGAAGCAGATAAAATACGAGCCATTTTCAATGAATATGATTTTCTCGTGAAGTATAAATGTGCATCACGAGCCGTTGCGAGTTTAACAACATCAATACAGAAATGTAACGTGTCCATCGTAGAGATCGGCATCGTACAGTTACAAGATGTCTGATTCCGAGTTTAATTTTTTTTCAGCAGACTCGTGCCTGGAAGGAAGTGGTCTTAATCGATCTCAGGATGTGTAGAACAGTCATTTTGTTTTGTAATATTAATAGTGATAATGAACTTCTCTTAACAGTATCTTTGGAAATATACCTTAAGGTGGTTCTCATATTCACTGCTCAACAATGCAAAGCTTTCAGACACATGTTTCTGACAAAAACTTTAACTATAAAGGCATAAAATTGACAGGCTTGCCTATTGAAGGCATTTGGAAACGAATAGCTTTTTCCATATTTAATAAATTACTTAGAGATAACAGCGATTCCTGTCACGTGACTGTACGTTTTTCTCCTTTCCTGTGCTATCGCTTCCGGAAATTCGATTCAAAACGCTAACTTTGACAGTATTTTCAGAAAGATATATTACTTTTATCTATGAAAAAAAACGACATTTACATAGCTTTTGAATAAGAATACCTGCCAATCTTACACGTTTCCGAAAAGAAAAGACTTCATAAATGTGTCGAAATGTAGCTCCATTGGATTTGAGAAAAGTCTTAAAAATGAGAGAAATATTTTCACAAATCTACTTTTTATTATACAGCTTCAAATGTTATCTTGTTTTTAATCCTTTATTCTGAACTACATTAATCTTTTAATGAATCTTTATTTCCATTTTGAAATGTCTGTAGACACAATGACTGTAAGTAATCGTTAATGTTTACTATTGTGCGTTTTCTGTTTTGCGAACATCATAGTAATGTAAAATATACTGTAAAATGTTCCCATAAATATGTGTGTAGTATTCATTAAAAGAATCTTAATTGTATGTTGAGAAAAAACGGATTTTTTTTTTTTTTTTTTTTTTTTTTTTTTTTTTTTTTTTTGTAGAAATTGTATTGGGCCGAGCCCGTTTTCACTGATTTTTGTACGGGCCGGGCCGGGCTCGGGCCGAACTTCCAATTTTTACAACGGGCCGGGCTCGGGCCGAACTTCCAATTTTTACAACGGGCCGGGCCGGGCTCGGGCCGAACTTCCAATTTTTACACGGGCCGGGCCGGGCCCGGGCCTGGAAATTCCGGCCCGTGCAGACCTCTAATGTGGGCACACAATTTTTTTTTTTTTTTTTTGCATGTCACATTTTATCAAAAAGTAAACAAATGAGATAGTGTTTGCTTAAGGTGTAAGAATGCATATTTTTTTTAGCGTCAATTCACAGCCTAAATATTGGACAAACTGATTCAGTGTGGCCAAAACTGGAGTATCTACCCTATGTATACAGTAAACTCCCTCAAATCTGCATAGCTTGGGACCAGAGATTGTGCGGATTTTAGAATTTTGCAGATTTCTGGTCATTGTTTTGTTTACATTTTTAAAACAGTAATTTGAATGTAATAAAGCAATCGAAATTATAATGAATACTTACAATCAGGGTTGGAAAAAAACCAGGTTTTTTTGTAAAAAACCAAAAAAACCAGTTTATTTGGTTTAAACCAGGTTTTTTTGGTTTAAACCGGGTTTTTTTTAAAATATAATTTTCTATTGCATACAGATGCATATCTGTTGATAAAATAAACATTTTTGGATATTATATAAGTAATATAACTTTAGAAAATATTTAAATTAAATAATTACAGTCAATTATATAGAAAATTGAAATCATTTCTAATTTAAACATATTAGTAACAGCTATGTCTTATGTTCAAAGTAAACTGCTCTATACTGTGAAACATTGACACCTTGAAAATCGTATGAAGAATCCTTTGATTAATAATATAATAATCAATCAATAAACATTTGATGCAGTTTCATGAATATATTATTCTGTGGTTGTTATTATTTTTTTAATATCCAAATACTTCTGGTTATTTTGTTTTCTGAGTGATAACTCCAGGTGTCCAAGTCAACATTTTTGGCCATTAGATTCAGCAACTAACAGAAAAGATTGATTGGTATTATTGAAATGCTATAACTAGCACTCAATTTTTGCAAGCTGTGTTATTCAATTTGATATCTTAAGTTACTCTTTTAAATTCTTTAAGGATAATCTTCCCCAATCCCAATCCAGAAAATTTTCTTTTACAACTTAACCAAAATCTTAAAGATCATTGTATTTTGTTATTAACTGCTGTAAATAATCTTAATTTTTTAAATGAAAATATTTTATGCTAAATATTGAATATTATTTATCTATTTTATCTTTTCTAATTTCACATATTTTAAGAAAATCTTTAGGGTACCAGATATGTTCATCAGCACATGCTAATTTTCATTCTACATGCATAGAAACATGACCTAGGCGCATTATGTCTCATGTTGACTGCTGAGATGAAGTGTTAAAAGCAGAAATTACTTCTATTAATAATTTAAAACAATTAAATTACAAAAAAGAGAAAATATTATATTAGATTTTTTCTAAAAAAAACAAACGGTTTTTTTGACAAAAAAACCAATTGCTTTAAACCGTGCCAACCCTGCTTACAATATAGTAAAATATTTAAGTAAAGTCATAAACTAAAATAAAAATTTAGGTAATTTTTAAATTGATTAAAATATTAAATGTAAAGGTCAAGTAAATAATAATGTATAATTAAATATGCTTAATAAAGATGAGATACATTTCAATAAGGTTGCCTCATAAAGGTACCTTTCTAAATCACATCAAAACCATAATATGAGGAAGTTTTATTTTAGGTTTAACCAGACTTAATAACCAAGAAATGTATACAATATACATTAATACATACATATATTTAAAAGATTATGAAGAAAGGTAAAAAGATTATGAATACCCGTGATATCAACAATATCTTGATTTTTTTCAGAAATAAATTTATTCTTCTTCATCAAAATGGATGAGTTAAGTAATATTAATGAGAATTACATATTAAAATACATACGAATTCATATATAAGAAAAAGCTGAATTTTGTCCCTACATCTGAACTGAAAGTTTCATTGTTTACATCTGTGATGATGTGCAGATTTTAGGCATTTGCGGATTTTAGAGTTGCGGGTTTGAGGGAGTCTACTGTATACAGTTGAACTTGGATAATTCAAACGTCTTTAATTCGAATTAGTAGATAATTCGAAGTTTTTTGTTGGTCCCTTGAAACTTGTATTCAGTTAATGCTACAAATTCTTGGTTATTTCGAAGTGCAACTTCTTTAATTTGAAGTTTTTACCCTTTCAAAAATAACGAAATCTAGTTTCAATGCAGTTTATTTGAAAAGTGGTCAGGTTATTTTCAGCTATTGTGGAAAATTCTTTAGGGAAGAGAAGGGGGGTGGAAGGATATTTTTATATGTTCTAGGAAACAGAGCAGGGATAAAGGGAGGAGGGACGTAGACAGTGGTGGGATTCAGCCAGTTCACACCGGTTCGGTAGAACCGGTTGTTAATTTGTGTTGAGTTCAGCGAACCGGTTGTTAAAATGATACTTCAAATGCAAAAATCGCATTTACATTAATTTGCTTTCTTTAAATGTTTATCTGCACAACATTGTTTCCTAGGCATAACTCTGTGATAAGTCCTAATTAATTTCCTTTAATAAAATAATATTTCGTTTGAAACAATAATATATCTTTTCTTCATCAATCCTGTAAGAGAAAATTCAACTTAAAAAACGAAATTTTAAAGAATTTTGGTAACTAAATTCACAGTTCTAGGCTAATCCTAGTTATATAGCAAGGTTATTAAAAATTACACTAACTACTTATCTATATACTAATAAAAGAAAGTTTTGCTCTGTCTGTGTGTATGCGTTTGCTAGCAAAATCTACGGCACATACAAAACTGAAAATTTTTGCGAGGCTAGCTCAAAATGTCTCCTTATGCACCTGAGACACATAATTTTAAAATTCTAATAATTAGTTGAGTTATTAATTAAAAATCATATCTCACTCTCATTAAAAACTCAACTCGGTCCTTACGACAAAGAGAAAACTCTGACTCACGCACAGATGCCTTATTTACGCATCAGTTGAAAATGAAAAATGAAAAGAAGAAATTTGATATTTTGTCATTATTTATTAACTTACATCGGCCAAACCGCTTAGTAAAGTTAAAAATGAAAAACATATTCTGAAAGACGTACGTCTCAAATGCCGCATCAATTAAAAAAAATATTGCAATTAACCGCTTGAAAAAAAATTTTCAAAAGGGATCCTTTTTCCAAAAAACTTTTTCTCCCTTATTGCAACGCCCCTCCAGACTGCAATTTTGGCGGTAATGACAAAACAAAAATATGTTCTTAAAATGAAACCCTCTTCTAATCGATGGTGCAGTTGGTTTAAAACAAACATGTATTTTAACCCTTTCAAATACACCGGTAAACATTGGTTACTTCGCGCCTCACGAAGACGATATTTTTTTTTCTATGCTAAAAATAACTAAACGTTCGTATCTTAACACAATCTTTTCAGAGTACCTCAATAGACTAGATTTACATCGCCTACAAAAATTTTGAAGCGTTCGAACTGGTAAAAATATTTCTTACAAAATAAAATGTGTGAAATTTCGATGAAATCAGTGAAAACCTGAGTGTTTTTTCGCGGTTTCATTAGCTTTCAGAGCGCATAGACTCCACAAATCAAATCGCGCAGAAAGTAAAGTAGCAAATAGCATATACTTTCAATTCAATATTTTTCGTTTAAAAATATAAATTCAGGCAAAATAGATTTAAAGATATAAAATCATACAAATTTCAGGTTAATTTAAGGGTCATTGATCACGGGCCCGGGCAATGCTATTATTCGAATAAACGATACTTTGCTTTGGCACGGAATGTTCCCTGTTATCGCTGATCTATGGCTAACACTTAAATCGTCAGATTTAGATATATACGTCCAACTGCACATTTTTTTATATTGTTCTCCATATCTTTGAACTTATTTAAATGAAAGTACAGTAGAACCTCTTTTATCCGAAGCTCTTTTAACCGAAATCCTTTTGTAAAGCTTTTTTAACCATTTGGAAAAATGGTTATTGTCCTCGTCAGGGTAGGAAATCAAAAGCATATCTGAAGCTTTTTATTGGTTTAATCCGCATTTTATTCGTTTTCTGGTTGGTCTATACAGTAACCTGTATTTCCCTTTATTTCAACAGAAATGGATACTTCTGTTGCCACTATGACAAAAAAAGTAATAAAAACTACAAAAAAAATTAATAACTCAGAAACAAGTTGAGATACAGCTTTCAAACAAATTGCATTTAAAAGTACATTTTTTTCTCTATACGACGTTGTAAAAAGTAATAGCGTGGGATGTTTAGAAGTTTAAGAATGAAATTTCATTTAAAATGGGTTGTCAGATATCTTGGAAATTTGACGATGGAAAAGCCTTTTCCCGAACAGCCAATGATATGCTTGAATAATACGTAAGTTTCAGGAAACCTGAGGAGTCGCAGGCGATTTTTGTTGCTTGCAATTTTTATGTGTAATAACACTATTAATGTTTAATCTATGGCGTACGTAATGTAGGATCAACTCCGTGCTATTTTTTATGTCTTAAATTTTAGTCTTTGAAAAAATCATTTTCCAAATGGTCGTTGTAATTTGTTAAATTGCTTTTATTATTATTTTTTTTTTCTTTCACTATTACATTCCTTGTGTGCAAAATCCATTTTCAAAGCTTCTTTTTTTTTTTTTCTTTTTCTTTTACTATCATATTCCTTGTATGCAAGCGGTCCTTTCCGAACTACGAGTACATATAAATATTTCCAATCGCCTTTCTTAGAGTTCCTTTCAATTTAACTTGAGCTCCCGTCAGCTGCGAAATGGAACGAAGAAAAGAAACAAATTAGCAATTATGAAGCTTTTGAATGTTTTGAAAAAGGTTTGGCATGGCTGGAGCAGCAGAAGGACCGCGATACTGGTGATCTAATAATATTAAAAAACTCCGTGATAGAGCTTCAAAGCAAACGTAATCGAAAGTGCAACATACAAAACATTTTTTTAAACGCTTGTGATATATGTAAAAGGTACTTATTCAGGTAATTTATTCTTGTCTCATTTTTGCTATTGCTTTATTTTTATTAAGTACTTGTTCCCATAATAAGAAATTTTGCATATATTTCTCCTTAATCTTAAAATAGAATCATTCTCGCTTATATGAAAATTTTCATTTTCCGAAAGATGGTCGGTCCCAATTACTTCGGATAATTGAGGTTCTACTGTAGTTATTTTCGTAAATGTAACAAATCCAAAATTTTGATAAGTTCTACGAGTCCTATATTTAAAAAAAATATTTTTCCAGCTCTAACAAATGAAAAGACATTGTATGATTTAAACTTGCCGAATCATAATATTTTGTATTTTACGAATTTCCGGCGTTGTCTGGCCTGGTTTTTTTTTTTTTTTTTTTTTTTTTTTTGTACTAAGAAGCGGTAAAAATTCATAAAATTTCTAAATGTCATAACTCGAGAAGTTTTGGTTGTGCAAAAATTTGTCTCACTTGCTATAGCATACATAATATTTTTCTAAATATGTAATATACAACTTTAGGTTATGAACATGGGTTAATTCTTAAATTTACATTTCTGCTATATTTATACAGTCGAACCCGGTTAAGACGCTCACGGTTAATACGCGATCCCGCTTAATACGCGGATCTTTTCCGATCCCTTGAATATCGCCCATAAGGCTAATGCAAAAATATCACGTTTAATACGCGAACGGTTATTACGCGATCCCGCTTAATACGCGATAGATTTTTGGTCTTTTCAAGCAAAAAATCACGCTTAAGACGCGAATTCATAGATCAAGATGCGAATTCCTTTTCTCTTCTCCATTGTCCCAAATATAGATTTTCTTATTCACATAACAAATACTGTTTCCGAATAGGAATAATTACTTTATGTAATAACTGATTAAGGCAAACATTACTAATCGGAAATAATGGTAGATATTTGAATAATAATAAAAAAAAAAAACTCGCTAATCTTTCGCTACGTGTACTGTGTTTTTACTGTAGTACTGACAGATAGACGAATTCAGAATGCTTAGATACGTCATAAAATTATTATGGTTAGAGTTGATTATACCTGTTATTAATTAAATTTTAAATGTAAGTTACATCACTACTATGTTTTATAATGCATATTATATGCGAAGAAAAATGAAACTTATAAAAATTAAACAAATAAGACTGTGGTTTTATAATTATTTTATGTTCTCTCTATTTTCTTTACTTTTTGCTATGCTAACAATATTTTTTTTTACACTAAGAGTAATAGGATTGTTTTTTCTTATTATATTAAAAATGAAGGTCAGATGATAATGGTATTCATATCACAAACACTAAATATAATTTTAATAACTGGATTGTGCTTAAAAAATTTTCTATATGTAAATAAAATTACTCTAGCAGGAAAATTAAATTTGTTTTTAACGGATTAATCGGCAATAAAGCCATGTTTGACTCCATATTTATTTTCAGTTTTTATTCCAGTCGGTCCTATAAGAAAACAATGTATTGAATACAATTAAATTTTAATCTAAATATACGTAAAAGACACACTTTTCGACCGGAAACCTATAAATAAAAGCTCTAAAGTTCATTTAGATGATTAGATGTATAAATAAGTCCTGTTCCTACAACATTATACAAATCACGTTTAATACGCGAACACGCTTAATACGCGACTTTTGTCCACTCCCTTGAAACGCGTCTTAACCGGGTTCCACTGTATTATATTGTTTTCAGGGCTTAATTTGCGCCGGAGACCACCGTAGCTTAGCTCAGGAATTTCTCTGTTTTTAGTAAATATTTAAATATTGTTTGGAATTCACAGTAGCTTATAAATACAGGGCTCCGGAGCCAAGTGCAATAAATAGCACTTCCGAAAAACCGAAGCCTAATTTCCCCTTTTCTTTCCTTCCGATCTCCAAGCTTTTGCATTCTTTTTTATCAAACAACGTATGTGACGTAAGGAGATGTTTCAACTCAATTTTATATCAGTATTTGGGATTGGACTGGCTCAAGCTCAATCTGAATTACATGCGAAATTTTATTTATTCATGTATGGGGGGTGGGGGGATACTCCTTAAAAATAACGTATTCTATTTTATTTCAAATCATTTTAATGCTATTTTGGTCAGAATAAACAGAAACAGGAATCGTATTTTTCTATTCTATTTCCAAATTTATGTCTGGTATTGATGGCGGCGACGTGTTGATACGGTGCCAGCTTGAGTTTTTTAGTCTTCTATTTTGTACGAGTATAAAAATCATGTTAGTAATTTTTCTGTTTTTTGTAACATGAACGATGTCTATGCTAAGGCTTTGCTCTGCAGATTGCGAAATTTACTTTCATTTGTAAGTATATATAATTGCCATGTTTCGTTATTCTGATAGAAAGATATCGAGCAGTGTTATCTCATTTTCTATAAAAGCATCGAATCTTTCCGATAACGGTGTCAAAATTTTCATTTAATCTGATTTTCAGGAATTAACCATGAAAGATTGCTATGCGGAAGGAATCGATTACAGTTTAAGGTAAGCATAGTCTATAGCAGGGTTGGCGAACCTATGGCACACGTGCTAGAGTTGGCACGTAAGACAATTTCTCTGGCACGTGAAAAAATAAATTTTATAATTATTATACAGATGAAATTTAATTTCTATTATAATAATGAATAAAATTTTGTTTCATACGGACAGACTATCACAAATAAGGCAATTATTTTTGCATGAAAAGAATTTTCTTTTCTTGCGATGTTATGCAGCATTTGCGACATGTATTTTGCCCTTCTGTATGATTTTTATAATGCTGTATTTTTCAAATTAATTTTTTTAGACAGTCCCTTCAGTAAGATGGCAAATGGATCCAATTTATAAAACTATCAAAATATGAATCAGGTATAAAGCATTCTCCATCGAACATACAACAGTAAAAATCTCATCAATAATTTATTGATACAATGCTTAATGCAACTTGGATAATCATACCGGGTGTCCCAAAAAGGACTGACTGATTTTAAAATTCAATAACTTGCAAACGGTGACAGATATTTAAAAAATTCTTGCAGGAGGGTTATGCATAAGGTCAAAAGTTTTATTACAGTGATTTTCGATTTTAGTTCGAATTACAAACAATAGATGGCGCTGTAAGCAATAGTCGCTAAATACAGGCTCGATTTCTGGTCCTTTCTCTTGTTCCATGCTGAAAAAGGAGAAGGAAATGTATTATCCGGGCCACGAAGTACCAAAAATCGAGCCTGAATTCAGCGTCTATTGATCGCAGCGCCATCTATTGTTTGTAATTCGAACTAAAATTGAAAATCACTGTAAAAAAACTTTTGACCTTATGCATAACCCTCCTGCAAGAATTTTTTAAATATCTGTCACCGTTTGCAAGTTATTGAATTTTAAAATCAGTCAGTCCTTTTTGGGACACCCGGTAACTAGATGCATAAATAACAAGGTCAAAAATTTCTAAAATAAAATTTCGTATTTTTATTTCCTTATCATAGTGAAAATTATTACATAAATGAATCATATTTACGAATTAAAATTTTAATTTAATGGTTTATTCAAATATGCAGAGAAATAGCATCTGATTTTTTAACTAGTGTTTTGTATAAACATCGTACTTTGCAAAATTATTTTATGTCAAAATGTGGCACGTTACACCATTGATAGATAATATTGGTGAATTTTTGGCACGCGCACGTAAAAAGGTTAGCCAATCCTGGTCTATAGGAAATTGAAATACGCTGTTCCATTCTTCAGCATATAAATATTAATTTCTGTACATTTTATTCATTTTTTTTTATAAAAATGCACAGCTGTGAACTATTTTTTTTTAAATCTTAACACTATTTCTGAATCACAATCTTTATCATATTTAATCGCAGAATTACTCAATTAATTAACTTTAAAATTAGACAAAGATTTCTATTCGGAAGGAATGATAACTAAACCCAGAAATTGTTGACAACTAAGTATATGCAGATAGATACATTTAAATTTTTTATTTTGCTAAAGAAAAAAAATGCTTTGAATATTACAAATAATGTATGAAATATAAATATGCAGATTGGAGTGACGGGGGAGGGGGAGACACGCTACGGTTGTTAGCATTGCAGAATATTAGGGCTCCGGTTTTTTGTTAGAAATTATGCCGTGATTGATTTGATGCATTTTCTGTTAGAAATTATGATCAGGGTTTCATGATTGCCGAATATTTATTAACGCCCTTTTATAGGGTAACATGTTTCAGGATTTTTTTCACTGTACCAAAGGATCAAAGTTTTTTTTAACAGTGTTCTTATAATATTGGAAAGTGTTTCATAACCTATGTGTGATGCTTCATTTTTCTTTCATTTATGTACATTAAAAATCATTCGGGCAGCGAACCGGTTGTTAAATTATTTGAATCCCACCACTGGACATAGACCACCCATACCTGTCCTTAGATAAGGTTGGTCCCCTGCCCCTTCCCTTGTATGTGACACACGGTATGCTCGCTAATGCGATAAATTATAGATGACACGTGTTGCAATTCCTTCGAAACCAAGACTGCAGTAGCTTGAGTTTTCTTCATTGTGCTTTTAGTTTTTGTGGTGCGAGTTCAGTGCAAGCATGTCGTTGAATAAGCCCCGTGTCCCGTATAAAACGTTATCTTTCGATAAAAAATTGCTGTGATTCGTGAGGTAGAAAAGGTTGTAAAGAAGAAATGCATCATCGCAAAAGAGTAACTCTTTCGACCTTTTTGAAAAATAAAGAATTTTTTTAAAAATCTAATCGAAATCGCACACAAGCTAGAGAACCTGATAATCCTGATGTGGACGAGTGTCTCTTGAAGTAGTTTAAGCAAGCACGGGACAAAAACATCCCTCTCAGTGTAACTCTTGTTTGTTCAAAAGTTGAAGAATTTGCTATCAGCTTAGGAAACAACAACTTCAAAGCAAGCTCCAGATGTTTAGACAGACTTAAGGAAAGAAATGAAATTTCCTTTAAGTCTGTGTGTGGTGAAAGTTCAAGTGTGGACCAAAATGCAGCAAATGAGTGGAAAGAAAAAGTTGTTCAAATCATTGAGCATACTCAGGACAAAGACATTTTTAATGTTGACGAAATTGGACTTTTTTTCAAATGTACCCTTGCAAAGACTTTGGATTTTAATGGTGAAAAATGTAATGGAGGAAAACGCAGTAAAGACCGAATAACCCTACTTGGACCGCACTGAGAAGTTACCGTTACCAATGATTGGAAAATCAAGAAATCCAAAGTGTTTTAATAATGTCAAAACAAAGCCTATATAATACCGTTCTAACACGAAAGCATGGATGACAGCGAATCTTTTTGAAGAATGGCTGCTAGCAGAGTTGTATAATATAGACGCATGCATGAACGCCGAGCACAGAAAATTTTCCGAAAAATTTGGGACTTTGCGGAAAAAAGTTACGAAAAGAAAAACGTATGTTTTGTTTATGTAACTTTTTTTAATACCAAAAATTTAAAATATTCCCCAATTTTATATATTGTTTGTCCACAATTCAAAGTTTAAAGACTCAAAACATTGTTGCGACATCACAGATCCTTTTATTTCTATTTTCTGCAGACTAAAACTTGTCGCCGATTGGTTTTCCGTTGGCGGCTGCAGTGACAATTTAGCCTGGCAATGGCTGTTAAATCGAATAATTTCGTAGTGTTATAAGAGTGACTGGCATTTTTGCGAAGAGATCACAATATTAAGGATTGGGTTGTTTTTAAATGCATTGGCAAAATAATTGAAAAGAATTCACCTTCCTATCATTGATTTTTGCTTTATTACTTTTAAATTAATTATTCTTTAATTAATATTAATTATTTTTTAATTTAAATAAACATTATTTTAAACTATGATCTTTAGCAGTGTTCACTCTAGAAAAAAAGTGCATGGTGCTAGCCACAAAAAGGACGCAGTTGAAGCTGAAAGAGGGCACTTTTTTCAACGAAAAAGGGCATTGTTTCTTCAGAAAAGGTAGGACCGAAACTAGCCTTATTTGCACTCGGGGCAAAGATGGATTTTGGCATGCACCCCCCCCCCCCCCCTCACTGCAAAGTATATTTACAAAGATAATTTTATTAATTTTCTAATAGCAGACTTATTTTAAAATATATTATATTTAAAAATTTAAAATATGTAATACTGAACTACTTTAATCTACTTTGTCAAATATTGATTTATTAAAATCTTGAAAACGGAATTGAAAAAAATTCTGCTTTATACAGCATTATTTTGCCATATCCTTAGATTCTTCTGTGCTTTGGCATATCTCAGACAGGACGATTTTAACAATACAGTGCTAAACATGGACGTGAGAAAAATCAACAAACAAAATCTTCATTTGGCACGCCTTCGTTCTGGCGCCCGGGGCGCATGCCCTTCCCCCCAGTTTCGACCCTGAGAAAATGTACAACTTCGAAACTGATATAAGAATTACACATTACTATAAACTCATCATTGTTTATGCACACATTTAGTAACAGATTATATATTTTTTTTTCTTAAATTGATATTTCAAAGATCTAGGTAAGTTTTTATTTCAAATAAAATACTAAAAAATTATTAGTCCCATAAACTAGCAGTTTTAAGGGCAAAGCAAAAATTTCAAGGGGTAGTAAAATTTAGATGGGTTACCAATTAATTATTATTACAATAAATCACCAAATATAATTTAAAGATCATAAACTTTGTGAGTTGTGGAGGCAAAGAGACAAAAGCAATTTTTGTGGGGTAGGGGGGGGGGGGAGGAAGTTGATTGTATAATGAATTATTTATCATTAGAAAAATTTTAACAATTAGGACAGAAAAAATAAAAGCCTTTAAAATTGGTGTATTCAAACGATCGCTGAAAAAACACAAAATTCGTCAAAGGATCACGAGAAAACATGTGTTTTCAAAACATCACAGAAAAAATGTGAGTTTCGTCAAAGGATCGTGGAAAAACGCGAAAAGATCAAGTAAAAAAAGCGAATTTCGTCAAAAGATCGAGGGAAAAACTCGAATTTCTTCAAAAGATCGAGAAAGAAACGTGAATTTCATCAAATGATCGAGGAAAAAGCGAGAATTATGCCAAAGGGCAAAAAAAAACGCGAATTTCATCAAAGGATTGCAAAAAACACGAATTTTTGCAAAGGAAGTGCAACCAATGGATCAAGGCATCATTAAAGATCTGAAGTATTTCTACAGATGTCTAGTCGTTCAACACCTCCTTACTGAATGTTCCCAAAAGCTTCCCATTACCTTCCTCGATGCAACAAGAATGTGTTTAAATGCATGGTCCAAAGCGAGCCAAAAAAATAGCAAATTGTTTCCGGAAAGCAAGATTCATCAGGAACACTGTCCCTAGTGTTGACTCTAAGCCGCTTTAGCAGGACGCAGTGCCCGGCGGCCCTTTTTATTTCTTTTTTGCACCCGGTGGCCCTTTTTATTTCTTTTGTGCACCCGGCGGCCCTTTTAAACCCTTCTGATGCACCCGGCATCCCTTTTTAACACTTCCTATGATCCCCGTGGTAATTCAATTGATCCTGGGAAAATATCGCAAATTCTAGGGACTCTAAACAAACCAGTTCAAAATATTTTGGTACAGATGTCATATTCGCCCCATATTGGCGCGATTTTTTTTCGGTTGCCAATTTGGCGAAAACATCAACAGCATAAACAACATAATCCGGGTTACCACATTAAACACTTTGGCTCAAGTTAAGTACCTGTTGCCTATATGATATTGGCAACAGAAAAAAATCGCGCCAATATGGGGCGAATATGACATCTGTTCCAATATTTTTCCTGAACAAGGTACAAGTGCGCCCTTTTTGGAAAAATGTACCCTTTTTTAGAATAGTGTTTGTTCCCTTTTTGAAAAATGTACCCTTTTTTTTAGAATAGTGTTCCCTTTTTGAAAAATTTCTGCCCGGCGGACCTTTTTTTCTAGAGTCAACACTATGTCCCTATAGTGAGCTTTTAGATGAAGAAAATTTACTTCCCCCAGTTGCATGGAAAGACAGCATACCATTTAATGATTACGTCGACACTGATGAAAACATAGACATTTGTGGAGAGCTATCTGATATAGATATTTTATCCGAAGTTCTAAACTATAAGAACACTGCAACAGAAGACGATGAAGATATTGAAGATGAAAATAGAAGAACAGCGGCCGATTCCAACTTCAAGTGAGGCAGTCTTTCATCTAGTGGAATAGTGTCGTTATGTAGGACAATCTAACGTGAGTGAAGCTGTATTTCGAGCTGTAGATATCCTTGAAGATTTTGTTAAAAAAAAATCAAGTAAGCACTTTAAAGCAATCTGAAATATCATAATACTTTTAAAAGCTGTAGTTTTCTGAATTAAAATTAATAAACTTTTTTTCTGCAATTTCTGTTGCAATTGATTATTTTACGACATAAAAATAATTTTTTTTGGATAATTCGAAATTTTTCAGTGGCCCCTTCCACTTCGAATTATCCAAGTTCGACTGTATAACACTGGCGGCACACCCGACAAGTACCACGATCAGGGTTGTAAAAAACCCGGGTTTTTTGTTAAAAACCCAGCCCGGGCAGGTTTTATTAAAAAACCTGGGTTAAATGGGTAATTTTCCCCGGGTAAATTGGCTACTAAATTTTGGTACTTTGCAAAATTTATCCGTTGAAATTTTGAAAATTCTCAGAGGAGTTACTCAGGGAAAATTTAATTTTTTGCTTAGGAAAGCGCAAGAAATTTGATTGCCGAAACAAGTGGCAATCCTGATCTCAAATACAATCTTTGTAAACAAACACTTCATAGTCTAATAGATGGGAATGACTTCATAGTCTTAATAAGGATCTCAATATTTTTCTCTGTTCTTAAAATACATATATATTATATGATCCCTTTAATTTAAATAACAAATTTTAAATTGCAAAGCTATCAATTGTGTTATTTAATAATAAAATATAAATATAACTTAAAAAAAACTTGCTCCTTTGAAATTATCATAAGATTAGCAAATGTTGATAAAAAATATCTTACAACAAAAATGTTTCTTATGTATATACAGGGTGTCCACTCTCAACGGCGTCCAATGGCTAATTCCTAAACCGTTAGTCATACACATATAGTTTAAATATTACAAAAATGTTTTCATTTGAGGCAAAGAAATATTTTAAAAGCGATTTGGGTCAATAAAAACATTTCTTAAATTATGAAATTTAAGTGTTTATACAGCCCAAGGTGCTATAAGTTATATTTAGTAAAACTTTCCTATTACACTGACAAGACATACAAAAAAAGTCCCGTTCATATAAAACTAAAATTGACTGAGTTATGAAACTTTAAAAATGCATGACTTATATCACTTTTCTGCATCTGAACACAAATGAGTTTGGCCATGGTTTGAGGGGTCATATCCTAAGTACTTAAAAGTATTCAAAGAACTTTTCATGTGTATCAGCCCTTTGAAAAAAATAGTAAAGTGTTATGATTGAGTTAACTTTTATTAAGTTTCAGATTGTCTAAAATTATTGTATTTTAACATATGTTTTATTTTGTAAGGATTTGAGACTATTTCTTTTAACAAATATTATGTTATTTTATTTAACTTCAACGATCGTATGTATGTTTTCCCAGTTCAAAATTTGTACTCGAAATTTAACTCACTTTCAAGTTTCAAATATCCGATCAAGACTAAATTTTACATATATACTTATGTAAATCTGATGACAATCTAATATTATGATTTTCGGTGGTTACTATTCATACTTATTTTACAGGATAACACAAAAAATTTCGGATAGATTACTGCCAAGAAGTTTAAGAAAAAGTTTTAGATTAGTTAACACAAGATTGCGATGGTTATGTTTTTTAACTTTTATGTATTTTTTAGCACTGAATCTGGGAATTACCTTAATTTTTAACCATAATCTCAGGATGTTTTGCAAATCATAAATTGTCAAAGTTAAAAAATAACAAAAATCAAATACTATAAAATAGAGGAGACGGCTGAGTTTTTTAACTTTTGATAATTGGTTTTTATGTACTTTTTAGCACTGAATCTGAAAATGACCTTCATTTTTAACCATCACGTTATAATTTTTTTGCACAGGGGCGGACTGGCATAGCTTGGCCCACCCCGCTAGAATTATGCATTGGCCCACCAATCGACAAAACCATTGTTAAAATATTTGAATACTGATTATCAATACGACCCTTTGCTTAACTCTGTGAAGATGACTTAACTCCAATTCAAGACATATTAGCATCTTGTAATAGTTTATTTTCAATTTGTAGTAATTTCATCGAGAAGATAAATCTTGTGAGGGAAGGGGGGGGGGGGGGGGGAGGATAAGTTGCTTAATTTTTAATTATTTTTTAAACGTGTGAACTTTAAACAATTAAAACTTATACACGTAATAAATAAAAAAAATTAAATTTCTTATAGGAATTCTGTTCAGATATTTTTATTCTTTGTATTAAAAAAATTTTTTTGATCCAATGGCGTGTCAATTGTGCTGTCAACAACGATATCTTTAGAATACATGTTGGCTGGCTACTTGTGAAGGGGCTCCCAACGGTGATGCCCTATGCAAATTGAGAACATCTAGGAACACACACCCCTTATCCGGAATTTGGACCGAGGTCCCTTTGTGTGGAAGGCAACATGTTAACCACTATGCCGTTGAAAAAGTTTAGACTTGTCTGTACAAATGCATTGTAAATTTTATACTGGAAAGAGTTAGTACTATTAAAATTGACACACATACATTGATTAATTTGTTATTTAAAATATCATTATATTTATTTGTACATTTTATTTTGTTATTTGAAATTGTCAACATATATACACTTTGCACATTGATGATAGTTTGTTTAAAATACCAAGTAGCACGTGAAAGTTGAATATTGTTTTATACCCTCACTACTGACTAATTTGAATGTTAGATATTCGGACAGTTCTTTAAAACTTAATGCATATCCAGCTATTATCTTATCATAATCTTAATCAAAAGACCATTCAACACAGATTAGGATAAAATTTTCTAACAGTTCTTGCCCTAGAGATGAACGTAAGCAGTTCTTTATAATTTAAGTTTTGAGAACGTTCATTCATAAGACACTTGAGTGCATGATAAAGTATACTTATAAGTTATGTACAAGGTTGGATAAATACGATCATAGGCATTCAAGTCGCACAGTAATTCTAATGTCAAGCTAGGCATTTCTTACATTTCTTATTAACTTTACAGCGATTCTGATCATCTTTCATGAGTTCTTCTGAATCGTTCGTTTCTCTGCTGTAAGCGGCTGGGAGCTATCTGCGTTAAAATTTTTGCTGCAATAGTGACTGATTATAATCAGCTTAGTGCTGGAAAAATTGCAGCACCTCTTTTCTGACATAGACTTTTTTCAAGTCTGGCAGTACTAACAGATTCTTCAGCAAGTTCATTTAACATTTTAACATTACTGAAGTGGCGAGGATCGAACCAAAAAATGTCTTTCATGAACTAGTCATTTACACGTGTATTCAACTGTTGAATAGCTGTGTCTAAGATGGCATTATAAGCGTTTACCTTAAATACTTTTGACGGTGATCCGATTATACTTCTTGCCTCATCGTGAGAATATGCACCACATTGACGTTTCGCTATAGCTATTCTCTTTTCCGGTAGGAAACTCTCAGTTTCAATGGTGTACTCATTTTCAATTACAGGCAAAGTTCTTTAATCCGCACAAGTTGGGACCAAAGGTTGTGCAGATTATGGAATATTGCAGATTATGGATTATATGTCATTTTCTTATTTCTGGGCACTATTTTAATTCCATATTCAGTATAACATGAAAAGAAAAATATGAAGTATAATAATTAATTTTTCTGGACACTATTTTAATTCCATATTTAGTAGAACATGAAAAGAAAAATATGAAATATAATAATTAATTTAATATGCTATTTCAAAAAATGTATTTTTCAAATTCTTGTATTAAAAAATTGACTATATTCACTTTTATATTTAAAATTTTCAGTTATTTCTTTTAAAAAATCATTTTTGGATCAAGAATTTGTAAATTTGTTTAATTGTTTACATTCATTAAGCAATGTGAATTATAGAAAATTGCGGATTATGGGTGTGCGGATTATGGATCCTTGACTGTAGTTGCTTCTGAAGATGTTCTGTAAATTCAGAAACATTTTTCTGAACCATATCAAAATTATTTCTTTTGTGTATCAGATTGAATTTCAGGATTTGGATTTTGCTAGCAGCAGTTAAGCAATCGAGGCCGCTTATCTGCAGATACTTTTATGTGGGCATAGGTATATTGAATATGTTGCTGAAAATGGTTGCTATTAATATATACCGAAAATTGCACCAATTATCAATCAGTGATCTTGCCGAAAAGATAAATGTGGTGGAAAATCGTCCATTTTGGTGATACCTTGTAGGCACTTAAGCAATGTTAAAAACTTAGTCGATCTTTAAAAAGATTTGAAGACTCATCAAACATACTATTAAGTGCTTGATCCTTATTCCACCCCCCCCCCCCCCCCCTAGCTTTTACTTTTTTGTAATCGGCGAAGATATTTATTTCCATCTACAGACTCATTATTCATTGAAGTTCACACTTTCATTCGCTTATATGACTCTTAGTTAAACACGGTTGTAGCTTGCAATAAGTCCAAGATGTCCGTTGTCAGTTTGCAACATTCTGTTGCATCTGTCAGGACCAAGTTTAGCACGTGTGCACATCAATGCACATGCTGTATATTTTTATTTTCCTTTTTCAGTTTTGCCTGCAGACCTTTATATCTCCTACTCATATCTGCTGGACCATTGAAAGAACTTCCAACTATTTGTGAATAAGGGAATTTAAAGTTTTAAGTTCTTCTTTTATAAGGAGATAAAGGGCTTCCTTTGTTGTTTTGAGGCATCAACCAATTTTTAAAACTAACCTTCACTTTACCATGCTGCACATAACGAACACAAAGTGCCAACTGCTCCATTACCGATATATGTTGTGTGAAATCTACTTCGATACTGAATTAACTTCACTGTTTTATTGCATCGGCAATGTTTATTTGGATCTGAATGGATAGATGAGTAATTAACGTATTTATAAATGGTTTGGACAGGAATGTAATAAACGAACCTCTTCCATGCCGTTTAGGATTTTCATTTTGTTCTTCTTTCTGCTCTATACTAGCATTCTTCATACTTTCTGAAGATCTTCTTTCTTGGATCCACTTGATAGCTTGTGCTACATAACCGTGCAAAATTTGATCATATTTAAATAGCCGCATTACCATTTCTAATAAATTGTCATGTTTAATGTCTCTATTATTCATGTTTGCCATTTTTAACGTCTTTATTATGCATGTCTGTCGCTGCCTCCACTCGTTTTTCTATATAAGCTAATCCTTCTCTCCCAAGATTCTTGATCTGTGGATCATCCCTAGATATGTAAGCTAATCTTTCCCTATCTTTTGTTACAACTACGCAAATGTCCGCGGACAGACCTATCCCACCAAACAACTTCCCAAACTTAACTGACCATATAGGCCTTTTATTTTATCCCCTATCTCTCGGCTTCTATACAAAATGAGTAATTTGCCCAGTTCCTCCAAAGATTGGTGATGGGAGAGGGAAAGGAGAAATTAGGACTTACCCGATCAAAAAAGAAAATAAACAAATTTAAAAAGCGTAAAAAGCAAACTAATTAATTATTTCTCATCAATGTAAAACTTTTTTTTTTTTCCAATTCCTACTATTTGCTCACACTCTCGCTATATGTATATATATCTCGTTCAAATTTTCAATCGTTAACAAAATGCTTATTATTCATCCAATCAAGCTCGAATAAAATTTTTTTAACTTGTAGTGGATGGCACTTGATGTTAATCCAGTTTTTTTCAAATATTAATTCATTAATTAAATTAAATTAATTAATTAATTTTCAATAATCAAGAGAGCCCTCTCCTTGATCAAGGTATTTTAAGATCGGAGAGCCCTCTTCTTGATCAATGCGTTTTAAGCGCCACTCAAGAGGAAAGAAGAACGGGAGAAAAAAAAATCTCTTATTGACCTAAGTAGGAATTAACTTAAAATATTTTCTTATATTACTTGTTTATATTACTTACTTTTTTTTTATTTACTTGTATTGATGACATTTAAGTTGTGCTTAATTGTTTGTTCCTATCTATAAACACTGATTTGATGAGGTCTATAGATGTCTATGATGGTTAGAGTTGCAGTAAAGCTAGAGATCCTACGTACACAACTTCCAGGTTGTATAATATTTTAACGGAGCTTCTGACTGTAAAATATTCAATGAAACATCGTCTTCATTTTGAAAGACCTATCCAGTGATATGCCACTCAATAGGGTGCATATTTTTTTTTCGTCTTTATCGCCATTTTGTATTTTACAGCCGCCATTTTGAATTTATAAAAACAAAACCTGCCCTATAACCATCAGGCCGTTAAGACGAATTGATAGAGACCTCATTCATTAAAATCCATCCAGCCGTTGGGATGTTTCGAGGGTATAAAGAAATCCACATACCTAGATACGCGTGAAACACATAACCCTTCATTTCAGTTGGCTAAAAAAAACTCTTCACGTGGGAAAATTTTTTTTTTTTTTGAGTTTTATTGAAAAAAAAAAAACTTTTTTTTTTTTGCCCACTACACCCGTTTGGCCCACCCGCGATCGCGGGTTAGCGGGGTGGGCCAGTCCGCCCCTGTTTTTGCAAATCGTAAATGTCAAAGTTAAAATATAGCAAACATCTGATACTATAAAACAGATGTAAAACTATTATTTTATTTTATTTTCCTTAAGTGATGGTTAAAAATGATGGTCATTTTCGGATTCAGCAGTAAAAAGTACATTAAAATAATCTAATAAATATAATAAGTTTAGTAAATATAATACTCTTGAAGCTAACTGAAAAGCTTAAATTTACGTTTTAAATTAAAAGCTAAAATATTTTAAAGTTATAGGGTTCCCAATCTAAAAGTGCAAGTAAATTAGTACAAATATATTTTCTAAGATTCAAAGAAGTGAATAAAAAAAACAAAATAACCATGAACAACAAATATATCATTTGTTCCTTTCCAGAAATACTCTTAAAAAAACCCGGGCTTTTTAAGTGGGTTTTTTATAAAAAACCCAGCCCGGGCGGGCAGCTGGGCGGGTACCCGTGCAGCTACCCACTACAACCCTGACCACGATTAATATTAAATGACAAATATAACAAAACAACTTTTTAAGTTCAACTAAAAATGTTTAAATAATTATGGAAAATAAAAAAAATATTACATTTCGATGCATTATTACAAACATTGTACTATGCAATACTACCAGCGCCTTCCTAACAAAGAGCTTAAATTTCTCAATGCAATTACGAATTTTGTATCAAAGGAAATCGGTTTTAATGAAGCCCGCGTATAATAAATATTTTTCAGCTCTCTTCAGCTTAGTTATAAGCGCTTTCCGCAGTATTACAGAACAATAAAATAATTTTTCATATGTAGATCTAGGATACGAAGCGAAATTCGAATGGCAGAAAAGAATCGTCTAAAATATTTATGATTCACCGTTACTTAAAACGTACCTTAAACAAACTTGTCTAGTAATATCATATCATATTGCAAATGAAATTGAACAGCAGTATGTATTCTCTTATTGAAAGAAAGAATTCAAATTCAGCGCTTCCTCTTCCTCGGAAATAGAATAGTGAAAAAATTAAAATACCATGGCAACATAAAAACAAAGCATTTCATCTTCATAACTGTTGCCACCGCCACCGCAGCAAACTCTTCCAGTACTCGTTGTGAACGAGGTTCATAACGTCGATCATACACTGGATAACTTAAGGTAGACATTAATTAGACACATTTTTTCTTATTTTTATTATTATAGTGCAAATAGCCTAATAAGTCAAATGGAGAGCACCACATTCGCCTTATGCATATGCTTGGGCGATGCCAGATGATAGTAATCCGTGAGTTTTAGTATCTGCCAACCAACCAACCAACTGTTGTGTTTATTTTTGAATTTGTTTCTCGCTGCATGCGCTTAGAATCTGTAAAACTAAAATTTTATTCTTTGTATATTAAGTACGTTGAATCAGATTGTTTTTTCTGCTTGAGTATGTAAAATTTTGATTCCATATTACTTTCCAAATGAGTAACTTAATGGCTGTAAATCCAGAAGATATTTCACTAAAAAGTAAATCATTGTTTTATTAAAACATTTTAGTATTTGTTTTTAAAGTTTAATCTAAAAGTCTGAAACGTACTTACATTCATTGCAGGATGCATTGATTATGCGAATGATGTAATTGAACTATGTGGATTGCATATTCCCAGAATTTCATCAGTTCAAGACATTAATAGCAGCCTTTTTGTATCCTTGTTTGAACGTATAACTAGCCATACAATTCCTGGTATGTAATTAACGTAGAAGTTTTTTTTGTTTTTTTTTTACAATTCCTCTACAAATAGAAAACTATTTGTTTTTGTAATTTAATTAATTCTTTATTTGTTAACAAAGCCCACAATTAATTATGTTTTATTGTTTAATGCCACTGTAAAATTTTAGAAAATGGAACTTTTCCCTTGTAAATGTCATCTAGAGCCTTTTTTTTTTTTTTTTTTTTTTTTTGTAATTGGTAGGGGAGACTTGGGATACTTGATCCCTTTTTCAGTTTTTCATTTTTATTTTGGAAAAAACAAAATTAAAAAAAAAAATGTTCCCAGTTATTATTAAAGGTTCATGTGTCTTTCTTGATGTAGTAGTTTTTTTTTTTGGAAAAACCATTTTTAAAATAAAAATAAATTGTTTTCCAAAAATAAAAAAAGTATCAAGTCTCCCCGGTTGCCCGGAGACTTTATCCCTTGCAAAGGGAGACTTGATCCTTGAAACAGATGTATTGAAATGATTCAAATTAAGTAGTAGAAATCAAATTTATTGTTGACTAACATGTAAAAAGGAAGAGAAACACAGTTAATGATCAAAAAACATTTTCAAAGCTTTAAAAATCAGATGTAAATATTAAAATTATTGCAGTTTGAAGAATTCTACCAACTAATGGTTGGTTTAGGTATTTTTTTTAACAATGTCATCACTGTCCACAACACTATTGTCAACATTTTCTGGATAAATAAATTGGTCGAAATTAAGTCCTCATTTTCTTAGAAAATTGATTTCACATTCAGATGATAAAATCTTACTTTAAAATTTTCCCACAAAATGACTAATTTTCTTTGGTACTTTTCGGTTAGCCGGGCGCCAGTGTTATATATACATATATATATACATACATATATGTATATATAGATATATATTTACATATATATATGTGTGTATATTATATACAATATATGTATATATATATATATATGTGCTTATCAGGGTTTGCCCAAGTGGGCCCGCCCGAAAAAACCCGGGCGGGTTTTTTCGGGCGGGCCCACTTGAAAAAACCCATTGTGGGTTTTTTTCAAATTTTCTCATGTTTTCCCAACTAACATTATTTAATCTGCGGGTTTTTTCGGGCATGCGTACTTCAAAAAGCCCATTGTGGGTTTTTTCAAATTTTCTCATGTTTTCACAACTGTAACATTATTTAATCTGAGGGTTTTTTCGAGCAGGACCACTTGAAAAAAAAAAAAACATTGTGGGTTTTTTCAAATTTTCTCATGTTTTCACAACTGTAACATTATTTAATCTGAGGGTTTTTTCGAGCAGGAAAACTTGAAAAAACCCATTGTGGGTTTTTTCAAATTTTCTCATGTTTTCACAACTGTAACATTATTTAATCTAAGGAATGAGAATGGGTGAAAACTGGAAAATTGGGTTAATAGTCAGTGGCTGTTAGACAGGGTTTGCCCAAGTGGGCCCAGCCCGAAAAACACGCCCAGGTTTTTCCGGGCATTGAAAAAACCCATTGTGCGTTTTTTCAAATTTTCTTGTGCTTTCACAACTGTATCATTATTTAATCTAAGGTTTGAGAATGCAAAGATAAAGGCCACTTTAAATATATTTCAAAAGAACCAGATTTAAAGGAATTTCTAAGCAGAGATAAAATGACCAAAAAAGAAAAAAGAAGGAAGATTTTCATGCCTGTAATCTAAAATGTATTCAAATGCTTTGTTTAAATCTTAATGCATGCAAAAAGATTGCACTTGAACCCCATCCTGATTGTTTGCATTGTTATAGCTTTTAAGATTAATCATCCCATTTATTATCCTGCTTCAGTGTTCAATGAAAGTGTTATATAGGAGTTTTCCACACAAAAATGGTTCAGATTATGGCAAAAAAGAGTGAAACAGATAAGTTTCCTCCTGGATTTTGTGAGTTTTTCTTTTCTTTACATTCAGTACCAGCTACCTCTGCTTTAATCGAACAATACTTTTCCACATTTGGTCTGGTTTGGAGCAAGTTACGTAATCATTTTGGAGTTGATAAAGCAGCAAAGCTAGTAATAAGTGTATCGCCATTTGTGATATAAATTTACAAATGTTACTGACTTCTATGACAATCTAATTTAACATTTAATACTGTTGCAATATATATGTAGCAAATTTTGCTAAAATTTTCAAATATATTATTGCGAATCCCATTTCTTTCAAAAGAAAAAAAAAAGTCTTCAACTGATTTCTGATTTGAAGTGAATGAAAGAAACTATATAAATTTAACATGTTTAACTTAAGGTAAGAATTATATAAAGAAATACATTTGTGGTTCACTTAATATATTCTTAGTTCAGCAAACTAGTCCCATGAGATACAGATGTACCTTTTAAATTGATTTTTTTTTTCTTTTTATATACTTTTTGTTAATTCATACTTAATTAATGCAAATTATGCCCAAGTTTCACTGATAAATGGAGAATTCAGGTATTATGTATATGAAAGTTAGAAGCTTAAAGTGCTCTCCAAAAAAACTCAATAAAGCCCGAAAAAACCCGGGTTTTATCAGAAAAACCCGGGTTTTAGACTAATGGGCCCAGTGGGCTGGATTTTTTCGAAAAAAACCCGGATTTTTTCTAACCCTGGTGCTTATACACATATATGTATGCATATATATATGTATGTATAACACTGGCGCCCGGCTAACCGAAAAGTACCTTTTCTTCTTTCCCAGAAATTGCATAATGACAAAGTCATTTTCGAATCGACAAATTTTTTGGATCTTCAATGATTTCATCAGAATGTTCATTAAGTGGATCTGAGTGCATTCATCCACCATGTGCTTGATAACCATCATATGCAGCCACATATTAACTTTCTATCTTTATCACTTATCTAAAATCAAGGTAATCATATTCTAACTAATACAGATAATATCTAAATGTCACAATGAGAAGTAGGGGGTTAATAAAATTTAACATTAATTTAGCTTAACTTTGGTTTTGGGACACTCGATCCCCAGGATCAAGTCTCCCCATAGAACAGGGATCAAGTGTCCTTAATGTGCATGTTTGGGTAAAAAAATTGCTAAATCAAAAATAAAGAAATTGTATTGGATTTAAATAACAACATTTAAGCATTAAGGAATGTTAGTATATTATATCAATAAAATTAAGTAATTTAGTTATAGCAAAAAATATGAAGCACAAACTATCTACTCAAAAAGTAGTTTGATTGTAAGAAAACAGAGATTCCTTTCTTACAACAAAAATAAAAATGGCTAAATGAAATTATGTTGCTAGATCTGTTGATAAGGAATCACTTTATTAATGTTTCCAGTTTCAGAGACTTAATTGCATTTTTTCTCTGGTTTTAGACCTGGGAATCAAGTCTCCCTAGGGATCAACTCTCCCAAGTCTCCCCTATTGCAAGAAGAGGCGAAAGCATGCAGCACCATCTTCTGTTAAAGGTTTAAAATGCTTATATTCGTGTATAAAATACAGAACATTCGAAAAATGAAGGGAAAACAATTTTCATTTAATTAATTATTCAACTACTTTTCAGCAGTGAAAATACGCTTGGAATTATTGAATATTAAAGCAGTGAATTATCACTTTGCTAACAAGACGTAAACTGACATAGTGAAAAATGTCCAAGCCGGGAATCGAACCCGGGCCCCTGGAATAGCGCTCCAGTGCTCTACCACTAAGCCACGAGGACAGATGCCCAGCTTGGCATCTCTCACACATATATGTCAGTAAGGCTGCAACCACAGCTACTAGATGGAAAGGTCTTCATGAGCACACAATCATGCGGCGAAACATGAGACGCAAATAAACCCAGCATCGGTGAATATACAATTTTAATTAATTATTCAACTACTTTTCAGCAGTGAAAATACGCTTGGAATTATTGAATATTAAAGCAGTGAATTATCACTTTGCTAACAAGACGTAAACTGACATAGTGAAAAATGTCCAAGCCGGGTCATTCCATGTCACTTCATCCAGACCATGTCACCCACCGTCACAGATTTCTATGAAATTTTAAACACAAAAACAATGTCTAAAAGATATGCTGTTACACGAAATTTCAGTTTAAAATAATAATTTTTTCATGAGTTACAAGCATTTAAAAATACCCCTATCACTCAATTTTTTGCAGAAAATGATCTTCCGTTAAACATGTAATGTTGGATAAAAATGCTCATTTTTCTAAATATTATTAATAAAATTAGCTATATATTTTTTTAGAGATTCTTAATAATGTATTTTATTAAAAGAATGGTTTATAAAACTTTTTAGAACTCTAATATTGTTTTTAAAAAATATTTTATCTAAGGAGTTAAGAAAAATATGAAAATATGTAATTCATTTTTTTTTTACATGTGCTACCCATTTGATTTGGCTGATTTTTTTAATATATATAGTTTAAAAGGAAACCATTTAATAATAAAAAAATTAGAAAGGTGTTTTTTGAAATTCTTGAGAAAAAAATTTTTTTGTTAATTTTACAGAATATATCTAAAGTATTGTTAAAGTTCAAAATTCTTCAAAAATACGTGTAATAATAATAAACAAATATTATAATTAAACTATAATTTTGTTTCTAAAAACCTTTTTTAATGTTATTTAAATAAATTAAAGTATAAAATTCATATTTCTGTTACAGAAAATTAACGGCACAGATGTCATATACGCCCTATATTGGTGTGATTTTTTTCTGACGCCAAAGTCATATACGCAACGGATACTTAACTGGTGCCAAATACTGGTGCTTGGTATGGTAACCCGGATGTTGTTGTTTATGCTGTTGATGTTTTCGCCAAATTGGCATAGGAAAAAAATCGCGCCAATATGACATCTGTGCCAAATTAACTTCCACTATGTATTCAAATAAAATTTCCATTATACTAACTCAAAAACAACCAGTAAGTATAAACTGATTTATAAAGCTATATTCATTCAAACAATCTAAGCTTTGCATCTTCTTTAAAAAATGTGGAATGTATAAATTTATAGTTTAAGTTTTGTTTCACCTATAGTCTTCAAAATGAAATAAAAATAAAGTAATACAAACTTAAATAATCACTGGTATATTGAGATTATTCAGAGCATAGATTATGATGAAAAAGATGCAAATATAAAGTTTATGCATCCCAACGGACCTTCCACTTCATTTTGCTGGCCAAATAATGATTATTGCAACGTGCCCTTCAACCATATATTATGTAGCATTGAATTGACTACTGCAACAGGACGGCCATTTGCTCTTTCAAAAGAATCTACTGAAACAATCAATCGTAAGTGGAGCATTTATAAAAAGCAATATCTAGTGAAATAATATGTTGAATTTCTATTTTTTATTTCCATTTAAATTTATCATAAACACCTTCAAAACCATTCAGTTATAAAAAAGTGCAAATCTGGCACAGAAATAAATCTAATATTTGAAATTGGTTAAAACGTGAAAAACTTCTGTCTCATATATGTAAGTAAATTTTGTATGTATATATTATATCAGTAACAAAGAAAAAAAAGTATGATTTTATTGCAGGATATAGAACTTAGAATTTTATGTAACATATTGTTAAATTATACACAAAATTTATCAAAATAAATCTTTATTCATTTGCTTTTTTAATAACTTCATTATTTTTACCTTGAATTGCTACTAATTCTACTTAATTTATTTATAATAATTTTATTTCTGTTTATGAAGTTAAAAGACTTGATGTTAGTTTTAAAAGTCAATCCTCTTATATCATATATTAATAATTGAAAAATATTTTGACAAAAACTGTCAAGATGCCACCCCCCCCCCCCCTCCAAAAAAAAATAAATAAATAAATAAATATTTAAATCTAGCATTAGAAAAATATGGCACTTATGTTTATTTTGACAGGATATTGAAGAATCTATCTAAATATGTATCTCATGAATCTTTGGAATGTAAGGGGAGGGGCATCCAGAATTTACGAGTTGATTGAATATTAATAAAGTTTATCAGTCTCTTATTATCATCTTTATGCTATATCATTTCTTTATATGTTTATATGTCTTCAAAATACATGCATATAAAAAAAAATCTAAGAAAATTGTTTTTCTCAAGTTTTACAAAAAACACCTCTTTATTTATTTATTTATTTTTATTTATTTATTTTTTTTTTTGAGAAAAGATTGACTAATAAATAGCTCATAAAAAAATATTTAACAAAATAAAATGGGTGGTACATCTAAAAATATTTTTTCTTTTGAAATTCATACATGAAGTGTCAATTTTATTTGAATATTCAAAACATCTCAAAGAAAAAATTTTTTCTCAAGTTTTTCAAAAAACACCTCTTTAATTTTTTTATTGAGAAAAGATTGACTAATAAAGAGCTCATAAAAAAATATTTAGCAAAATAAAATGGGTAGCACATCTAAAAATATTTTTGTGAAATTCATATATGAAATGTCAATTTTATATGGGTATTCAAAAGTTCAAAAATTTAAAAAATATATTTGTTGTAAAAAGAAAATAAAAATTGGTATTACTTTATAAAATAAATAATATAAAGAAAGTTCCACCAAAAAATTTAACCATTTTAATTATTTGGTAAAGAGTTATGAAGTTTTTTGTAGAACCATACAGAAAATCAACACTTTAAAAATGTCCATAGAAAAAGAAAAGTGTCACATGTTCAGATGCTTATAATTTGAAATATTTTAATTGGATTCAATTAAAATTTCATGTGGTAGCATCTTATACATGTATGTTTTCATGTTCCAAGTTTCGTCAAAATCTGAAATGGTGGGTGACATTTTGTAAAATTGCTGGATGATTTGACATAGAATGACCCAGTTGGGAATCGAACCCGAGCCCCTGGAATAGTGATCCAGTGCTCTACCACTAAGCCACGAGGACGGATGCCCAGCTTGGCATCTCTGTCACATATATGTCAGTAAGGCTGCAACCGCAGCTACTAGATGGAAAGGTCTTCATGAGCACACAATCATGCGGCGAAACATGAGGCACAAATAAACCCAGCATCGGTGAATATACAATTTTAATTAATTATTCAACTACTTTTCAGCAGTGAAAATACGCTTGGAATTATTGAATATTAAAGCAGTGAATTATCACTTTGCTAACAAGACGTAAACTGACATAGTGAAAAATGTCCAAGCCGGGAATCGAACCTGGGCCCCTGGTATAGCGCTCCAGTGCTCTACCGAGCTTAGTGGTAGGTTGTTTCTCCTCATAGAATGTGAAGGGAATTGTAATGCTGTCTCGTTATTAACTGCTAACCGTATTGATGGTCGCCGTATATATACATCGTAATTGCCAGACTTAATCAGTTTCGATTACTTCAGTAACTTGTAGGTGACGGTTAGTCATCTAGTTATTCTTTTTATGGTAGTTGTGTTTAGATCGGTGCTCGATGGTAGTTGAGAATTAAAAACGATTTTCCAGTTCTGTAGATTAAGTTTTAGTAAAAGTTTTTCTCGTGTTAATGGATCAGTTATACAGTACAGGACCTATTATCCGGAATCCTCGGCACCGAAGGCTTTCCGGATTTCAGGTCCTCCCAAATTTCACGTTTTTTCCGCGATCCTTTGACGAAGTTAGCGTTTATTTTTCAGATCCTTTGACGAAATTAACGTTTTTTTCGCAATCATTTGACAAAATTCACGTTTTTTTTCTGTGATTCTTTGAAAACATTTGCACTTTTTTGCAATCCTTTGAAGAATTTTGCGTTTTTTTCGATCCTTTGACGAAATTCGCATTTTTTTCACAATTCTTTGAAATAAATTCGCATTTTTTCGCGATTCTTTGACAAAATTAACGTTTTTTTCTGCAATTCTTTGCCGAAATTAGCGTTTATTTTTCATGATTCTTTGACAAAATTTGTGTTTTTTCGCAATCCTTTGATGAAATTTGCATTTTTTCAGGATTTTTTGAAAAAAATTCGCATTTTTTTTCGCGATTCTTTGACGAAAGTGGCGTTTTTTTTTGCGATTATTTGACAAAATTAGCTTTTTTTTTTTTTCTGGAAATCTTTGACAAAATTGATGTTTTTTTTTTTTCACGATCCTTCGACGAAATTAGTGTTTTTTTTCACAATCTTTTGATGAAATTATCATTTTTTCTGCGATCTTTTGACGCAATTAGCGTTTTTTCCGAAATCCTTTGGCAAAATTAGTGATTTTTACCGCGAACAATTGGCGTTTTTTTTTTTTAACGAATCGTAATGTAAATTAATTTTATAATAAAATTTGAGAGAAAAATTATTTTTTCCCTAATTTGTTTTTGGGGAGGGGGGGGGGGCTCCGTGTTCTCCCGCCGCTGAAGTAACATATTTTAGTGGTTACACACTGAAACACAACGGGCTGAAAAAAAAAATTAGAAAACTGGGAAGTTCGAAAATTTTTAGAAATTCCAAAATTTTAGTACAAATTTACAAAAAAAAATTTTCCCGGATTTCGGGTCCTTCCGGATTTTGGAATTCCAGATAATGGGTTCTGTACTGTAGTCCGTTTAAATTATTTTTAAATCAATCTCGTCTTATGCTGAACTCTTGAAGTGATGAAAGCCATTTCTGTGTTATGTACATGTATGGTTATGTACCTGTTTGTGTGTGATGGATTATCTGTGGAACTGTAAGAAAGCTTATCTGTGTTCCTGGAACAGATTTATTTCCCATGTCGGCGTTGTTGAAGGTCATTGACCGTAGAGATCATCAGAGAGATGAAAGTTTCGTCTGTTTTTGTGGAACAAGAAATCGGCATTTTCGCTCTTTACGTTTGGCATTTAGAATAGGAGCATCTAGCGTAAATGACGGGGATTTTTCACTTTTTCAAGTTATGAAAAACTGGCTGTGCATATCCATGAACTTCATTGCATTTTTCTAAAAACAAGTAGTTTTTCACAAGTCATGATGTTTAAGTATGTTCGTAATAAGTTATGTTTCGTATGTCGTGAAGTTAATTCTAGTACTTGAGATAAGTTATTTAGTATGCTAAATTTAATTGATAATCCTTTTTAATATTTACTTGCTTTTATGTTGTTTGACTTAAATAAACTTTGTTAGTTTTTAATTTGGTTTTATCATTTATATCACCACACATATTTAATATATTTTCTTTTGCAGATTAACTTATAATATAACTTTTAACTCCCTTTACTTTTATGGTGGTTTGGGAACCAGCATGAGCATTTCTGCTGTATAAGCAGCTCTGCAAATCTTTAATAATTCTAATACAATGTAAAGTTATATACATCAAGAATCGCCCTGCTACTTTCTTTTCTTACGTTCGGGAGAATCGCCGATTTGAACACCGTAAATTCCGAACGAATTTCACCCCTTTCCTCCCCAGCATCAATCTTTCAACCATCGCGTTTGGCGAGTGGTGCCCATTGAGTTTGGCGAGTGAGGAGAATAAAGTTAATCGCCACATTTTAAGTGTTACTCAACGCCTGGCGAGTGTTAATTTTGTGCTATACTTACATTGTAAAATTCCTGCATAAATCATCAATAGGAAACTTCTATACCTTACCTAACAAAGATGACAAGGTAGAAATCGACAGTAAACAACTTTAAGAAAGCTTAGCCAACCAACACTTATTTATACATAACCTTTAATTACTCAATAAAGAGAAGTATGATGATGAAAAATTTTACTTTTAGGAGCTCAAAACAACCAGTCAGGATAAAAGGGTTCATTCTGAGCTAACGATGTGTTCTGAAGGCTATAAGTAATCAATCCAGTGCTGTTATCAATTAGCCTAAAAGAAAAGCTTTAAAAATAACTAAAATATAAGAGGTGGTCCACTGTGTACTTAGGTCCACTGTACCCTGGTCTCCCCTATATGTAACTGGTATTCAAAAACGAGGTTTTTGCTAAATTAGCATTGGAAAAAAAATTGCATATTTGGGTCATTCCCCAAAAAAATGTAAAAACTATGTCCAAGAAGTTAAAAAATTTTATTTACATAATAATATGCTTTTGAAAAATAGTTGTGATCCCAGTAGCAGAAACTGTCCAGCATAGCAGCGGGCGCTGCAAATTATTTTAAAACCTTGCAGATTAATCCTCTAGCTTAAAAAGAAAGGGTGGGCTTAGAAAAAAGCTGAAATTTACTTTTAAGTCTCTAGATTTATGGTATTTGTTTCATAATTTCATTATATTTTCTTTGCAAAGGCAAATTTTTCTTATTTTATGGGATATTATTGTTTTAGTAGGCTTAGTCTAGCACTATTGGGTCGCAGATAAATTTTAGTATGCTGCAGACTGACATGGAAAATTCTGCTTCTGGGGTTATGATTATTTCTTAATCTTCATCTTATTGTTCTTAGTTGAAAATATTTTGCAAGTTTAAAAATGAATTGCAATAATTTACAAAAATAATATTTATAAACTTGGCAGGGAAAACAAGCTGTCCCAGGCTCAAATTTAGATCCTTTGAACTTTGAACATGTTTGTAGTGAACTGATTGTGAGTTATAATAATAAGTTATATACTATATAATGGGAACATCTAATTAGAATTATTACTAACAAAACATATTTTTAAATTTATTTTTAGAGATATAAATTTTTATTTGTGTGTCCCAAATTTGATTCATGGCCATTCAATGTTACGTATGTGACATTTTGAACAAAACAATTTCTAATCAACCAAGGATTTTTCCATATATTTCTTATTTAAAAATACAAACAAAAGTTTTAAAAAATATACACTTTACCGTATTCTTTTATGCAAAAAACTATCATTTTGATATAATAGTTATTTTTTAAATAGCTTTTTAAAAACGTTACGTGTGTGACTTAGAAAAAAAGCAAATTTTGTGTAATGAAATTAAATAATATATTTCTGTGAGTTTTATTTCCACACATTTAAATTAAAAAATATGGTAATAACTTATTTACCATACCACCTAAAATCACAATTAAAATAAAAATTTAATAAATAATTGAATAAATGAAAATTAAAGCATGCGTTATGTACGTGTGACTCTCTGCACGGAATTGCCCTTCAACTCCATTAAGTCCACTCTGTTACATGGAGTTTTAAACATAAAAATGAAAACATATTAAAGTGGGCAACAGTACTGAACTGTCTAAAGGGCATGTGTTCACTTTGTCATCCATATCAGATTGAATCTTCATAAACAAAAAGTAAGATGGCTTTTATGTCTATGGATTACCGAAATGTAAATAGTAAATGTCCACTCTGTTACATCTTTTTTTTTTTAATCTAATAACTACTTTTTAATGAAATAAACGATTAAGAATATCATTATTAACATCTGTTAACAACTCCTTGGTTTTTTTACCGTGCATGAAATTTTAAGCTACAATTCTACCTTTTGGGTTGGTTGTCCACTCTGTTACATATGTAACAGAGTGGACAAACATGCTATTTCTTTTACTAAAAAAATATTTTACTATTATAATTTATATTTTTAGTATTAAGAGTAGAGAAGGTTTGATACATAGGGAGGGTTGATACATTGACAATTTTTCTCAACAAATGGCATTAACAGCTATTGTAACAGATGTAAAGTCTTCTTTTATTAGCAGAGGCCATCATTAGCTGGACTTGGCACTAATGAACTGACAACGATTTTTTTCTTTTAATTTTGAAGACTTTTGGGATGTCAATGTAAATTTTTTTAAATGCTGATTTTCTTTCATAACTCTTATTCTTATTATTATGAAGATAATATCTTGTAATTTTTTTTATTTGTAAAGCACATTGTTAGGGTGAGTTTTACCAGAAAGCAGATTGGCATTTTGCAACTGCATTTATACAAAGTGATTGAAAATCCAATGAGGCATAATAGGGAGAAATGATACACTTGTATATTTGAAGTTTAATAGATTTTTTAAGTTGTAAACTAATATAGGACTGTAATATTCATTATTGCTTTACAGCAAGAGCTACTAAAATTGGTAAGGAAGAACAAAGAGATTATTCATAGACATTATGTAGGTTACGTAGAAAAGCAGTGCGATGATAGATGATTAGTTGCTTTGCTCGTCATGTAGAAGGAAAAAAGTTTAAATGGCCTGTAAGGGAGGATATTTCTATAATTGACGAAGGGAAAATTAAAAAAACATTAAATCCACCCGATTTTACTTACCAAAATGATAGTTATTAATTTTTCTTTTAACCATTTCAGGGCTGGTGGCATGTTTATGAAACCACTTAATTTTAATTCCCAAACGCCACATTGGCACCAGCATTTTGGTAAAATATTTTCCAGGGATGCCACGGACGCGCTATAGCGCGTAAATTACGCGAAAAATCGGAGACGGGACGCAAAAAAATAGCTCTTACGCGTCCCGTGGGACGCGTAATTTCGTCAAAAAATCGCGGAAAAAAGTCGATTTTCGTCAAAGAATCGCGAAAAAAGCACAAATCTCATCAAAATATCGCGCAAAAACAACGGTTTTCGTAAAAGGGCCGCCAAAAAATAGCGTATTTCGTCAAAGAATCGCGAAAAAAAGCGAATTTCGTCAAAATATTGCGAAGAAACGCGATTTTCGTAAAAGGGGCGCGACAAATTAGCGTATTTCGTAAAAAAAATCGCGAAAAAATAGTGAATTTCGTCAAAAAATCGCCGAAAAAGCCGAATTTTGTCAAAGGATTGCGAAAGAAGCACAAATCTGATCAAAATATCGCGCAAAAACAGCAATTTTCGTCAAAGGGTCGCGAAAAAATAGCGTATTTCGTCAAAAGATCGCGAAAAAAAGCGAATTTCGTCAAAATATCGCGGAAATAAGCGCAAATTTCATCAAAATATCGCGGAAATAAGCGCGAATTTCATCAAAATATTGAGAAAAAACGCGATTTTCGTAAAAGGGCCACGACAAATCAGCGTATTTCGTTAAAAGATCGCGAAAAAATAGCGAATTTCGTCAAAAAATCGAAGAAAAAAGCCGAAATTTGTCAAAAGATCACGAAAAAACCGCAAATTTCATTAAAATATCGCGGAAAAAAGCCGATTTTCGTCAAAGGATCGCGAAAAAATAGCGTATTTCGTCAAAGGATCCCCCAAAAATAGCGAATGTCGTCAAAAAATAGCGTAGAAAAGCCGATTTTCGTCAAAGGATCTCGAAAAAACACAAATTTCATCAAAATATCGCGAAAAAAAATGCTATTTTCGTAAAAGGGCAGAGACAAAATAGTGTATTTCATCAAAAGATCTCGAAAAAATAACTTGCCCCTTTTTAAAAGAAATGCGAACATTATACTTGTTAGTGGAACTTGGTATCTTCTACTCTCAAATAAACATTATTTTACAATTAAAGTTGTATCTTGCATTTTTAATTTTAAAAAAGTAAAGAAAATTTCTCTTAATATTTTTTTAAAATATCTTATTTGAGTGCAAATAATACTGGTTTTAATTCATTATTTAATTATTATTAAAACAATAATTAATGCATTTCATTTATCTTTTCCAAATAAAAAAGTTTAATTTATTCCTTTAAAATATAAATTATTATTGATGGGGACCCGCTTTTGTAAAAAAGGGACCCAGATTTTTGGAAATCCTGGGTCCCGGGGACCCAGGTTTTTTTCAAGTACAGTGACATCACTGTTTTCCATTTAATATGAAAGTGAAATATAGCCCTTTTCTTATTTCCAATTAAATTGACAAATTTAATTGGAAATAAACAAATTCCGGAAAGCTGGCAAATTCCGGTGCCATTCATTTATTCAACATGTTAGCATTGAAAATACTTTGTCGTGAAAGGGTTAAAGAAATCTTAAATGTGCTAAATTTATGTTACATTGTTTGCAAATCAGCAATGTTCACTTCATTTTTCCTTGCAGCAAGATCTCTAGTGTTTTTTTTTTTTTTTTTTTTTTCATTATTTATTTTCTAAAAAGTGTATTAATAGAATTGTTTAAATAATAGCAATTGTTTAAATATTTTTGTAAAAAACATTTTTGAAACAAAAATATGTCAATGTCATTTCTTTTTAAATTTGACTTAAATATTTCAAGATTTATCATAAAAAATTGTATGACACATAAATTGAATTGTCTGCATTTTTTTTTCAATTTACATAAGAATGTATCAAATCTCCCTTGCTAGTGTATCAATCCTCTCCAGCAATGGGGAGATTTGATACAGTAGTAACAGTAACCATTCACAATAATTGGGATATATTTTTTGAATGAATATTTTTTAAATTCACAATATTTTTAATAAATGAATAAAAGGTCACTTTATAAGAAAACACGAAAAATTTGTTTAAAAATAGATGTCTGAGGGTTGTAAAAAAAAGTGTATCATACCTCCCCTATTATATACATTTAATCTAAGACTCAGATATCAAGTATAAATTTTTAGATAATGCCAAAAGAGACTAATACAGAATGCTAATGTCATTAACAACAACGTCGAAAATTAGATGCTCAGAGAGAGTAAGAAAATTAGAAAAATGACAGAAAAGCTATTGCAAATACAAAAACAATACACAATGTAAAACAATTATTTTTTTTATAGAGATGATAGGGCAACAGCTGGGAGAAATGAAACAGTAACTAAAATGCAGGATTAAAAGGGGAAAAGGTTCTTACTTAATAGTATAATCTCCATAAAAGGTCTCTAAGAGAGGAGGGAGGAAAATTTAGCTATCAGACATTTTATAGATATCGTCCATTTAATGTTGTATTCTGAAAAATAAAAGACAAATATACTTGTTTATGTTTATGGCATTATGATATCCAGCACAAATCAAAGACTTTATTTAAGAAAGGAATAATTTACAGTGCAAAATCATAAAAATTAGCTAAGAATATTGTCTGTAAATCAACACCAAAATTCAGCATGTATGAGTAAAAATTGCATTGCAAAAATTGGACCAATAAGGGGGGTATTGAACAATACAGTAGAAGCTCTTTCATCTGGCATTCTATAATCCAGCATGCTAGCCAGCTTTTTTTTTTTTTTTTTTACAATCCCTTTTGACTGGGATCACTTGGTTGTGAGCATATCATTCAGGATTCAGGCTTCTCTTGCCCTTGACAATAACAACTAGGTTACACTACTGTGAGCTTAGTTTAGTTTGCGCAATGTTTATTGTGACTCAAATTGTGGCCTAATGGCGAAGATGATGATCAAGATTCAAATGTTCGAAGTTATCACCAAAATATAGTGCTGGATTTGGTAGAAGCCGTGCCAAACAGCCCTTTCAGAGATATACCCCGTGAGGAAATTATAGACTGGATTGAATACAGCGTGCCAGTGGTCGAAAAAATCAGTGACGCACTGATTATACAAAGTGCTTTGAAACCACAAGAAGCCCAGATTCAGGAGATGGAATCGGATGAAGATGGCAGATGAATCTAAAGTCTCGTGGAAATGAAAACAGGCTACATTCATAAAATTTGCCGAATTGAACAAAAGCTACAATTCTGCAGAATTCATAAATCTGTGTATAATATGCAATGATTTTTACTTTCTTCTATCTTTACAAGAAGAAAGTATTGGATTCGTGAAAATTTTCGACTCCCGGTTTTCGACGGATTTACACGTTTTAGAATGCCCAGAACACGATTTGATGGTTTTTAGAAAATGTCTGTCTGTCACTCTGTCTGTGAGTCTGTATGTGACAAAAATTTTGTGGGCGCTCTATCTCAAGAACTAATGCACAGAATTTCACAAAACTTATTATTTAGTTATACCTTGATATAAACTAGACCTGATTAGTTTTTGGTAAAAATCGCCCGACAGGTGGCGCTGCTATGCGGCATTTTTCACGATTTCTGCAATAGCTATATCTCAAGAACTACTGCACGGATTTTCATAAAACTTCAGATTCAATTAGTCCAGGATATAGTTTGGTGCTGATTACTTTTTTGTGAAAATCGCCCAACAGGTGGCGCTGCTATGCTGCATTATTCATGATTATCGCAATAGCTCTAACTAAAAAAAAATGCACGAATTTTCATCAAACTTCAGATTTCGTTAGTCCTTGATATAAATTAGTGCTGTTTAATTTTTGGTGTAAATCGCCCAACAGGTGGCGCTGTTGTGCTGCATTTTCACGATTTTTGCAAGAGCTGTATCTCAAGAACTATTGCACGGATTTTCATCAAACTTCAGATTTAGTTAGTCCTTGACATGAATTGACGTGTAAATTAGTGCTGTTTAATTTTTGGTGTAAATCGCTCAACAGGTGGCGCTGCTATGCTGTATTTTTTGCGATTTCCGCAATAGCTTTATCTCAAGAACTAACGCTTAGATTTTCAACAAACTTCAGATTCAGGTATACCTTGATATCATTTAGTGCTGTTTATTTTTAGTGTAAATCGCTCAACAGGTGGCGCTGCTATGCTACATTTTTCAGAATTCCCGCTGTAGCTCTATCTCAAGAACAAATGCACGAATTTTCATCAAACTTCAAATTCAGATATACTTTGATATGAATTGGTGCTAAATTCATGTAATTTCTTGTACTATTTAAATGATTTAATTGATGTGATTTATATAGAAGAAAGTTTTGTGATGGCCACAACATACTAGTTTATAGAAGAAATCCGAATCGCCGAAGCAAAATGATATCAGAGACTTTTTTTTAAATGTAATGTTCACATTAATTTTTACTTTCTTCTATCTTTACAAGAAGAAAGTATTGGATTCGTGAAAATTTTCGACTCCCGGTTTTCGACGGATTTACACGTTTTAGAATGCCCAGAACACGATTTGATGGTTTTTAGAAAATGTCTGTCTGTGAGTCTGTCTGTCACTCCGTCACTCTGTCTGTGAGTCTGTATGTGACAAAAATTTTGTGGGCGCTCTATCATAAGAACTAATGCACAGAATTTCACAAAACGTATTATTTAGTTATACCTTGATATAAACTAGACCTGATTAGTTTTTGGTGAAAATCGCCCAACAGGTGGCGCTGCTATGCGGCATTTTTCACGATTTCTGCAATAGTCATATCTCAAGAACTACTGCACGGATTTTCACAAAACTTCAGATTCAGTTAGTCCAGGATATAGTTTGGTGCTGATTACTTTTTTGTGAAAATCGCCCAACAGGTGGCGCTGTTATGCTGCATGATTCATGATTAGCGCAATAGCTCTAACTCAAGAAAAAATGCACGAATTTTCATCAAACTTCAGATTTCGTTAGTCCTTGATATAAATTAGTGCTGTTTAATTTTTGGTGTAAATCGCCCAACAGGTGGCGCTGCTGTGCTGCATTTTCACGATTTTCACAAGAGCTGTATCTCAAAAACTATTGCACGGATTTTCATCAAACTTCAGATTTAGTTAGTCCTTGACATGAATTGACGTGTAAATTAGTGCTGTTTAATTTTTGGTGTAAATCGCTCAACAGGTGGCGCTGCTATGCTGTATTTTTGCGATTTCCGTAATAGCTTTATCTCAAGAACTAACGCTTAGATTTTCAACAAACTTCAGATTCAGGTATACCTTGATATCATTTAGTGCTGTTTATTTTTAGTGTAAATCGCTCAACAGGTGGCGCTGCTATGCTACATTTTTCAGAATTCCCGCTGTAGCTCTATCTCAAGAACTAATGCACGAATTTTCATCAAACTTCAAATTCAGATATACTTTGATATGAATTGGTGCTAAATTCATGTAATTTCTTGTACTATTTAAATGATTTAATTGACGTGATTTATATAGAAGAAAGTTTTGTGATGGCCACAACATACTAGTTTACTACATATTACATATACAATGTAATGTACATTTAAGTATATGTAAAATAATTGGAATTTAAATTTGTATTCTGTTTTTCTTTAATTCTCACAGTTGTTAGAATGGCGAAATACAGAACAGTATTTGTTAGATTAGAGTTCATTCTAGGACAAGATCGGCCAAGGCATGTGCGAAGTGTGCCACCGAGCAGGAAGGGCGCCTACAAGATGACCGATAAAAATTATTTTATATTTTGCTGGGTTTTATTTTTCTTCTACATTTTCTGTAACTAGGTTGGGACCGGCTCGAGAAAGAATTCTTTGTTGTGTTTAAGAAGTATTCAAGGGCACTGAATTTTTGCATGCAGACAGCAGCTTCTGTCCTTTGCTATTAATGCTGCTCAAATTGCTTAGACATACTAGTTATTTAGGCGCACTATTCTAGAGTCCTCTTATCACAGAGGAATTCTGAGACTGGGCCCTAGATGACCGGAAAAAAGAAACCTTTGGAAACTTGAAGGTGCAGAAATTTTAAAATGAAAAACAGACATATTTGAAAAAGTTTTATTCTATCAGTATCTTCTGCATATGAGCTCATCTTATGTTAATAGTGTCTAAATTTTGCCGAAAATAAAAACGGATAAAGGGCATGTAAAAGATATGTATGTAAATAACTCTTATTAAAATGACTGTAGTATCGAGACAATACGATTCGGTCGTTGACTAATCATTTTATAAATCTGCTGTAAATGGAATATTTAATAGGTAGAAATGAATCAAACCAAAGAATTTTCAAGTAGCTTCATTCATTTATTTAAAAGGTTTAAATGAGTAATTTTCACGGGAGTGTGAAACATAGTATAATATTTAAAGTTGCAATGCATGCTTGTAATAATTCAAAGTTGTCAGTTCTTGAAATTACGAAGGATGTTGCGTCCTAAACTGAGAACGGTGGAACTAAGGCCCGACTAATCCTATATGGTACCCTGGTAAGTAGAGCAAAGATTAAAATAGGACCCCCTTTAACTCTTTAACATGATTTTAGCCAGAATTTCTATTCATCAAGGGTTTTTCTGCATGTAATAAAAAACTAATGTTGTGGCACGAGTTTCGTGAGTGGATGCCCTGTCATGTGTGCCGTGCATTTCCAATTGGGCAGGATCCGATAACTCGCCAGATTCGCTTGCAATCAATTATCGTTAAGAATTATGAAAGTAGATAATATTACCTAGAACTTCAACCACTTTGAGATAAAAAAGTTGAAAATCAACAAAGTGTCAGCGATTTGAAAAAAATATCTATTTCTGACCCCTTTTTTTTGCACTTTGCCGTGTTTCTAAAAATATTTTTTTTATATAAAATTGGCTGAAAGTGGTCCAAGCTCCATAAATTGTATCACCTTTAATTTAAAAAAAAAATAGCAAGATCGGTTTAATAATTTTTGCATTCTGATCTTTCCCAGTTTGAAAAAAGTCATTTTGCCTAAAATGGGTTTATAATGCTCCAAAAACAGTGTAAGCCTAAAGACGCGTTGCGCTAAAGCACAAAATAACTACAAAAGGTCTTTGGCCAAATTGCTGTACATGGATAGTCTACAGACTAGAAAAATGTTTTTTAAAAAAATCGATTTTTTCAACAGAAAATAAAGAAAAAAAAAAGACAATTTATCAAATTACAACGACCATTTGGAAAATGATTTTTTCGAAGACTAAAATTTAAGACATAAAAAATCGCACGGAGTTGATCATACATTACGTACACCATGAATTAAACATTAATAGATAAAAATTGCAAGCGATAGAAATCGCCTGCAACCGTACGTATTATCCACCTGAAACTTACGTATTATCCAAGCATTTCATTGGCTGTTCGGAAAAAGGCTTTTCCATCATCAGATTTCCAAGAAATCTGACGGCCAATTTTAAATGAAATTTATTTCTTAAACTTCTAAACATCCCACAATATTTTTTTATCGTCATATAGAGAAAAAAATGTACTTTTAAATGCAATTTGTTTGAAAGCTGTATCTCAATTTGTTTCTGAGTTATTAATTTTTTTTGTAGTTTTTATTACTTTTTTGTCATAGTGGCAACAGAAGGTATCCATCTCTGTTGAAAGTAAAGGGAAATACAGATTACTGTACAGACCAATCAGAAAACGAATAAAATGCAGATTAAACCAATAAAAACCTTCAGATATGCTTTTGATTTCCCATTCTGACGAGAACAATAACCAATTTTCCAAATGGTTAAAAAACAAATCCTCTTAAACAATTTTGTAGGTTTATGATTTTTTTTTTTTTTTTGGAAGGGGGGGTGGGGGTGGGAGTAATTTTAGAGTTGAGAGCCTGGGCAGCTGCCTCGTTTTTCCTTGCAATAATCGGGCTGATCTAAAGGAGTATTTTTTTTTTTTTAGGCACATCTCATGGCCGGCGCAACCCCCCCCCCCCCCAATCTCCTTTAACCTATCTGGGGAAATTTTCGAGCAACAGTACAACTAATGAACTGCATTCCAAATCTTTAGTATCACCTTAAACGGGCTGCGGGAGGGTTGGAGCTCCCCTGATGAAAAAGAGGTTAAACTATTTCTATTCTTACTACAGGCACACATTTGTTCCAAAATCTTCCCCCTGCCCATGCTATATTCTTTGAATTTATGTACTTCCCCAGTTTTCAGAAGTATATGGTCTAAAAGGAACACTGAACGAAAAGTCAATAAAAAATGATGTCACAAAAATATATAATTGCGTTATAATGACGCATTGTTTCATTCATCATTAGGGATTATTTATTAGTGAAGTATAGTCTTTGGTCCATTGCAAAATAAATTTTTCGCAATACTGGAATTTAAATAATTTAAATTTTATTAATTTCAAAATAAAAAATGCTGAAAAATTGACTAAATAATAATAAAAAAGGCTTTCTCAAAACTTTGAGTCAAACTTTGTCTAAATTGAAAGGGAATTCTTTTCAATATTACAGAGATTCTTCATTATTTTGTGAAATAATCTGCACCTTAAGTATTTGAAGAACGAAATCTACTTAGGGGTAAATTTTCTTTGAGAGAATATTATGCTAAGTTTTTTTTATAATGTTTACAGATGTATGCCCAAGCATAATTTTTCTCTTAGTGATTTATCATTTAAAATTAAGCAAAAAAGTACATTTTACAAACCCCACACCCACACCTTTTTTTAAAAAATCATCCAAGATAATGATTTTTTTTTTAATAGTGAGGCAAAGACTCTTCCTTGCTCCCCCTCCCCTCAAAACCTGAACATGACATGCACTTTATTATTTGCAGAGCTCTAACGAATAGAATAATTCAACATAAGCTTGACAATATAAAATTGTGAAACTGGAGCCTATTTAAGGGGACAGTTTACCTCAAAATTGATCAAAAAATCTATTTTTTATTTTTTTAATATATTAAATGAAAGCCTGTTTAAATGTGAAAATTTGACACCTCATTTTTATCCATATGACAATTGTATCGCGAGATATTGTAAATTTTATTAATACACCCAGCGCAATTACTCACACAAATTAAAACTTTATATCGCTTTTTCTCCATGTTCATAGTTTCTTCACTTTCATGTTTTAAAAATGCTAAGACTTTTTTTGTATTTGAGATAGAGACTTAAACATTTTTGTACATGTTCTGTATTATGTATGTGATAAATCTGCACATAAAATTAGCCTTGAAGTTTTCTTTTTTATAAAAGTATATGAAGATGTGTTAGATTTCATCGTTTTACACTATATATATCAGTAAAAAAAATTATATTATAATAGATGCATCTAGAAATCCGTGCGCAGTCTTATGTCATAGATACACATTTGAAAATCTTAAAAATAATTGGGCAAAAATATCAACATTTAAAAAAGTAGTAAGGATTTTAAAAATTTAAATTTTTTTTTAAATTTTTTTAATTTTAATTAAATATGCAGTAATTTTTTTTCAAAATATACTTTTTGTCTAACATTGAAATGCAGCGAGTTCACAATTTGACCATATTTTTTAAAATAAGAATAATTGTTGAAAAGGTAAACTGTCTACTTAAAAAATAATAATAATAATTTACATTAATTTCAATTGCTAAAAGGTGTAAATTAACACTTTAAAATTAATAAAAATACGTTTATTTCAACTGTTTAGATGTTTCAACCCTACCCGAGTAATTTTCAAAACAACAACAACAAAAACTGCTATAAATAATAATTTATCTGCATATAAATTTTATTTTGTAAGCGTCTTGAGGAAATATGTCATTTAATACATTTATCGTTAAATATTTTTTTTTTTACCTTTAGTGTCTGCTATGTTGATTTTTTTCATGATGTCTTACACCAATATTCTATGATTTAACTGGATTCATACAACTATATTGACAATTTGTTTATTCCACTTCTTTAAGAGTGAATATTACTAAAAAATTGAAATTTCCCTTATGAGACTTAAATGAGACTTAAATTTTCAATTTACCAAATACAAATTCAAAGATGGGATTAAATTTAGAAACTTTTACTTCTTTTTGAAACAGTTTAACCTTAAATAATCAATTATAGTATGTATAAAAATCACGAATATTAAAAAAAATTAAGAACATAAGTTATGCAATTTTTCTTGTGTGTGTGTGTGGGGGGGGGGGGGGGGGGGGCTCGATGGGTACTCGCACGGGTGCCAAAATGTCCTTGGGCCGGCCCTGTTCTAGGATCAAGGGCAGGCAGAGTGCACTTCGTCATAAAAGGGCACTTCAAAGAAAAAAAGGGGCACACTCGTGACTTATCCTTCTATATATAAAAAAAAGTTTTGATTTGGAAATGGACCAATGAAAATCTGCGTAGATATTCTGGGTAGATCCACATCCAATTTGAATGCTTAAGCATGGCCTTTCATCGTTAATATTTAAAAAACTGTTGCATACAAAAATATGAAAATCGATGGTATTATAGAGAAATGTTTGATAAACATGCTGATGCAGTCAGTTTTCAAATCGGGGAATTATTTTAAGAGATATTTAATGCTAAAGTTGGACAAAATCGTTCCATTAAAAAAGTTTTATTGGAGTAAAATCTATACATGAGAATTTAATCATTTTTACATCATTTTATACGTTATAAGTTCCCGGTGTGCAGAATGCATTAATTTTTCTTATTTAACTCATTTTTTGAGGTTTTATTTCAATTTTAAATTCAAATTTTCAGCATTTCGAGAGATATTTTTTACAAATTTTAGAAAATGTTATTAATTTAAACTGTTGCCAGTTGTATAAACAGCGCAAACAATGTGTACTTCAAATTAAAAATTTATTTTACACGTGATTATTATAAACAGAAAATATAAAAAGCCGGAAATCATTGAAAATTACGTCATAAAAACTATAATTACACGTGAATTTTAAAAGAGACAGAATATTGTAAAATAATAAATTTTAAAAAAAGCGTTAGAAGTCTTAAATAGGAGAAATTACGTCACATTACACTTATTATATAAAATGAACAAAAAATAATATTGCAAAACAGTTTAAATTTAAAAATTGCTCGAGACATTTATTTGATATTTTAAGATGATCATAATATTTCATTTCTAACAAAAGTATTTTTACGTGAATATTAAAAAGAAAAGTTTGGTGAAAATTACGTCAGATTATAATTTTCAGATTCAAATGATAATTCAATCTTCCGAAATCTTTTTAAAGCCGATCAAATTATCTTGCTGTTAGAGTCTGCGCTGTCTGAACGGGGGTTGACGAGCGGAACTCGTAGGGCGCAGAGCCCCCTAGTATTAAAAAAAATAGTCTAGTGTTTGTGTGTGTGTACGTATATATGTAAAATACATTTACAAACTTTGATTTTATTGATATATTGAATTTACTATGGACATAGTTTAACCCTTTACTCTCTTATGTTTAGTGGACTTGGATGAACTGATGACCACTTTCTGTACAGGGATCTCAGTGGTAGTCTTTTTAACTATCCCTATCTCTAAACAATAATCTTCATAGTAATTTGCATGGCAAATGTTGTGGAAATTTACCACAGAGATTATTGTTTAGAAATTGTAGTAGCCAAAATGGTAACCACTAAATTCACTGTACGGACCATTACCATGTTAAGTCACACTCAACAAATAAGTGCAAAAGGTTAAAATAGTAGAATTTATGACATATTTGAGACACCTTTTTATCATTAGCATAAAGATTTTATTTTTAAATCATATCAGATGATTGGTCAATCTATAATACAGGGTCCGTATACACATTTCTTTAAATAAAAATCAAACAAGTTTAAGGACCTACGAATTGAATAAACTATTTAATATGCATTTTTCATTGAACGGTTTAATTTTTGTAAATACAAGTTTTAAATTTCAAATGGCAAGTGGAAGTAGAAAGTTAGAAGACTATTACTACATATAGCAGACATTCTATCTGCTCTAAGGGTGATTCAATGTAAAAAAAAAAAAAAAAAAAAAAAAAAAACTGAAATTCACAGCAAATTTTCTGAAAAGTTACAGCAGAGGGGGGGAGGGATCCACCCCCGGCACTAATTACGTGTTTTTTTTCCCCGCCCCCTTTGACAAAATTTGCGATCTTTTGACGAAATTTGTCGTTTTTTCGCGATCTTTTGACGAAATTTGCTGGGGTGTTTTTTTGCGATCTTCTGACGAAATTTGTCGTTTTTTCGCGATCTTTTGACGAAATTTGCCGTGTTTTCGCAATCTTTTGACGGAATTTGCCGTTTTTTCGCAATCTTTTGACGGAATTTGCTGGGGGGTTTTTTTTGCGATCTTCTGACGAAATTTCGCAATTTTTCGACGAAATTTGCCGTTTTTTCGCGATCCTTTGACAAAAATTGCGGTTTTTTCGCGATCCTTCACGATTTTGCGTTTTTCCGCGATTCTTTGACGAAATTAGCTTTTTTCGTGATCCCTGGACGAAATTCGCGTTTTTCCGCGATCCTTTGATGAAATTGGCGATTTTTCTTCGAACGATTGGCGAAATTGATCTTTTCCGGCGATTATTAGTGGAAATTCGCGATACATATTATGTCCGGATTTATGACCGATTTTTTTTTAATTTTCGGAAATAACTGCCCGAATTTCGGAACAGAATCACCCGTGTGCAATCCTTTGACGAAATCTGCTATATTTTCGCGACCCTGTTACGAAAATCGGGTTTTTCCGCGATATTGTGACGAAATGTGCTGCTTTTTTTTTTTCGAGATTTTTTTTACGAAATTCGGCTTTTCCCGCGATTTTTTGACGAAATATGCTATTTTTTCGCGATCTTTTGACGAAATTTGTTATTTTTTCCCGATTCTTTGACGAAATCCGCGTTTTCCGCGGCCCTGTTACGAAAATTTCGTTTTTTCGCGATACTTTGCCGAAATGTATGCTTTTTTCGCGATCCTTTGACGAAATTTGGCTTTTTTCCGCGATTTTTTGACGAAATTCGCTATTTTTTCGCAATCCTTTGACGAAATCCGATATTTTTTCGCGACGCTGTTACGAAAATTGTGTTTTTTCGCGATATTGTGACGAAATGTGCCGCTTTTTTCGAGATCCTTCGACAAAATTCGGCTTTTTTCAGCGATTTTTTAACGAAATTACACGTCTCACGGGGCGAGGAAGAGCTTTTTTTTTGCGTGCCGTCTCCGATTTTTCGCGTAATTTACGCGCTATAGCGCGTTCGGGACATCGTTGATGTTTACAAATAGTTGACAGTTTGCTGGGATGAAATTTATTTAAAGGGCTTTTTTTTCGGCCGACTTTCTGAGTGATGGGGCTCACGGGGCGGGGCTTTAGGGCAGTGGGGGCATCGGGGCGGCAAATTTTGTAAAGAAGCGCAGGCAGGGCAGCCTGCCCCGCGAAAAACGCCTAGAATGAACTCTGTGTTAGATGTTTATGCAATTTGCGTAGGTTCATAATGTAGGTAAACACAAAAAATGCATTGACGTTCGATAGTCCGACAAAATCGCTAATTCGGCACGGCTGTGGTCCCGAACTTGCCGGATTAAAGAGCTTCTACTGTAATATGATTTTGGAATGGCCAGAGTGGGTCATGAAAAAAGAACAAATTGTTAAGACTTGATGAGCAAAAAACATTAAAACAGTAGCAAAGGTGGTGAAGGAGACAAAGATGAATCAGATTGCCGAACTTCATAATATGTTTCAAAAGTCAAAGTTTTCAAAAAACACATCTTTAACATTCACCAATAATACCATGCATACCGAACATACCTGAAGAACTTGGGAGAAGATGAAGTTGCACTTCATCTAGATTTCATTGAGAATTTCAACAGCAAATTGGTCTGGGAAGTAGGATGTCAACGATTTTAATCAGTTTATTTAAATCAACCAATTAAAAAAAAAAAATCATTGATTAAAATCAAAAAATTTCTAATGTTTAAAATGTCAAAAAAAAAAAAGTATTAAAATCTAAGATGAACATAATTTGAAAGTTTCTACAGGTATTTTGACTTATGGATAAACAAAAAAAAAAAAGCTTTAAATAATTGTTTCTAAGCTTAAATTCATGAGTATTGTAAAAAAGTAAAAACAGCTGAAAGTTGAATTTGTAAAAAGCATTGTTTTTATCCAACATAAAACAGTTTTATTTAAAAATGATATTTAAATCTAATATAATTTCCTTTAGGTATTCAATTTATGCATTATTTTATATAAAATAAACATAGCAAGTGTAATAAATTTCAAGAAGTAAAAGAATAAATAGTCAGTGTCTTAGTTTCTCGTTCTACTTTTGTAATAATAAATTAATAGCAATCTCGAATCAAAGAAGAATGAAAGAGTGGCATCTGCTTAGGGTGTAAAAAAAATCATGATTTTTTTTTTTTAAAAAATAAAAAAAAATCGGATTTTTTTTGATTTAAATCGGTTTTTTTTAAGATTTTTTTCCCAGCGTTCAAATACGGAATAGCTACCAAGAGTTTTAGGTTTCCAAAACAATTAAACCACCAATTGCTAACATAATCTATTGTTTTACACTTTAATTAATAAAATTATAATTATTAGTAATTACAGAAATTATAAAAACTGCAAATTAGTAGTTTCATTATGTAGTATGATACAATAATGTTATATACATTAATATTGTAATAATTATGTAAAACTTTATAAATACTAATGATATTTAACATTTATTAAAATTATTAACTACATTTTATATTAAATAGTTAACACTACTTCAAGTTAATAATTATTAAACAATTAACTCTCTAATTAGGAATATATTATACATTTTTAAGACTTAATTATTAAAATAATAATAATGTAGTATTCATTTTAGAAAGGATAAGGAACAGGATGCTAGTTCCAAAAAAGGGTACTATTTCATGAGGAAATATATTAGTAATGTGTTTAGTAATGATATAAGGGAAAAAAAAAGAATAATTTTTAGTATGATGAATAAAGTGTCCTTAATTTTTAATAATTTTATGAATAACAAATTGAAAAATACAATTAAATAACATATTTTAATAATATCCTGTATTTTCTAAAGAAATAAAGTTCTATGTTTTTGCGAGATCTTGCCCACATGAATTTAAAAATACAGTAAATTCTGTCTAAGGCGGACTCTGTGTAAGTCGGAAATCTGTCTACCGCGGACATTTTTTAAAGTCCCAGCGAACCCATAGAAAATAACATTAATTCTTGCTGCATAAGCCGGAATCTGCCTAATGCGGAAACGGAAAGGGTTTTAAGGACACACCGAAACCGAAATTTTGCATAAGGCAGAAAATAGGATATTTAAAAAATGAAAGGCATTTCGTTTATGAAACTTTAAAACTGATATATATGCGTCAAATACTCAATGTCGAGCATAAAATTAAATTCCGTAATACTTTTAAAAAGTTAATTCAAACGAACAGAAACTGTTTAAATTTTAAGGAATTCTTACTTATGCCATTTTTTTCTGTATAAATATGCATTTAAAAGTTATTATTACTAGTTGAATACACATTTATGAAAATATGTATTGTCTACAATATATTATGCTTTAAGGTTGTACTCAAATTCAAAGTGATGGCTTTCTGTCTCATTCCCGAAGTTTTTTTTTTTTTGTGTGTGTGTGTGTGTGTGAACTTCAAATTTGTAGGTATTACAGCTGTACTAAGAAATTGAATAGCGTTTCTCATTTATTTGTAAAGACAATGGATCTTCCAGAATTTCAGTTTTTGACAGATTTCGAGTCAGGACAACCAATGAAAGATTGCGAGCAATTCATTATAACTCAAGAGCCAATCTTTTTATCGAAAACATAAAACGCTATTCGACTGACATATGCTTCATTCCAATAAATCACGCTCTTTTGCATAAGCCGGAATATTGTCTACCACGGAAAATTTTCTAAGTCCCGGCCGATTCTGCCTTAGACTGAGTTTACTGTACTGTTGAATAGGGAAGTTTTTTTACAAGAAATCTCTGGCTACAACTACAGGTGAAATTCAACTATTTTTTTAAGGCATTGTGCATTTTGCCAATTTCAAAAGGGGCATGGTACGGCACCATTTTAAAAAGTCCTAGAAGAAATAGTATAAGTAATTACAGGATTAATAAAAACTGCAAATACGTGATTCATTAGTTAGTAACACAAATAACAAAACTAACAAATATTGTTTGCAGCTCATTTTGCATTTGTATTTAGGAAAATTACTGTAAACCACCAAAATCTAAATTTACACACATATATGTGTATGATAACCAAAAGAATTATGAAAATGAATTAAACCCATTCATATAGGATAAATCTAAGTTAGCTACTTATATCTGAAATCCTCAAAATATTTAAGTAACAGCATTATTACCTTTCAGTGTAGATTATTAGCTATCAATGGTTCAATTTTTTTTTTTTCTTTTTAAGAAAAATTTTGCTGCCTTTTCAATCCCTAATCATTATTTTTTATTTAGTATTATGTGAGTTACAAAGTTAAAAACATTTATTCAACCTATACCGAAGAACTTCTTGCTGAGCTTAGCATTTTTATACCAATTATTTCTTTTTCTCTTATGCATTCATTTACAATTTAGCTTTGAAAAGATGTCATTCTTTCATTCTTCTTTAACTTGAGATTGCTATTAATTACTATTTATTCTTTTACTTGTAGAAATGTATTACACTTGCTAAGTGTATTTTTATACAGGGTGATTCAAAAAAGATGGGAAAATTTTTTAAGAGGTGATAGTACATACCCAAACAAACATTTTGTATCAAAGAATGCATGGTCGAAAACTAAACGTAAAAAAGTTAGAGGGCGCCAAAAGTTATGTTCTTATATGAGGCAAAAACACACAATGAACGATTAAGTTAAGTTACGAAAACAAATTTAATGGCATTTGATTACAATAAGTGCTCAAAACATTGACCGGCATCTGTTATGCATGCAGTACAACAGCGAAGAACAGATTGGCGAATTTTCTGAAACACACCAGGCACCACCGTGCTCACCAGATCTTTCATGTCTCAATTTTTTTTTGTGGGGACAGCTAAAGGCTCTTGTGTATGAGACTCCCATTGAATCCGCAGAAGAACTTGTTGCCAAGCTTTCGGCTGCTGTAGGGGAAGTTCGCGATATGCCTGGTGTGTTTCAGAAAATTCGCCAATCTGTTCTTCGCCGTTGTACTGCGTGCATAACAGCTGCCGGTCAATGTTTTGAGCACTTATTGTAATCAAATGCCGTAACTTAACTTAATCGTTCATTGTGTGTTTTTGCCTCGTATAAGAACATAACTTTTGGCGCCCTCTAACTTTTTTACGTTTAGTTTTCGCCCATGCATTCTTTGATGCAAAATGTTTGTTTGGGTGTGTACTATCACCTCTTAAAATTTATCCCATTTTTTTTTTAATCACCCTGTATAAAGTAATGCACAAATTGATTACCTAAAGGAATTTATGACATTGCAAATTATATTAGATTTAAATATCATTTTTAAATTAAACTGTTTTAATTTGGATAAAAACTTAAAAACAATGCTTTTTATCAACTCAACTGTTTTTAATTTTTTACAATACTCATGAATTTTTCTGCGCAAATTCATCAGCGCATTGAAAAAACATAAATGGCGTTGGAACGATATACATATGACTAAAATTGCCGGTATAATATCGTGGTACTCAATCCTAATCAGTTCCTATGTAACATACTATTCAGCATACTAAAACAAATTATTCCTTTTTTATTTTCACTATGTGTACACGAACACAACTCAAAAAGCATTTTTAATCACATCTTAAACATTACTCAGTTCACAAGTGAGAAAAAGAATCGGCTACTGAAAAACATGTCTTGTAGTCACTCCCTTCGTTCCTCGCAATGTCTTTTTTGCAAGTGAAGAGATTTGCTAAGAAACAATTATTTAAAGCTCTTTTTTTTTGTTTATTCATAAATCAAAATACCTGTAGAAACTTTCAAATTATGTTTATGTTAGATTTTAATATATTTTTTGACATTTTAAACATTTAGAAAATTTTTGATTAAAATCATGATTTTAATCGCCGATTTAAATCAACTGATTAAAATCATTGACACCCTACATTTGCTCAAATGCTAAATTGTAAATGAATGCATAGGAGAAAAAGAACTATTTGGTATAAAAACGTTAAGCACAGCAAGAGCTTCTTCGATTTAGGTTCAGTAAATGTTCTTTATCTTTTTGGTTTTTTTTTAACTTTGTAACTTATATATATACTAAATAAAAAAAAATAATTAGGGATTGAAAAGGCAGCAAAACTTTTCTTAAAAAGAAAAAAAAAATTGAACTATTGAAAGCTAATAATCCCCACTGAGAGGTAATAATGCTGTTTTATAAATATTTTGAGAATTTCAGATATAACTGGCTATCCTTATATTTATTCTGTATGTGTGTATGAATGGGCTTAACTAGTGATGGGCGATTCTGGAAAATTCAGGAATCGATTAAAATCGACATCGTATAAAACTGAATCGATCACAATAAGAATCGATTCCCAAATTCTAGAATCGATACTTGAATCGATATTTCGATAGTCACAGATTCGCACAGATAAGCTCAAAAATATTAATTTCAAAACTTAGCGAATCAGCAGAGCCGTAGCGACCACCTCCCATACCTCACATTTAGAGGGTAGACAAAGTCAGGGGCCCAGTCGTAAGCTATTACAGACCTTTGAGTCAAATAATAAAGTTTTTAACTTTTAAATTATTAGTTTTAAGATGTAATTTTACTAATATTGTAATTTAGATTTTATTTTAATTTATTTTTTAAGAAAGGTCTCGGTTAAATACAAGTTGGAAATTGCGCGTCAAACGTGGCAAATGTGGTGCGCTCGTACTATAACAGTACATATCAATTGCATTCAAGTGCATATCAATTTCATTCTGTTCGAAAGTCTGTAACATCCTTAAAATGCACTTGAAATAATTTTTTCCATTGGCCGTAATGTAACGGAAAACTTTTGACTGTCCCTGTAATTAAATCATTGTGATTTTCTTCCAGCCTGAATTAAAATTTAAATTTTCAGGTACATAATTCACGTTGCCATAAGAACCGATTTAGTATTCTTACAATTTGAGTTTAATAATGTAACTAGCAAAGTTTATTAAAGTTCTTTTATTTAAAAAAAAAAAAAAAAAAATCGTCGCTGCAAGACGTGAAAATTTAGTTTTCTCAGAAGAAATAAAAATCAATTAATTTTACTGTCTTAGAAGGATAGTGGACGCACATGTATATTGCTTGGAAAATCTTTAACATTATAGCTAGTAACTAGCGGGTTCCGCCTAATATGAAATCTCGAAAGCGAACGAACCGCGAACCGGGTTCCCGCTGCCTACAGCATCGTATAGGTGTACCCCCCCCCCCCCCCCACTTTGCCCACCGGTTCGGAAAAACGCGCTCACCTCCCCCCCCCCACCACCACCACCAATTTTTGACATTCATCATTTAAAATTTTTTTATTATGTGTTATAAACTATCTTAAAATTTCAAACAAATCGCCCTGTTGTATTTTCTAATTTTGTTCTGCCCCTCCCCCCTAATCCCCCCCCCCCCCCCGAAATGTTACGCGCCATTCTTTTTTATAATTTTTTATCATGTATTATAAACAATCTTAAAGCTTAAAACAGATCGCATTGTTAGATTTCCTAATTTTAACAAAATCGCGTTATGTTGGTTCCAGATTCCACCACCAGGGTGCGCACTCTATTCCTAACAAAACTGTGAACGAAACTCCGTTAAACAACCTATCAGTAGATATATTACTCAAGAGTGTGGCAATCTTGATCAAAAATTTAAGCTATTTGCCGAAATTACTATTCGGAAATAGTGGTAACTAAACTTTTGACTTTTTTATATTTAATAAGTAGCATTTATCTCAGGACTCCGTCAAAAAACCCCACCTAAAACGGTAAAGAACGCTAAGGTTTAAAAAAAATTCTAGCGGCCCTCCCCCCCCTCCTCCCGAAATTTTCGCATCATTTTTTTTAAAACTTTTTCTTATGTGTTATAAACTATCTTTAAAGTTTCGAACAGATCGCCTTGTTAGATTTTCTACTTTAAATGAAATCGCGGTCTGTTAGTTCTATATTCCACCACCAGGGAGCGCAGTCTATTCAAAACAAAAGTGTATCTAAACGAAACTCCTTTATACAACCTATCCGAAGATACATTAGTCTAGGGGGTGGCAGTCTTAAGCAAGAATTCAAGATATTTGTGAAATTACTATTCGAAAATAGTGGTATGAACACTTATAAAATTTTTGATATTGAAAAAGTAGTAATTATCTCAGCCCGCCGTCAAAGAACCGCACGCTAAACGGTAGAAAACGTTAATGCTGCTATAAAAAATCACGTGACTGCCTTTAAAAAAAAGCATTTAATAGAAATAAACCAATTAGTGAAATAATAATTAATATCTCAGCTTGTAATTAAGATAATATTTTTTCAAATTTCTGAAAGGAGAATTTTTTTTTTTTTTTTTCATCGCCCTGTCCAAGTTTCGAATTTTTACGCCCCTTACATTCTAAAATGTGGTCCCCTTTTAAAACAGTACAAAATTCTCGGGAATCACTTTGTTTAAATTGTTAAATATATTATTTGAAAAAAAAGGTTTCAAAGCATTTTAGCGTGTATTTTCATACCTACACCCTTGAAAACTAGTTGGATGTGCCAATCCCAAAACTTTCTTCTATCTTATACATCTTAATATTTCAAAACCTAGTTACACATGTTAATACTTCAATATTATTAGTTCAATACTATACCAACTTTGATTTTCATCTTAAATTTCGGCTCAAGTCAATTAAACGAACTAAAAACGAGTTAATCTATATCATGATATTTGTTAAAATTATTAATTTTTCCTTATTCTGTCGTTATCAGCTGATTGCGAATAGCCGGCATAGCAGGAAGCGAGTTCCCGCCGCTGCATGAGCCGCCGATGCACAATAGAACTACGAAAAATCAAGAAAAGTATACAAAAATCGCTAGCACGGAGCCCCTTTACCGCGCAATATTTCCAAATTCAAGGCGAACCTGTTGGCCAAAGCCAAAAACAAGCACAAACATTTTGGTTCAATTGTATGCATACTTTTATACGCTGTTCGATGGTACAATAATGAAAATGGCACAGAGATCGGAATTATAGCGCCCCCTTCTTTCGGAATTTTTTCAAGTTCAGGGAGGACTTGTTTGCCATAGCCAGAAACATGCACAAAAAATTTTGTTCAATTATATGGATAACTTCATACACTTTTCGATGGTACAATAATGAAAATGGTACAGACATCGCAATTATAGTGTCCCCTTCCGGCAGAATTTTTCCAAATTCAGGGAGGATCTTCGTGACATGACCAAAAATAAACACATAAAATTTGGTTCAATTCTATGCATAACTTCATACACTTTTCGGCGGTACAATATTCAAAATGGCACAAAAATTGTACAAAAATCGCTATTACAGCCCCCTCTACGAGCGATTTTTTTACAAATTAAGGGAGGACCTCCTTGCCATAGCCAAGAACTTAAATTTTTTTTTGGTTCAATTCTATGCATAACTTCATACACTTTTCGATGGTGCAATATTCAAAATCGCACAAAAATCGCTATTACAGCGACCTCTAATGGCGAATTTTTTGCAAATTCATGGAGGACCTGCTTGCCATATCCAAAAACTTAAAATAAAAATTTGGTTTAATTCTATGCATAACTTCATACACTTTTGGACGGTACAATATTCAAAATCGCATAAAAACCGCTATTACAGCGCCCCCTACCGGCGATTTTTTTCCAAATTCAGGGAGGACCTGCTTGCCATAGCCAAAAACTTAAAATAAAAATTTGGTTCAATTCTATGCATAACTTCATACACTTTTCGATGGTACAATATTCAAAATCGCACAAAAAACGCATTTACAGCGCCCCCTACCGGCGAATTTTTTCCAAATTCAGGGAGGACCTGCTTGTCATATCCAAAAACTAAAACTAAAAATTTGGTTCAATTCTATGCATAACTCCATACACTTTTGGATGGTACAATATTCAAAATCGCACAAAAATTGTTATATCAGCGCCCCCTACCGGCGAATTTTTTCCAAATTCCGGGAGGACCTGCTTGCCATAGCCAAAAACTTATAATAAAATTTTGGTTTAATTCTATACATAACTTCATACACTTTTTGATGGTACAATGGCGACAGACAGACGGACACACAGACAGACAGACATTTTCTATAAACATGTTTTTTGGAATCTCTGACCCCTAAAACATGCAAATCCGTCGAAAACCGGAAGTCGAAAAAAATTTCGATTACAATACTTTCTTCTATTGAAGATAGAAGAAAGTAAAAATTAATAACATACAGGGAATCCTTTAGTTTCGGAAAGCTCCGAAATTTCATAAAATTCAAAGTATCATAAATCAGTAAGTTTGGTTGTAAACGACTGAATTTTTTATAATACAACTTACACAAACACTTTGACAAACTTACGGGTGAAAATACGGCTTAACTAACGAGAACCTTGAGTCACGTGGCTTTAAACCAAGAATGATAAGTTTAAAATGGAAAAGAGATGAAATTTGTTATTACCATTCATAAATAATGCTCACCAAGAGCTGCAGATATAATATCAGTGTTTAGTTGGTAAACAAATGATTCGGGAAGAATGTCAAAAAAGGTCCCATTGAAATTGGACCATAATTAAGAAAATTCGGATCGGGAGGGGGGGGGGGGGGGGGGTATAGGTGACGAACTGAAAAAGTACAGCTTAATAAACTAGTAACCCAAATAACTTGGCTCCTAAACTAAAAATATTACAATTTAACCTAGAAAGAAAAAGGCTCTTATGCGAAATTTGACAGCAGTTCTGCCTTTAAAACAGTAAATCCGAAAGAATAAATATATATTCCTTTGAAATTACTGTCAAAAATATCAATACAAAAGTTGGAGCACGATTGACCCTTACCAAAAAGAAGGAAGGCTAGAGACAGAAAATAAAAGATCACATTAAAAGCTTTCCAACGATATGTTATACGATATGGTTTGGAAGAAACAAAAAATATCCCCCCCCCTCTCCCCCGAGGGAGCAGGTAAGCCCCAAACGGTCGGAGGGGCGACCTCAAAAGTATCTTTGGTCAATGTTTCAAAATGTGGCTTTATAATAAAATAGAACAAGAATTGGACATTTTAAAAATTGCATGCAAATTTTGAACGGCCCTGTAAATTAAGATTAGCGAGGAAAAGGGGAGAGGGGGGTAGAGAGATTAGAAGGGACGAACTTGAAAAATACAATATAATAAACTAGTAACCTGAATAACTAGGCTTCTAAACAAAAGTATAACGATTTAACCTAGTGTTGAATTCAGGGGGTAGCCCGGGAGGACATCCCTCCCGGGACATTGAAATGTCCCTCCCGTAAGTTTTGAGATTTTATGCTTTTTAATTGACAAATGTGCACCCCCCCCCCCCATTACGGAACTCTGAAATACCCTCCCCCCCCCTCCCAATCCCGATCGGAGTCGCATAAATCCCTCCCTGAGAAAAATACCTGCATTCAACACTGATTTAACCTAGAAAGTAAAAAAAGGCTCTTATACAAAATTTTACAGCAATTCTGGCACTAAAACAGCAAAATTGGAAGAATTGATTCAACCCGAATCGTGGATCGACCGCGATGCGATTTGAATTGAAGTAAATCAAGCATAACGATTCGACATTGCATCTAAAGAAGTGAAAGTAAATCGAAATATAACGATTCGACATTGCATCTAAAGAATTGAAGTAAATCAAAAAAGTAACGATTCTGAAGATCGCATCTGAAGATCGACATCGGCATCGAATCTGAACTGAATCGATTCACCGTTTCTGATCCAAGGGCAGAATCGATGTGTTCATCTTTTCTTGCTTTCTTTTGTCTTTAGAAAAATAAAGTGTTGTTTTCGTGAAAATTTTCGACTTCCGGTTTCTAAGGATTTATAGTGTTAGAACTTCTTGTCTGGAATACGATTTGACTATTTTTATAATTTTTTTGTCTGTCAGTCTGTCTATTTGTTTGTCTCTGACAAAAAAATTCTGAGCGGTCTATTTCAAGAACTAATGCATGGAATCTGTTGGAACTTTAGATTCAGTTAGACCTTCATATAAATTGTTGCTGATTACTTTTTGGTGAAAATCGCTCAACAGGTGGCGCTGCTATGCTGCATTTTTCATGAATTCCGCAAGATTGCTATCGCAAGAACTAATGCACGAATATTCACCAAACTTCAGATTCAGTGTGACGTTGACATAAGTTGTTGAGGATTAGGTTTTGATGTAAATCTACCGGCAGGTGGCGCTGCTATGCTGCATTTTCCCCGAGTTTCGCAATAGCTCTATCTCAAGAACTAATACACGGATTTTCATAAAACCACATTCAGTTAGACGTTGGCATAAATTGCTGCTTATTAGGTTTCGGTATAAATCGCCCAACAGGGGGCGTTGCTATGCTGATTTTATCAGCAGAGTTGAATTCAGACATTTTTCTCCGGGAGGGACAGTTCAGAGGGGGAGGGGATTGGACTTTTGTACATTTTAATGTACTAAAAGCATAAAATCTCAAACTTTCTGGGGGCATTTGAATGTTGCGGGGGGGGGGGGGGGGATGCTACCCTCCCGGGCCATCCCCTGAATTCAACATGTTTTTCAGGATTTAAATAATTTTAGGGATAATATCTCAAGAACTAATGAACGAAATTTCATCAATTTTTAATGTACAAAAACGTATTGAACTCAGGGGGTGGCCCGGGGGGGTGACATTCTCCTCTCCCCAAAACACTCAAATGCCACCCAGAAAGTTTGAGATTTTATGCTTTGTTGCGGGGGGAGGAATGTCATCCCCCCGGGCCACCCCCTGAATTCAACACGTTTTTCAGGATTTAAACAATTTTAGGGATAATATCTCAAGAACTAATGAACGAAATTTCATCAAACTTAATATTCTGTTAGACAATGCCATAAGTTATCCATGATTAGGTTTTTGTGTAAATGATATAACAAATTGTGCTGCCATGCTGCTTTTATCAACAGTGTTGAATTCAGACATTTTTCTCCGGGGGGGGGATTTCTATGGTTCTGGCGAGGAACATTCTAGAGTTACGAGGGGGAAGGATTGGACTTTCCTCCATTAAGCATAAAATCTCAAATCTCCTTAGGGGAGATTTCAATGTTCCGGGGGGGGGGTCCACCCGTACCAGCCCCTGAATTCAACACTGTTATTCAGGGTTTACACAATGTTTGCGATAACATCTCAAGAAGTAATGAACGGAATTTCATCAAACTTTATATTCTGTTAGTCATTGACGTAAGTTGTTTTTTCTGAGTCTTTCGTGTTAATCATGTAATAGGCTGCGTTGCTATACTGCTTTTTTCATGATATTCATGATAGCCATATCTCAAAACTAATGCACCGAATTTAATCAAACTTCATATTCTGTTACACTGTCGTATAAATAGATCCTTATTAGGCTTGGGTGTATACTACCCAGCAGGTGTCGCTTTTATGCCCTTTGAACTGGGATTTTCCGTTGCGACATCTAAGAGGGTGTGGGCCGAAATTCAATGATTTGTTAGGAAAATGGGATTCTTATATATATTTTTTAAATACACATATTTCAACGAACCTATACTTTTGGATCCTCATGATATGTATAGGTTATTTAAATTTGACACTGTGATAACGAATTTTGAAGTTTTAACATTTATGAGACAGAAGAAAGTTTTGGGATTGGACATGCAACTACTTGACCTTAAATTTTTGAAGGAAAATGAAAATGATATGACCTTTAGAGACATCGATTAAAAAATTTATAGTATCGATTAAATCGAGTTGGCCATAGTATCGATTAAATCGATTAAAAAAATCGAAATCGCCCATCACTAGGCTTAACTCATTTTCATAATTTTTTTGGTTAGCATACACATGTGTGTAAGTTTAGATTTTGGTGATTAACAGTAATTGTTTCAAGTACAAATGCAAAACGAGCTGCAAATAATATTTTTTTAGTTTTGTTATTTGTACTACCAACTAAGGAAATTACTTATTTGCAGTTTTTATTAATTCTGTAATTACTTTCCGTTTCTACTAGGCCTTTTTTTTTTAAGTTGCTGCCTGGTAGCAGATAGCGCGCGACGTGCGTCGCATATTTATTTTGGACCTTGCAGATAAATTTGCCAACTTAAAAAAAAAAAAAAAAAAGGATTTCCTTTAAAAAGAAAAAAAAATCCGAAAAAAAAAAAATAGGTCATCAGTCCGAAAATTCGGACATAAAAAATATCGCGAATTTCGACAAATGGTCGCCGAAAAAAAATTTGTCAATCGTTTGCAGAAATATTGCCAATTTCGTCAAAGGATGGCGGGAAAAACGCAAAATTCGCCAAAGAATCGCGGAAAAGCGCAAATTTTGTCAAAGAATCGGAGAAAAAAAATCAACAATTTTGTCAAAGAATCGCCGAAAAAACCACTAATTTCGTCCAAGGATCGCAAAAGAACCACAAATTTCGTCAAGAGATCGCGAAAAAGTCGCAAATTTCGTCTAAAGATCGCGAAAAAAACACAAATTGCGTCTAAAGATCGCGAAAAAACCCCAAATTGCGTCCAAAGATCGCAAAAAAACCACAAATTGCGTCTAAAGATCGTAAAAAAATCGCAAATTTTGTATAAAGATCGAGAAACAACCGCAAATTTGACCTATAGGTCGCAAAAATTTCGTCCAAAATTGCGAAAAAATTCCGAGATTGGATTTTTTACAGATAAAGTGGGTGATGAGTGGAAACTGAATAGGAATATTTAACTATTCTTATATTTCATTAAAAGTCGTATCATAAAATTTTAGAACAATACATAAATGATATCAAATTTTTAAGCATGAAATTTGAATAACATCAAAATGACTGTCTTGGTAGTTCTAGTGTTAATTAAAGTGTAAAAACATAGATTATATTTAGCAATTAGCGGTTTAATTGTTTTGGAAACCTAAAACTCTTGGTAGCTATTCAGTATTTGAACGCTGGGAAAAAAATCATAAAAATCCGATTTAAATTTTAAAAAATCTGATTTTTAAAAAAAATCATGATTTTCTTACACCCTACTGGGAAGTAAAGTCACCATTTTGGAGGCTTCCGAAATTGAATATGACATACAGGCAGTACATGAAATCACAGGAGAAACCAATAGCACTTTGTTCTTGCAAAAAAAACCCAGGTTATTTATAAAAAACCTAACCCAGTTGTGTTTTATTGGGATTTTTAGGATTTCATTGGGGGTTTTTTGTTTTATTGTTAGTTTTTTTTTTTTTTTTTTTTTTTTTTTAAAGAAGTGAGAGCAGGGGAAGTTCCTTACTTTTTTAAAGTATAGGGTATTAAGTTAAGAAATCTTATTATATTTTTATTGATTAACTTAATATACAAATAATTTGAATTGAAATAACACAAATAAATCAGTATAAAAGTCTGTAAAAAAGCTTTTATACTTCTCTGACATCATATGATATTTTGTAATAACCACATATCACATATTTAAAAGTTACTTTAATAGATTACTTTTTATCTGTATTCCCCACTAAGAACACATTTTTAAAACTAATCTTTTATTATTTATTAATCAAATACAGGGTGACAAGAAATAACTTGGACACACATGATACATTATAACTAATGAAAATATTACGACCAAACTTCAAAATAAATATGAATACATTATTTCGTCTAATATACTTATAAATTTTCAATGTGGCTACCTTTAGCCTTAATACAGAGCTTTAAATGTGTCACAAAATTTTCGGCTATGGGCCGCAACTCACTTACTGATATTTTATCCCATTCCTTGCATAAGGATAGCTTTAGGGATGTCAAAGTTTTATGAGGTTTAGCACACACCTTTGTCTCCAAGATGGACCAAACAGAATAATCCATTGAGTTCAAATCTGGGGAATACAGTGGCAAATCTTGAGCTCCAATGAAGTCAGGAAAATGTGTCTTGCACCAATCTTGAGTGGCTTTAGCTCTGTGTGCAGGTGCGGAAACCTGTTGGAAGGTCCATCTTTTGTTTCCAAAGAACTTTTGTAACCAAGGTAAGACAACATCTTCCAAAATGAGTTTGTGATATGTTTGTTGACTAATCTTTATCCCTTGATCAACAAAAACAAGTGGTGTTTTCCCACTAGCACATATCCCACCCCAAACCATTACAGATAGGGGTTGTTGACGCCGTTCAACAATGCAAGAAGGTCCAGGTTCTTCTGCTGATCAAACTCTATCATTATGGCTATTGTGAGCTTGTTCAATCGAAAACAGTTTCTCATCTGTGAAGGCAAATATTTGCCATGGATCACCTGCGGCCCGCTTTAACAGTTCTTTACACTTTTGAAGCCTTGTGCGTTTGTTTGCTGCTGTTAGCTTTTGGGGCTCTTTTATTTTGTAAGGGTGAAGACCAAGCTGTACTCTTGACATCAAAGATGCGGTTTCTCTGTTGATCTTCTTCTCTCTAGCAACCTTTCTCTTTGAAATCCTAGGATTTCGTTGAACTCGCTTTTGTTAACTACCCGGTTTCTTGATGTGTGAACTGTGCGCTTTCTTCCTCTTCCTGGTCTGTCACCATCATGACCGAGTACTTTAAACCTTTTGATTGTGTATGAAACCATCTGTTTAGGCACTTTCAATCGCTGAAAAATTTCCCATTGTTTCATTCCTTGCTTATGTAATTCAAGTATGGCATATCATCTGTTAACCATAATGGTTATCACAACTAACTTACTTACACCTGTTTAGTAGCTTTCTAGAATCAATTCCCTATGACAATAACTTTATAACTTTAGTGGTAGTTACAGATTTTTGGTTTGAAACTTTGTCCAAGTTATTTCTTGTCACCCTGTAATGCTTGATAACATTTTCAAGATATCTATGGTTCGCTACATAGAACAGTTTATTCTTTGAACATAATGCATAGCTGTTACTAAAAATATTTAAATTGCAAATGATTTCAATTAGCTACATAAAACATAACTGTTTGTAATTATTTAATTTGAATATTTTGAAATGAAGTTATAATACAGTAGACTCCCTCAAATCCGCACAGCTTGGGACCAGAGGTTGTGCGGATTTCTGGTCATTGCTTTGTTTAAATTTTTTAAACAGTAATTTGAATGTAATAATGCAATTGAAATTATAATGAATGCTTACAATATAGTAAAATATTAAAATAATAAAGTAACATAATAACAATTGAGATAATTAAAAAAAAAATTATTACAAGTAAAGGTCAAGTAAATGGTTAAATATGCATAATAAAAATGAGATATATTTTTCTTGAATTATTCAGTGAAACTTGCCTCATAAAGGTATCCTATTAATTCACATCAAAATCATAAAATAACTAAGCTTTATTTCAGATTTAGCTAGACATAATAACCAAAAAAGCTTGATTTATACATAAATATATTTGGTGAAAAGATTGCAATTACCAGCAGGAATATGTTTAGGAAAATTTTAGGTCCTTTAAAGGACCTTTCACAAAGTAATTTATCTTAAAACAGTACCCATCACAAAAATTTTTATCCCAAACAGGACCCTTCACAAAACATTTTATCCCAAAACAGGACCCTTCACAAAATGATTTGTCCCTTAATTAGACCTTTCACAGATTTTTTTTCACCTTCAAATTAAACTTTTCACAAATTTAGTCGTTTAAAAATAAAATCTGCCTGTAAGTAAGCAGTTGAACTCACCAAAGAGCATATTATTTAGCTTTTTATATATGAAAGATAAAACATGAAGACATCGATAATTTAAAATTCACAAAATTATGGCTAGAATTTTCACAAATATAAGAAAAACTTCACAATTTCACAAAAACAGGACCTTGTGAGAAAAGTCTGGACAGACCAGTGATAGCAGTAATTTCTTGAATTTTTCAGAAATAAGTTATACTTCCTTCATGAAAAAGCATGTGTTAAGTCATATTAACGAGAATTACATATTAAAATATATATGGAATGATATAAAAAAAAAAGTCTGTAATTTTGTCCCTAAATCTGAACTGAAAGTTTCATTGTTTACATCTTCGATGATGAGTGGATTTTAGGCATTTGCAGATTTCGCGGCATCTACTGTACTTATATAATATTCAACAATGTTTATTTTTATCAACAAACATGCATCTGTATGTAATAGGAAATGATATTTAAAAAAAAAAAAAAAAAAAAAAAACTCAGGTTTAAACAAACAAACAAAATCCGGTTTACTTGGATTTTATGAAAAAGAACCCTCTTTTTTTTTCCCCAACCCTGGCCAAAAGTGAATAAGTTAAATTTGTATCCACTTGGGAACTTATATTACGAAGTTTTATTTTATTAAATCTTGATATAAAAGACCTTGTCGTTTTTTATCTATGCGAAAATGTTATTAGCTATGTATATTGATTTTGGCTTTTTTTTTTTAGTAATATCAACAGGCTTTTAAAAGACCTACCGTGTTTACTCGCGTAATAGTCGCACTTCTTTTGCCAATTTTTTATTGTGAAAGTCTAGATGTGACTATTATGCGGCGAAATTAACTACACAATATTATACCTTCTAATGCTAAAACATTACTGGTATAAAAAGACACATTATAATAAAATTAGTAACATACCAAATGTTTCCAGATTATGTGCTGTTTATTAAATACCATTTTTCTTTTTATGGTAATATTTTTAGAGACATAAAATTTACAAATAAACTTTGTTAAAATTTTAACAAAAAATTCTCATAGTAAATCACTTTCACTGAAGATATCGGTATCACTATTGTTAATGTGAATCGATGGTTTAAGAATCTCCGTCATTTCATAAAATGTCGTCTTCACTTGCGTCCAAAGCGTCGGAGGTACCTGTCTTTTCAAAATTATATCACTTGTTATTAAAGTCCAGCTTCATAATATCCAACTGCACATTGGTTCCAGGGATGGATGCCTTACTTTTTCACTGGGAGTTTTTTCTTTGTTCCCATTGACCATCCAATATCCATGTACTTGTCTTATATTGTCTTTAAACGGTTTGTTAACCGATACGACCAACGGTGGCAGAATCGATGTGAGTCCTCCAGGAATTATCACAAAATATGTTTTGCCTTTGAAAGTTCCTTCTTTACATCATCAACAAGATGTCCTCGGAAGCTATCGAGTACCAGCATGGCTGGTTTTTTTAGCAATGCTCCAGACATTTTCTTCCAAACATTGCGAACCCAACCTTTCATCATTTTTTCATCCATCCAATTTATACAAAGAAAATATTTTGACGATTTTTTCTACTTCTAATCGAGGATACGACTATTATGCGAGTAAACACAGTAATCACATTTTTTCATTTTGACTTTGTCACATTCGGATTTAGCAGTACACCCACAACATGTTTTAATAAGGTAGTGTAACTCTTTAAACACTAAGGCTAAAAAACTAATATAAAAGTTACTGAATATTAAATAATAATATCCTGGATTGTAAAAAACCTAATAAAACCCACTTTGACGTGGGTTTTATTGTTTTTTTTTTAGAGTAGGTTTTACCCCCCAAAAAACCACCCAGGTCTTTTGGGGTAGGTGGGTTTTTTGCAACCCTGTGCAGAGATCTGTTTAGGAAGAAATTGGGTCCTTTAAAGGACCCTTCACAAAATTTTTATTTCAAAACAGGACCCTTCACAAAATTCTTTGTCTTAAAAATAGGCCTTTTACAAAATTTTTTAGCTGAAAACTAAAACTTTCACAAATTTAATCATTTAAAAGTGAAATCTGGCCTGTCACTTTTACATATATAAAGAAAATATATGTATTTTACATACATATATCTTCTTACAAACATATAAAAAAGAACCTGAATAAAACGATCATTTTTAATTCACAAAATTAGGGCTAGATTTTTCACAAATGTAAAAAAACTGTTCACAATTTCACAAAAACAGGACCCTGAGAGAAAAGTCTGGACAGACCCCTGCTGTGTCTCATCCTCTTTAGAACATGGCACAGCAGTTATTTGGGCCCACTTGGAATAAGTATTGAAAATGACTAGTGATAATTACCAGATCTACATAGGTAATTTTTTTTTCAGATGGACCTTTTAACTAGTACAAACCAAAAAAGGAAATTTTTACCTATTTAATAAACATGTTGATAAATTTAAATTTCAGTGGTGCACACGGAATTTTTTTGAGTCAGGTTATCGCACAGGAGCTACTAATAGGGTAGGAGGAATGCTAAAGAGCATGGCAGATAGAATTATATACTGCGGGGGTTGACAGGGTTGCAAAAAAGCCGACTAAAATTTTAAAAAGCCATGCCGGTGGCTTTTATTGGTTTTAACCGTCTTTTTTTCGCCAAAATTGGCTTTTATACAATAAAGCATCTTAATTATAGACTACACATTTCAAAGTGTTTTTAATTTGTTTTAATGACATTTAATTGATTTAGAATACAATAAGTAATCCAATTTCTCAATAATAAAGGCATAATACTGGGGAAAAAAAAACAAACTTAGATGGATCTGCTAGTGATTTGAAGTGAAAATTGGAAATATGTCAGCTAAATTTTAAAAGAGCCATACCAACTGCTTTATCTGATTTACACTGACCTTTATACACCTTTAACCCCCCCCAACCCTTTTCTTCTTCATTTTTATTGCTTTATAAATTTAAAGAGGGCAATGATTACTAAATTACATGTTTTATTACTTAACAAATTTTAAGAGCTATTAATATACAAGTCTTATTTTATTAATATTTAAAATTATACATAATCATATAATAAAAATACAATTTCTCACTATTAAAAACAATATTATGAACTGCATATGCATGAATATGCACCCTTTTAAATAGCAACAAGTTTTTCAAAATTTTATTTCAATTTTACTTACAGAGTTTATTTTATTTATTTATTTAATTTGCATAATTACTAGATTTATTTTTATACACTTATGTACCAAACTCTCCTTAAATATTATACCACTTTCTAATTTCTCTTTTTACGATTATAACACAATCTCTCCATATGGACTCGTAAGAATTAAGAATGTTTCTATTTTGATGTTATACATTTTGTGATTGTTTAATATAATCTTTAAAATGTATAGTATATGTGGGCAGTGTTCGAAATTATAAGTCGTTAGTCATCAAATGCAACTAAATAATTGTATTTGACGACTACAAAATTATTCTCGGTCGTCAAATTTGACGCCTAGCTTTTTAAAAAATATATTTATTAGACATTTGGTACCGAAAATTAAAAAAAATCAGTCATCAGTCTGAAAATTTGGACATAAAAAACATTGCAAATTTTGACAAATGGTTGCAAAAAAAATCAATTTCGTCAATCGTTCGCAGAAAAAATTGCCAATTTCGTCGAAGGATTGTGGGGAAAAAAAATGCTAATTCCTTCAAAGGATCATGGAAAAGGCAAATTTCGTCAAAGGATCCCGAAAAAATGCAAATTTCTTCAAAGGATCGTGAAAATAAATGCTAATTTCGTCAAAGAAACGCAGAAAAAACGCGAATTTCGGCAAAGAATCGCAGAAAAATGTGACTTTCGCGAAAGTATCATGGAACAAATGCAAATTTTGCCAAAGAGTCATGGGAAAATCGCGAATTTCACCAAAGAAATACGAAAAAATGGGAGTTTTGTCAAAGAATCACGGAAAGTGTGCAAATTTCTTCAAAGGATCACAGACAAAAATGCAAATTCCGTCAAATGATCGTGGAATAATGCAGATTTCGTCATAAGATCGTGAAAAAAAAACACAAATTTCTTCAAAGGTTCACGAAAAAACGCGAATTTCACTAAAGCATCGAGGAAAAACGCTAATTTCGACAAAGGATTGCGGGAAAAATGCGAATTTCGACAAAGGATTGCGGAAAAAACTCGAATTTTTATCAAGGAATCGTGAAAAATCCATATTTCTTCGAAGGGTCACAGAAAAAAAATGCGAATTCCGCCATAGGATCGGATCGCAAAAAGAAATGCTAATTTCGTCAAAGAATCAAGAAAAAAACACGAATTTCGGCAAAGAATCGTAAAAAAAAAAACCCGCAAATTCCATTGAAGGATCGTGAAAGAAACATAAATTCCATCAAATAATTGAAAAAAAAAAAAAAAAAATATCGAAAGATCGTAAAAAAAAACACAAATTCCGTCAAAGAATTGCGAAAAAAACTGTAATTTCACCAAAGGAACGCACCCCCCCCCCCCCCCTGCATAATTAGCGATGGGGGGGGGGAGAAATTCCCAGCCCTTCTCTTCTCACGTTGCTGTAACCTTTCAGAAAAATTTCTGTGAATTTCAGATTTTTTTTTTTTTTTTTTTTTTTTTTTGCTTAGAATCACCCCTTAATTCAAATGTAGATGCATTGTTTTTTTTTTTTTTTTTTTTTTTTTACTAAATTGAACCGTGATTATCAATACTGGATAAAATTTTGTTTTTGCTTTGCTAAGAAGTTACCAAGTTTTATTTTTGTTTTACAGATTAAGAGCACTTTTCTATTAATTTCTAAATAAGCAATAATTAGAAAAGCTTTTTACATCAGTTTTACAGTTGCTTCAATTATTATAATCTTAGAGATTAATAACTTTAATAATTTTAAATAAAAACAAGCACAGTAAACTCTGTCTAAGGCGGAAACGATCGGGACCAAGAAAATTTTCTGTAGTAGACAATATTCCGCCTTAGAAAAATTTTACTCTATGTCTATGGACTCACAGGGACTTGAAAAATTTTCCGAGTTAGACAGATTTCCGTCTTAAACAGAGTCCGCCTTACAGAGAGTTTACTGTATTTGGGCTTTTTTAAAAAGTAGCATACAGTATTACAGTAATGTTAAAAACAAATTTTAGAAATTGCAACTAAAAATTTTAATTTGACACTAAGTTTTTTACAGTAGTCGTCACTTGACGCATACCTTTTACTTCCCAATTTCTATCACTGTATGTGGGGCTATGTAATATAGAATTTTAAAACACCCATTTAAAGTCTAACTTATATTCTTTTCAATATGTATAATTTTTTTTTTAATATATAATGCCTTCATTGTTGTATTCTAGCAGTCAAGACTTATTTATTTGGCAAAATTTAATAGACATTTATAATTCTTTTAGTAGAAAATATTTATAAGTGTATAAAAAAATAATTAATCTAAATTTAATATGAATTAGCTGTAAACCAACTTTTAATAATAAAAGCCGACTTTTTTTAAGTGGTTAAAACCAAAAAAAGCTGGCCGGCTTTTTTTGGCCTGTCTTGGGAGTTGATAAAGCTGATGCTAATGATTTTTTGGTACTTCTTAGTTATCCCGTTGACCAATTTCGCCAAATTATATAAATCGCTAAACCACTCGCCAAATTATACACATTGACGTAATTTTTATTTTAAATAATGATAGAACAAATAAATTAGTAAAACATTAATAAAAATACAAATAAAATGTCGAATTAATGGTTTTATTGGCCATTATTGGCATTTAATCTTACAATTAATTAATTAATGGCAACCATTATTGGCTTTAATCTTAGAATTTGGCGACAGTAATTTGGTCGACGAGATAACTAAGAAGTACCTTTTAGACAACTTTTAGAATTTTTTTAGACAACTAAAAGACATCCCCAATGAAAAAATACATTATTTCCAAGATAGGTAAGGTGATTAGAGCTATTCTAAATAAAATTCCCGTCCTTAAAGGAACATTGTCTGTTCAGCAGTTGATGACAACAGGTAATGGATTATTTGGGTAGAGAAGTGTATCTTGTTTTTGCCGGAAAAATAGTAATCTTTGTCCATGCTTTAAAGCTAAGTACAGTGAGCAAAAAAAGTATTTGCATGCAGACGATTTTTTGCATAAGTAACCATAGAAAGCAAATTTGATACTATTCTCTTAATTATTCATTTATTTAAATAAGAATAAAAATAACTACCCATTTTCCTTAAACAGTAATATTACACATTTTAAAAAGTAAATTAATATTTTCTCATACCTAAAAAGTATTTGCCCAAGAAGCATTGACTGTTAAAAAAGGCATTAAATGTGAACATTATGCAAATGTTTAGCATATCAGTCCTGCAATACATTAGCCCCGCACTTTAAAATCACGTAATATATTAACTGGAGCAGGGATTCTGGGGAGTTTTTGTTCTAATGGCGCCGAAAACGTGTGAACTGTCTGTTGCTACCCGTGAGAAGATTATATTTCTTAACAATTCTGGATTAAGTTACCGGGGAATAGGTAAAAAATTAAATCTAAACTTTTCTAGTGTTCGTTATGCAATTAAGAAGAAAAAAGAAACTGGTTCAACAATAAATAAGTCGCGAACTGGGCGTCCAAGAAAGCTAAATACCAGGCAAAGGAGAGCCATCATAAAAAAATCTTAAAAAAACTCATTTCTAAGTGCTCGAGAATTGGCTGTTGATGTCGCTTCAACGTCGGGAACAATAGTTACACCACAATCAATTAGAAATATTCTTCATGATGCAAATATTCGAGGAAGAGCCCCTTGAAAAAAACCATTTATTAGTGAAACAAATAGGGTGAAAAGACTTGAATTTGCAAAAGCTTATGTCAGCAAACCACTAGAGTTTTGGAAAACTGTTATTTTTTCCGATGAAAGCAAGTTCAATATTTTTGGCTCAGATGGTAAGAAAACTGTATGGTGAAAGCCAAATACTTCTCTTCAAATTAAAAACTTGAAACCAACTGTAAAACATGGCAGTGGTCATGTAATGATTTGGGGATGCATGTCTTTTAACGGAGTTGGCAAAATAACCGCAATATGAATTTAGAATGCTAAACAATATATTAATATATTATGGGATCATTTATCTAATAGTGCTCTGAAATTAGGAATTTCTAATTCATATTGTTTCCAACAGGATAACGATCCGAAACGCACTGCATATATTAAGAGATTATGGTTGCTTTATAATGTAAAAAATCAATTCAAAACGCCACCACAATCACCAGACCTCAATCCGATTGAAAATTTATGGCATATTTTGGATGTGAAAATAAGAAAAAGGAAAATTTCTAACAAATCAGAACTTAAGCAAGCTCTTAGGGAAGAATGGCTACAAATCAGCAATGAAGCATGTCACAAATTAATAGAATCAATGCCCAGCCGATTACAAGCTGTAATTGAAGCAAAGGGCATGTATACTAAATATTGGCGCTGTTTTTAACTCATAAATAATTCCTCTATTTCTATTGCTAGTGTGCAAATATTTTTTTGGCAGTACAAATGCTACTTTTTTATGTTTTCATATTTTAAATATAATTATTAAGTCAGATGTTAAATATGTTTGTTTTGTAAAAGTGTTGGTATTTTTAATTCTTAGTTCCTTTTTATTTATTTATACATATGCTACAACAAATTTACCTGGTGTGCAAATACTTTTTTTGCTCACTGTAATATAATTGTCAAATAACATCCAACCTTGCTTCTCATAAAAAAATTCACAAAAACTCAAGGCATCAGATGTTTATATATTCTTCTGACTCAGACTCAAATGAAACCTCCACAGACGAAGAGTGTGAAGTCAAAGTTGATGAATCCATGCAAAAAGTTTTGCCAGATAATATAAAAACTGGGAAGTATATGTTGGCTGCATTACATGTCATTTAAAATAAAAGTATGTTGTAGATGCTCAAGAAGAAATGGATGGAGATAGAGAAGTAAAAGTGATGTGTTTAAACTAAAGACTATTAAGGACTGTGGGAAGTTATTTTCAGCTGATGAAAATGATATTTCATACATTTGTTTGGAAGAAATCATAAAAAATTCTTCCTGATCTCAAATTCAAGTTGTAGGGTGGTCATCTGTAATACTACAAATTTTTAAATAATGTAGATGTATTCCTGAAAGCGCAAGTTTCACGTAAATCTTCTTATATGACAAATAAAATATTAGGTGGAAGGTAAGGAGGTTTGTGTCGATGTGGATTAGGTACAATAAATGTTAAAACATTTTAAAACAATGAAGATGTTGAAACATTGGAGTCATATGATGTTTAAAATCCGAGCGCTTTCGACTGAACCATCAGTCGTCATCAGGGAAAGATCACTGCCGCATGAAAGACAAACAGCTGGTTAAATATCAAAGGGCGAAACTAAACTAACCACAAATAGGAGGGTGGGAAGGAAGGAAAAACAGAGAGGAGCAGCTAATTAGAAAAAGAGAGGGGGGAAGGGTGGGACAGGGAGGAGGGAAATGGTTAATCAAAACCAAATTCACCTGTTACATCTAGTATTTTAAACCAGATTCTTGGTATGTTATAGGAAAGTACGTCAGTACAGGTACTCCTGCCTCTTGCCAAAATTTCCAACGACTCTCTAACTATACAAATATTATAAAGTGATGCATGTGCAATGATTTTAACTTCTTTGAATAGGATATCAATATCTTTAACTTGACTTAACCGGGATAGAGCTGTGGATAGTTTACCCTTTTTTATATCTGTCATATGCTCTTTAATTCTTTCCAATAATTTGCGAGTGGTCATTCCTACATAAGTATACTTTTTTGAACTGCCACTAACTTTAAAAGGGACAATATAAACTCCAGATTTATCATAATTATCTATAGGATCAATCTTTCTGTTTACCAGATACTCTAATTTTGTCGGTGGTTTGGCGATAAGAATTACATTATGTTTCTTCAAAGCATACTTAATCCACTCAAAAAGATGTGGAATATTTCCATACTGCAAAATTTAGTAGGTTTTTCTTTAATTTTACTAAGGCTTGTAGATATTTTGTTACTGTTATTATATTTATAAATTAATTTGTTGATAAATTTATTCAAAAACCCATTTTCACAAGCAATCGCTTTAATTTTATTTAATTCATCATTTAGGTAAACATCCGAACAAACTTGAAAAGCCCTTTTAACATAAAAACGATATGCAGCAGTTTTGTAGTTGAATGGAACATTCCTGTCATAGGATATTGTATTGTTTGACCTGCAAGGTTTCCTATAGACTTTCATATCGATGCTTTTTGTTGAAATGTTTTTAACCAGTTCTACATCTATAAAAGGTAACGAACCATTTTCTTCTATTTCACAAGTGAACTTTATATTGTTATCTATACTGTTAGCATGATTCAAAAATTCAGTTAATGTAGAGATTCCGTGATTGCAAATTATCAGAATGTCATCAACATACCTAATCCATAATGCGGGTTTAAGGGTAGAGGAAGAAATGATATGATTTTCCAGAGGTCGTAATTTAAGTTCAGCCAATACGATTTCTAGAAAATCATATCATTTCTTCCTCTACCCTTAAACCCGCATTATGGATTAGGTATGTTGATGACATTCTGATAATTTGGAATCACGGAATCTCTACATTAACTGAGTTTTTGAATCATGCTAATAGTATAGATAACAATATAAAGTTCACTTGTGAAATAGAAGAAAATGGTTCGTTACCTTTTATAGATGTAGAACTGGTTAAAAACATTTCAACAAAAAGCATCGATATGAAAGTCTATAGAAAACCTTGCAGGTCAAACAATACAATATCCTATGACAGTAATGTTCCATCCAACTACAAAACTGCTGCATATCGTTTTTATGTTAAAAGGGCTTTTCAAGTTTGTTCGGATGTTTACCTAAATGATGAATTAAATAAAATTAAAGAGATTGCTTGTGAAAATGGGTTTTTGAATAAATTTATCAACAAATTAATTTATAAATATAATAACAGTAACAAAATATCTACAAGCGTTAGTAAAATTAAAGAAAAACCTACTAAATTTTGCAGCATGGAATATATTCCACATCTTTTTGAGCGGATTAAGTATGCTTTGAAGAAATATAATGTAATTCTTATCACCAAACCACCGACAAAATTAGAGTATCTGGTAAACAGAAAGATCGATCCTATAGATAATTATGATAAATCTGGAGTTTATATTGTCCCTTTTAAAGTTAGTGGCAGTTCAAAAAAGTATACTTATGTAGGAATGACCACTCGCAAATTATTGGAAAGAATTAAAGAGCATATGACAGATATAAACTAGTATGTTGTAGCCATCACAAAACTTTCTTCTATATAAATCCCGTCAATTAAATCATTTAAATAGTAAAAGAAATTACATCAATTTAGAACCAATTCATATCAAAGTATACCTGAATTTGAAGTTTGATGAAAATTCAAAATTAGTTAGTGACATACAGCTGTAGGGGAAATTCTGAAAAATGCAGCATAGCAGCGCCACCTGTTGAGCGATTTGCACCAAAACACAAACAGCACTAATTAATATTAAGGTATACCGGAATCTGAAGTTTGATGAAAATCGGTGCATTAGTTCTGGAGCTAGAGCTATTGTGGAAATCACAAAAAATGCAGCACAGCAGTGCCACCTGTTGAGCGATTTTCACGAAAAGGTACAAAACATCAATTCATGTCAAGGACTTACTGAATCTGAAGTTTGATGAAAATCTGTGCATTAGTTCTGAACATTGAGCTATTGTGGAAATCGTGAAAAATGCTGCATAGCAACGCCACCTGTTGAGCGATTTACACCAAAACATAAACAGCACTAATTCATATCCAGGTATACCTGAATCTGAAGTTTGTTGAAAACCCAAGCATTAGTTCTTGAGATAGAGCTATTGTGTAAATCTCAAAAATGCAGCATAGCAGTGCCACCTGTTGAGCAATTTACACCACAAGGGCAAAACGTCAATTCATGTCAAGCACTAACTGAATCTGAAGTTTGATGAAAATCCATGCATTATTTCTTGAGATTGAGCTATTACGAAAATCGTGTAAATGCTGCAAAATGCAGCATAGCAGCGCCATCTGTTGGGCAATTTGCACCAAAACGTTACCAGCACCAATTTATATCAAGTATTAACGGAATCTGAAGTTTTATAAAAATCCGTTCATTAGTTCTTGAGATAGAGCTTTTGCGGAAATCCTGCAAAATGCTACATAGCAGCGCCACCTGCTGGGCGATTTACACCAAAAACTAATCAGCACCAATCTATATCAGGGACTACCTGAATATAAATTTTTATTAAATTCCGTGCATTAGTTCTTGAGATAGAGTGCCCACAAAATTTGTGTCACATACAGACAGACAGACATACAGACTCACAGACAGACATTTTGTAAAAACATGTTTTTCGGAATCTCTGACCCATAAAACGTGTAAATCTGTCAAAAACTGGAATTCGAAAATTTTCATGAAACCAATACTTTCTTCTTGTCAAGATAGAAGAAAGTAAAAAGGGTAAACTATCCACAGCTCTATCCCGGTTAAGTCAAGTTAAAGATATTGATATCCTATTCAAAGAAGTTAAAATCATTGCACATGCATTACTTTATAATATTTGTATAGTTAGAGAGTCGTTGGAAATTTTGGCAAGAGGCAGGAGTACCTGTAATGACGTACTTTCCTGTAACATACCAAGAATCTGGTTTAAAATACTAGGTGTAACAGGAGAATTTGGTTTTGATTAACCCTTTCCCTCCTCCCTGTCCCACCCTTCCCCCCTCTCTTTTTCTGATTAGCTGCTCCTCTCTGTTTTTCCTTCCTTCCAACCCTCCTATTTGTGGTTCGTTTAGTTTCGCCCTTTGATATTTAACCAGCTGTTTGTCTTTCATACGGCAGTGATCTTTCCCTGATGACGACTGATGGTTCAGTCGAAAGCGCTCGGATTTTAAGCATCATGTGACTCCAATGTTTCAACATCTTCATTGTTTTTAAAATGTTTTAACATTTTTGTATTTTAGCACCTATTAAGTAAAGATATATTGTGAATTTGGTATTCATATTTCTCATTTATTTTATTAAGGTGAATCTGTCGTTCAACTTGAAATATAGTTTTTCTATATTTATTTAATTTATATATATATATGAATATGTATATATTCCTATGATGTAAATCTTATATTTTCTGCTACTGGTAGTCTGAGTAATAATTTAAAAAGAGGTCAGATAATTAAATTGTTGATATATTTTTTAATATTATCAATTAACTGCTAACTTTTTTTTATAGATTTACTTTTGAGTGAGGATTCTGTTACTGATGCCCATAATATCCAGTGTGTAATCGATACCATATCATTAGACCTTCTTGAATTGTCTCTAGCACATATAACTGGAGAAGATATAGTTTCTGGCAATGTTGTTTCCATCATTAATCTTTTAGAAGTATTAGAAGCCATGTCTGCTCATGACAAAGAAAACGAATCTGATGGTGAACATTTTTCAAATTTTTTTATGAAATTTTAATAGCACTTATACATTTTATTATTGTTTTTAATGAAACATTTAGGTTATTATTTAACATTTAAATTAGTATTATTCATTTATGACATAAATTACTTTCTTAATAATTTTTTTTTCAATGGAATAAAATAAATATCGAAATAATTTATAATATGTGCTTATTTATATTTATAATGTGTGCTTAATACTGAAATTGTAACATGAAGGTAAAAAAACCTGAGTAATGTGGCTCTAAACCAAGGATGGAATGTTTGAACTGGAAAAATGCTGAAATTTTTTATTATTCATAAATAGTGGTCACCAAAAGTTGCAGATATAATTTAATATTTAGTTGGTAATCAAATGACTTGAGATGGACGTCAAACAAGGTATATTCAAATCGAACCATAATTAAGAAAGTTATGATTGGGGGGGAGGGAGGGGGACAAACTTGAAAAATGCAACTTAATAAAATAGTAACCCAAATAAACTAGGGTTCTAAACTAAAAATATGACAATATAACATAGTAAGAAAAATGCTCTTATACAAAATTTGACAGCAGCTCTGTTGTTAAAATAGTAAAATCGAAAGAATAAATATATATTGTTTTGAAATTAGCACCAGAAATATCAATTTATCCTCATTACCCTTGACGGGGAATTACAGAGACAAAGCATTGGCGGCAGGTTTAGCAGACAAATAATGTGGCAGCCCCCCTTTCAGCACACCCACAGGATGTAAAGCAACCCTACATATTTCATGAATGAGAACGGTATGAAGTCTTGTTTTGTTTACTGTAACAACAAATTGTGCTTAAATGTGATTGTGAAATCTTTAACGAATGTTTGTAAAATGTAGAAGGCATATGTGCTCAGATAAATGAAATATAATTTAAAACTGCAATTCTCATAAAATACTTTTTTATTTTTATTTCTCTTACCCGTCAAATTCTAACTGCAATTAAGAGTGGCTTGTTTAAAACGCAGATAAAATACGATAAAGAAAATGAAACGTTAAAAAGTGCAGATGCACTTAAGTTTATGTGTCCTTGATTGCTTTTAACAAAAAAATGTTAAGAAAGAAAAATAAATATGCGAGAATGAGATTTTGAATAAGTGGAAAAAAAAGTATGAAATCTATCTTAAATCTTTGTACGGGGTGACTTACGTTCGTTCTGAAAAGGCAAGAGAAAGAAAAAATATACATATATGTGAAGGTAGAACTACGTATTGTTTTAAGAAAAAGAATTAATATAATGACTTTACTTGTTCAAAGTAGATTTTGAGTAACAGGTGGGGGGGGGGGACAGATATGTTGCAGAGAAAGCTGCCGTATATATCACCGGGGCAACCGAGAAAAAGCTGTGATGTTACGTTGCAGCTTTATAGAAAACCAAACACTTTGTCTTCTTCAAATTGTAAATCTTCAAACACAAATATACAAAATAAACACATTAGAAAAATAAAAGAAAAATTGAAAAGAAAAATATATATATATGTTTAAAAGTTATATGCATTTAAAGTATAGATTCAAATAACTTGCTTAAGTTTCTGGATCCAGTGCAACTTTAAAATCAGTGAGCAATCATTTTACTGTCTTTGGTACCAAAACTCACTTTTTAGTTTGGTCCTATATGGGATCAGCCATGTAATACACATTTGCAAGCATTTAAAAGAAATAATAAAAAAAAAACAATTCAAGTACATTAAAAATGAAAATTTAAAACATATCAAGTATGAGGATTTGTAAATTAAAACTTAAATGTAAACATGACAAAAATGAATGTGAAAAATTGAAAAATTCGTGCACGTGGCACAGGAATACAAAACAAAGAGGTGCCTGAAGCAAGCCCATAAAAAAAGTGTAGCCCTAAATCTTGTAAGTTTACAAGTATTGTGGCTTCGGTTTAGAACTTCAGCCCTAGAGAAAGAGGGAATAAAAAGGAAGACTCACATTGCACACAGCATGAGCCTCCTCGCTCCCCAGTAGATCACAGTGATCTGCGAAAGGAGCGCATTTCAGTATCTCATAAAATTTTTTGTAAGTAACTTGAATTGGAAAACCAATTCACGTGATAGGTGTCTCTCATCACAGTGAAGCGTGAGCCCACAGGGCAAAAAGATTTTGAACGGTTCATGACTTCTTCGGGACAATGATTAGAAAAAGGAAAAAAAAAAAAAACTAAGTTGTAGATATCAGACTTCCCAAAAAGGACAATCCTAAAGTAGTGCTGAGAGATGAAATGTCATAATCCGGTAAAATTATGTTCAAGTCATGTAAGACAATATAGAATTTAACTGAAGGTTTTTTTTTTTTTTTTTAAATTTTAGACATAAGTGACATGTAAAAATATAACCTTTCTTTTTTTATGAATGACAAAAGGATATCTAGCTAGACTTGTTACTGTTAAGTTGTAATTGCAAGTGAAAGCGTTTAAAATTAGCTTATTTTGCTTACCTTAAGTGTGTAAAAAAGAGAAAAATGCAAAGTGACACAGAATATTGTTCACACATGATCTTCGAAGCAACACATTCATGGACTAGCCACAACTAGGGCTGGACGATATCAGAAATTTAATATCGCAATATATCAACGAGTTAATATCGATATTACTGATATATCGCGATAACTACTGTAGAGATCTGAATGGTCCAGTCCGTGGCCCGAAGCCGGGCACTGCCCATGGACCGGGCCTATTTTCGTTTATGGCACTTGGGCCGGGGCCGGGCCATACTTCTCTCTGAAGGCTCGGGCCTGGTCTCCCTCCACTCTTTTTGGGCAGGGCCGGGCCCGGGCCATATCTATTTCTGAAAGCTCGGGACGGGCCGGGCCTAACTTTTTTTCTGTACAGAGCCGGGACTGATTTCATTCCTTATCTTCACGGCCCGAAATTTTCATTTCTAGTTTTGACCCGGCCCGTATGAAAATCATCGTCTTAGCGTGGTCCATTCAAAGGTCAGTAAAATTAGGCCTGGCCCAAAACTTTTTGCAAAAAATGCATACACTTTTAAATCGCCATTATTTTACACTTAAACATTAAAATTTATTCTTTTTAAAGAATAGTAGATTTCTTTGCTTATTAAAATATAGCTGAATTAAAATATAGTAAAATGTGTGAAAAAGAATCTGCCTATGACGAAACCCTGTTTTAAACTGAAAAACGTGTTTATCCATGCAAAATTAATATACTAATACGTAAGAAAAGAATATATAAAACATTTACTCTTGCTAAGAAGGGAACTTGTCTATAGCGCATTTTTTTTCTATGCAATTCCGTCTTAGAAGATTTTACAGTATAGTATTTTTCAGATTTTTAACACTTCAATACATGGAATATGGAATAACAATATTAATGATAACTAACACATTTGCATACATGAAATAGAGATTCATTAAAAAATAAATATCCACCCTGCGGTACTTCTCTAAAAATGAAGATTATAAACACGAAAAAAACCTTAAGATAAATATTTTTGGTCAGAACTCCTCGTATGAGACAAATTTTTTTTCGGGCCGGGCCGAGATTTTAACTTTTTTCAGGCCGGGGCGGGCTCGGGCCGAACTTTTAATTTTTGTATTGGGTCTGGCTGGGCCAAATTTTTTTTATGAGTCGGCCTGGCCCGGGCCTGGAAATGTCGGCCTGTGCTACCTTAAACTGCGTTACTCTAAACTATCTTAAACTGTGTAAGAATAGAAATATTGCTAATTTCGAAAACAAAAATGGTACATTAGCAGCAATTTAAGTACCAACAGATGTAGAAAGCTACGAATCAATGTTTTATACCTATATATGTTCCCACAGCATCATTAAAATATGTATACTTATCTATGCAAAATAGAAATATTTTAGGGAAGAAACCAATGTTTGATATTTGTTTGCACTTATACCATTTGTTGCATTATATTTTTCTTTAAAAATAGTATGTTTTCTTCTCTTCCTACTTTATGGATTATTTATTAATAACATTTTAACTATTTAATAAGTTATAACTGAGTTATACTGCGTATAACTGAGAATATTGTAAAAAAAAAAAAATTAAAATAAAATATTCTTAAATTTAGGGAGTGACGATTTTAATATAATTAAAATAAGTAAAAGCAGGGGAAAAACTAAAATTAATTTAATGCCACATATCATGCTAATATGCTTGTAATTAAGTAGGTTTCAGGGGATGATAAATACAGCAGACATGTTGCTTTTCAATCTTTCTCTAAGGAATGAATGGATTCTTAATCAAAAACATTCACTGTATTCATATTTTCTTACCTATTTACTACAAGAAAACAACATCGAAACCTTTTTTTTTTTTTTAATATAAATATTCAAATCAAATTTCGGAATAGTTTTATACTAATTTAAATTTATTTTTTGATAAATATGCCTTTTAAGCTAAAATGCAAGACAGGATATGTTAAATTCATGAGAGAAAACTTCGCCCTAATGAAAATACAACAAACGACACTAAAGAAAGAATATCAATACACAATATGAATAAGCATTGTATTCAGTAGCAGAGTAGACATTAGAGTCTGGGAAGCTCTTTTTAAAAGCACCGAATCATCACAGTGAACGACTGCTTTGTCCTTGACTTTTCCCCCAACTTGACTAGAGAAAAAAAGTAAAGTTTACAATTAGCGGACTCTAATTGGTAGCTCGCAAGCGGATCATCCCAGCTGTTCGGCTAAGTACTCAATGATAACCAGCTATTCTGTATCAACTGGAACTCAGCAATAATCAGAGCTCGTTTGGTTATTCATGACATATCAATAGCTGTAGTTATATCAATGTGTGTGGATCAGTCACAACGGCGAGAGGGCGAGAGAAGAGAAGTACGATATGTGTTATTCAGTATTATGCAGACAGGCAGTTCACTGAGGGAAGATTGGAATAATTGGAATAGGTCTAGAGATAATCAACGTAAAGAAAGATAATCGAGGTAGATTTTCTGTTTTGGAGAGGATAGAGGGAGAAAGCATTGTAATGGAATATTGGGTTATGCTTTTCGGGGCTGTGGCGGTGTGCACAAAACATTATTTTATTTGGTTTTGAGATATTCTACGCTCTTTTTTCGAGGCTCATGTTCAAAATTCCAGTGAGCTCAAAACATTGTTATATTATTTTGATATATCAATGGAGTCGAGGTTTAGATATTGTTATTGCAACATTTAAAAAATATCAATATTTGTCGATATATTGATAAATAATCCAGCCCTAGCCACAACATTGTCAAAGATCACCTATAAACAACACATGTTTAATCTTGACCAGAGATTGATAACATAGTGTCACAGTACATAAATTCAAAATAAATGTTGTAAATAATATAAAGATTATCTTTGTCTTAAATTATAAGTGTGTGGTTGAAAGTTACTAGTGAAATTACTGTTATTAACATGACTTAAAGGATGAAACAAATGTCCATAGCGAGGTGGTGCAAGGAATAGTCTATTTATGTGCACACGAAATGCTGTATCATCAGCAGCATGTAACCTTTTTATCGAGAAAGAAACAGGTGAATGTTTATGTGTAACTATGTATGGTCCTGTATATCTGTGTTTAAATTTGTCAATTGTTTTTAAATATACAATGTCTTTCAAACAGATGTTTCTTAATTTAGCTTTTCGACTGTACATTTTATATCTTTTATCTTGAGCAGTTTTAATGTTAGAATAAGTTTTTTCATAAATTTTGTGCAAGTCCTCTAGTAATTTATAAATTTCAATATGTTTATCTAGAAAAGGTTGATTACATAAATGATCAAAAGTGTCAAAAATTAATGAAAGTTCATGACCAAAATGAAGTAAATTAGGGGGAAATAATGTAGTAGAATGTCTTGAACCATTGTAAAGAGATTTGTTTATGAAAATTGTATTTTCAAATGAGTGACCTTCTTGTAACAGAGTACTTAATTGAGGTGTTTATACGCTCAGAAAGACTGTTCGAGTTGGAGTGTGAAACAGAACTGTGAAGAACCTTTATACCAAGAGTATCATTAAAAATATTATATACATGGGCAGTATACTGGGGTCCTAAGTCAGACAAAACCACCGCAGGTCTGGCGAAAGTAGTAATGTAACTGAAAAGACATTTAACTATTTTAGCAGCAGAAGTATCGTTAAGTGGATAAAGTTCTATGTGTCGTGAAAAATGATCAGTGACAGTTAATACATGTTTTCCATTTGAGAAAGGTCCAACTAAATCTGTGCTTATTGTGTGGCCAGGGTATCTGGGCGTGTAAGTGGGTTGTAAAGGTGCTGGAGGAGTGCGGTGGTGTTTTGCTTGTAAACACTTGATGCATGAGGCGACAGAATTCAAAGTGTCAACATACATGTTTCTCCAAAAGTATCTAACAGGAAGAAATTTATATGTCTTATGGAAACCCAACTGAGACAAATGTGAAATAGTTAAGACTTTACTTTTTAGGGTATCTGGAACAACAATATGATAAGAAAAAGAGTTGTTGTTCAGGTCTTCTTTCTTTATCATTAAAACTTTCGAATCAGGATGAATGAAATATTTAGAGAACTTTTGTGAAGATCCTTTACTTAAAATTTCATTGAAAATTGAAGACAAATTAGGGTCGTTTTCCTGTTACATGCAGAAAGTATCATTAGATATTTCTAACAATGGATCACGTTACATTTGATTACCAGTTACAAGATAGTTTACATTATGAGTGTGGATATTTGACGACAAGTTGTTAGTGTCTGTTGTATCATAGTCCACAATAGGTAATGGTTGAGTGTCATGTAGAAGTTCAGGATTAGTAAGCAAAATTTGCTGATTGTTTTCAAAATTGCAACGAGATAAATAATCAGCCAATACATTTGTTGCACCAGGAATGTGTTGAAAAATATAAGAATATTCAGAAAGTTCAATAAGCCATCTAGTAGCTATATCAGCAGGATTTGTTGTTTTGTTGTATTTTTTTTAAGGCTCACTGTCAGAAAGAATTACAAAATCTCTGTTGTATAGGTAATATTTAAAAGCTACAACTGACTTGTAAATTGCCATAAGTTCTAGTTTTAATCTCGGGTATTTCTTTTCTGAAGATTTTAAATATTTAGAAAAATAAGCAACAGGTAATAACTGATTGTCATGTTCTTGCAACAAGGTGGCAGAAATGGCAACATTTGAAGTGTCTGTATTCAGATAGAAAGTTTTATCCCAATCCGGTAACTTTACCATGGGCGAGTTAAAGAAATTTTTCTGTATGGTTTCAAAAATTTCCTGGTGTGTCTTTGTCCATTTAAATTTAGCTTTAGGGGTGGTTAAGTTTATCAGAGGTTGTACCAATTCAGAAAAGGATGGAATAAGAGATTTGTAAAATGTGATTTCACCAATGAGTCTTTTTGTTGTAGGAATGAGGAATGAGGTTATTTTCACAGTGTTCGACTTATTGGTGACACAGAGTGAAGTTGTATTCAGTTAAGATGTTTAAGATTTTGTCAAGTTTTGTATACATTTCATGAAATGAATTTGCACCTAATATAAAATCATCTTGGTAGGTGCAAACACCTTCTAACTGTAATTCATCCAATAAAGAGTCCATTAGTGCTTGAAAAATAGAAGCACTGGATTTTAATCCGAACACTAGTCTCTTGTACTTATATGAACCAAACATGGTTGTGAAGGTTAATTGGTTTTGAAATTTCTCCGGTAAATCAATTTGATGGTATGCCTGATGAAAATCGAGAGCAGTGAAAAATTTATATGATGACAGATTAGAAATTATTGTTTGAATTTTAGGCAGAGGATATGAAGAACCTTGTATTACAGTATTAACCATGCGAAGATCTAGAGCAAGGCGATATTTTTGTTTACCAGTAGCATCTGTTTTTTTTTTTTTTTTTTTTTTTTTTTTTTTTTTTTTATATGACATGCCCTATCAGAGCAGTTACGTTCAATTATACCAGCTTCCAATAGTTGATTTAATTGATCTTGAGCATCTTTTTGCAGAGACTGAGGGAGGGGGGTTTTAATAGGGTATTCATTAACAAATTTTAAGTCTGGAATTATTTTGTCAGTGTGACCTAGAGTATTTAAAGATTTTGAAAATGCAGCAGAATAATTGAGTAGTGACTCAGTCAATGTCTTTGCCTCTTTAGAGTTTAAGTATTTCAAATCAAAATCATTAGGTGTTAAATCTTCTTTTCTCTTTTTTAAAGTTTCCTTAGATGCCTGTAGAAGATTAATGAAGTGTTGTTCCGAATTATGATGCTTTTCTGAATTTTCAGGAGAGTATTCCAAAATTTCTTCAACTTCAGATAATTCACCAACTCTTGTCTTTTTTTGCAGGTGTATGGTAGTATTTGAATTGTTTTTAACAAAAACAGTAAAGAATCATGCGGTTGAGCAGTTTTAGTTTTGCGTTTTGGCTTGTTATTTATTTGAACAATGACGTCAAATCCTATTATGTGTTTTTTATGTGGCAAATACTCAAACAAATAACTTATGGATTGCTTGTTGTCATTTTTACTGGTGTACACAGATAACCATTTTTCTTCATGTGGTTCTAATGTCACTTTACATGTTAAGAACATCTTGCATTTTTATGTGAACAGAGTGATTTATGTGTACACATTTGTTAGCTGAGTCTATTACCGTAATAATCTGTCCCCTCCCCCCCCCCCCAAACGCGACGGAAAATCATAAAAAAAATCAGAAGGGGCGCTTACACGGTATTAAAATTGTAGTAATGATATTTATGGGTGGTGGGGTATAATGGCTAATCGTTGCAAAATACGCATTATTTTAAAAAAGTGAGAAAAGAAAAACATTTTGAAAAAAAAAAAAAATTACATACAAAATAGAAAAACAGTATAACTTCTCGATTAACGCCGATTTCAAATTATAGAAAATTCTGGATTTCAAAAGCTTTGAAACTGGAATGCATTTAGATAAATAATAACACTAATATCTGTCATAAGATAAATAACAACACTAATATTTGTAATTAATATGGTAACAGAAAAATAAAAGGAACTTAATAATTTAAAATAATTAAAAAACACTAAGAAATTGCGTTTGAAAATGTCCTAAAATTCTTTCTAAAACTAGTAATATTTTATGCAGTGTCGCCATCTGTTGTAAATTAGGGACATTAAATAACCGTTTTTTTTTTTTTTTTTTTTTTTTTAATCATCATTTCTTATCTATAAAGGCTAAATAAATAATACAAATCACAATAATAACATGAAAAATATTGCAAATGAAACTATTTTTTTTTTTTTTTAAAGAAGAAATGTGTTATAATGGGAAATTTAAATCAGACTACAGACTGACATAGAATTAATTTTAAAAAATAACTTTATCACTACTTTAGTTCATTTTAAATAGTGACATATAAAGTAAATATTATGTATATCACCTACTTAAATGATTTTTTCCAATTTCAGCATGATTCAAATTCAAAACTAACTTAGAAATAGGCTTGGATTACAAACTGCTACAAAATTGGTAATGGCTTGTAAAATTTTAAATTCTAAAGACAAACAACTTGCTCCTGATCCTGAAGCATTTGATGACTATTAAATAATTTATAACCTTTATGTATCTTGAATAATGTTAATTTCTTTATTATTTCCTGGTTATTTTTCATTTAATATTTTAACTAAAAGAAATATTTTATCATTTTTCTACTTTCTTATTGATGTTCCTCCCTTCCTTATAGTAAAATGTGTATATACTGAATGTTTTTATGTATATATTAAAATATTAATGTCATTACAAGCACTTGTTTAATTTCAATGTAACATTTTCTTAATTAACATCTACTTATTATTTCATCATATGACTTTTTTTTAAAATAAGATTCGAGGCTGTCAAACATTTAAAAAATTTTTATTTCTGTTTTTAGTTTTGTAAACTGATAATTAATTGCAATGGAACTGCTAAATGACAGATAAACAAGTTAAAATTGACTGCAAATGTATATGCTTTACAGTTGCTATTTATTATATTATAACTTAATATTGATATATATTTTATTTATAAATATGTTTGCATAAAAAAGCTGCTTCTAGATGAACAGAACTTAGTTTTTCATTTGCAAACAAAATATTTCACATACTGTTGTGTATATAAATTAAATACATGTGATGTAATTTTCTGCATTTTTAATTTAGGATTTTCAATTTCTTAAAAGTGGACAAAATGGATGAAATGGACAAAATGATATTTTGTCTGGGATGGTTTTTTCCAGAGTGGAAAAAACCGAACAACCCTGGTTTTGCCAGGCAACAATAACTTTGTTCTTTTGGTGTTTTAGTTTTGTATCCGTTGCAAGCTGTGATGCACTGGAAGATGTCTTTCGTTAGTTATTGTGCTTTTAAAAGTACTTAGTGTTTGAATTAGTTTCTCTGTAAATACAGTTCTTTTGACTTAGTTCATATTTAGTTCTTTTCTCCTGTTATCATTTACCATCGGCCATTGCTGAAGTAAGAGGAACTTTTCCGTATTGATAATAAAGTGTTAAATTGGAAAACCACCTTTTTCTTTGGATTGGAAGCAAACCGTTATTGAATCAGGATCCTGATAAAAGATGTAGTTTACTTTGCCTTTAGGAAAGGAACTGTTCGTACAGCATGACTTATGTCAATCAAGGAGGGAGCGTTTTTCATTGTGAGTTTGTATTCATCTTATGGAGTTGTTAATGACTTCTGTTTCGGCTTTGGATAATCGGCAGTGTTTTGTTTGACTGATCTCGTCTCGTCTTTAGGATTTGCTGATGGTTTTTCCCAGAGTTTTAGTGCTTTACTTTTTAATGAAGGAGTGTAGAATAAAGAATGTTGCATATTATAAGACATTATGAGTATTCAACTGTGTAAGGTTTATCGGTACTTCGTAATGGAACTAGCAAACTATTGCTCTGTGTTAACTATGACATTTCTTATACATCTAATTTATAAAATGTTTTCCAGATTATTAGTAATGAAGCTGTGGTGCATTTTCATTTAAATAGTAATTTGTCATATCTTGTGTTTGTTACCATGAATTGTATTGAATACAATCTAAGCAGTTAAGTTTATTTTTACTTTAAATATTTTTTAATGAAATCATTGTTACATGCTTAAGTTTAAGTCATATTTTGTTTTAAAGATATCATTTTATTTTTCATCAATATATTTTTCTTGTTTTTATTTTAATGAACTAATAAACGTTATTGTTGTTTTAATCTGTTGCATGTTTTTATATTATTTTTGGTTAAGTTTCTTTGAATTCAATAGAGCCAGTTAAAGATGAGATTATTAAATTAATTCTTTCAGAATATAGAATTTTTACTTCAATTTATTTTCTTTTGGGGGTAATAAAATCAGCAAACACTTTCAACTGCTTTAAGCAGCTCTGTTAATTTCCTAACCCCGTTGGCACTACTTAAGTAGTGTCATCAATTTCTCTTTCAAAGAGAGAATTAATTCTTTCCTGAAAAGATCAGGAATCCTGGAGTAGTCAATTTTTTTCTCAGCATAAATAGTAAATATTATAGTATTCTTCGCATACTGGCATATGTTTATAAATTTTTTCACAATTGTAAATGTATGTCAGTGCCAGCAGACCGGCGCAGAGGCAGCCTCACCACCCCAGAAATAAAACATTCGGAAATTTTTCTGATTAGGTTAGTACAAAATTCAGAATTTTAGGAAAAAATTAAAGGTTTAAAACAGGATTCAAGGGTTCCTCCTTCCAGTAAAATTAAATGTTTATTCCCCTTTTTGGATCAAAATAATATCTTAAGAGTTGGCGGCAGATAAGAAAATTCAGATTTAAGCTTTGATAACAAGCACCAAATAATTTTGCCAAAAGGCCATATGCATACAAAACTCATATTTGAGCATTTTCACATGAAGTATTTACATATTGGTCCCCAAAGTTTAATACATTACATACGTATGCAGTTTACGTACGTATGCAGTTTTGGTCCATAAGTGGGAAAAATTTAGCGCATAAGGTAGTGCATGATTGCGTTGTCTGTTTCAGGAACAACCCAGTTACTGCCAAACAAATCATGGGTCAACAAGTCACTCCCATCGAAAAGAGTAACTCCAAATTTTACTTTTAAACATACAGGCCCTTTTGAGATTCAATATAAAAATCAAAGAAAAGGAATTTTTCATAAGATTTATGTCGCGATCTTCGTTTGCTTAGTAACAAAGGCTATTCATTTAGAAATAGTAACAGATGTAACATCTGATGCATTTATTGCTGCACTTAAACGTTTTCTTTCAAGGCGAGGAAAATGCACTTCTATTATAACAAACAATGCTATGAATTTTAAGAGTGCTAAATCAGAATTGCACAAACTTCATGAGTTAGTTCGTAGACCGGATAAAAAATTAACTAATTATTTTACTTCAGAAGCTATTGAATGGAAGTTCATTCCTCCTAGATCGCCGAACTTTGGCAGATTATGGGAGGCTGGTGTAAAATCTTTCAAATATTATCTTAAACAGACATTAAAGGGTGTTAGATTGACGATGGCAGAATTCCAAACAGTTACTGCCCAAATCGAAGGGGTACTAAATGTTAGGAAATTATAACAAGCCCATTTCCCAATTCTCAGTGCCTTTACTTATATTCAATAGCATTTTACTTTACCAGTATAATTTGCAGTTCTTTAGTTATCATACTTTATTTTATCAAAGTAACTTTATTTAAATATAAAACATTCTGGAAATAAACTTACGTTTATGTTGTGTTAATCCATTTATCCTTTAGTTAATTATCCAGTTTTATCAGTTTCTTTAAGTTACAGTTCGTTTTTAAACGCAGTACTTTATTTACCATTCCCGATGTTTACTTTAGCCACATGTCATAGTTAAAATCCCAAGATCATATTACGCGGTTTGTTTTTCCTTCGGCAGATGGCAGGAACGAAAGTTATGAATGAATTAGTGGACGTAATCTGCCTTCGGCGAATCACAGTATCAAAGATCGTTCCAGAAGGTAGGTGTGTCTACACGTGCCGAACTAGCTACCGTATTTAAAGCTGTTTCTTTCAGAGGGAAATCACAACTTGTTTTTAAACTAAGGATCTCGCTATGAGAACCACTTTGTGTGTGTTCTCGGGATGCTGTATTAGTATCGTGGTAACTATTTAAATATGCAGCTTATTTTTATTTATGTTTCATTCTGAAACATCATCTTTTAAGTTCCGGTATTTAGTTTTTACTTTTTATGGCTTCTAGTTAAAGTTTAAATATCTGTCATGTTTTGAAATGAATTATCATCCATCTTTCATTAATTTGTTTGATTTATTTTGAAAGACTATTTTAACTATATATATTTTAATGTGAATTATTGGAAGAATAAAAAAAAAGTTCAGCTATGGAGCTTTATTGGTTTTTAATGACTTCATCCATATTTTAACATTTTTCTTCATTGATCAGTTACAGATGCCTAAGGAATTATATTTTTACATGCTTCATTCTTTTCCTCATTTGCATACTTAGAATTCCGTCCCCAGATCTGCATATCACTGCAATCTCTGCTTAAATTTTTAATCAGTTTTACATGTATCAGATGTTGGGGTGTTAGTATTTGTACTATCCCCTAACACTAAATTCACATTCTTTAACTCCATTATCGAGCACATAAATGATTTTAATGCATTGACACCAGGCCATTTCCTAATTGGCCAGCCTATCGATGCCATTCCAGAATCTCAAATGGTTGATATTACAGAATCGAGATTATCTAGGTAGCAGAGAACCACTAAATTTGTCCAATTAATTTGGAGAAATTGGCAATTAAATTACTTGAATCATCTCCAAAATCATTCAAAATGGCAGATAAAAGGGGAAAACATCAAACCAACGGCAATGGTAATGATAAAGGAGGACAATTTACCTCCCTGTAAATGGATGCTAGGGCGAATCTTAGAAGTTATACCTGGAAAGGATGGCAATGTTAGGGTAGCACGGGTAAAAACAGCTTTGAATACCTTCCTTAGATCCATATCTAGATTGTATGTCTTACCCATTAAGGAAATCTAATGTATATCCTTATTTTCTCATTGTTTACTTATTTTAAAGTGCATCTAAGATGTACATGTTATTTTACACTCAACTTTTCTTAAGTACAATATAGAACTATAGCTTAACTTTTGTAACATGATTTCTTTTAATTAATAGAATTTCTTTTTATTCTATTGTATAGTCCTTGTTATTGCAACTTATCCTTATTGTATTTGTATTCTAATATTATTTTATGGTATTGGTATGTTACTTAGTTTTTGCGTTTATAGTGTATTTTTAAAATTTTGAATGTGCTAGGCACATTGCAACACGGGGAGGCATGTTTGGATCTTGTGCGCATGTCGAACGAACTCTGCAGTTTGCAGTAATATGACCGAGTATTGCTGTTCTCTAGCTGCCATTCTGGCACATTGGTTTTTAGCGGGTCTTATCCCAAATTATTCTATTTGTATTATAGCGGGAATATTCCCCACATTATGTTTTACGAATGTCAATTAATCTAATAGTGGGTTATTACCCCAAAGTCATCAAATATCTTCATGTCTTTATCAGTGTTTTGTGATATAAAATCTCTCTATTCTAAAAGAAAGTAACTAACGCTGTCACCACCGCCGCCGCCGGTTTTGAATTTTTTGTGACCAGGGGTCTTTCTTCGTTAATATTAAGAAAAATATTGCATAAACAAATATGAAAATCGGTGGTATTATAGAGAAATGTTTGATAAACACGCTGATGCAGACAGTTTTCAAATCGAAGAATTATTTTAAGAGATATTTAATGCTAAAGTTGGAGAAAATCGTTCCATTAAAAAAGTTTTATAGGAGCAAAAACTATACATGGAAATTTAATCATTTTTAGATAATTTTATACGTTGGAAGTTCCCGGTGTGCAGACTGCATTTATTTTTTTAATTTGACTCCTTTTTATGAGGTTTTATTTCTATTTTAATTTTAAATTTTCAGCATTTCGAGAGATATTTTTTACATATTTAAAGAAATGGTACTAATTTAAACTGTTGCCAACTGTATAAACAGCGCAGACAATAATGTTTGCTTCAAATTAAAAATTTCATTTACACGTGACTATTATAATCAGAAAAAAACCCTTCAAATTAGAATTAAATATTTACGTATAAAAAGCAGGAACATTGAAAATTACGTCATAAAAACTATACTTACACATGAATTTTAAAAGAAAGGATATTTTAAAATAATAAATTCATTAACATGCGTTAGAAGTCTTAATTAGGAGAAATTACGTCATATTTAAAATGAACATAAAATAATATTGCAAAACAGTTTAAATTTAAAAATTGCGCGAGTCATTTATTTGATATTTTGAGATGATCTTTTCAACCATTTTTGTGAATTGTAAGACAGCACAAATAATATTTCATTTCTAACAAAAGTATTTTCACGTGAATATTAAAAAGATAAAGAAAAGTTTGGTGAAAATTACTTCAGATTAAAAATGGTACATTTAAAATGTCTTATTTAAAAGAACTTTCTTTTCGCTTTGTTAAAAAATACCAGGAGACAAAGACTCTGTTTACTTAATTCATTTTATATTAGCTTATTTTGAAATGTTTAACTGATTTTATTTAATCAAAGATGAAAACAGCCATTGTATCTTTTAACAGCAGCTGATTTGGCCTTAAAATTCCCCAATCAAAGAGAAATGAATAGAAACCCCTTTTATAGGGAGATCGCCACTGTTTTTTTAAATTATAATTCAATCTTCCGAAATCTTTTTAAAGCCAATCAAATTAGCTTGCTTTTAGAGTCTGCGGTGTCTGAACGAGGGTTGGCACGCATAGCTCGTAGGAGGCAGAACCCCCTAGTATATGAAAAGGAAACAATGATTTGTCTTCAATCTTAAAGTTACACACAGTATTCACAACAGGGGCCTTGCTGTACTTTTTTAAAGTTTGGCATAATTTGGGCTTCAGAAGTGAGATATGTTGCCAAATGATATAAACAGCTATGAAAACAAAATTAATGAACGTTTAAGTTTATTTATAAAATCTATAAACATTTTATTTATATATATATTATTGTTGTTTTTTATGTACAATTTACTTCTGTATGTATACAAAAATAGTTAAATGTCTTCTTTATATTACATAAATTGTATAAATATTGAATTTTGTTGCCAAATTTGACAATATTTCCCGACGTTGGTCAATATTTGACACTATTGTGGTAACCCTGCCTGTAGTATCTTTCGAGGTGGTCCAACCGGAATTGTGAGGGGCACACAGAGACTTGGATTTTATATAAATAGATATATTGATCTTAAACTAAAAAAGTGTGATTTGTGTTGATTTAAGATTGTAAAATTTATTTTAATAGATAAGTAAAATATTTTATTGCTAGATTTTTTTGTATTTTATCGAAAATCAGGTGCTTATTTGAAAATTTATTATATGCTTAGATGTTCCTGCTTCAGAGGAAAGTCCTAAGCCATCTTCTTCAACAGATGGACATATTAATGAAACAGTCACATTATTAAAGTCATCTCTTGAGGATGAAGAAAATGTCCCTCCTGCTATTCCTCCTGTATTAAATAGAAAAACATGCAAAGTAAGTGAATAAAGTATTCACAAACATGCTAAGACTCATTTTTTTCTTCCAGAAAATTATTATACTTACTGTGACAAAATTTATTAACACCAAATCTTTGTGGGGGAATGGCAATCAAAATTAAAATTTATAAATGAACAAATCCAAGATTTTTTTATTTGGCTTTTTGTGAGAAAAGATACTACTGTTAACTGAAAATAAGGCTGATTTTAAAGCGTGCAAGCCTCATTGGGAAATCATTGCTTCAATGTTTTCTTCATAATTTTCATAATAAATAATTTTTCATAGGCAGAAAACTTTTGACAAAATTAAAGAATTTTAAATATTTTATAAGCTGTGGGTGGAGAGAGGCAAAAGAAAAAAGAGATTTTTTCTTTTTTTGAGGAAGGAAAGAAAAAGGTAATTGACCATCTGCTTCTTCTTATTACAGAGTATGTCTTCTTACACAGAAAACATTTAAATAATTAAATGAACATTTTTAATTTTGTGCCAACAAATTTAATTAACATTGTTAGCCCTATTTTTCCTTGATGTTTATACCTTTAAAAGTTAATTATTTTATTTCAATCATTTCTTTACTTTTCCTTTTCAACTAAGTTCATTCTAATATTCTACTTACCTTTGGTTATCTTTATTTCTTTCAGTTTATTCAAATATTGCTTCGTGTTTTACTTAGCTGTTGTTTTCATTTCGCCGTAAATCTAATTCATTTATTCATTTTACGATTCGGTTGATAATCGATTCACGTCATAGGACATTTAATTTCCGATCGGCACTTTCGTTCAGTACAGCTACGTAACTCGTACGCACTGTTTAATTGCATCTCTTCCGCTCCGAAGTTTAAGAATAGTTTTTCCGTACAGCAGTACGGGTGTTACTCAACTCCGCTGAACTCTGTTTTTCAGGAAGGGGGCATTTTCACTGATAGCATGTGCTAGAGTCGGAAGCTATTTAAAGGGATGTTGTTTTTGTTCGAGGGTTCATTGTTGGTGTTCGGTGGTCATTGTTTTTGTTCGTTTTTTGTGGTTCGTTTTATAATTTTGATATAATGTATATCAGTGCCAATGTATCAGTGATAATGTATATCATATAACAGTCCTTTTTATCTTCAAATTGTAGATAATCACAAAGATGAAATTGATAACGACATTAAGTGTTTAGTAAATAATCTTCATCTGTATAAAGAACCAAAACATATGTACAACCAATTAGAGCCAGGTTGCAAAAGCCCTTACGAAATTACAACATGATAATAATGGCAATATTGCTAATGCTTGTGAAATTTATCTAGAGCTTTTTCAAAATAAAGAACTCAATCCACATTTCAGCAAAGTGAAATCTAGCTTCGATAAAGCAATGACCTCTGTCAATTTTTTCACACACCTGATGAATCCGAAATATAAAGGTAAAAAGTTATCACAGGATCAGGAGGAATCTGCTCGTGAATATTTACAGACTTTAAATCCAAAGTACTTACAATAAACAATACAGTTCAAGTCAGAAGATGCACCTTTTCTGAAGACATTACAAACACTATTTCACCTGCATGCACTATTTAAGTAAAACTGGAATAGATGCAGAATTTCAGCAATTAATGGAACATCTTCAGGGATGTCCTGCATCATCAGCATCTCTGGAGCGTGTTTTTTCTAATTTTTCTTTCATCCAAAACAAGATTAAAAATAGACTAGCTTTACAAAAAGCCTCTAAATAAAAGCCTTTAAATAGTATTTTGTTATATGATACTAAAATCCAATGTGGAAGTGGAAGACGAAGAATGTGAATTGGATATGATTACAATTGGTAAATGTTTGGGAATCTTTGTGGTGTGTAAATACTAGGTTGAGCAAAAAGTTCTGTGAAATTTGTAAAAGTTGCATTGTTATGCGCAAATTAACAACAAAAGCAATAAGGACTATTATTTAAAGTAGAGATCATCATAGTCCACGACTTTCTGCTACCGTTCTGCCAGATTCTGGATTTGCTGGTTAAGTTTGTCACTGTTACCAGTACCAGCACCTTCATCCTCATTAATCTCATCGACGGTTTTCAGAATCGTTAGGCCTTTTCTCTAATAATGCCGGGTCAACACACGCAAGTCATACTGTTATATAGGCATTTTGGAGCCAAAGTTCCTGAACTCCTATACATATACCGCTAGTACTCCTATATACGATACAAATTCTAATAACTATTAGATTAAAAATTTCCCAGAACATTTTGCTAACCTAATATTTAAATAAATGCACTCCATTGTCCATTTTTGTAGATCTTCCTTTTCTTTTTTTTTTTTTTTTTTTTTTTTTTTTTTTTTTTTTACCTTTCAAGCTATTTATTTAAAACTCAATTTTGACATTTTTAAGCTTTGTTTTGAATTTATATTTATGTTTTTAATAATCAGTTTTTCCCATGTGGGAAAAACACAGTATTTCCCAGGACGGTAAATACTGGTTTTTACCATGGTAGGGAAAACCTTGCCAACCCTGATTATTTTAATTTGAAAGCAGTTTTCAAATAAGCATAATTCAATGAACGATGATAGTTATACTTCAATATCTCCGTGTGTAATAACTTCCAGGATGTGTTGCATATAATGACTTTGATTTTAACCGAACTTTTAGATTGTTGAATATTTAATTTTTTCGATGTACAGTTCGGAAAGGAAAAGTTCGCCACGTTTTATCAGAAATTTTGTCAACGTCATACGCTGATACAAAGTTGTTTGAACTTTTGTTACGGTCTTGCTTTTTAATCTATACACGTTGTTTGCTGCTATTTAAAGGAAATATCAAGTGTCTTAATTCTATACATGGACATTGCCATAAAGCCAGATGAAGTGAACATTCATTTTTTTTTTCAAGATGGTTTTTTCAATACATCATTTTTTATCTTATGAATTTGTCATCACTATTTTGAAACCTTCTTCTACTTCCAACTAATGATATCTACTTAAGATGCTGTTTCTGAGTCAACCCAACGTCAGTTGTTATCTTTATATTATCTTATCAATTGAACTGTTTTATTGTATGCTGCCATATATCCTTATGATACTGAATGCTTGAATTGTCATTGCTCACAAACTTCTACTTAATTTACTTTGAGTTTATAAGTTATTTATATACTTATTTATTTTTTACTTTTATTTTTTTTAAATGAACGTTAGTTTTCATAAAAACTTAAATATTGTTTCATCACTGTGTTGATCTACCTTGCACCTTGTCATTTTATGACCTATGCCGTGCCTCTGCTACTAAAGTTGTGCCAATACTCTGCTACCCAATTTCAGTTTGTTTCAGACCCTGGTTCAGTACCCGGACCAGGACAAACATTTTTGTTCAATAGGACTAATGCTATTTTCCGTTAAGTTAGTGAATCTCAAAATTGTGCAATTAATAATTACAGAACAGTGTAGTAAAACTATTACATTTAATTTATAACTGTTATGTGATCATCGGGAGGATAGTTAATAAATAAAAATATTTATTGACCTTTAATTAAAAATCATCACACCTATAATAGTGATTTACATATATTATTTTTTTTCTGTTCATAGAATAATAATTTATAGCCATATATTATTTTCAGACCTGCCAACTACTACGAAAAAATCGTAGTTGCTATGATTTGGACCTATAAATTACGATGTTTCGAAAATCGGTTTTAAACTACGATTTTTTTTTTTGCAAAAAATACAAACGCACTTTTTGTTTATAGCTGCAATTTTTATCCCGCACAACATATTTTTCAAGAGTAATTCTGTTCTGAAATTTCAAAGTATTCATTTCCGAAAGTTTTAAAATAAATGGTTATTAGTCCAAAAAATTCGGACATTAAAAAATGCTCATTGGGGGGGGGGGGGGAAATCTATGCTGCAAAACAAACTTTCATAGCATAAAACCCTCTTTATGTATATATTAACCACGAGTGATTCGTGTTTCTGTAAATATTTATACAGGAATTCCCTTCCTTAGAAACGGGGTGCCATGTTAAGAATTTCTGGAGGTGGGGAGGTGGTTCTTTGAGGGGCAAGGTTTGAAATAGTGTGCAAAATCGCACAATTTGCACACGGAAAAGAAAAGTCCTGCATAATGAAAAATGCTGTGCAGTATTTCCCTTGCAAATTCTTCCACAGACTTATAATTCTTTTGCGAGTATATTTTGAAATTTCTTGGAAGTCCGTAATTATTTTTTCTTTTATGGAACTTCTCTAAATTAATTCATGAATTGGTCGCTGAAAAAGTTGAGAATTTCTTTAAATGATCGTGTAAAAATATCGGGTATTTCTTCAAAGATCTCAAACAAATAGTAATTATCTTCAATTGGTCGCTGAATAAAATCTCTAATTTCGTTAAGAGTTCCGAAAAAAATAATGAATTTTGGTAAACTATCGAGGGAAAAATTTTTAAAATTTCGTCAAAAGGTCCCAGAAACGAATAGTGAATTTTGTTAATTGGTCGCAAAAAGATATCGAAAATTTTGCCGATCGGTTGCGATAAACTATCGCGAATTTCGACAAATGACCGTGTAAAAAAATTGATTTTGTTAATTGGTTGCAAAAGAAAATTAATTTCATCAAAGGATCGTGGTAAAAATGCAAATTTTGTTAAAATATCGCAGAAAGAAAACGCTAATTTCGCCAAAAGATCAGTAAGAAAATGCAAATTTCATCGCGAAAGATCAGTAAGAAAATGTAGATTTCACCAAAAGGTCTCCGAAAGAAAACGCAAAATTCGTCAAAGGATCATGGTAAAAAATGCGAATTTCATGAAAAGTTCGTGGTAAAAAGTGCGGATTTCAACAAAGAATCGTGATAGAAAAATGTGAATTACGAATGTGGCAAAAAAACTGTGAATATCCTGAAATGATTGCAGGAAAAAAAATCACAAATTATCTCAAAATTTACTGCACTAGGCTAAAAAATTGGAACCAAACTCCTTTTACAAATGTAAAAAAAAAAAAACGCTTCGAAACGAGAAGAAACTCTAAAAATCGTATGTAAAATTTTCAGAGGAAAAAATTTACTATATTGAGTTGAAAGACTGAAACCTTATTCCTTTTACGAATCTCAAAAGATGGCTGCGAAACACGAAAAACCAACCAACCAACTTCTAGATTAATTTTAATTTTGTGTGCTACGATTTCTCATTTTCAAAAGTTGGCAGGTCTGATTATTTTACCAAATTTCCCCTGAATCCGGGTTACCTTACTGTGTGTGTGGTTTAATGAATAAATTTGTGTTTCTCAACTTAAACACAGAAATTACAAGCTTAAGCGATTGGTCAATATTACTCTTCTTGATTAAAAGTTATTGCCAGTAAGATACATGATTTAAAATTTAAATATCTTATAAATCTAAAATATCAATTTCCATCGCAATCAATGTTACAGCCACTTTACAATTCAGCCGTAACGTGATGTGTGATGTATGGATTTGAGATTTTTAATTATTTGATATATTTTAATCATCATAATTAATTAATTTCCATGCTTTAATTTATTCTCAAATTCATTTGATCCAACAGCACATTACATTTTTGATTTCAAATCAATTAGATTACATGGATTAAAAATCTGATCCAAACAAATTAAAAAAATTAATCAGAGTTTGAAAGAAAAACGCAATTTATGAGAATACCTTACAAACAAAAGTTCCCCCGTTTCCTCTGCAGAAAAATCAAAATGTTTAATATTATAGGTGCAGATTCATGGTTGCCACGTTGCGACTAAATTTTTTGCTTTGCCCACTAACTTTTTATGTCTAAGTCGCCATGTAATTTGCAGGAATGCCCTTTTTCCACCAAACAGTGTATTTCTGCTTTTTCTTTTCTTTTTTTTTTTTTTTTTTTTAAATCAAATTTGCAGATTCTCCTCCATAATTCTGTGATATTTATTACTTTTGTTCTTTTTTCTGCTGTCTGTAATTAAAATATATGATTAAACATGGATGCCACATTTCCACAGATCTGCAAATTTCCATTTTCTTAAGGAAAAAAAATTGTGATGAACAGGAAAAAAAGATTGCATTGATACGCATTGCAAATAAACTCAGCAACGGCGGTATACCTCAATTAGTCCACAATGCAGAAAAATGCACCCTGAAAAGATAATAATTTTGGGTCAGACTCATTAAATCTGTAGCTCTGGGACATTCAGATATGTCCTTACAGTTAGACACTTTTTTTAGCAGATTTCTGCAAAATCAATTCGTCAATTGGTCATGAAAAAAATTAGGAATTTCGTTAATTGATTTGGATTCCTTGATTGATTTCCTCACTCTGTCTCGAAAAAAAAAAAAATACGTGAATTTTTTTAATCAGTCAAAGTTGAAAAAAAAAAAAAATGCAAATTTCATCAATCGGTCGTGAAAAAATGCGAATCTCACCCATTGATTGCAGAAAAAATTGTGAATTTCGTTAATTGCAGTGGTCGAGGAAAAAAGATGTTCATTTCATCAATCAGTTGCAGAAAAAAAAAGCGAGAATTTTGTCCATTGTGTTAGGAGATACAAAGTATCTCCAAGGGGTTGGAATAAATTAGTAGAGTTACTTTATGCAGATAGGAAACGTTTAAGCGGATTTTATAACCCCAATTAAAGATAAACTTAATATTGATTTACCAAACCAGATTGAAAAGATATTTAAACTGAAAATAAATTTAAATTACCGTGGTGGACCAAAAATAATGACAACAATTTAAAAAACTAAACTTTACAGTCAGTATTGGTTATATGGTCACCCATGCGGTCCTGAAAAATATGACCTTATATGCTGTGTAAACAGGAATTTTACTTTTAACAAGAAAATATTATTAAGTTAGTAAAATAAGGCACAAAGAAGCTATGAAGATATAATTTATAAAAGAAGAGATATAAACAAAAATTGTTTTACACTTAAATTGATGAATTGATGTATTTAAATTGACTCGTAGTAGTAAAACTTACTTTTTTACTTAAAATAATCTTTTATGCAGGTTTGTTTTTTATCCTAATTGTTAAAACTACTTTTTCTTATTCAGCTTTTATATGTTCCTCTGTGACTTCTAGACCGGGAGGCAGCTGCAATCATTACCTCATCCAGTTGACAGCTAAAATTCCAGGATTAGTTAAAACTCGATTCGCATATTAAAATGAAACTGACCTGCCAATTCGTATCTTGGTTGAAAACACAATTTTAGTGATTGACTGGCAGATTTACCATTGTGTTTTCCTGATTCCAGTCCTCCATGTTTTCATACCATTAGGTGCAGGAAAACATAATGATTAAACTACCGATCAACTACTAAAATTGGGTCTTCATGTATTTTCCACAAGATATGACTTGACAGACCGGTTGCATTTTAATATGCTGTTCAAGTTCTGTCTAATCCTAGAATTTCAGCCCTCAACTCGATGAAGTGATGGTCTCTGCAGCCGCATCCCAGTTTTTAATACATGATGTAATCAGAAACTGGCCGAGCAAAGCTCTCTAATTTAAACGCTGCTCCATCCTCTCAAACTGAAAAAGAACAAATGCAACGAATGTCCAGACATCCGAGCATGTATCTATCATGGACGAACGAAAAACAGTCTACCACGCATCGTGTAACAACACCCTCTCACGGCCTGTTGAACATGCTCCCAGAAGTTTCAAAGCGATGTCATCGGATTTGCATAAGTAAATCACGATTGTACCAAACCGCTAACATCCTCTAGTAGAGGCAAAGAAAACTACTTTGAAGCCTGTTATGTAATGTTTTTATAAAATGTTATGTTATAAAAAAATTACATAACAAAGCCATAGAGGGAAAAGAAAGATATCGCGATACAGACTTAAAGAAATGCATTTCTAAATGGACAAAAGTACTTTAAGTCAAATTAAAAGAATGCAGATGGCTGGAAGAATATTTGAATAAGTAAACAACAGAAGCTTATTTTAATTGGATTAGATTACTCATTAGATTAGACTTTAGATTACTTATATTAAAATTTAATATGAAACTTTCATAATGAATTTAAGAAGATGAAAGGAAGAATAAGTAAGCTATTTCAAATAAAGGTAGATGAGTTTGACTTAATTAAGAGGAAATGTTTAACAGGAATATATAAATATGTGTACAGTGACAAGACTAGGTTTGCATATTCCTAACAAATTGGTCGTGGAAAAAAATTGCGAATTTCGTCAAAAGATCACGAAATAAACCGCAAATTTCATCAATTGCTCCTAGATTTAAACTGCGAATCTCATCAAGCGATTGCAACAACAACAAAAAAATTTTAACCAATCAATTGCAGAAAAAAAATGTGAATTTCGTTAAATGGTCATGATAAAAAAGTAATGAATTTCTTCAATTAGTCGAAGAAAAAAGGATGAATTTCATTAATTAGTTGCAAAAGGAAAATTGCAAATTTCATTGAACAATCACAAAAAAAATATTGTTAGTTTCTGTCAAGAAGTCATGATAATAAAACATGAAAACCGGTGTTCGATCATGAAAATTGCAACTTATTGTCTCCATGGTTATTAAAATATAAGATATTTAATATGCTTATATATGTTACAATTCATGTGATTTACTCTCTCTGATAAGAAATCCCCAAATTGTTTTTTAGAAAACATATTTCATTCTAAAATGATAACTTTCTGTCAAACTATAAAATGATCATTTTTTAAGCATTTTTCCAAAGAAAATTTTTCTCCCCAATCATGTTGCATAGGCGTAACCAGCCTTTTGAGCAGGGGGGTGCCCAGATTTTTTAACCTGAATATGTTGAATACAAACAATATCTTATATAGTAAAACCTGCTAAAACGGAACCCCATAAAACCGGTAGAATTTCCGTTTTAGACTGGTTTTCCTCTTAGAATTTATAATTGCGTGGTACTTTTTTTTAAAAAGGGCTCAAACGCGATTTTTGTTTGCGTGAGATGATGTGAGAAGGGGTTCAAAACATCAAAACTTAATCTTATGGTAAAAAAAAAAAAAAAGATATGTAAATCTCCTTGTAGCAGTGAAATAAGACAGTGACTAAGGGTGGTCACAAGTGTAACACCTTTCGGCACCCTAACTTCTTATAAAGATTAAAAAAGGCCTTTAATCATGCTGGAAACTTTATAGGCTCATGAGACCTAACATTATTTATGTCAAAGTCTTGTAGAGGAAATTTTGCCGGATGATAAATCTCAGACAATACATGCTGTACACCAGTACATACCCACGAAAGTTTTGCAGAATGCGACTTCATGACTTTTTAGGGATCACCGGGTGGGACTCAAGAAATTTTGTAGAAAAGTGCATATAAATAATTATTATAATATTATAAATAAATAATTACAATATTCGTTAATAATTCATGTTTTTACCTCAGAATGTGTCCAATATATTAGGTAAAACAGGTTATGATAATACAATAGACGCTTTATGAACTCGAGCGGACTCGTATAATGTGTTCGTAAAATCGAAAGTTCGTAAATAGGAATAATACTAGTTCAATGGGATGCTGCTCGGGACCAGTACACCAGTTCGTAAAAACAAAGAATTCGTAAAAAAGAAATTCACAAAATCGGGCGTCTACTGTATACACTAAATTTTGTCAAGATGATAAAAATTATATTGTCATGATGTGACTGTAATAATAAAGATAGGTGCTTGTCTGTCTCTGGTGTGTATGTGTACGCGCGCGCACTGAACTCTGAAAAAACAATGCAGTCCTCACAGCCACAAGATTTGACAGGAAAGTACCTGTTTTCCTGAAGTCATGCATACACTGTAAAAAAAGTACGACCAGTTTTCCTGTAGGAATCGGAAAAATAGTTGCCCTTATCGTACCGGAAAAATTTCCGACCCAGCTCGGAATAAAATCCGTAAAATACCATTTTATTGACTATTTCCTTTTTTTACGGATTTTATTCCGAGCTGGGTCGGAAAATTTTCCGGTACGATAAGGGCAACTATTTTTTCGATTCCTACAGGAAAACTGGTCGGATTTTTTTTTACAGTGCACTGTAAAAAAAATACGACCAGTTTTCCTGCAGGAATCTGAAAAATAGTTGCCCTTATCGTACCGGAAAAATTTCCGACCCAGCTTGCAATAAAATCCGTAAAATACCGTTTTATTGACTATTTCCTTTTTTTACGGATTTTATTCCGAGCTGGGTCGGAAAATTTTCCGGTACGATAAGGGCAACTATTTTTCCGATTCCTACAGGAAAACTGGTTGGATTTTTTTTACAGTGTGTATCGAAGTCGATTTCTGGAATTTTTCAATTAATTTTTTTATGCGAATTTTTTCAAATTAGTAAAAAAAGAATCCGATTTAAATATTTTATCCAGTAAACTTTGTCGTCTTTTCAATAAAGTTTTTTCGAGATTCTTACAGCGATTTTTCAATTACTAACAATTTTTTAATGTTATTTTTAGAGGGGGGGGGGGGGTTGTCGCGTTCCTGAAAGGAATCAGGCTTAAATATTTTACCCAATTTGTTAATTTCATTCCCTGCTGTTTTTTAATCTTTTCCGAATTTTTAATGCGATTTTTAGCGGGTTTTTTTGCACTTTGAGGCGATTTTTTGACTTTTATGGAAACAGAAAAACTCTTCGGTAATTTTTGCAATTGCCGTGATTAAATTCGAATTGGAAGAATGTCAAATCAGTTCTTATAAGAAAGCTGAAAATTTAATTTGGCTCGAAATAAAAAAAAATAGCGATAATTCAGGATTTGTTTGTTTCGAGACGGAAATGGTCGTAGCTTGGTCGGGGGTACGTTGCCGAAGGTAGTTCTTCCCCTCCCCCCAATCCTAGATTTCTTTAATTCTATGTTCATTTTTAAAAAAAAAGCAACCAGCGAAACTCCACTAGTATGAAGTTTTCTTTGAGGGGTAGGGTTTGAAATAACGTGCAGGATCGAGCGATTTGTGCACAGAAAAGGAAAGTCCCGCATAATTAAAAATGCTGTGCAGTATTTCCGCCCTTCACAGATCTGTGATTCTTCAGTGAAAATTAAAAAAAATTTTGAAGTCCGCGATTTTTATTTCTTTTGTGGAACTTCTCAAAATCAATTCGTGACTCGGTCCCGAAAAAATGTGAGAATTTCTTCAAACGATGGTGAAAAATATCGTGAATTTCGATAAAAGAGTGCAGAAAGAAATTGCGAATTTCATCAAAGATTGCGCAAAAAAATCACGAATTTCGACAAATGATTGGCGAGAAAATGTTGCAAATTTCGTCAAAAAGTCACGCAACAAAGTAGAGGATTTTGATAATTGGTACGGAAAGATATTGAGAACTTTCCCGATCGGTTGCGCAAAACTATCGCTAATTTCGACAAATGACACCTGTAAAAAAATCAGTTTCATGAATAGGTCGCCCCCCCTCCCCCCCCCCCCCCCCCACCAAAAAAAATTAAATAAATAAAAGAAAAATATTCGTCAAAGGATCCCGGTAAAAACGAGATTTTCATCAAAAGATCGCAGAAAGAAATTGCGAATTTCGTCAAAAGATCGCGGAAAAAAGCGAATTTCGTCAAAAGATCGTGTAAAGAAAACACGAATTTCATCGAAGGATCGTGCTAAAGAAATCCCAATTTCGTCAAAATATCGCGGTAAAAAACACGAATTTTGTCAAAGGTTAGTAATGAAAACTGCGGATTTCGACAAAAAATCGCGTAGAAAGACGTGAATTTCGTTAAATGGTTTTGGGAAAATTTATAAATATCATGATCGCAGAATAAAATTGTGAATTTCGTCAAAATATTTACCACACTGGGCTAAAAGATTGAAACCGGGTCCTTTTCCTAGTTTCAAAAGAACTCCGCGAAACGAGAAGAAACTCCGAAAATCGCATAAAAATTTTCAGTGGAAAAAATTACTATATTGACTTGAAAGACTGCAACCATATTCGTTTTACGAATGTCAAAATGTGGTCGCGAAACACGAAATTCAACCAACCAAACAATTCCAGATTAATTTGAATTTTCTGTGCTATTATTTCTCATTTTCAAAGGAGGCAGGGTGTGTGCATCCCTTCCCCACCTTTCCCCCGGCTAATCGCATTTTTCAATTACTGTTTCACATCTGCATTCCCTTTCAAATTTTTTTGCTTCTTTCTGGACTTTAGACTGCGAAATCAAAGAGACAAATAATTTCTGTTTCTATCCTCGTCAAGGAATTGCGTTAATTTCTTATGAAATTGCAGAAAAATGCAATAGAAAGAACGGTGTTAAAAAAAATCTCCCACAAAAAAAAAGACGTCAAAGTGGGATTATAAAACCTTCTTTTTGTCTTACTAGGACTAATAGAGATTCTTGTAAATATTCTAGTTTCAAAAAAGATAAACAGCATAATTAAAAAAAAAGAACGTGGAATTCTTTTTTTTTTTTTTTTTATCAGTTCAAAACTTAGGCTGTTAGTTTTCTGAACTAAACTAATTTGCTAAACTAACCGAACTCTGCTTTCACTTCTTTTTTTCTTTTGTAGATTTCGATTTTTTTAGATAATTGTGCTTGAGTCTGCGCAAGCGGGGGGGTGCCCGGGCACCCAGGGCACCCCCCCTGGTTACGCCTATGTGTTGAAATTTATCATGTTAAGAAAATTTTCAGGAGAAACTATTCATGTTAATTGTACAAGTAGCTGTATTATTACAGTTACATTTGGCAATTGTACAAGTAGCTATATTATTGCAATCACACTTGGCAGAAAAATAAGTTCATTTTTCATCAGTCAAAATTTCATGGTAAGGTATTTCATGTTAATGAATTTTGATTGCATTTTGATTTGTGTGTATAAACTATAAACAGAACAAAAGTGCATGTGTATAGTTTTTTAATGTTTGATTCCATTTCTGATTACAGAATACTTTGAATAAACGCCATCATCATCATATCCCAAAAAAGCCAGTAGATCATGCTGCATCAGGACCATATCATTCTAAAAGGTAGTTATATTTAGCTTTTTTTGTTGCTACATTTTTTGTAGTACTTTAAAGTCAGGTGTTTTTATGTGGAAGAAATAGTTTTAAAGTGATTAAGAAAGTTCAAAAGCATGTTTTCTACTTATTGTTTGGTTCCATCGTCAAGTAATTAATACAAGACTGAAAGACTGGTAAATGCCTTTTTTTTTTAAATGATTGCTTTTATTTTTATATCTACATATTATTATTAACCACCATTTTCTCAAGAAATTTTACCTTTATCTATAAGTTTTCTTTGTTGTTTATTTTTAAGTGTATTTTGAAATGCTTCATGTCTCATGTAAGAGAGGTTTCTAATCATAGAAAGTTTGGAGTGGAGATAAGGGTGAAACTTTGATATCTCAAAATGCTTTAGGAAAAGAAAATTACTTTGAGTTATAGAAAATAACTAAAATTTGATTTTCCTCACTGGCAATAGAAAATTTCTTCGGGATTTGATTTACAAATTATATGTGTTCACCTTATATAAGTTTGACTGCATGTATATTTCAACTTCTTCAGTAATCAATTTTATGTCTTTTGTTTTATTTTCTTTTATGACTAACACTTTGTTTATTGATACAATAGATAATGAATTTAAGAAAATGTCTATTATAGTTTCATACTTTTCTTAAAAATTACTTATTGCGTGCCATTTGGTGTGTTTTCATCAGAATGGTTAGCACAACAGAGTGTTTTTTTTTGTTTTTTTTCCCCCCCACAATCTCTGTATTGTTATTGACATTCACTTTAAATCACATTACTGCCAGCACTGCTCATGTTTGGCATCCTGTATACGATCATATATTATTTTTTGTGTGTGTGGGTCTGAATAAAATCAGAAAAGAAAACCTATGCATGATACAAGGGCTATTTTAAAAATATAAAATAGTTCTGTGTACCTTTACAACACATTAAAGTTTCATGATAGTTAACCAGCTGTACCAAAGTTAGAGCCTAGACATACCACTGTGTTATGTTTAGATCTTGATGAAATTTATTGATAGCACCTCTATTAAAATGAACCCTTTCAAAACAAATATATATATATATATATATATATATATATATATATATATATATATATATAATATATATATATATAAATAAATTAGAGTATCCTTTCAACATGTGAATACATTAAAAATATATCTTCTTTATCGATACTTATATAAAAGATGATGTCCTGACTGACTCATAATCAACAATGAACCTCAAACCTCAACCATTGAGCTTAGAACAATAAAATTTGAAAGACATGTCCCTTATACAATGTAGGCAACCACTAAGAAAAGATTTTAAAGATGTTAACTGGGAGATTGGAAGTTTTAAGTCATTTCACCATACCTCAGTAGCAGTTTTAGGTAGGAGCGTGAAATTCAGCATAACAAATCTACAAAAAAAAAAAAAAGAAAAGAAAAGAAAAAAGTTAAACACATATTTCAGTGATTTTTGAGATATTTTAGTGATTTTGTCACCAATATCGCGGCTATGAATCTGAATGGAAGATTAGAGGAACAAGACTATTGCTTATTTTCCAAAGAAAAGTTTTTTTCATATTTTATTAATTGTTTTTGTGCTTTTCGTCTTTTAGTGATCGAATCTCAATTTTTATACAAAATACAGCACGTTTCTTCTTCCTCTCAAAAAATTTTTTTGGGAGTAAAGATTTAAGATTTAAATTCTGTGTATGTTTATGTTGCAAAATCTTTAAATACATTCTTTTTTGAGATTTGTAAGTTTTCATTTAAAATAAAATATTTTATTTATATTTTTCTGTTTACATGTAAAATACAATTTGTGTGCCCCAGGCAAAGTCTGAGTTTACACTTCGGAAGGCATCGCCCCCACCTCCTCCCGAACGGCCATCTAGATGGGTGAAGACTGGAAAGTATCTATATAAAAGTGAAAGCCAAAAAATCATGTAATTTTTTTCTAATGTGTAAATCAAACAACCATAAAATTTAGACATGTTGTTATGGCCATTTACAACATGTTTCCTATTGAAGAGGGAACCTGTAAACATTTTATACAGTGAAACCTCTCTAAGGAGACCACCCATTAGACCATAAAAAATCGGGTTTTCAGAGAGGTGATCTCTAAATAAAAGTGATGGGTAAAGCAAAGTTTCATGAAATACATACTACAAAAATACAGAGTTGAAGAAAGAAGTAATTGTAGTTAGCTTTAATTTTAACAATTTTTGTTTTTAAACATTCTTTGATCTCTTTAAACAAATTATTTGTTTTAGTATCATCTCTAACAGGTACCGAACTTTCTATCAATCTATTGATTTCAACAATTTTTTCTTGACATGAAATAGAAGCTTAAATGGGTGGAAGCTCGTCATCTGAATCAGAATATGATTGGAGAATTTATTTTTTAATATAAAAATTTTAAAGTCTTACCTTTGTGGAGATTTTCTATGATACGATTCTCCCAGTTTTCAGATAAATCATCGTAACACTCAAAAGCTTCCTCATATTCATGTGATTTGGGATCATAATCAACTGTAGCTGCGTTTGATAGCTGAATCACTTCATCTTCTAAGGCACTGGTATCACCAATGGATTTTTCTATGAACACATTGCTTATTCCACAAGTACTGAAGCAGTTAAAAATTGTTTGTGTCTTTACATTATCCCATGCTCATTTTATCCATCGATTAGCATCAAATACATTGATGTATTTCACAATATCGGACGCATTTTTGGTCTCATTTATTAGCGAAATGAGCTTTCCGTAAAACAAAATGTCTGTGTTCCAGCTTGAAGCAATGGATAATTCCCTGGTCTAACTGCTGAATCTTGGATGTCATGTTAGGAGGTAGAAATTCACGTTTCGCACTTTTCAACTGTGCATCATTACACATGGAGCATTATCCAAAATAAAGATAATGTTTCTACCCTGTTTGGTCGTCTTTTTGTCAAAGACATGGAACCAATTTTCAAAAATAGTGGATCCCATCCACACCTAGATTCCAAAATCACTCTTATTTTTGTCACATCGATATTTTTAAAGCAATGAGGCTTTTGAGCCTTCCATATTATGATTGTTTTTTTTTTTCTCTCTCTCTCTCTCTCCAGCAGCATTACCAGAAAGGGCCAGAGTAAGTCACTGTTTGGCCTGTTTCCCTCATTTTACTTCATCTGTTTCCTCCATAAGAGTTTTAGTGTGCAAGGCATGGAAGAATAATCTAGTCTCATCCAGATTATAAATGTCACGATCTGAATATCTTGCGAGAATAAATGGAAGACGAGATTTTCATTCCACTAACATCTCTTCATCTACATCGCCTGATGATTCTCAACAAATAGATATTAAGATAATGTTGTTTCTATTACAAAACTTCTCCAGCCACCCATGGCTTGCACAAAAATCTCTTTCCCATATAGTTTCCGCAATTTGAATGGCCTACAGTTTCATCAAAGTTCCACTCAGTGGGATATGTGCCGCCAATTTCGTCTCTAATATTCCATTCTCGTGTGCTCTTCTTAAAACTTTCACTTTGTCTTCCAAAGTTAACACAATTCTCTTAGACATCATCTAAATTGGTATACTAAGCACACAGCAAGAAAAACATGATATGCACTTTGATGTGAATATGACCTGTGTTATAACTTCCACTGTTAAACAAAACTGAGGTGATAACAACAAGTGGCAATCTTTCCATGAAAAGCAACAGAATTGAGATAAACTGGAATCTGGGTGACTCCCACTTTCCCTCTTGGAAAAGACACCTGCACTTTATAGGTGTCTGTTACTTGGCCAATTCCAAGAAAGGAGAAAATAGCCCTTCTCCTACCAACACCAGCTATCCCCCCGTAACATAGTGCATTAAACACAGTAATGCACGAGAACCAGCTTTTTCCTCTTACACGGGGGGGGGGGGGGATGACCTTGATTTGCCTGGTCTAAGGAAATAGATTTAGCTGAGTGTGTTTTCCGGAGAGAAATGGAATTTTGAGATGTCCTCATGTAAAGGAAAAAAGTTGAAAAGTGGTCTTTCAGGGAGGTAGACGGAAAATCTTGATCCTTTAATGGAGGAAAAGTAACATTGAGCATATAGCCAAAAATTATGGACCATAAATAAATGGTCTTTATGAGAGGTGGTCTCCTTATAGAAATGGTCTTTCAGGGAGGTTTAACTGTAGTTCATTTTACTAGGTTACACAAAATACATTACAGCCTGTATGGATGATAATTGTTACACCTATTTTTGAAATGTTTTAAATACAAAGTTTTACAAAGTTTTTAGAACACATGCCAGAGTTAATTCTAAGTGTTTTTTGCAGGGCGGGCCGCCCTGCCTGCCCTTCTTTGCAAAATTTGCCGCCCTGTTAGCTGTTGGCTTAAGTTCAAATATATGTTTCTGTAAAGTTAAGTTTATTAAAATAAAAATGCATTTCTATATTTTCCCAATTAGTTTTCCCAGTTTCTCTGCTCAGCCAATAACACTAAATGTATTTTCAAAGAAACAGTAAAGTTTCAATGACTTGTTTGAAAATGTTTAAAGTTCATTTAAATGTGTGTAAGATATCAGTTTACTACTTTTGAATATTAATTACTTAAAAGATGCTATGAACTTTATTTTGCAGTTGTACAAAGTGTGTACTTTCAGTAGCCTATTTACCACATCACACCTTGTTGTTTACACTGTGACCATGGTTGGTTGGCTTCATGGTTGGCTGAGTGTGTGGCAGGGAAACCATTTCATGTTAGTTAACCTGCAGTTAGTTGGTTTCGCTGCTTCACACTTGCTGTTTATATTTGCATATTAACTTTTAACTGTGAGCTTTAACCTCTTTTTCATTTAGTATTTAAGCCAGGTGTTTTGCTTTGTGGTGTGCAGTTGCTGGTGCAGTTGAAGATGCAATGGTCTATCCTATTGTGACTGATGTCATGGTTTGGCAAGTTGTTGCACTGGCTTGTGCTGTTTTTTCTTATGCTGTCTGGTACAGCAATGCTAATTTGAATTTTACTATCCAGGCATGAGGCTAGCCAGGCCATGGAAAGGTTATATTATTGTTGTTACACTTTACCTGTTGTTATCACTAACAAGTTTTACCTCAAATTATACTAACCTCTGAAGAATAAAATATGTTATTCCTTTTAAAACTGTTTTAACTTGTGGCTTTCTACACCAGAGAAGATAGATATGATTATTTTTATAACATAGTGATCCACGGCCCAACATTAGCCCCACTGTTCTAAAGCTCCCCACCCCATGAGCCCTATCACTCGAAAAATCAGCCAAGAAAAAAAATCTATTTAAGTAAATTTCATTGCTTATTTCAAGCAAACTGTAAACTATAAACATTAAATAACCTCCTACAACTCAATTATGCTAAAATTATCTCTAAATGAATAAGTGAAAATACATAAAACATAGCAACCAAAACAATTTTGGATTATATCTCTAACTCACCTCTCACAAAAAGCTACCCTTTTCATTTTCTAAAAGATGTTTTCATGTTGTTAATAATGTGCAGGATTAAAAAAAATGTTTCTTATCCTTATTTTCAATTATTTTTCACTGAGCCTAACATGGTAATTCGCGTTATAAATTGCTTTGTTGCATGCAAAATGGCATACACTCCATCTGTTTCTTTTAGTTGAGGACCTGAAATCCGGAATGATAGTGGCACCGGGCAGTCTGGATTGGAGGTCCTGTACTTTATATATATAATGTACATATTAGTCCTGATTATTTTTTCATATTTTTTGTGTAGACTTTGGTAAGCATGGATAATAATAATATTAAAAAAAAATTAATTTGTAATTTTTCTTATCAATTGCAGAAAAATTGATGCTTCTGGTAACTTAAAGCCTCTCCTTAAAAGAAGGAATTCAAGGCCTGTTCAAACAGTTTATAAAAGGGCCAATATGGAGGTATTTATTCTTATTTTAAAATTGTTAATAATTCTTAAATAATTGCATTTTCCTTTCACAAAGTCTTAAAAAATAAAACGCTTTTATCTCAATTAAAATGATGAGTAAAGAGTATGATTATTATTGAAAAGAATAAGTGGAAAATAATATATGAGATTGTGTTAAGAAAACTTAGTACTGTAGTCTGGGCTAGAGTCCTGCATCCGGTGGGGTTACTCGCTTTTACCCACACCCGACCTGACCTGTGGGTCAGGTCAAGGCTAGATTCTTTTGTTGCGAGTCAGGTTTACTTCAACTTTTTTACTGCGGGTCGCGTTGTCTTTCGTTGTTTCAAGTTTTTGGTTGACCTGAATATCAAAAGAATGTCCAAAATATTTTTTCAGGTTAAAAATCTATATACAATAAGATCTTCATAATGGCTTTTCTCCTGAAAAGCAGACACTTCTATTTAGCGAACACTTTTTCAATTCCTAAAGTTTATATATTTGAACACTTATATCTCTGAATAGCAGGCACTTCTCAATCTATACCCACATAACATGTATATGTGTACATAAATTATCAAAAATATGATATATATTTGTGTGGATCAAAAACGAAATTTTGATAGTATTTTTTATATTACAAAAGAAGAAAAAATTGTTTTTAAAGAAAGAATAATCTATGATCGTATTTCTTGTTGAAATTGGTCAAGATAATTGGTTGAGTTACTTGATTTAGTAGGATCAAAAACTATGCATAAGAATTTAACCATCTTTTGCAGTCATATACTGAAGTAGATTGTGGTGTGCAGTGTTCAGTTATTTTTAATACTTTCCAACATAGTTAAAAAGTGTTTATGAATCCGGTTTGTCCATCTATGCTGTAACTCATGTAAATAAACAAGATAGCTATGTAATGTATATGTGTTTTTTAGATTTACCTTAGCATTTTCGGTTTACCCACCATACGTAGTATAGGGTAAGTCTTGTAATCGTTTTAAATGTTTTTTAAAAAATTTTGACGGATTTTAACTTTTTAGACACTACAGATTCAGAAAAACATATTTTTAGAAAAAAAAATTTGCCGTCTGTAAACGCTCTTATCTTTCGAACAAATTGATATAGAGACTTGAAATTTTGTATGTACTTAGTATGTAATATTGGGAAGAAGCCTGTTGAATATCAGTAACCTCGATTATCCGTAACTATTTTTTTTTAACTCTCAAAATATTCGTTCTGATAAAAAGTATATAAAAATTTTCAAAATTGTTTTTTTTTTTAAGGAGTAAATATAACAGACAATAAAAAAACATAAATTTTGCATAAAGAATGAAGTCAATCGGATAATTAGTTGCCGAGATATTTGTAATCCTATTTTCCACACTCTTTGATTTTTCATGAACCTGTATTTCATTCAAATTTCAATTCAAAGATATATTTTAATTGGAAATGAGACGTTTAATCCGACCCTGTAAACTGTTAGTTAATGTGATTATCATTTTTGGAGTTATAAGGAGGTTTCTTTTATGCAATTCGGTACTACTTGATTATCCCGTCGAGTAAAAAACTATCACTAAATTATAAGATTAAATGCCAATAATAGCTTATCATAAATGTCACATTCACTTGATATTAAACATGTTACCCATATTTGTTACATCATCAAGTGATTTGTAATTCGATGTTTTATTTGTATTTTTATTAATCTTTTACTTATTTATTTGTTCTTTCGTTATTTAAAAAAAAATTATGCCAATTTGTATAATTTTACGAGTAGTTTGGTGATTTATATAATTTGTCGATGGGATAATTCAGTAATAGAGCATTACTATGTGTTAAAAATATTTAAATATACGTTTAAATTTTATTTTGCAATTACAATGCATTTTATAAATAGTTTACATATGTTTTATTTTCATATTTTATATTATGAATATCCATGATGGGTAAGTATTATGGTGGCCTACAACAGCTAGTTAATTTAACAAAAGTTTTTAATATTATTTTTTGTGTTTAAATTCTATAGATTATATATAGGGCTGCGCAAAAGAATTCTGTTACATTATGATCAATGGGAAAATTCATTTTCAGTGTATTTGAATGTTGTTATACTATTTCAATCATATTGAAATTGGGATATACATCACTGAAGTGCACTACAAGATGTTTATTGTAGAATACGGTGTACATAGCATTTTTTATCTTGTTTATTTAGATAACTCATTTCATTGTATGAAAAAATTAAATTTCTTAACAATATTCTGGTAATGTTGAAAAGTTATTAATATTCTATGCCAAATGCATAATTTTTTTTGTTCTTGTTTAGTCTAATGTTTCAAATTTTCACTTTCATCTAACATTCCATTATCTAAATAGAGATTTAATTCATATTAGGAAATAGCCATTTTTATCTATTTCCAAATTTTCAAAAATCCCAATAACAATATTTTCAAACACTTTTCAATTGAAAAATTTATTTACCCAAGATATTTTTATAAAAAGATAACTTTAAAAAATAGTTAAATTATTCTGTGCAAAAATCATTTAATGGTGAAAAATATGTCATGTATTTAAAACGATACATGTAAAGAATAAAATTTTGCCATCACTTTTGATTTTAATAGCAACAACTTGATTAATACATTTGACTATTCAATGAAACAGACTAAATTTCTAACAAACGTTTATTGAACGCACATAACACGAAAAAAACCCACAAGTATCATGGATTATAAAATTCACAATCTCTTGTTTTACTAACATTAAGATGTTGTTTAAATTTATGCACTTACGTTTACTTCACACCTTCTCATGCATGACCTCTTCATCAGTTGAATTCTACTCTTGCCATAGTTTGACATTGGCAACAGTTTTTTGCTTGGTGGTCGCCAATACCCTGTGCTCCACCGCTTTGAAGTTAATTCAGTCATTACATAAAGCATCATATTTAAAACAATTTTCTTATAGCATCTAAAAGAAAACTTTTCATCTAGACATTATAAAAGTCTGGGTGGCAGCGACATTTTTTACTTAACCATTTTATATAATCTGTTGTTTCAAATGTGTATTTGATCTTACTTAATCTACTGCGAAAACAGACGTCAGGTGTTGATAACAGTGAGTGAGTCCTTTGGAACTGAAAAATTTCTTTGTCAAAGGAAAAGGAATGGCAATCTGGCTACAAAAGATTGTCACTAGTTGTGATTAGGGCTAGACAATATCAGAAATTTAATATTGCAATATATCAACGAGTTAATATTGATATTTGTGATATATCGCGATAACTACCTTAAATTGTGCAACAATAGAAATTTTGCTAATTTCGAAACATAAATGGTATAATAGCAGCAATTTAAGTAAAAACAGATGTAGAGAACAGCTACTCCAATGTCTTATACCTATATGTTCACACAGCAACATTAAAATAAGTATATATATTTATAAAAAAAAAAATATTTTAGAAATGAAACCAATGTTTGATATCTGTTTACACGTATACCATTTGTTGCAAAGTATTTTCCTTCAAAAACAGTATGTTTCCTATTCTTCCTACTCTATGCATTATTTATCAGCAACATTTTAAGTATTGAAGTACTTTGCGAATAACTGGCAAAATTATAAAATACAAATTAAAATAGAGCATTCTTAAATTTAGGACGTTGATGATTTTATTTTAATTAACACAGGAAAAGAGGAAACTCTAGAAAAAACTAAAATTAATTTAACGCCACATGTGGTGCTAATATACTTGTTATTAAACAGTTTTCAGTGGATGATAGATGCAACAGAAATGTTGCTCTTCAATCTTTCTCTAAAGAATCAATTCATTCTTGGGTGTTCTTAAATACAAAAGGGCAACTTTATGACATAAGTTTTAATTTATTTTTGTTCGGAAATGCATGAAACTAGCAGGTGTTGTTGTTCAGAAACTATGTAATCAAACTGGTTTTCTTTTCAGTTTTTTCCATTTTTTTTGCAAACGCAATAGATCTTTCAGAAAATAGTGTCAAAGGGTGTGTTTTGAACGGAATTTTCGTGCGAAAGAAGAATAACCACTCAAGAAAGGGTGAAAAACGTCTTTTTCATGTGATCAAAATCGCTTAACTTGATAGGTAATTTATTTATCAAAAAATGGAAAACACAGTTTGTTTCTAAATCGCTTCCAAAATCCAGGCCTTCCAATTTTGTGCCTTTACGTTTAAAAATGAATTTGTAAATGTGTCACATTGTTTTGCGTTTGTTGAGCAGAGCAGTTCCCTGTATTTATATCTTTCTACCTATTTACTACAAGAAAACAACATTGGAACCTTTTTAAAAAATATATAAATACTTAAATCACACTTGAGAACAGTTTTATACTAATTTAAATTTTGTTTTTTGTTTTTGATAAATATTCATAGCTGAAAAATATCAATACAGAATATATTAAATTCACTCCAGAAAACTTCGCTCTAATAAAAATATGACAAAGAAGAAGTTAATATGAATAGACATTACTGACTGGGAAGCTCTTTTTAAAAGCAACCAATCACCACTGTGAAAGACTGCTTTGACCTTGGGCTTTTTTCCAACTTTCATTGCAACTTTGCTATAAGCAAAAGGGGAAACTTTAGCAGACTCTCATTGGTTGCTTGCAAGCCGAGTATTCTACCTTTTGAGGTATAGACTCGATGATCACCCGTTATCTTCGTATCAAATGCAGCAATGAATAACCAATGTTCATGCGTTATTATTCATAATGCATCAATTATCTGGAGTTATTGGAATAGGTATAGAGACTAATCACAGTTGAGATGAGAAAGGATGATAAGTGTTATTCAGTATTACGCAGAGAGTCGAACAAACTTTAGGTTTATTGAGAAGGGATAGGTGTATTGCAATGATTGGGATAGTTTCTATTGCAGATAATCAACGAAAAGGAAGATTATCGATGTAGATTTTCTGTTGGATGAGAAAGGAGGTTGAAGACAATCGAATAGAATTTTTTTTTCATGTTCTCTGGCAGTGAGCACAAAATATTATTATTTTATTGAGTTCTGAGTTATTTGGCGATATTTTTTTTCGGTGCTCGTGTTCGTAATTGCAGTGTTTGTTAACAATGTTATATTATTGGGATATATCAACAGAGTCAAAGTTTAGATATTGTTATTGCGATAGTTAAGAAATATCAATATCTGCTGATATATTGATAAATAATCCAGCCCTAGTTGTGATAATGCCAGGATTCAATCTTCCATAATTGGGTAATCTTTTTGAAACAGAGCAAATTGGTGTGTTTTTAAATCCTACGTGGTCTGGCCAGGGGTTGACAAGTGTAGCTCATAGTTAACAGACCCCCCTAGTTTATATATATATATGAAATGATAAGGTAAAACCTATTAAAAATTCAAAAGTTAAATTTAAATTTAAAAATTAAAATCCTTAATTTTGTTTTCCTAAACCTTATGTTCCAAGCCCATTTTGCCCCTTTTAAGTTTCTTTCTGAACACAGCATCTATTACAGGCAAACATTAAGTCTGAAGAAATTTAAGAGTAAAAATGCTGCCAATACCGCAATTCTCCTTTCTTTGTGGTCAGTGTTGCACCTGAGTCTCAGCTGAACTTTGGATTTTACGCAAAGATCCAATTAAAAATAAGCTTGCTCCCAAAATGATACTTGGATTTGACGCAAAGATCCAATTAAAAATAAGCCTGCTCCCAAAATGACACTTCACTCTCTGCAGGGAAACATCCCAATTAAGAAATAAAAAGGTAATGCAGATCAAAATCGGGATTTGTTTTCCTTGAAATAAGTTATTATGTATGAAGGAATTAGAGATTATCAACTCTATAGCCTCTGGGTCTGACTTACCAAAGAAATACACCGTATTTAAAAAGATTAAAAGTCAGATTCGAATTGAACTTACTTCATCAATTACCTCGCACAACTACATTATATCGAACAAAATAAGGAAAAGTTGGTGAAGGAAAAGTAATGACGCCCTATTCCTTTCATATATTTATAAGAATTGCTCTTTTAATAATGTAAGATTTGCAATATTATTTTATTTTATTTCAATTTTTGGTTGTTCTTGTACACTTAATGTGCATAACTGATTGTTGCATCTCCCATACCACATACCTAACAGGTTACAACTGAAAACCTTCACAGAAGAGTTATGGCGAACAATGGAAACACGCAGAATACCTCATTGAAACTAAACTTATACATATATATGTATACATATATTCATAAATAATAAATATGACAAATAATAATGACTTTTGGACAGTCACAGTCTGCAATTTTGTTTTTACTCACTTTTGATTTTAAACATTTGTATATCCATCTTTCAAATTACTCAATTACACACGATTATATGCTTTTCAGTTATTTTTGTAGATGTTTTCATTCATTAAAAGAAAAAAAAATCACTGATTGGTATATTCTGAGACACATTTTTTAAGATGGCGTCTTTTCGTACAAAATATGTCTTTTGTGAATTGAGATACTCTTGAGTCTCTTTGGCGTAATGAACAAGTTTCATCAGTCCAAAAAATATATAATTTTGTCTGTTTAATTACCAATTTACTAGACTTGGAAGTAAATTGTGAAATCTCTTTTTCTCAGGCAATTTAATAAACCATCTCTTTGCTTTGAAATGTTGTCTTAAAATAATATTGTATATTGATTGGGGGGAGGGATTTTATTTCCTGCAAGTATCCTAAATGTTATTTTCAAATATTTGGGATTTAGAAAGGGTAAAGTAAATTTCACTATCTAATACAAATGACAATTTCCTAATATTTCTTACCATTAAAGGGCAAATTCATTTAATGAATTTTATGTCATAAATTCCATTGACTTTTAAATTGCACTTTTTCTAATGCATAAATGTACTTTTCTTGCATAGTAACAGATTTTATTTTATGGATTACTGCACTTAGACAGTAGTATTACTTATTATTGTTCTTGTGTGTATGCTTTGTGTAAAAGTAAGTTTGGCTTTTCAATACCTACATATTAGGTTTGTTACAAAAAAATGTTTGCACTTTAAAGTGAGTCATGTAAGAATAAAGTTTAAAAACTGTTGGTCTGAAATAATAGCTCTAATGTAAATTTTATTTATTATGAGATAAATTGAATATTTGTGTATTCGTACATATTGAAATACTTAGTTACTTTAATTTGAAATTAAATTCTGGACTTTGACAAGTATATCCAAACCTAACATGTAACAGAAAAATATCCTGAGCCAGGATCAGGTCTGGTGCAAATAAAAATTGGTTTACCTTATTTGCTGAAGAACTCTAGATGTAATTCCCCCTCTTCCAACACACACAAATGGTTATATAGTCAAACTCGTCCAATATAAGCACAGTTAAAACAAGGGATTTTCACATTAAGAATGTTCCATGACTTAAAACTGTTTTAAGATTTTATTGCTGTTTACAAACTGCAAAAGCAGGATCTGTGATTTTTGGCAAAAACTAAAGTATAATTAAAAAATAAATCCATTTCTTGCCAAACACTGTTTTGTAATTTTTACTACTAAGCCATGGAAAGGAAGGAGCGTAGGTGAAAACCTTTCTTTGTTTCTTTAAATCTGACCTCTGAGCCATAGTAAACAGTCTTTTCATGTCTCTTATTGCACTGTTGTTAAAATAAAACGGATATGTGATGTAAACAGCTCAAAAATTGCAATCACTATTGTAGTGTTAGCTAAGTTTTTCCAGAAAAAAAAGGGGGTATCAGTTTCATTACTGTACGTCATTTATGTCCTTTAGAATTACAAGTTCTTTAGAGACCTTGACTTCCATATTGTGATTGATTTTGTGTAAAGAAAAGACTGTCTAAAAAAAGACACTCCCAAAAGTAAAACAGAATATTTTATGTTAACTTTATTATATTAATTTTAGCAGTAATTAGTTTAAATTATGTGTGTATTTTTAAGATTTTTATTACCTTCATGAGTATTACAAGTAACAGTTAATACGAAGATTTTATAATTCTCTTGCTTCTCGTATTAATGGAATTTGACTGTTATATGTTCAATATCATTTCTCTTGAAATATTTTTTCTTTGTATGTTAGAGTCAAAATACTATATCTAGCTTTTCCATTCATTTCCTGGAAAATAAAATATCTGTTACTTTGAAGTTTACTTTGGATCTAATATTGGTATGAAACTTTCTTTTCCTTCCTTCCAAGAACTTCAGTCTGTAATGCACTACTAATTCCATATTTATTCATATTTTGTTTTGTTTTTTATGTCTAGTAATTTACTACTGTGTTCTTTCCTGTTATTTCCCTAATCTTAATAATGTTCATATAATACAGAAAAATTTTTGTATCTTTAAATTGTTGATAATGTTACTTTACTGATTCTGTTCTTGTGATTTATTTTTAGCTGTTTTTGATAGAACTTGTTTTGCCTTTGACGTTGTTATTTCCATTTATTTCTATCCTTTAAGCAGTATAGTAGTAGTTTTAATTCCTTAGTCACTACAGATTCCTTTCATATTTCATCTGTCTTTGTGGATTCTCAGGATTTAAGACTGAAATTGCTGATATTCTTTAGAATATTGAAAGCATTATATATAAATTAATCGGATGTATAAACTAATTGTACTGTGTTTTAAAACAGTATTCTTAGTTGTTCCTTAATCTTACTTATGAGATTTCTCTTGTGGTTTATATAAGTGGAAAATTTTAAATTAAACATACTTTTGTAGATCCCGTGAAAATTTGCAGTCTTCTTTTAGTCTCTTAATCACAGCTTAAGATCCATTAAAATAGAGTATCTTTGATTTTAAAGCTGATTCTTAATTAGTTGTTTGGCAAAAAACTGGAGTAGAAATTCTTTATTATTCCACATTAATAATGTAATGTTGAAAAGATTTTTTGTTGTTGATGTTGTTGTTGTTGTTGTTAATTGACAATAAATTTTACTGTTGATTATCTTAGGGCATTGAAGATTTACAGAAATCAAATTTTGAAAAGAAGGTTAAAGCATTATTAATGAATGATAAATCTCCTGTGATACATGCTCGTGAAATGGTATGTCATTTTATTTTTATATAAATGTTACATTATTATGTTATATTTAAACTGCAATATATATTCCAAAATTCTAGTTTAGACTAAAGTGTTTCAGCATTCTATTAATAATTATTCATATCTAATCCTATGGATAAGTTAATCCATTTTATTGTTAGTTGGAAAAAATAATTACTTGATCTGTAATAATTTCAATTTTCTTTATTTCATAAATTGAATTATTGAAAGCACCCTGTATGGCCAAAAATCACCATATACTTTCGATTTTAGACAGGGGGGGGGGGGGTCGAATGTCTAGATAAATTCTTGATAAAATCTTTTGGAGCTACAGGAATATAAAGAATATGTTTTACCTCATGTTTTTCACTGAAAGTTTGATCACAAGAGCAATTAGGTAACCAACAGCAAATTGAAAAAAAAATATTTTTTCAGCCACCCTATAAAATAAAAGGCTAAAAATTATCTGTAGTCCAGCACATGACTATGTGGATATTGTTCAACATTTGTATAAAAATATCACCTTTATTCATAGAGATATGACAATTTCTTAAAAAAATTCCAGCATGTTTTTTGTTTATACAATGCTAGGTTTTCAACGAAATTTAATGCCAGTTTTAGAAAATTCGTCAAAATATAGAAACAACATAGTACAATCAGAATATAAATATGCTAAATATTTGATGATATATAAGCATTTGTATGAAATAATTTTTAACTCTGCATGCATGAATGATACCGAAAATTTTTATTTAAAGATTTTTATTTCAATTTTTAAATGTAGCAATACATTGCAACAGTTATTTGTGTAAAATATTTAAAGATAATTGTAAAAAAATAAATAAGACATGAACTTAAAGATCTCACTGTCAATAACATCGATAAGATAAAAGCAGATAAGTATTATAAAATAACACAATAAAATAACTATTTGTAATATTAACTGCAAAAAACTTACTTTAGCAGCAGCATTCAATTCAGCCTTATGGAAAAGGCCAAGTCTGTTGACATCAAGCTTCGAACATAGCATCTATATATAATTTAAAAATACAATTTTAGTAAAATATTTCCCATTATTTCGGAAAATATTGGCATGATGTTAGATAAGTCCAAACCAATATAAAAAAAAAAAAAGTACACTTAATTTGATTTTTTTCCAGAAAATGTAGTACTAATGTATGTTTTTATAAGAATGACCTATCTTGTTTGAGAGGGAGAGTTCTTTTTCTATGCTGTTAGATAAAAGGTAATTTTTTGCCATGAGTGAGAATAGCGATCTAGGAGAGTTAAAGACGCTCTCCTTAGACTAAGATGTAAAAACATGATGTTTGGCTAAAACATCACAATTGACATGAAATAACTGTATACAATATTGTTGTGAGAATACTTCTCACAGTATTTAAATTTGGTTTATTTTTATTTCCTTTCAGCTATTTTTTTGCATCGATGTCTATTTAAACTCAATCTTTACGCCGCGATGTTGACGCTTTTATCTCTCGCCGTAAAGCAAGTTCATTTTTCGCCGCCGATCTGTTTCTCTCGGCCTTTGGGCGAATCGGCAGCTAGCGCATGCGCACTCCGTATTTTAGGAACATATCTTGGAGCTCTCGTATCGATGGAGACAGCTTGCATTATGATGACGTCATTGAAATTATGCTCCACCCTCTTTTGACGCCGATCGCTGACAGGAGAATCGTTTTGTTTCGTTTTCCAATCAGTGAAACTTTTTTTAATTCTGCAGCTTGTAATTCGATTTTCATTAATTTCCCGTAAATGTTAATTTAGCTAATCAATTTAAATTCTGCCTTTTAATTACTTTGTCAACCCCATATTCATCATTTAAAAACTAAAACTCGTTAATTTTCAATTCAGAATTTGGTTTGATGTTGTCTGAAAAAGATGTAGTCTTTTAACGTAGTTTTAGCGGAGCGCGGCCCGCCGGCCGTTCGAATGTCGTGCCGCTTTTTTTTGGCCGAATGAGTTTGATATTTTATTTTCGTGGATGTGTTTTTCTTTCTCAAAGTTTAATCCTTTAGAATTGTGCTGCTCTCATTAAAGGAAATCCCATGGATTTATTCCGTGTTGGCTGCTATTTTTCTTAAAAGATTAGTTCTTCTATTTTAAAATGGTGACCAGAAGCAAGCATTTTCTTAACCTTCTACTGCTACTAACGACCGAAATAAAGAATATTATTTGTTTTCATCAAATTGCCTCTTCATTGTCTACATTTTAAGTAAGACGTTTCCAGTTTTATTACTTCTTTAACGATCAATAGTAATTTATTAAAAGAACTTCACAACGTGTACTTTAACCACTTAAACGAACACAACACACTTTATTACCGCCACAATTTGGCGCCGTAGTACCTTTCGAATTGCAACGATGTTGCTTTGGGATTATTGCAATTAAAAAAAAAAAAAAAAAAAAAAAATACTGATTCTTGAAGATAATTTTTTTAGAACTTTTTGTTCTTTTTTTTAAGAATTATAAGAGTTTTGGTTGAAATATTTTAATAGAAGCTACATTTTCATGAAACTTGTTCTAATTTTTGAAAAATATTAAGATCGTTATTCAAGAAAGTCAAGTAAAATGTTTTTGAGTAATTGTTCTCATTAGTTAAAAAAAGGAAAATGGTTAATTTAATTCAAGATTTGTTGGATATAATTTATGAAAATATTGTAAAATATTTGATGTTCTCATTCTGAAAAATTCTTGAGTCATGCCATTTTTTTGTTACGTGGTTACAATTTTTTTTTACAATATTCTAAAGAATTCATATTTAAATTTTACTATATTTTGTAGAATATATTATTATTCAAATCAAGAAATGAAATTATATAATTATAATATTGAAAATAAATTTTATGTTGGTGCAAATAATAGCAATATTCTATTTTTAAGAATATAATTCTGAGGCAGTTACATTTTTTTAATTGATTGAAAATTGTGGAATTGAAACTAATTTTGAAGAATAATTGTTGAAATTGAAATATTTTTACAAATGAATTTATGTTCTCAAATAATTTCAATGAATTTGAAGTTTGGCAAAAATTGTTCTCAAGAACATAATGTGATATTTTAGGAGGCATGGTTTTTGGGTTATTTTTTTTATTTTCTACTTATTAATGGCACTTTAAATGAATTATAAATTTGAATTTCAATATATATATTTAAAAAAAAAAAAAATTGAAATTTTATTGAAGTATTATTTTTAATTCTTGTTGCTGAGAAATTTTGTTCTTCACTTAAAGTTGTTCTCATCTCATGATGCCTATTTTCTCCAACTGAAGTTTGGTATTCTTCAAGTAATTTATAGTAGTAATTATCCTGTATGATTATTTTGAAGTATTGCCTGCTTCTCTGAATAACAAAAATATAATATGAAAATTTATAAACAGTTATCCTCTTTGAAAAGTTCTTAGACTTGCTCCTTAGATGATTTGTGAAATATGCTGATATGTATGGTTAGCATGTTGTCTTGTGGACTAGTCTGATTTCATCTCTAATATTTAAATAACTGTTCCTGTTTTTAAATTTACCTGTTGATGTTGTTATAGAACTCTCAGATAACAAATTGAAAATGTTCAAAATTTTCATTGCTTCAATTCTCTTTGGCAAATTCAATTCTTTTCACAAATTTATAAGTCTATGCATGACATATCCACATCGACATCATCATACCTCATTCTCATGTTGCTTTATAAAAATAATAAGAGCAACATTATTTTTTTTTCATTTAAAATGAAATGGGGCTTCTTCAATCCTGTAACAGTTCTACTTAAAAATTCCATCCACCATAAGAAAAATATTTTTTCCTTGCCAATAGTGAAGATTACTTTTATATATTAACTATCAATAGCGCTTAAGTTATGCGCTTTTTGCCATATTTAATTATGACTGTTCCTGTATATGCTGCTAGAAAATTTTTTAATTACCTGTAATGACATTCTTCAGACTTTTCTTCCATTCATTTGTTGCTTACCTGATGAAGGTGGTCAGTGGTTTTGTGTGACATCCATTTCTTCTGGTCTCTTCTTTGTTGCTGCACATGTTATCATGGAAGCTAAAAATTATAAAATTACCTACCTACTTCTTCAAAAGTTTTCTACATCTACAATAGTTTAATTTTTTGTGTGCTTCGTATTCAGCCATGAGATGCCTGGTGGAGATGTTGTTCATTTATAGGCAAATATCCATTTATGAAACCGCTTCAGTAGTGTTCTTCGGTTTGTGAAGCTACAAATAGTGTTTACTACTTTGTTCTCTTAAAAATAAATAAATAAATAAATAGCTTTCATTACTGATTATAATAGTGTGCCAGTTAACGTTTCTCATGTGAGAGCAAATATCCTCATCAAGTGAAATTGTTGACTTGTCTGCTGCTAGAACTCAGTTACTCACACCATATCTTTATTCTAAGTCTTCTCAAAACAAGGAAGTTTAAATTTATATTACCTGAAAATTACTGATGTGTTTTACCTTCAATAATTTTATGCTGCATTTTCTCCAAATATTCTAGCACGTGCAATTAAAAGTATTCAGAGTTAATTTTTGCTTGTGTGTAGCAATTCATCCTCACATTGCAAAATTTTTGCTCATTGATAATCAAGTGTAAATTCTCAATTAATATAAGAAGTTTGTGAATATTTGTTACAGTGTTTATGCAAGATCAAGTTATTTTGAAAAGTTCCCCATATTTATTTATTTCTTATGTGCATAGTGCCTTTTACTTTAATTTTATTTCATACCCAAAGCCTCTAAGTTTTTATTTTGCCATTTGCCTCATTACTTTAGTATTTAAAAAAAAAAATAAAAATGATTGTATTCATTTTGAAGATTTTTTGTTTTATGAAGAATTGAATAGTAAAAATGATCTTCATTTTGAAGTTTTCAATGTTTTATGAAGAAAGTGAAATTTATTAATGTCTTCTCTTCATACCTATAAATAATACGAGAAGATTACAGAAAAGCACAAGTCTAGATGGAAATTTTTACCAGCGCATTTATATATATATAGAATTTTTTTCTATAAATCATCTAGTAAAATTTTTTTTTAAAAAAAAGTGCTTCTTGACCTCAAATCCTGATTATGTCCTATCATACTACATTTCATCATAAGTGCACCACCGACTTCTCGTCCTTGTTAATCTCTGCAAAAGTGATTCATGTATGTGTCGCAGAAGTATGATTGCTCTGCAGTAATGAGTACGATGTCGTCAGTTAAGTGCTTCAAAGAGAATGCAATGCATACTCATTTTCTACAAAGTCTCTCGTCATGTTAAAATGTTCTAATGTCATCATGCAAAGATCATCTATTTTGATGATTATTATGTGAATGTTCCAGTTTTTTTTCGACAGCACTATACCAGTGTACCACCTCATGTTGTGTTACTAAACATTCAGTGACATCTATTTATCTCAAATAGCCTTGTTCCATATGGCTCTGGACTCAATAAACATTGTTTTGAATCCATAAACATTGCCTCTACCACCTGCAGTTACACAATGTTACTATTTTCTTATTTATAATTAAAATTTTCTTTTACTTAAGATGTTAGGAGCCTTGTTAGGAGATCCAAGCCACCTAAAATTTTACGTAGGAGTTCATATATGTGTTTATGTTTGTTCATAGATATGCTGGTGGCTAGGGCATGATGGTCATCGGCGTGGTTGTGGACTTCAATATTTACATATATATATCTAATTTTGTGTTTGTTTACAGTGTTGCTGATGATTTCATCTTCGTCATTATCATCATTGTGAGCTTAACATTGAATTGTAATAATTTTATTTCTATATTATATTTTAAATGGTTATTTTAAAATTATATTCCTGGTACATGGTATTTTAGTTTTATAAACTCATGATTTTGTCAAATTTTTTCTTTCATTCTATATGGAAGTACTTAAAATTTTTTTTTGGTGATCACCAGTCTCTCATATTTTGAAGAAAAACCATGGTATATGTATATTTATCTAATCTTTTGAGTCTCATACATATTAAGAATTCTTATGACTAATATATTGAAATTTTTATTTAGAGTAAAGTATAAAGTTTAAAGAAATTATGTCTATGATGGGTATTTATGACACTTAATTATGACATGTCTTTTGATTGAAATAGCAACTTGTTTTTATGGGATACCTTGTTTGGGTGATTGAGTAGTGCACGACTCAATTACACAATTGGTATCACATACAATTGGTTGTCTGTTTTATTTTAAATGAAATACTAAGTTTGATACACTAAAATGATATCATTAAGTTTTATGAAAGTTTATTTATATATGGCCATTTCATTTCCTTTCATGTTAAGAGTAATAGAAAACTCTTTATTTTTTTAGATATAATTCTAAAATTAAAAAGTCCTAGGCATGTTGTAAAAGTCAAACTACAAAATGTTTCTTGACTTTTTTGTTGCTTTTGTATTTGCAACTTTTATCAGAAGTTAATTCTGTTTTTATTTGGTACCAAGATAGCAAAAATTGTTATGACTAGTCAATGATCTCAATTTTGTTAACCCAGAATATGTTAACATTTTTAGGATGATAATTTTATGAGATCAAATAGAAGGTTTTGCCAATGTTAAACTGTATTTTTGGCATTTTTATTGTATACTTGATGTATTGTATACTTTTTGGATTATGAATGTACTTTATGCAATGTATATTCTTTTTCTCTCTCTTACTTTTGGTCACCAATATTTTTTTTTCCAGCACCAATTTTTTTTTCAACAGTTAAATCACCAATTTTTTTTTCAACTGTTAAATCACAATTTTTTTTTCCCACCACCTTAACTTTAAATTTTATTGTTCGACTTTAATGATTTTTTTGCTTTGGCAGTTCAAAATTTTGTCATCCCATTTTCTGTAAAAGGTTTTTGATCAATTTTTCCTTTTACATCTCCTGGTCTTACAAAATTTTCTCGGTGAAGGGAGGTAATGTGAGAATACTTCTCACAGTATTTAAATTTGGTTTATTTTTATTTCCTTTCAGCTATTTTTTTGCATCGATGTCTATTTAAACTCAATCTTTACGCCGCGATGTTGACGCTTTTATCTCTCGCCGTAAAGCAAGTTCATTTTTCGCCGCCGATCTGTTTCTCTCGGCCTTTGGGCGAATCGGCAGCTAGCGCATGCGCACTCCGTATTTTAGGAACATATCTTGGAGCTCTCGTATCGATGGAGACAGCTTGCATTATGATGACGTCATTGAAATTATGCTCCACCCTCTTTTGACGCCGATCGCTGACAGGAGAATCGTTTTGTTTCGTTTTCCAATCAGTGAAACTTTTTTTAATTCTGCAGCTTGTAATTCGATTTTCATTAATTTCCCGTAAATGTTAATTTAGCTAATCAATTTAAATTCTGCCTTTTAATTACTTTGTCAACCCCATATTCATCATTTAAAAACTAAAACTCGTTAATTTTCAATTCAGAATTTGGTTTGATGTTGTCTGAAAAAGATGTAGTCTTTTAACGTAGTTTTAGCGGAGCGCGGCCCGCCGGCCGTTCGAATGTCGTGCCGCTTTTTTTTGGCCGAATGAGTTTGATATTTTATTTTCGTGGATGTGTTTTTCTTTCTCAAAGTTTAATCCTTTAGAATTGTGCTGCTCTCATTAAAGGAAATCCCATGGATTTATTCCGTGTTGGCTGCTATTTTTCTTAAAAGATTAGTTCTTCTATTTTAAAATGGTGACCAGAAGCAAGCATTTTCTTAACCTTCTACTGCTACTAACGACCGAAATAAAGAATATTATTTGTTTTCATCAAATTGCCTCTTCATTGTCTACATTTTAAGTAAGACGTTTCCAGTTTTATTACTTCTTTAACGATCAATAGTAATTTATTAAAAGAACTTCACAACGTGTACTAAAACCACTTAAACGATCATATTAATTACCGCCACAATTGTAAATAGCCTTTCTTTAAATATTTTTATATTTAATTTTTGTAGTTAATTATAAAAATGTGTTACTCTGTTCCTCTAGTTTTTCATACTTAACCCTAGACTCGTGATAGTCATATACAGTTGAGTGATCTACTGTATGCTGCAGAATATTATCTTCCAAGCACATTTTTACTCTATCTATACTAATAAAAGAAAGTTGTGCTTTGTGTGTGTGCCTGTCTGTCTGTTCACGATGGCTAGCAAAATCTACGGCATGTACGAGGCTCCAAATTTTTGGGAGAATAGTCATATGCCTTTCCGAGTGCACCTCCTGAGTTTCAGAATTTTAAATTTATATTTAATTATAAATCCCAAATTAAAAGAATGGAAAAGCAGGGTTGGTGCAGTTTAAACCAAGTGGTTTTAACTATGGTTTAAACCAGCCATACTCAACCTTTTTTTCTCGCGGGCCACAAACATATGTTTGCGACTTTCGGCAGGCCGCAACACACTTATAAAATGGTAATAAAAAACAGAGCAATTAAATTAATAAGATAACATAAGTAGTGTAACTAAGCAGTATTACAAAGTTAATATTTACAGAAAGGTTGACTTTTGTTACGGAAGAAATGTAAAAAAAAAAAAAAAAGTTAACTCCATTAATTTTAAACAACAAATTTTGTCGTAGATTTCTATTGCAAATGATATAAAAATATGCCACAAAGTTTGTTGTTTGAAAATAGTGTGTAAAAACATTTTGGTGCCAATTTTTCACCGACAAACGTTCAGCTATCTGAAAAGCAGCATTAGCTATATAATAAGCATAAAACGTAATAATATCACAATGCGGAAATTCCAAGTTCTGAAGAAAAAAAATCAGGAGATTTTCTCTAATAAATTAATATTTTGCTCAATGCAAAATGTTTTTTGATTTTTTTTTTGTTATTGTAGAAATATAGTACAAATTTAATTAATTTGCAATGATATTTTTAAAAGTGTTGAAGATTAAGAAATTATTACTCGGCTGTAAGTCAAATCGGAGTACATATAAAAAGAACTTTTGATTAAAAACATGCATTCAAGATGCTTTAACATAATTATAAATTACTAATTATAAGTAACAGGGCAGATTTTGTCTTCCTATGAAAATATGTAAAACATAAGTGAAATGTCTTAAATACTTTTTATGCAGATCTCAATTAATTTTATAAATATGGATTAATGATTAGGTGACTCGGGCCACTCTCTTTTTTGTAATTTAAGTGTTTTAAATTAGTGATAGAAGTAATTTCTACTTTTAACACTTCATCTCAGCAGTCAACATGAGACATAATGCACCTAGGTCATGTTTCTATGTGCATGTAAAATGAAAATTAGCATGTGCTAATGAACCTGTCTGGTACCCTAAAGATTTATCTTAAAACATGTGAAATTAGATAAGATAGATAAATAATATTCAGCATTTAGCATAAAATATTTTCATTTAAAAAATGCAGATTATTTATAGCAGTTAAACAAAATACAATTATTGTTTAAGATTTTGGTCTAGTTGTAAAAGAAAATTTTCTGGATTGGGGAAGATTCTCTTTCTATTCTAAAAAAAAGTAACTAACGCTGTCACGGCCGCTGCCCGTTTTGATTTTTTTGTGACCGGAGGTCTTTCTTTGTCAATATAAATCGATGGTATTATAGAGAAATGTTTTATAAACATGCTGATGCAGACAGTTTCCAAATCGAAGAATTATTTTAAGAGATATTTAATGTTAAAGTTGGCCAAAATCCTTCCATTAAAAAAGTTTTATAGGAGCAAAAACTATACATTGGAATTTAATAATTTTTAGATAATTTTATACATTATAAGTTCCTTGTGTGCAGACTGCATTTATTTTTTTAATTTGACTCAATTTTTGTGGTTTTATTTCTATTTTAAATTCAAATTTTCAGCATTTCGAGAGATATTTTTTACAACTTTTAGAAAAGGGTATTATTTTAGATTGTTGCCAAATTTAAAAACAGCGCAAAGAATAATATTTCCTTCGAATTAAAAATTTATTTACACGTGACTATTATAAACAGAAAAAAACTTTCAAATGAGAATTAAATGAATACACATTAAAATCAGGAAAATATTGATAATTAAAAATTGATAATTACATTATTAATAAAAATTTTCAAGCCATAATATTGCTAAACAGTTTAAATTTAAAAATATACTTGCATGAGACATTTATTTCACATTTTGAGATAATCTTTTAAAACTAATTATATATATTGCACCATCGTATCAATGAAACGCATCTCATTGATTATTGAATAGCATTTGATGCATCTCCATACCTATAAGGGAGGTTACCACAGGGGGGACCCTGTTCTCTCGCCAAATGCTGCCAAGATTGTCACCAACTTGGCGATATATCGCCAAATTTGGCGACCAAAATTAGTCGCCAAAAGTGACGCCTACTTGGCGATATCTCTAATATTTCGCCAAATACCCATAGACTTCCATTGTAAACCAATAGGGTTTACTTGCTTGCAGAAAATCAACATATTGAGATATTTTGAATCAATGCCGATGTTATTGAAGCGACTACAAGAGTTGCATTGCTCTTGTGTTGAGAATTCTAAGACAATGCAAATAATATTTCCTTTCTAACAACAAAAGTACTTTCACATAAATATTAAAAAGGGAAAGAAGACTTCGGTGAAAATTAAGTCAGATTTAAAACAATACATTTTAAAGCCGATCAAATTAGCATTCTTTTAGAGTTTGCAGTGTCTGAATGGGGTTTGGCGAGCATAGCTCGTAGGGGACAGAGCCTCCTAGTCCTTAAAGAATTTAAAAGAGTGACTTAAGATATGAAGTTGAATAACATAGCTTGCAAAATCTGAGCATTAATTATAGCATTTCAATAATACCAATCAATCTTTTCTGATACTTGCTGAATCTAATGGGCAAAGACGTTGGACACTTGGGCACTTGGAGTTATCACTCAGAAAACAAAATAACCAGAAGTATTTGGATTAGGGATGCACCAAATAGTGATTTTAGCCAAATACCAAATATTCAGCCAACAGGTTAACTGAATACCGAATATTCGACTAGTCAAATAGTAACTGTTAGGCCAAATACCGAATATTCGGCCAGCTGAATATTAACTATTTGGCCGAATATCTAATATTTGGCATGTTGAATACTTTTATATTTCAAAGTTTAAAGCCATTAAAATATTAAATTTTAAAACAATTTTACATAATATTTAAAACAGAAACTTTCATTTTGATAAACAGGAGCTTTTTTCAAGTAAACTTTATGCTGTAAAAAAATCTGCTTTGAGTTATTAAGAAGATAGTTATAAAACTTTTTTAATTAATAAAATTTTAAATTTCATGGCTTCTTCTGTGAATTAAAACAAATGAATAAAAATCTTTTTAATTCTAAAACAAACATTTTAAAATCTAAGAAAGAGTGAAAAAATTGGAAGATAAATTGTACAGGATCATATATTATTTGTTTGTCAGGAAGAGACTAAAGTAAAAGTAAATAAATAATATGATCTATTCAAATTTTATATGGTGGCAACTTAGCAAGAATAACTGTTCTACTCCCTTTGATTAAGCAAGGAAGTTTTTAAATGCATCCTAGGCTGGTGTCTGAAGTGGGCAATCATTTTCAGAGATTGTACACGTTTTTCTTAAAATCTTAGCAAGAAACGAGTTATTTACTGGACAATGTTCAGGAACTTGCATTTGTACATAATTAATTCCTATGAAAATACTCGTGATTGGTTAATTTTCTTAAATAACACTTAATAAATAGCAAATAAATAATGTAAAAACATTCTCTTTTATTTAAAAATGATTCTGTTTCTAATTATTCTGAATATCTTTATAAGTTGACTGTTAAACATAGAAGTTGTATAAGGTTTTTAAAAATATGTTTAAAAAGTTGTTGTTTTTTTTTTTAAGTACTCGGTTTGGCCGAATATTTCGATAATCGGCCAAACTGAATATTCGGCAGGCCAAATAGTTTGCTATTTGGCCAAACCGAATATTTGGCATACCAAATAGTTTACTATTCGGCCAAACCAAATATTATGTAACATGGCCCAATACCGAATAGATACTGAATATTCGGCGCATCCCTAATTTGGATATAAAAAAATAAAATAAATTAATAACCACAGAATAATACATTATATTCATGAAACTGCATCAAATATTTATTGATTGTTATATTATTAGTGAAAAGATTCTTCATATGATTTTCAAGGTATCAATGTTTCACTGTGTAGAGCAGTTTCCTTTGAACATAAGACATAGACTAATAACGTTTAAATTAGAAAGGATTTCAATTTTCTACATAAATGACTGTAACTATTTAATTTGAATATTTTCAAATGAAGTTATATTACTTATATATTATCCAACAATGTTTATTTTCTCAACTCATATGCATCTGTATGCAATGGGAAATGATATTTTTTTAAAAAAAACCTGGTTTAAACCAAAAAAAAACAAACTTTTTTTGTTTTTTTGTTTGTTTTTTTTTTGTTTGTTTTTTTTACCAAAAAAAAAAAAAACAGTTTTTTGCCAACCCTGTAGAAAAGTATTCATAATGGGGAAATTTCACCCGGGAGGAATACGTTTTCTTTTGTCTGTAACTGATAAAGTTTATCTTGAAATTCTCAAAAACTCACTCAGAATCGTAAAAATAATAGAAAATAATTTTTAATTACTGTTTTTAATAATGCAAAAATGTAAACAAAACCACGTGATACAAAAACATGACAGAATTGGTTGTGACGTCATTTGCCGCTAAATTGAAATGTTTACGTTTTGCGCATATACTTTTTCCCACTGCTCTTCCTTTTTGCAATTTTGTTTCATCTGTTCCTTAAAATTTATTTAACATTATGAACTTTAAATTTGTGAAAAAATAAGATCTAATTTATCTTAACATAAAATATATCGTTTATTTTATATTTTCATTAAAATTTTGATTTGAAAATGCCGATTTCGGCCACATTTGTGAAAGGGCACACTAATAATTAAATGGGAGTAATTGATGGTTTGTTTATATTTTATAAAATGTTACTTAACAGTTTTATTAAAAACATAGTACAGGGAAAAAATTTAAATGAGCTCAAGTTGGGACAAAAGGTTGTGACGTACAATATTGCAGACTGTGGATCATTTTCTTAAGACTACTAAACAACTTTTTAATACCATATTTACAGGGCTCCCAAATGGTCCCTTTTTTGGAAAATGGTCTCCTTTAGTCCCCTTTTATGCATTTTGGTCCCCTTAGTCCCCTTTCTGTGGCTGGCAAAAATTTACTAATGTGGAAAAATTGCCGCAAAACTCAAATTCTGAAAATCACAGTTCAAATATTACGTTTTACTATAGCAAGCTAAAACATTGTAACTGGAATTCTTTCATGAATGTCAAAAATTGCCGCACAATGTGAAAAGATGTTAAAATATGCATTGAAAATCTCATTAAAAATCACTAAAAATTCAAGTTAGGCAACAAAATTTTACTACATTAAGCTAGAAGTTTGAAACTGAATTTAAAAAAATCGCCATAAAATGGAAAAAAAAAAAAAAAAAATTGCTATAGGGATTCAATTTTATTGAAAAGAGGATAAAATTTAATAAATTCTGCGAAAAGATTGAAACTGGAATCCTTTTACAAGTGTCAAAAAATCGCATAAAAAATTAAAAAATTGCTGTAATAAGCTTTATTGAAAAGAGGACAACATTTACTGAATTGGGCTAAAAAATTTAAACTGTATCCCATTTACTAGAGTCAAAAAGTCGCTGCATAAAAATCGCTAAAAATTCAGAAAATCAGAGAAGTCAAAATGTACTATAGTAGGGCTAAAACATTGTATCCAGAATTTTTTCACATATGGGAAAAAAAATCCTTGCGGGATGTGAATTTTTTTTTTTTTTTTTGAATCGCTAACAGTTTAAACCAGCGGGTGCAATCGTGGAAAGACAAAATTTACTACATTAATGTTAAAAATTTGAAACCGAATTTCTTTTATAAATGTCAAAAAATCACTGCAAAATCCCAAAAAACAATGAAATAATTGAGAAAAATTTAAAAATCACTGTATAAATTCTAGGGATGCAATGGATATCCGGTAAATATCCGATATCCGGCATATCCGGCTGATTTTTCAATATCCGAAATATCATCGGATATCCGAATCACAATCACCGGATATCCGGCAGAGAGCAGCAAAGCATATATATAAGGGTAAGAGAAATCGTTTGACCCAAACAATGCAAACAACTTTGTTTATAATGCAAAATATGAAAGTAAGTTCACTATTCATGAGTAAAAGGTAATTCTCAAAAGTTTAAAGAATTGCCAGCTTTCCTAACATTGATATTTGAACTCTTTATAATAAATTTAAGAACTTACGTTTACATCTTTTGCAAAATTGTACCTTTACTTTCAGAATGTAAAACAAAATTGGAAGTTGTTTATTAAAGTATGACTATTAATTTTCTTCTTTCTTTTAAGTTTAACAATTAAACAGGCCTATTTTTACTTTCTTCTATCTTCACTAGAAGAAAGTATTGTAATTGAAATTTTTTCGATTTCCGGTTTTTGATGGATTTAGATGTTTTAGGGGTCAGAGATCCCAAAACATGTCTGTGTCCGTGTGTCGCCATCTTACCATCAAAAAGTGTATGGAATTATGCATAGAATTGAACCAAATTTTTTGTGAATGTTTTTGGCTATAGCCAGCTGGCTCTCCTTCAATATGGAAACATTCCACTGGAAGGGGGTGCTGTAATTGCGATTTTTTGTGTCATTTTCATTATTGTACCATCCAAAAGTGTATGAAGCTAAGCATAGAATTGAAGCAATTTTTTGTGTATATTTTTGGCTATGGCCAGCAGTTTCTCCTTGAATTTGGAAATATTCCACCATAAGGTGGTACTCACTGTAACAGCGCTTTTTGTAAAATTTTCTCAATATTTCGCAGTTGTTTTTTTTTTTTTTTTTTTTTTTTTTTTTTTTTTTGTACTGTATATTGGCGGCTCATGAAGTGAAGGGAACTTCGCATCCTACTAAGCTGGCTATTCACAAACAGCTAGAATAACGAAAAAATTATTTATTTTAATAAATATCATGATCGAGATTAACTTATTCTTATTCTGATTAATTGACTGGACCAAAAATTTTCAGATCAAAATCAAAGTTGGTATAATATTGAACTAATAATATGGAAGTATTAACATTTGGAACTACTTTTTGAAATATTAAGATGTATGAGATAGAAGAAAGTTTTGGGATTGGCACATCCAATTAGTTATTTTTGTAACTTCATTATAAATATTTAAAATTAAAAGTAATTTTCTTTTTACTTATAAATATCAAAGTAATTTAACTTAAAATAAAACTAAATGTGACTTAAAGTAAAACAGTATTAAATAATTGAAACAGAAAATCGGCATCAACTAAACCTATGTTTGGAGAAAACTCTTTAATCATGGGTATATTAGTAGATATTTTATGTTTAAATTATAAAACGAAAGTATGTATTTCTTTGTGAAAATACTCTGCAATTATATACATATTAATTGGTTTAAATTTGTTATACAAATTTAATGCCTTTCATTGTACAAATTAGTTATTAGCAATTATCAATATAGTCAATCCCGTATCCACATCCAATAGTAATTATCAGCATTTCATTGTACAAATAAACAGAATATTTTAATGCTTAAACTACATTTTTTATATAACATTATTAATATACATTACAGGGTTTGATTTTCGAGACAGGATGGCAGGAATCGTGGCTTATAGAATATTGGGGCGGGAGGATCCGGTTTCTAAAAAATCATTTTCCGAAAATGTTTCTTTGTTAAACGACGATTAAGTCTCAGGACCGACTGACAAATTTCGTGATATTTTCCGCTATTGATTGGCAGATTTCATAGTTTATTCTTACAACAAATTGACAAAATTCATGTTTGTTTTTCTGCATCTGACCAAAAAATTTTGTGATTTTTCTCCACGACTGACTGATGAATTTCACGATTTTTTCTGGAGATCAATCGGTGAATTTCATAGATTTTTTTTCTCGTGATCAACTGATAAGTTTGGCAGTTTTATTCTGTGACCGATTGGCAAATTTCCCTGTTTATTCTTGCGACATACTGATGAAAGTGACGATTGTTTTTCTGCATCCGATTGAAATATTTTGCGTTTTTTTTCTCTGCGACCACCTGAGGAATTTCAAGATATTTGCTCGTGACATACTGGCAAATTTTACGATGTTTTTCTGTGATCGATTGACGAATCCCGTGATATTTTCCCGCTGCCGATTTCCAACAAACTTTTATTTTCGCGTTTATTTCTCGCGACCACCTGTCGACAAATTTTTTAGGGTTTCGTTCATCTAACGAAACCCTATTCGTCTCGCTCCTCTGTCTGTCCGTCTGTCTGTCTGTCTGTCACAGAGCCCGTTCTCAGAAACTATACATGTTAGAGACGTGAAATTTTGCATACTTATAGATGAACACCACACATCATACAACAAATCATAAAATTTTGAAAAAGACGTACATTTAACCCTTTGGGCTCCCACATGTGTATTTTAAACAATTCTTTCTAAGTGAGTCCCTAATTAGGTTGCAGGCGTGAAATTTTGCGTACTTATAGATGGACACCTCAGATCAAACGACAAATGTTAAATTTTTGAAAAAGTAGTATATTTAACCCTTTGGGCTCCCACATGTATATTTTAAACAGTTCTTTCTATGTGAGCCTCTAATTAGGTTGGAGGAGTGAAATTTTGCATACTTATAGCTGAATACCTAAAATAAACGACAAATCATAAAATTTTGAAAAAGTTGTACATTTAACCCTTTAGGCTCCCACATGTGTATTTTAAACAATTCTTTCTATGTGAGCCTCTAATTAGGTTAAATGCGTGAAACTTTGCATGCTTATAGCTGAATACCTCACATCAAATGACAAATCATAAAATTTTCAAAAAGTCGTACATTTAACCCTTTGGACTCCCACATGTGTATTTTAAACAATTCTTTCTAAGTGAGTCCCTAATTAGGTTGCAGGCGTGAAATTTTGCGTACTTATAGATGGACACCTCAGATCAAACGACAAATGTTAAATTTTTGAAAAAGTAGTATATTTAACCCTTTGGGCTCCCACATGTATATTTTAAACAGTTCTTTCTATGTGAGCCTCTAATTAGGTTGGAGGAGTGAAATTTTGCATACTTATAGCTGAATACCTAAAATAAACGACAAATCATAAAATTTTGAAAAAGTTGTACATTTAACCCTTTAGGCTCCCACATGTGTATTTTAAACAATTCTTTCTATGTGAGCCTCTAATTAGGTTAAATGCGTGAAACTTTGCATGCTTATAGCTGAATACCTCACATCAAATGACAAATCATAAAATTTTCAAAAAGTCGTACATTTAACCCTTTGGACTCCCACATGTGTATTTTAAACAATTCTTTCTATGTGAGCCTCTAATTAGGTTGGATGCGTGAAATTTTGCATGCTTATAGCTGAATACCTCACATCAAACGACAAACTATAAAATTTTGAAAAAGTCGTACATTTAACCCTTTGAGCTCCCACAATTGTATTTTAAACAATTCTTTCTAAGTGAACCCTAATTAGGTTGGAGGAGTGAAATTTTGCATACTTATAGCTGAACACCTCACATCAAATGACAAACCATAAAATTTTGAAAAAGTCGTACATTTAACCCTTTGGGCTCCCACATGTGTATTTTAAAGAATCCTTTCTAAGTGACACCCTATTTAGTTTGAAGGCGTGAAATTTTGCATACTTATAGCTGAATACCTCACATCAAATGACAAATCATAAAAATTTGAAAAAGTCATACATTTAACACTTTGGGCTCCCACATGCGTATTTTAAGCAATTCTTTTAACTGAGCTGGAGATTTGAAATTTTGCATACTTATAGCAGAACACCTGAGGCCAGGCGACAAATCATAAAATCTTGAAAAAGCCTTACGTTTAACCCTTTGAGCTACCACATATGTCTTTTAAGCAATTCTTTCTAAGAGAGCCCCTAATTAAGTTGGAGACATGAATTTTTGCATACGTATAGCTGAATACCTCAGACCACACGACAAATCATAAAACTTTCAAAAAGTCTTATATTATTTACTCCTCCGTGCTCTAACTTGTATATTTTAAGCAATTTTTCTAATCTCCACCCTTTTCACCCGGAGAGCACTTTTCCAACTTTTGTCGACACCCCTTTGACCATTCTTTCATATTATGTACCATAGCCTTACATATTTTAGTTCCACTTTTTACCGCTAGTGGCGCCTACTTATCTCGGGTGCTATGGGTCCAATCCCCTCGACTAATATATCTATGGATAGTATGTAAAACGGAGTTTCGTTCGGATAGAGTTTTGTTTAGAATAGAGTGCGTCCCTTTTTGCAAAATCTGGAACTAACAGATTTTTCAAAAGGATAAAGTGTTTTGAAAGGAATATTAAATGAAACCCTCTGTGCGATCTGTAATCACACTTACTCACTTGTTAATTTATTTTCACCATGATTCACGAAATCAGTGATATTTTTTTCTACGACTGATTTACGTATTTTGCAATGTTTTTTCTGTGTACCCAAAATAGGAAATAACTAAAAGGGCAGTAACGGCTAATTACACTTGTGATGCACATGAAAAAAAAAAAAAAAAAAAAACTTTGGTGAATTTAAAAAAAAACATATTTAGAAACAACAAACTAGATGATTCTCGCAGTTCACAGAAATTACAACATGGCTCTTTGAAATCAACTTTTCTCGTGTAATAGAAGGAATCAATTGACTATTCCCTTTGCAAACTTTAGATATGGATTTAAAATTCCAATGCATAGAACATAGTTCAATTAATGAAAATACCAGGGATTACAGTTCTGACATAATTCCATTAAGGATATAATAAAACAAGTTTGTTCAGAAGTGACATACAATCACCGTAGGTTATTGACAATACAATCACTAACCGATATGCATTATTTATGCAAGTAAGTTAAAAATGAATGCACATCAGATTTTGCAAAGTTTTCTAAAAAATTTTAAGACAGCATAACCATCTGTTTCCAATAATTTCTAAAGTTATAAAAATTGCTCTGTGCTGTTTGTCAAAAGTATAATTTGTGAAAGAGGCTGAAATATGCGAAAAGGAATAAAATCTAAATTAAGAAATTCATTTTGCAACCCAATTGTTAATTGCCCATAACATTAGGTGAAAGTTGAATAATAGACATGGTATATATAAAGTTTGATTCTGTTCCTTTGTTTTAATAAAATAAAAATTTTGGATAATTATCTTGAGTTGTTAATTTAAATTATTTCAATGGTATTTTGTCATGTCTGTATAAATGTAATTCTTTAAGTGGCACATAAAAAATAACAGGGTTTAAAGATTTTTTTCTCCCTTTCTAACAGTTCAACTCCCCTGCATTTATAAATGTTGGGTAGGAAACTCCCGTCCTGGGAAAACTTGAATTTCAAGCCCTGAATATTAAAAGAGATATAGTTTTTGTAAATTATATTTCAATACATTTAAAAACTTTTAATGATGTGTGAAACATGTTTTTAATTTATTGTTCTGAGATGGCTTTATATAAAGAAATAATTCACCATATAACTAAAAACATATCTAGTGCCGGATATCCGAATCCGGCAGGCAAAGGAGCTTCGGATATCCGGTATCCGATATCCGGCAAAATCAATATCCGGTGCATCCCTAAAATTCTAAATAAATTTTATTGTAAAGAGGACAGAATTTACTACATTCTGCTAAAAAATTTAAACCAGGTTCCTTTTACAAATTTGGAAAAATTGCCATAAAACATGAAAAAAGGCTAAAAATTACATTAAAAAAAACTACACAAAAATGTACAAAAATTGGTTTCTATGTGCATAGCTTTAGACATACATCCAAATCAAGACAAATCTTATAGCTGTATGCGCAGCGATCTTGTCAGCACAAAGACACATAGGCAAACCTCTATCTTTTCTTTATTAGATTAATTTTTAATACAATTATTCAATTGGTAAATAAATCATTAAACAAAAACATAATTTGAAGAACAAATTAAAAAAAACAAAATTTATTTCCTACATTGTTTAAGCCCGAGAAGGGACAGATATTAAGTTATTTCATTCAATTAGTTCTACATTTATTGTTAAATTTGTGTAACAAATTAGTTAAGCCAATTGAAGATTAAAAAATAAAAATAAAATTCATACAATATGATACTTAAAACACCCTAAAAAATTAGATTCCGTTCAAATGAAATCGAAATAAATCTTAGACTTCTTCCATTTTTAATTGAAAATATTTGTATTGCAGATTTTGTATTATGTTTATGACAATTGTGCATAAAATGATATGATGCACGCAAAATACAAAACTTAAAAAAAAGTTTAAGATTTATTTCGATTTCATTTGAACGGAGTCTAATTTTTTAGGGTGTTTTAAATATCATATTGTATGTATTTTATTTTTATTTTTTAATCTTCAATTGGCTTAACTAATTTGTTACACAAATTTAACAATAAATGTAGAACTAATTGAATGAAATAACTTAATATCTGTCCCTTATCGGGCTTAAACAATGTAGGAAATAAATTTTGTTTTTTTAATTTGTTCTTCAAATTATGTTTTTGTTTAATATGTCAAGTTTTTTAATGACTACAGCACTCAGACGAACGCATTTCAAAATTAATAGAGAGTATCATCATCAAGCTTTGATGTATGCAGTATTGCATCACAATGTCGGATGCAGTTACCAATGTGTAATTCTAAATGTTTCACCACTGTAGTAATGCAGATTGCGGTAGTTTGGACAAAAATTTCTAATCTGAAAGTAAAAAATCTATAATCAAAACATAAAAAATTTACTTCACTTAAATTTAGATACCTTATTTCCCACTCAGGAACGCCATGAATGTAAATGTAAATTGTGTTGAATCCTTACTGCTAATATTTAATAATATTATAGCTGTGATACAGTAAAAAAAAAAGTTTTACTTAATTTTTTAAACTTTATTCTCTCCCAATGGAAGATGATGTAAACACATCAGAAAATTATTACCTAAGTTTAACTTGGGGTATAAATAGTTCTTATATCGGAAAAAAATAATACATTTTTAAATTTAAGTTATGTAATTCCCCACTAAGTTCGCTACCTCCGTAAAAATAGCTATCCATTAGAAACTTTTTACTAAAATATAAACTTGACCAAAGCAAAAACTTATTCTGAAAATATCCTTTTTATTTCCACTATGAAGCCATATTCACCTTTTTAATTTTTGAAAAAAAAAAAAAAAAAAAAAAAAAAAAACTAGTTCAATTTAATATTTCACGTGAAAATCTTTCAACTAAAAAGAAATAAATTATTATAACGGCTTTTGAAATTTTTGCAACAATGAAGTAAAAATGTTACATTTTCTATGAAAAATGTCTGTTGATTTTCAATGAAAAAAAGCGAAAATTGGAATTATTAAGAAAAATATTTGAATAATGTAAAAAAAATTGGACCATGTTTCTCTCTGGGTTATAATTCACCCATATGCAAAGGCATTTTACCATTCATTTTGACCCTGACGTCAGGCAAACGTTTTTACACTTTAAATTTATAATATCATTAGAATTAGTAAAGAATAAAAAATGAGTGGCATCAGGGACAAAAAGGTGGGAAGAAAAAAGGAAAAAGTTATGATCTCCATAGGCTTTTCCATGTTAAATTAACATTGAGAAGTGACACTAGAAATAAATAAGTATTGCACTGCCGCACAATACTTAAATATCAGTTGTAAATTTCTAAATGGGGGGGGGGGGGAGTCTGGACCAGGATTCGAATCAGGGATGTCTTGGCTGGAGTTGCCAATGCTCTACCTACTGTGCCATCCCAGACAAATCTGGAGGACTAATTCACCCAGCTAACCCTAATGTTGCCTTACTATGCTTTTTCTGAAGAACATTATAGCTTATTTCAGCTTTTATTGGGTTGTACAAAGGAACTAAATTTTATGTTTGAGATTAATAATTAACAATATCTAATCAATAGTTAATCTAATTTTAATACTCAACAACAGGTGCTGTTATGCTGTGCTTTTTTAGCTCACAGGCTATCAAAGCTTGAGAGCTAATGTGACCGCCGGTTCTATATGTATGTATGTACGTAACATGACAATTCTTGATAGAAAAATCCAATTTGCTTCAATTTTTCGCTTCCCTAATTAGTTTTAGGGGTTCGTTGGTTAAGTATAAAGGGGGGGATTGGGGGACTAAGCCTCCCCCCCCCCCCTTAACTAAGATAAATAAGTTTTTAATGCAGAATTATCAGATTTTCTTCAAATTTTGGTATATTGGTTAATATTGATAACGAACTTCACTGATTACACTGTTAAAAATATGCAGCATTCTGGCAGGTCATTCGACCGTTTTTTGAAAAAACGGTTTCATAACCATAATTTAACTATATTCTGACCATGAAATGGCCAATAATATGGTCAGAATAGTGTTAAATTACGGTTGTATAACCGTTTTCGGAAAAAACGGTCAAATGACCTGCCAGAATGCTGCAAATTTTTAACAGTGTAGATTTGAAGGTTCATTGTTCAAGTCTAAAGGGGGGCCAATACCCCCTTAAATTAGATAAATGGATTTTTCTATCCAATTTGCTTCAAATTTGGTATACAGGTTTATTCTGATAAGGCGCTTCCCTGATTAGATTTGGAAGTTCGTTGGTTAAATATAAAAGGGGGAACGGGGGGGCTAAATACCCTTTTTAATTTAGATAAATGGGTTTTTCTATCTGATTTGCTTCAAATTTGGTATACTGGTTTATTTCGATAAGACGTTTCTCTGATTAAATTTGTAGGTTCATTGGTTAAGTATAAAGGGGAGACAGGGGCTAATTCCCTCCTTAATTTAGATAAATGGGGTTTCTATCCGATTTCCTTCAAATTTGGTATACCAGTTTATTCTAATAAGGTGCTTCCCTGAATAGATTTGGAGGTTTATTGGTTAAGTATAAAGCAGGGGGGGACAGGGCTAATACCCCCTTAATTTAGATAAATGGGTTTTTCTATCCGATTTGTTTCAAATTTGATATACCGGTTCATTCTGATAATGTGCTTCCCTGATGAGGTTTGGAGGCTCATTGGTTAAGTATAACGATCTGAAACAGGTGTGTGTGTGTGTGTGTGGGGGGGGGGGGGGGGGTAATCACCTCCTTAATTTATTTTTTGAGGGGCATTATTTTTTTAAATAAGAGTATAATTTACTGTTAATGTGAATAGCCTGTGAGCTCAATACCGTTTAACTGGGCACTTTTCTTTTTATTTATTCACTGATCACTGTTACTCCGTGTTAAATTCGAAGAAATGCATTATACTTTGTCATTGCTAGTGTGCAACTCTGTTAGCAATTGGTTTGATATTTTCTTAGATGCATTAATTTTTAATGTTTATATTTTATTGCAAATCATTTTTTGCTGATATAAATATTAAGGGCAGACATCAGTGAAATTCTTTGAAAAAAAATATTTTTTTTATTGGCTTAAATAATTCTTTGAACCTTCCCAGGGTTCGCACAGACTCCTTGGAAACTCCTTAGAAATGAAAACGTTCCCAAGTAGTACTTAGAACTACTTAGATAAGCAAACCACTACTTAGAAACTCCTTATATTCTATTGCGGCTTCGGACGCAAGCGATAATTGCTGCCGAGGAAGAAAAAAATTGTGATTGAAAAACGCACGGTAAATTGCACGTCATTCATCTGAAGCACAACGTTGATTGGGTAGGGTAATGTTAATAGCAGGGCTCCCACTAGGTCCGTTTTTCAATTATTAGGTCCGTAAAGCCCGTTTTTCGACACTGTTAGCCGACTTTTATTTTAAATTTTATCGATGTTTGGCATTTAGCCAAGAATCTCGGAAAAATCGCGTTTTTCGCAAATATGTTCCAAAAAATACCGTCAATCGATCGCGGAAAAAATTCTTAAATTTTGTCAAAGGATCGTGAAAAAACGCGAATTTCTTAAAAGACAGCGAAAAAACGCGAATTTGCTCAAAGGATCACGAAAAAACACGAATTCCGTTAAAGATCGAGAAAAAAAGCAGATTTCCTCAAAAGATCGCATAAAACGCGAATTTCCTCAAAAAATCGGGAAAAACACACGGTTTTCATCAAAAGATCGCGAAAACGTTCGTTTCGTCAAACGATCGAAATAAAACGCGAATTCCATTAGAAGATCGCGGAAAACGCGAATTTTCCAGAAGATCGCGAAAAACACGTGAATTTCCTCAAAAGATCGCGAAAAACACGCGAATTTCCTTAAAGATCGAGAAAAAAAGCAGATTTCCTCAAAAGATCGCATAAAATGCGAATTTCCTCAAAAAATCATGGGAAAATGCGAATTTCCTCAAAAGATTGCGAAAAACACGCGAATTTCCTCAAAGGATCGTGAAAAACACACGGTTTTCATCAAAAGATCGCGAAAATGTTCGTTTTGTCAAACGATCGAAATAAAACGCGAATTCCATTAGAAGATCGCGAAAAACGCGAATTTCCCCAGAAGATCGCGAAAAACACGCGAATTTCCTCTAAGGAAAGCGAAAAACACGCGAATTTCATCAAAGGATCGCGAAAAACACGCGAATTTCGTCAAAGGATCGCGAAAAACACTCAAATTTCGTCAAATGATCGCAAAAAACACGCAAATTTTGTCAAAGGATCGCGAAATACACGCAAATTTCGTCAAAAGATCATGAAAAACACGCGGTTTCCACCAAAAGATCGCGAAAAAACGTCAGATTCGTTAAACAATCGAAATAAAACGCGAATTCCATTAAAAGATCGCAAAAGAAGCGAATTTTTCCAGAAGGTCTAAAAAAAAAAAACGAATTTCTCTCAGAAAATCGCGAAAGAAACGCGATTTCCCCCAGAAGATCGCGAAAAAAACGCAAATTTCATCATAAGATCGCGAAAAAAATGCGAATTCGTCAAAATTTCACCTTCAAAGTAAGCGATTACCGCTGTTCTAAAAGAATAAATTCAAAACTTTTTATATTTTTTCTTGTATGTTACATTTAGCATTCTTTTTTTTTTTTTTTTTTTTTTTTTTTTGCCTTTTAAAATTTTCTTTAAGATGTATCATGTATGTGATATACATAATAAGTGTTTGGGGTTTAACTAATCTCTATTTATATGACCTAGGGGTGATTCTAATCCGAATTTCGTCAAATAATCGCGAAAAGACGCAAATTTCGTCAAATAATCGCGAAAATCCCTGACAATTTCGTCAAAAGATCGCGAAAAAATTCAGAAATTTCGTCAAAAGATCGCGAAAAAATCCAGAAATTTCGTCAAAAGATCGCGAAAAAATCCAGAAATTTCGTCAAATGATCGCGAAAAAAACCACAAATTTCGTCAAAAGATCGCGAAAACCCCCCAAAATTTCGTCGAAAGATCGCGAAAACCCAAAATTTTTGTCGAATGATCGCGAAAAAACGACAAATTTCGTCAAAAGATCGCGAAAAAATGGCAAATTTCGTCAAAAGATCGCGAAAAATCGGCAAATTTCGTAAAAAGATCGTGAAAAAAAACACAAATTTCGTCAAAAGCTCGCAAAAACCCCCACAAATTTTGTCAAAAGATCGCGAAAAAACGCGAATTTCGTCAAAGAATCACGGAGTAAACGCATAGCTTAGTGTCGGGAGTTGATCCCCCCCCCCCCCTCTCGTGTAACTTTACAGAAAATTTGCTGTGAATTTCAGAATTTTTTTTTTTACTCAGAATTACCCCAGTAGATTGTCGATTTTATATTTAAACTTACGAAATCATTAAGCAATATATTGTGAATACTGTGCAATTTCAGCACTAACAATTAGATTCTGATAGAGTAAAATTTGGTTTTGAAATGTTTTTCTCTCCAAATTGGGTATTGAAAATTGGAGTGTGCATACCACATAACGATGCAGCACAAAACAACATCGACAACAAAAAAAAAAAAAAAAAAAAATGGCAAATCCTTGAAATTTTTTCCTTGGATTTTTTTCTTCCCAACTCTGTATGAACCCTGCTTCCTGAATCCATTAGTATGCACAGTTTTTTCTGACCATTAGAAATAATTGTAAAAATTCAAGGGAAGACAAGACTGGGATGCCATACCTACTCACACTGGTTAATAGAATTACAGCGCTGCTATGGTGATTAATATACTGGGCATTTTAAAAAAATGTTGTATCTAAAAACTCGAAAATTGCACAGCCAGATGCAAAAAAAAATTCCCCTTTCAGAAATTCTAAAAATTATTCCATTGCAGTTACAGAAAGTAAAAAAATCCACAAAAAATAGATTTATAAAAAATCTTTTCATTTTCTTTGAAAGAAAGGTTCAAAATCTCTCTCATGGATGCCAGATGTTCATTGCAAACAACTGACGCCTGTCATTAGTGAACATTTTCAAACAAATATAAAATTTAAAAAATATTTAATTTTTATGCATCCAGATGTAGAATTTTTTGCTGATTTCAGATATGTAAATTTCTTCACAGTTGCTCAATTACAACCTTAGATATTAATTATTATTTCATTAATTGGATGATTCCTTTCAAACTCTCATTTTAAAAGCCAATCTTCCTAAACCACAAATGATTTTTACACCAGGATTCTTTGGAACGCCGTCAAACTTTAAAAAATATTACCATTTAGAGATTTTAAAGTTATGCATCTAGCCCTATCCTTAGACAATGTTTAATATCTAAACTTTTTATCTATCCGCAAGTTTTTGTTTTATAAAAAATTTGATTTTTAAAAGGGAAAAGAAATGCTTTGTTGAAATGCAAATTTGTTAAAATTAAGAAAACTGATGAACCGATTGATTTGGAACTTTCAGATAGTTCATAACACATAATAAAGATTTCAAAAAGTAGAGGGCATCAAATTTTGGGGTGGTGAAAGAGTGTGGGGGATAAATTTTTTACAAGAGAGAGAGGGGGGAGGGATCAAATATTTAAAACCTTACTATTTTAGATACGTTTTTTTGACAGAACCCTGGGATAAATATTACTTATTTAATATAAAAATTTCAAAAGTGTACTTACCACTATTTTCTAATAGTAATTTCAGTCAAATCTCTTAAATTCTTTCTTAAGTTTGCCACCCCTCTTGACTAATATATCTACGGGTAGGTTGTTCAACGGAGTTTCGTTCAGAAACAGTTTTGTAAAAAATTGAGTTTGTAATTTGGAACTAAAAGATTCAAAATTGACAGGGGAGGAGGATGTTGCTAGATTTTGAAGTGCATGCGCAGCACGCCTGTTAAACGGTGCCAATATAAGGCAGCGGGGAACCGGTTCGAGGTTTATTTGGTTCAAAATTGTTTTTATTTTTCAATATATTGCAATGCATGTGCAGCACGCCTGCTATACGATGCCGTAGGCAGAGAGGACCCCGTTCGAGGTTCGTTCAGTTCAAAATTGAGTCTTTTTATGAGATTTTACAGTACAAATTTCAGGTTCATTTAAGAATATTATTACGGGCCCGGGCAATGCAAAGTGAGTCAGCTAGTTTTTAATAAAATTCCTTAACAGTTTGGCACTTTATCGCAAGGGAAATTTTTAATCAATCAAGTAAACAATAAATATGTTTCTCTATTTTGGTAATTTTTTTAATTTTAAAATCACTTTAAAATTGCAGTTAATTCATTAAATGCTTCAATATCTCTGTTTCCAGATTTTTTTGCAAAAAATTTTGCAATTTACATTTTTCATTTAATAGTTAAAATGTCTAAATTTTACATTTATTTCATATATTTTGTAAATTTAGAAATAACATACCTCTATTTATAATAAATTTTATTATACAGATTGGGATTAATAATTGTGAATCTTATTGTTTAATTTTTCTTTATAGAGGAGGAAGTATATACAAAGCTTAAAAGCACCTTTAAAAGGAACATCTATACCTCCGTGTAAAAAATCTTGTAAGTTTTTTTATTTTTATTAAACCATTCTTGTATATTTATACTTAAAACAATTTGCACTTAGAAACTTCCTAATGCACACTTATTTCTAAAGTGACATAGTCAAAAAAATGTTATTTTTGGTACATTAATATGAGTGAATCACAAATATTTGTCATATTTCATCTCTCCATTTGTCATTAAAAGCACATTTAATTATTTTTAAAAATCTCTCAATTAGAACAGTTTTATAACTTTTCGCTTATGACATTTTACAATCCTGCTGTCTACAAATATCCAGGTAAATAGATTAAATGTGGCTCATTTTTAAGTAAATAAGCTGTTTTTGACTCTGCATATAAAAATATCATGTTATTTCTTTATCCATTTTAAATAATAATAATAATTTGTTTCCATCTTTAAAAAAGGTTTTTCTTCTTTTCTGCAAAACTTCATTATTTTAAATATATGAAAGTTATTTTAAAATAATTAAATAAAGTAATTTAAGTTAATTTTTTAAGCTGAAGAAATAATCATAATTTGATTTTTTTATTTGGATAACTTAAAACTAATTTGCAAATAGGGAATATTTTCTAATTGCTCCATAGTAAATCTTTAAAAAAAATGTAATCATCATTGTTATTTAATTTGAGAAAGTTTTTTATGTTGGCCTGGTGCCTGCTAATGTAATAGACTCTCTTCTCAAATATATGTGTATATTTTATTCTCATAATTTAGTAATTGCATGTTTTGCAGTGTTGTATAAAGAAGAAGAAAAAGTACTTTTATGTTAGCCGGGTACTGGTGATAAGTAGCCAAATGTTGTTCTCATCGCCATTATTGCATTAATTTCCTTTGAAATATAAACTTTTCACTCATTTAATTTTAAATACATATGGGAACGCCCATTGTTACTCTTGTGACCATTAGAGCAAATTTTCAGAAATACTTCCAATTATTTTATTACAAAATATATTTAAAACAAAAATTGATACAACCAGTTAAATACAATTATGTTCCACTTGTATAAAATATATCTAATTTGCAATAAAAAGCATTTCCCTTGTCTATATAATCAATCAAAATTTTGTTACTCTTGTGACCAGCACAAGAGTCATTTAATATATACATAAGTAAAACGCTTTTTGTTACTACTTAGATATATGTTTGTGTGTGGAATACAGTGGTATTTAACTGGTTATATTAATTTTTATCTTAATTATATTTTGTAATAAAATAATTGGAATAATATATCAAAATGTGCTTTAATTATCACAAGAGTAACGAATGGACGTTCCCATATACTTAAAATACATGCCTTTTGCTCATTTCACTAAAAAGAAAGAATACCATATAAACCAAAACATTTTATTTCAACATCAAGGCATTGTTTCTAATTTACATACATGCAAAATAAAAGGTGCTGCTGGCAAAAATGGAAATGCTATTAGTGAGATTTGTACCTAGCTAATGTAAAAGTACAAGGGGGAAAAAACACTTTTTAAAAAATTAAAGTAATAATATTTTTTTATTTTTATTTATTTATTTTTTTTTTTTTCAAATGAATCAGTTATTTTAAAAGCTATAAAGGTTCAGTTTCCCCATCCCCCCCCCCCCCCCAAAAAAAAAGTAAACTTTTTTGTTGGGAATGTGCTCTTGGAAGCAGGCTCATGTCTGAAAGAAAATTGTATATGTTTATTAATCTACTGCCACTCAAAAGGCATGGTAAAATAGTGGTTCATTGCAAAAACATTAGTCAATTACCAAGAAATATTTCAATGACCAACAACAGAACAAAAAGAAAATGTGACTGAACATGAAGATGAATATGACTATGTGCCTTAATACAATTCCTTAGGATACAAATATTAGTTTATTTATGTCTATTCTATCTATTATCTTTTAAAAATTTGATTAATACCTTTTTTTTAATCTAGCATTTTTGTGTAGCACAGCTTTTATTGATTTCTGAAAAATTTTGAATCTGATTTTTAAATGACAGATTCAAATAAGAAAAAAACTACAGTATTTATTCTGTCTTTATTTCTTTTTCTCTTAAAATAATGCTAATTTATTTGTTAGTTTAATGAAAATAAGCAGTCAAGTGTGAGTATTACTTGCACTCAGAGGGTTCTGTACAATTAATATATGAATTATTAACTCTATTATTTAAAAAAATCATTGCTAAAAGAATAATAAGACTTTGTAAAAAACTATACAATGTAGGGTTGGGTATAGCTGTATATAATAAAAAAAATATGAATAGGTATACCATAAAAGTTCAAAGAGATATGAAGCCTAACTAATATCAAATATTGCTATTCTGTATAACTCTTTTTTTAATATTATACTGATCTGTTTATGATGAACTTAATTCAGTACTCACAATAAAAGTTGTACATATTTAAACTTCATTTGGCATTTCATAAAACTAAATTCTGCATAGTAATAATCTTTTCTTTTTATAGTGCAGCTAAAACAAAATCCTTGTTCAAAGTTTAAACTTCGTATTGTGCTAAGCGAGTTTAAAAGGAAGTCGCAAAGTTGCAACGCCGTGTTTTTCCAGATAGGTTTTTAATTAACCGTTAGGTAATAGAAACTTTTAAAATATTAAATTAGAAACTTTAAAAATATTTAATTAATTACTTTAAAATATTTAATTAGTTATTCATTATTAATTATTCCAAATTCAGTTTCAGTCAAATTTTACTTTGAAACAATTTTATTTTTCTACAAAAAGATCGTTAATTAAAATCAATAATGAAATAATAAATTTTAATTTTAATAATTTCAGCCAAAATAAATATTTCTTTTATAATTTTCAAATATTAAATTCAAAATTTAAACATAACGATTTTTTCATTCAAAATCTTTAACCTAACGTTCTTTCATTTTAAATCCTTTCTCTTCTCTGTGTGGCAACACCGTCACTCGCGCGCTCAACGGTTTTTGATTTGAGATAGCGTCCTTCTGGAGCGTTGCTTGCTCTCTTCCCGTAAAAACTTCGTATCGATAGGACGTATAGCTTCCACCGGTGTACTGTATTTTTGAAATCAGTACACCGGGGGGAAGGCTTGTCCTGTTTAAAATAATTTAATCTTTATACTTTTAAACTCATTTTAAACCATAGAAAATTTAGTATATAGTAAGTAATCTATTTAACAAGTATTTTTCAAGTAATGAACCATGGAGCAGTGCCGACAGTCGAAGTCCGATGAAATGAAAAGGAGCATTAGTCATCAGATCGATGTAAAGGTGGTACTCATCTAAGAAGATACTACAGAAGGGTGACACATCACTCAATCACGATTAAGGAATATTCATCTATATTCCGATCAAGAATTTCCATCTCTTTCACTTGTGCTCAGCTTCAAAAATTATTCGAGAATGTAAGTGGTAAGATCAACAAGTTATTTTAAGATCTCTCGCAGAAGCGATTAATGATGCACCACCTTATTCCCGTACGAAAAGAGAAAGTGAGGTATGCTGATTCTATTGGATTTCTCGTTTTGTGTTGATCATTTCTAAATAATGCAATAACGGCTGAACATTCCGACTGTTATAGACTCGTTGAGATGAACTATTCAATCTCCAGGAACGATTCTTTAAATGCATACATCTTGGACTCCCTAAGTGTTCCTTTCCTATTAAAAGCAGATTATGATAAATCATCCTTCTAATCAAATCCAATTCAGGTTATGTTCATTTTTGAACATATATTCTTCGTTAGAGTTCTTGAAACTTAATATGTCATTAAAGTATTGGTTATCTATCTTCGTTCAGGGATATATTGAATCAGAAATGATATTCTGTCATATGTATCTTTAAGTGCACTTAATTTCCCCCTCCCAACCCCCTTTTCTTAAATTCTTAATTTGAATAAGATATTGGTTTAAATTTAATATGTGTGTTCATTGAGTATGATATTTTTATATAATATATAGTTTAATGTGCCAAAGGATCAAGCAAATAAATATTATAAATTGAATACTTGATAAATTAATTTTCAAAATATGAAATTGGCACTTCTCCATTTTACTACAAAGCCTTTCAGATGAATGTTACATCTCTTCAGTTCAGGTGAGTACTGCTTTAAAATTATTATTTATTATCCATCATATATTTACCTTTTCTTTTTATAATGCAATGTACTTCTTTATTATTCTACCACTTAGATCATGTGCCTCTTTTCTTTTTAAATTAAATTAAATAATTCTATCTTTAAAACCACTATAATCTATTTTTTCTTCTTTTTATTTTTTTTTTTTTATTATATTACATTAACCTTTAAAGACACAGAAGGAGTATTGAGAGTTTCACTCAATGCAAACTAGTCATGAATCCCATAGAATTTATGTGAATAATTCTAATTAAATTAGTCTGTTTTCACCAATTTGATGTTCTTTGCTTTTATACTGCTATTGGCATTGCATTACAGCAATATCTATATATATATTACGCTATCATACATGGCACAGAAATCGCGATTATTTGTTAATTGTTTAATGGCAATGCCCAAATGAAATGTATCTCATTAACTATTGAACAGCATTTAATGTATCTCCATGCCTATAAGGGGAGTTACCATAGGCAGGACCCTGTTCTGTCACCAACTTGGCAATATATCACGAAATTTGGCAACCAAAATTGGTCACCAAAACTGTTGCCAACTTGGCGATATCTCTAATATTTCGCCAAATTCCCATAGACTTCCATTGTAAACCAATAAGGTTTACTTGCTTACAGAAAATCAACAAATTGAGATATTTTAATGCAACAAAAACTAATATTAGCTTAAGGGATTATATTAATTATATTTAAGGGAGTCCAAGTAAATTAAATTATGAATAAAAGTAACATGATACAATGCTTAGCATTTTTTCCCAAATTTTAAGGGAGGCCAAACTGATCACCAAGGGTGGTTAGTATCATTAAAAGTTGTTATCTAGTCTTTAACCTTCTCACCGCCATGAACTGATCTATCCATTTACTAAGCTGTAGGTTTCGCTGCAATAGAAGCATTTTTTCAATTAATATAATTCTACAGATATAATCCAATTTTTAAAGATTACGTTATGATTAATACTCTCAGGGATTATATTCTTATACATAATTAATATTTTTATATCAGGTTGAAAAATTATCTTTTTTAGCAATTTTTAAAAATTACCAAGAAAACATTACAATTTTACCATTTTGCTAGGCTGTCAGGGATTAAAAGCCGATGGTACATAGAGTACGACACCCCTGTCATTATGTATGTCCAAACCACCCGTATTTTTAAGGGTTACTATCTCGGCTAATTACTGATGATTTTTTTCGAAAATCATTATCAACAGTGCTTTTATACTTCTGCTATGAAAGGTACCTCCAGCGCACCTCAACACCTTTGCTAAGTGCCAGCAAATCGAAATTTGTATGTAACGGAAAAATGCGCTTTTCTCAAAAACTATATGGCCTAGGCTAATTGCTATAATTTTTCTGCAAGGTTTAAATTGACATCTACTACCTCTAATTTTTCATAATTTTACTTGCAGTAGATTTGGAATTAGAGGGGGGGGGGGACATACAGGGTTCCCAGCATCATGGAAAGTCAGTGAAAATCTGGAAAGTCATGGAATTTAAAAGTAGTCAGTGAAAGTCAGGGAATTTTCTAAATATATAGGAAAAGTCAGGGAATTTACAAATATTTTCTAAAAAGCCTTGGAGAAAAAATGAAAAAGACGCGAAATTCATCGAAAAAATAAAAAATGACACAAAATTCATCGAAAAACTGAAAAATGACGCGAAATTCATCAAATAGCTTCGGGAAAAAATATTGCTAATTTTGACAAAGGACTGCAAAAATAAGTAGCAAATTTCGTTATATGCCTGTTTGGTCAGGGAAAGTCATGGGATTTTTTTAGATTTGGTCATGGAAAGTCAGGGAATTTGCCAGTCATGTTTTGCTAGGAACCCTAACATATTTTTGCACTACATTTTCGACGATATCTCTGAAAATATAATAACTAAAATTAAGAGAGATGTATTTTTGAGTTCAGCATTATGAAAGCTTTTACACAATATACAATGAAAATATTTTTTTTTTTTTTTTTTTTCAAGTAACATATATAGCCCCTCTACATTTTCCATAAATATATTTGTGAATGTTTAAAAATCTGTAAATATGTGGGTCAATAGTCTTTATTATTTCCCCCAATTTGAACTTTCCATGTTCCATAGTTTACGAGAGCAAAATGGCTGTGACAGACAGGCAGACACAGGAGTGATCTTATAATGATTCCATTTTTACTTTTTATGTGCAGAACCCTAAAAATATATGTGCTCATATCCTTACTATCCTTAATCAGTCAAAATAAGAAAAGTTATTTTAGAATTATTTTCTATTGTTTTATAGTAAATTTATTGCCATTTAAAAATCTTTTTTATAAAAAGATAAGAATATCTGCATTTTTTTAAGGAAATAATTTCATAAAACTATTAATATGCCACTGTCATTTTTTTTCCTCTAAAAAATAATTTTTTTATAAAATAAATTTTTAAATAGAATTTTTGTGTGTTATTTTTATTTGAAAAAACATTTCACTCTTTACTTCATTATTATTATTATTATTATTATTATTATTATGACTTTAGTCTTTCTTATTTCAGTTCTCTTGCCTCATAATTTACGGCCCAAGTCAAAATCGCCAGTTCGACAGCATCCTATTAGGAAAAAAACATCATCTAACAAACAAAGAGTGAAATCTCAATTATATGAAAATAGTAGAATGCAGTCTGGTATTATTTTTCTTTTATTTTATTTACAGTTTTCTAAGTAAACAATTTTATAATACATATGTGTATGCTTACCATAATTTGTCATACTAGTTGTAATTTTCCAATTAAATGAAAAAGTGTCCAGGCTAGCATTCAAAACATGGACTCTGACTTAAGCTGCCACTGCTCTACCAACTGAGATATCCTGGACAAATCTGGCAGTCACAATTCACTCAAATAACCTTTTGGCAAAGACATCTGGTCTGTTATCTGAAACAGCTCAACAGAATAAATCACAGATAATGGAACTGTAAGAAAACATTTGATATGACTTCATTAATTTTATTGAAATTAATGAAGCATAATTTCTTAGCTTGTAACCAGGACACTCCAGTATAAAATCAGGACAAAATTACTTTGAAAACAGGGGGAGGGGAGGGAAATGACTTTCACACAAAATTTATACCGTAATTTCCGGCCTATAATCCGCAGCCGCAATTCTTAGCCCTTATAAAAAAAATTCAGCAGATAATACGCATCGGCATATAGTCCGCGGATTATATGCCGGACTATACGAGAATTATTCATTGTTTTCAACATTCCAAAGTGCTACTAATAAACAACCTCCCTATTTATTTAGTTGCTCTATTTAAATGATAATTGTAATAAAATAATTGAAGAAAACGTAATAATAAAATAATTAAAAGTTAAAAAATACAAATATTTTTTTTCATTGAATCTTATATTTAAAATGTTGAATGTCTTGTGAATACAGATAATTCTGTAATAATTGCTGTTTTTAAATCATCTTAAGCTTTTTAAATAACATTCTGTTTAAATTCTGCAGTGTTAACCCTCCGAGCGTCTTGCAAAAGGGTAAAATTGTAATGTTGTTTTCTTTGCATTTTGTTTTAAATGCTAAGAAAATATGATTCTTTCAACATTATAAAAAAAACTCAATTACAAATATAAATGTAATCCTTGAGAGTATTAATCATTCTTCAATGTATTTAAAATTCATTAAATCTATAGAATTACATTATCTTAAATATTGCTTGTATTGCTGTGAAACCTGGAGCGTAGTGAACGGAATAATACGCCCCAAACACTTAGAGGGTTAAATAACAGGTTTTCTCTTAGACATTATTGTAACTTTCAACGTGACATACCATCAAATACATTTTGGTTTTTAATATAAATTACAAGGTCATAATTGTGTTTCATTATCCTATCCATAGAGGGCAGCAGTAAAACCGTGAAACTACGATACGATAATGATTCATTCGATTAATGTGTGATGGGTTGCATCGTAATCAGTAAAACTGCCGTAATTTTGAGAGGAGCTATTTCATAAATGATTGAAATTACAATTTTTGGAAGGGATGAGTTGAGAGACGCTTTGTTCTTCATAGAAACATGTTGCCAAAAGGCTAAAAAAAATAAAATCATAATCGGAAGCCACTCCCACTAGCATGTAAACGTCACATGTGAACCAATCACAAGCAACTTCACGAACGGTCGATAGCAGACAGTCGTTTGATAACTGTTTACATTTTTATTTTATGATTGTCGTAGAAACTGGATGTCTGCCCTGAACTTCTGCTTTAAAAATTTCAGCAGATAATCTGCACCGGTAGATAATCCGCACTTAAAAATTTTGAGGATTTTTAACAGATAATCCGCGGATTATAGGCCGGAAATTACAGTACTTATATCCCAAACATCATCCATATACTTTAATACTACAGTTTTCTTTTCGTAAAGATCCTCTGGTCAAAGCCATAAAATTAATAATTACTAATTGAAACAAGTAATGTGTTTTTTTTTTTTTTTTAAACTTTTTTATTTAACTCACATTTGTTTTTGTACGTAAAGATGGAGATTTGCAATCGATTTTTAACCCATTTTCTGATATGCTAGAATTATACAAATTTTGTACAAAGGTGTGTTTCAATGACAATACAACATTTTAGTATTTTTACAGCTTAATTATTAATTCATTAATTTTAAGGCATTTTTCAATTAGCCGGTTACATGTGATACATTGCCAAATATTCTCTGTAACTCTTGCAATTGTATGGGAGTTGAAAAAACAATGGATTTCTATGTCCCAATAAACACTCACCAAAATATGCCAAATCACTGTGAAATTGCAACAAAGAAACATTTTAAAGACTAAAAAGTAGAAAATAATTTAAATAAAAAATGAAGAGCATAATATATTTTTTTTAAATACACTTTTATCAGTTAACTAGATAATATACCCGGCATTGCAAGGAATTTTAAGATTGTTTGTTTTGAAAAATCAATTTCAAAATTAACATATTATCATACTTGCCAACTTGCGCGGATTGGCTGTACAATGTACGGATTTTGTTCTAAGTGTACAGTTGTACAGATGAATAGCACAATTGTACGGTTTTGTGCGCAGAAAAAACAATCACGAAGAATCATGGAATAACACGAATTTCATCAAAGATCGCGTAAAAAAGGCTAATTTCTTCAAAGGATCGCGAAAAAACGCTAATTTTAAAAGCTAATTTTGTCAATGGATCGTGAAAAAAACACACATTTGTCAAAAATTGAGCGGGGAAAACACTAATTTGTTGAAGAATCGTGTAAAAAAAACGTGAATTTCGTCAAAAATCACAGGAAAATATTAAGTTCACCAAAGGATTGTGAAAAGAACATGAATTTCATCAAAGATCGCAGGGGAAAACACTTATTTCATCAAAGGATCATGAAAAACATGCGAATTTTGTCAAAGATTGCAGGAAAAAACACTAATTTCATCAAATGATTGTGAAAATATGCGAATTTCATCAAATGATTGTGAAAATATGCGAATTTCATCAAAGGATCGTGAAAAGAACACGAATTTCGTCAAAGAACACGTAAAAAAATGCTAATTTCGTCAAAGGATCACGGGGAAAAAATGCTAATTTTGTCAATGAATCACGAAAAAGACGCGAATATCGTCAAAGATCGTGGAAAAAACATGAATTTTATCAAAGATTGCGTAAGAAAACGTGAATTTTGTCAAAGATTGTGTAAGAAAAAGAATTTTGTTAAAGATCGCTTTCAAAAAACGCGCTTTTCGTCAAAGGATCGCAAAAGAAATGTTAATTTCATCAAAAGATCTAGAAAGAAATGGTAATTTCGTAAGAGGATTACGAAACAAATGTGTATTTCTTTAAAGATCACAGAAAAACGCTAATTTTGTCAAAGTTTCGCGAAAAAAACCCAGCAAATTTCGTCAAAAGATCGCAGAAAAAACATAAATTTTATCAAAGGATCGCAGAGAAAACACGAATTTTGTTAAAGGATCGCAGAAAAAACGCAAATTTCGTCATACCTCGAAAAAAACTCATAATTAGCAACAGCAGGGAATCCCCCCCCCCAATCCGTCTGATGTAAATTTTCAGAAAATCTGCTGTGAATTTTAGAATTTTTTTTTACTTAGAATTACCCTTGCAAAAAAAAATTTATGAAATCTCATGTTTTTATTTTGGAAAAAAAAGAGACTATATATGAATGTAGCATAGAAAAAGTTAAGAAATGTTACTTTTTTCATTGTATTATGTGCATATGATATGCATTTTTAAGCACGTAAAAATATATCTTAACAATTGTAAGGTTTTCAAAGTTGACATGTTGGCAGATATGTCCAAATATTCTCTGTAACTCTTGCAATTGTATGAGAGTTGAAAAAACAATGGATTTCTATGTGCCAGTAAACACTCACCAAAATATGCCATATCACTGTGAAATTGCAACAAAGAAACATTTTAAAGACTAAAAAGTAGAAAATAATTTAAATAAAAAATGAAATGCGTAATATATTTTTTTTTAAATGCGCTTTTATCAGTTAACTAGATAATATAACCGGCGTTGCACGGAATTTTAAGATGTTCGTTTTGAAAAATCAATTTCAAAATTAACATAGAATTAATCAGCTAATGTTCTTTCAAATGTAACTTTCCATATAAACAAAGCACATGTGTTGCCATTCTAAAAAAAATAACAATTGTGTGTTAATTTATGTAATTTTCACTCCTTTTTTTCATTTAATCCAGACGACAGATTACCTACTTACTTAGTAAATATAATCTGTGATCTGGATTGAGACCGACATTAAAACCTTTTGATGAAAAGTTGTTTCCGAGTATTTTATTGTTTAAATAATTTTTTCATGATTAAAGAAAAATGGCAAGTACAAAAATTTTATGAATTTTATTTTTAAAAAATCTGAAATCTTTTTTTCAGTTCTTCACTAAGAATGAGCTTTAGGGACTTAAACCTTTGTGAAAATTCTAATATACATGCATTGCATATGCACACATATATATATATATATATATGGAATAGATTTTAAAAGGGCGAAAACAAATTCGGAGAACCTCAAAATTTTTAAATATGCCAATATTTCCATAAACGGGTTTTTATCATGCTTCAATACGTTTTTTCAAACTCATATGACGTTATATATTCACCTCCTGACATCCATTATATTTCCAATATGACGTAATATTCACTTTTTTTTTTTTTTTTTCGAAAAACTACTTATTTCATTTTCATTTTTCATGTGAAAATCTTGCAATAGAAAAGTTATGGCCTAATATTAACTTTTTTTTTTTAATTCGTCAAACTATTTATTTCATTTTTTACGTGGAAATGTTGCAATAGAAAAATAATTGTTATGGTAAGAATTTTATTGTGGATTTTTAATTGTTGGCAACCGCTATAACGATAATTTTTTTAATTTGATAGGAAATTCCTGTTAAATTGCTGATTTTTTATTAATTAAAAATTAACTATAAATTATTTCGATTCCGGATTACTTTAGTTGCGTCAGCTGTATTTTAATTCACATGTACGTAACATTTCACAATTCTGGCTTCCAAACTGTGGATTTGCATAGAATTACATACAGACAGACAAATTTTCAATTTTATACACTAGATAGTTTAATAATCAGTTAAACTATTTAATTAATTTATGATTATACATTGAGGCATCAATATAAAAATCCTAAAAAGATAGTTTGAATAATATTTCATTTTTATCCCTGGTGCCCCATCTTAGAAAAAAAAAAAAAAAAGAACAAAAATTATGTAATTTTTTTTTATATAAATTCATTTGCTAGTGCTTTCTACAAAGCATTAAAAAAATCAGTAAATTTTTCTTAATCGAGTTTGGTGCCCATGTCAAATTAATGTATTGTCTAATTGTATTGTAAACTGTCCAATTTAGATAGCAATTTATTTACAACTTCATTAGAAAAAATATTTTCTGGTCTTGGTTTTGTTCAGTTTAAACTGTGTAACAAGTTAAGGAATGACAAAGCAGCCTAACTTATGTTTAAAATTTTTAATAAAAAAAATTATTTTGTATTTAAAATTTTGTTCTAAAAAACCTAACATTTTCTTGGTACTGAATCCTATACAATAAAACCTCTGAATTACGAACACCTCGGGAACAAAAAATTTATCCGCTATTGAGAATTAGAAATGTACAGATATATAGGAGCTGGCGATCAAAAAAGTATTCGCTATTAGGGAGTGTTCGTTAATATAGGCTTTACTGTAGTTCATTTTCTAATGAATGTAAAAAGCAAATTGTTTAACTTTTTCAGAAAATTGTTTCTCTTTCTAATTAGTTGATCTTCAGTTTAAAGAAATATACTTAGATTATTATTTTATTAAGTTTCCATGTTAAGTGCGGTATTTTTTTGTTTGTAATTTATATTAAGTTTGAAAATATTTATAATCAGCAGTAAATTTACTATTTTGAAAATATTGTGTATATATACAGGGATCTGTCCACGGTGAAAACTGAATCCGTTAACGGACTCTTCACAAAAATTGATGATAGTAAAGCGGACTCTTTACAAAAATAAATTTCGGAAAAACAGCCCTTTCACAAACAAAAATGGAAATTTTTTTTTAGAATGGTAGATACACACTGTGCAAGATCTCAATCTATGAACTGATTTCAGTTTTGGAAAATTTTTTGAGTGATCGTAAATTATACTTTATATACATAAATAGCACTTTTGCTTGCAAAATACTTTTAATCTATACATGTCATAATCATATGTATATATATTATATATATAATGATTATTGTATTATTTATTCTAATCTGAACATTCTGTCTAAAAAATATATTAGTTTATTTCTGCAAAATTCAAATATCTCCAATTTTGGGAGACTAGCAGTAAATGGGTTAACTAATATTTTGTGAAATTACTTTTTTCACAAAAATAATAATTAAATTCACAAAAATAGGACCTTGGAAAAAAAACCTGGACAAACCCCTGATATAAAAAATATTGGATTATATCAAATATTGGATATTTGTGGAAATATCACATTTACAATTCATGGAATAATAATAATAGCATATAAACAATTTTTTTTATTTTACACATGTACAAAATATTCATGCTTGTATGTATGTACTATACTAGGGGGCTCTGTCCCATACAAACTACGCTTGCCAACCCCCTTCCATCCAATACATACTCTAAAAACACTCTAATTCGGTCTGCTTTAAAATGATTATGGAAGATTGAATTATAATTAAATGACCAGTGGTGATCTCCTGTAAACAAGTTTCCATTAATTTCCTTTGACTGGGGGATTTTAAAGCCAAATCAACTGCTGTTGAGACATCTAATGACTGTTTTCCCGATTAATTAAATAAGATTAATTAAACATTGAAAATAAGATTGTATAAAATGGCTAAGTAAACAATGTCGCTGCCTCCTGGAATTTTATAACCATAAAAGACAATTGTTTTAAATAAGACATTTTACATGAATTGTTTTAAATATGATTTGATTTTCACCAAAGTTTTGTTTTTCTTTTTATTAGCCATGTAAAAATAAATTTTTTAATAGTTAAAAAGACCATCTTCAACTATGAAATAAATCTCTCATGTAAATAAATTTTTAAATTCAAACTGTCATTATTATTATTTGAGTATTTTAAATATAAAGTAATTTTTCCTATTTACTGTTTTTAACCTGTTCGCGACGGTGCGCGCATTCAGAACTGCGCATCTGAGGACGGAGCGGGAAAATTTTATTTCATCTTCTGGGCCGAAGAATTTTGCGAAACTAAGCCTAACTCTTGTGAAGAGTTCTTCAAAAAATTATAAAAGATTCATTTTTCCACGTAACATTTTGAAATGCACAAAAATTTGAAATATTTTCTCGGATATTTTAATGTAAAAAAATGGCTTTTTAAACAAATATAATGCAAGTTTTAAACATGTTTTTCAGTTTAAAAAATAATATTATATGATTACAAAACACTTACGTTCCTTTAATACAGCAACATATGAAATGTTTTGCTCAAATAAAGGATAGTTTTGTCTTAAAAAAAAAAAATAATAGATTTGTTTCTAAATAATTGTTAACACATTCCGTAAATAAGGCAAGTATTTTTAAAAAGCTGATTTATTCACAAAAAAAAAAAAAAATAATTAAATAAAACTTGCAAGCAACTTCTGCATGCATCTTTTTAATACTCATTACACAGACAGACATAAAAATAGTTTGAAAACTTTTAATTTAATTTAAAATATTTGTAAAAATTCAAAATTTACATGTAAATATATAATCAATCATAAAATGTCTATAAAATAAAAAATATTGAATATAAATAATAAGTAAAATAGAATTATACTTTAAATTTTTAAAATAAAGATTTCTAAAAGTTGTCGATGGTAAAAATATTTTTGAAAATAAAAGAAATAATACATATAGTAACGTATAATAAAACGAAATATCAAAAAAAGAATGTTTGATAATAATGAGTAAACTTGAATAACTTAAAATACATTCTTCCAAAAATTTCTTTATGTTAAAATATCTTTATAAACATCTTTTAATATATTATATACATATATATATTTAAACATATAAATAAATTTATGAGGTTAAAAGTATTGAATAATATTTTTTAATAATTTCTAAAACTGAATAATAGTTTTAAATATATACTGATGAAAAATACCGTTAATGTTAAAAATATTTTATAAAATGGAAATATTAACGAAATCAAATAAATGTATTTAATTATAAGGGGCAAACTGACTATTAATTGAAACTATTAACTTTAAAATCTGCGAACATTTATCAAAATGTCAGAGTTCATTATTGAGTTAGAATCACACCACCCTCTTAAATTTTACTTTCTGAAAATACATAAATTTCATACATTTTCTTCTCTTTTACTAAGTGTTTTTCACTATCTCACCGATTTTTTATATATTCAGTCAAATACTTGCGTTTTTAGACATTTTAAGGAGTTTGTAAAATAAGATACTTAAATGTAGATAATTTAAGACGGAATTATTTGAAACGGTATGCATAATTATTGAAGGAAAAGAAAAAGAAGAGCGCACAAAAGATTTTTTGACTTGACGGTGCCGAAAATATTTTGAACAAGCATCCACGAATATTTAAACTGCGTAGCAGCCCTTGTTGAAACAAAATAAAAATATAAATAGGCCTCCCGCTTTCCTCCTAAATGAACGAAAGTCCGAAACTATTAATCACCACGATGTACAAATAAATTATTTCCAATCGAGATAAAAGTAGAAAAGAAGTAATTGAAAATGAATTTTTTTCATTGAAGCCATTTTTGGAAAAAAAATTAAATTGACATGGATTAAAAATGTATTAATAGATTCCATTTGCTTTCCTAGACAGAAGGAAATATGTTCTTCCCAAATGTATATTCAAATTTGATTACGAAATTTTCTTCTGAGTTAAACGTTCTGGAATAAAACGTTCCAACCATGTGGCACGAATACCGGTCGCTTGGGATGTGAGTGCCAAATGATGTACATAAATTACCCTCTTCTGTCTTGCCACTGTCTGGGAATTTCCCTCTACATTATACTTTTACATAACAATATATATCTATCTCCTCTATATTCACTTTTATTAAATAATACATTTCATATCTTTATTAATTTAAACGTCACTCTACTTACCTTAAATTAACTTCTGTTATCATCCCTTTAATTTATTCACTCTGTTTACATTTTCGTACTTTCTGTTTTTCATCCACCTGTTTCTCCCACGCATTCAACGGCACGTAGCTCTTTCATTTGGCGTATGGTTTCACGGTCGCCACTAGATGGCGTCTTTCGTTTGTCATATGGTTTCACAGTCGCCACTAAATGGCGTCTTTCATTTGAGCCTACGGCACATCGGATGTACGACACTTCGTCATGATGTCATCACTCTGGATTCATCGTTAGCTGCCCATTGAATTGCGTTATGAGTTATTATTCATTCTCCCTGTTTGTATAAATATGAATGTTTCCTTTGCTTACTTGCTTCGTCCTCGACCTTGTTCCTTCTTCTCCGATTCTCAGTCACTAACAGCTGGTTGTCCTTGGATTGTTGAAATGGCATTTGACTTGAAACCGAGAGTTCTGCATATCTTTATAAGCTAAATCATTTGTGTTTTTCGCCCAATGTTTATCGCTACATTCTTCATGGAAATGTCATCAGTTATCAAGAAGTTTCCCATCAATTTAATCTTATTTTATGGAAGTACTAGCAGCCTTCGCCCGCTACGCTGGTCGGTTTTTCAAAAAAATCTTGAATGAAACAAAATATATCTGTAAATTTGATCATGCGTTTTAAAGCAATATGGCCATTTTCCTGGTGTATCCAACCGAATTGCTGAAAGCAATATGAATTTCATTACGCTACTATATATTTTACTGAGTCATACAAAATTTAGACTGTTAAGACCAATTTCTTTAGTGTATCTGTTAGTGTAGGATTCGGTAAAGAACAATAGAACAATATGTAATATACTAAAAGCGTTCATGAAAAATTATCAATGCAAGTCTCATCAGAATCTGTTAATTGGACTTATTGAAAAGGCTGATCGTTCATAATAATTGGGTTCGCCTGATTCTAGAACTTTCATGTATTATTCTACAATCAAGCAACCTAACAACCAAGCAACACTAAGCAAATGATATGTGCTTTATACAAAAACATTCACTGAAAAATTAACTAACCGATCAAGTTCCATCGAAATCCACTTAGCAGAATCTTTTAAACTGGAAAATGTACCAAAACCGTCCCTAAAAATGATCTAATTAACAGTTTAAGTCCCATAAAAAAACATTAAGCGGAACCTTTAAAAAAAGCAAATCTTTCAAAATTGGGTTCATCTGATTTAGAACTTTCCGCATAATTATTTAACTAAGCAACGTAGAACGCTATATTTTATACTAACATCTTTTCTAAAAAATTATCTAACTAACAATGTAAGTCCCATCAAAATCTTTTCAGCAGAACTCAAGATTTAAGCGGCCGGAATGAAATTTCTCTTTGCATTATATATAGAGAGAGGTAGTTAAATATAAATTTCATAATTGCATTTACCCCTGATTATAGAACTCTCTGAGAGGTAGGGGTAGGTATATACCGCATCACTTCTGAATTTAAGGAACTCAGCTCAACTTCCATAACTATAGCATATATACTCTCTAGTAGTATATCCTCTCTCTGTAGCGTATATCTTTAAAATTTTCTTTACTGTACCACTGAGAACTTTTTCCGATAGCTCCATAACTAAACAACACAGCAGAATGATATGATAAATATTGAAAAAATCACTGAAATATCATCTAACTTGCTGTGCATTTAATTAGTTGACTTGAAATCTTTCATAATCGAGTTTAGAACTCCCATAGCAACTTAGAATGATGATTTTTACATTAAACCATCTATAAACCAAATTTACTATTTAACAGTTAAGTTCTACAAAATTCTGTTCAGTAGAATCTGAGTTATAGTCATATTTACATAATTTATTGCTCATTAAACCTTTTTTCTTTACATTTGACATAAAATCAGTAACTGTTTTGGTATATCTCTGTTATGCCAACACCATTCTCGCCAAGCGTAATAATTGGCATAAAAATGAAATGATACATTAGGGGGGAAAAATTCAATTTTGCTAATGTTTATAGCGCATAAAATATTTCGACTTATTGAAAACTTTAATAAAAAAGCAATTTAACAAATTACAACGACCATTTGGAAAATGATTTTTTCAGAGACTAAAATTTAATACATAAAAAATCGCACGTAGATGATCGTACATTACGTACGCCATGAATTAAACATTAATAGTGTTATTATACTTAAAAATTGCAAGCGACAAAAATTGCCTGCAACTCGTCAGATATCCTGAAACTTACGTATTATCCACCTGAAACTTACGTATTATCCAAGCATTTCGTTGGCTGTTCCGGAAAAGGCTTTTAAATCGCCAGATTTCCAAGAAATCTGACGACCCATTTTAAATGAAATTTCATTCTTAAACTTCTAAACATCCCACACTATTACTTTTTACACCGCCGTATAGAGAAAAAAATGTATTTTTAAATGCAAGTTGTTTGAAAGCTGTATCTCAATTTGTTTCTGAGTTATTAATGTTTTTTGGTAGTTTTTATTACTTTTTTGTCATAGTGGCAACAGAAGTATCCATCTCTGTTGAAAGTAAAGGGAAAATACATATTACCGTAAAGACCAATCAGAAAATGAATAAAATGCGGTTTCATCCAATAAAACGCTTCAGATACGTTTTTCATTTCCTACCCCCACAGAGAACAATAACCATTTTTCCAAATGGTTAAAAAATTGTTGATAAAAAATGAGCATTTAAAACTTATAACTTCTGAAAATTACAGACTTTGACCTACCATTTTTTTTTTTAATCAATAAAAATAATGGTACTACTTGGTTATACCGTCGACCAAAAATCTATTGCCAAACTATAAGATTAAATGCCAATAATGCTTGATCGTAAATTTCACATTCACTTAACTTTAAGCAAGTTACACGTATTTACGTCATCAAGTGATTTTTATTTCGACGTTTTAAATGTATTTTTATTAATGTTATATTAATTTATTTGTTTCGTTATTTAAAATAAAAATTATGTCTATTTGTATAATTTGGCGAAATTGGTCGACGGGTACCAAAATAAATATTTAAAATGTAAGAATAAATAAATATATTTGCAAGTAATAAATTATAGTCAATTTAAACTGCAGCCTTGAAATTGTAAATGTCTTTTGCTACTGAAGCATGGCGTACGTAATACGTATGTCTGACATTGCAGTAAACATTTCAATTTTTCAATGAAGACATTCATGCTTTTTTGAACAAAACATTTTTATATGTATAATTCCTAACTTCTGAAATAATTTTATTGTAGCTTCCTCATCATCAGTTAACTGCGAAATGGTAAAATCTATATCAGTATCAGTAATAAATATTTTCTATTCAAAAAATAACATATTAAAAAGTTTTGCGAGATTATGATGGAATAAAATAAATTCCATCATTAATAATTCCTGCATAAAAATATTCACGTTCAATAATTATCAAATGTTAATGTGTGGCACGGTTTGCAATAAAAATCGTTTGCACGATTAGGGTTGAAATAAATGGCGCGATACCATACGTTTTGGCGTGGTATCGCGACGAAAATTAGAACGAAAAAGTACCACAGTTTTTTTTTTATTATTATTATTATTTATTTAGTTTTAGTTTTTGAGGAGTTTGAATTTTTTTTTCTAATTAACAAAGTTGTTTTTATTTAACCGAAAGGATTGGTTAAAAAATTATTCAATTTGAATTTTTTTCCTTGCTATAGTAACAGAATGAAAAGAATGAGTTTTTAGAAATTATCACTTGAAAAATTCAGGTTTTGGTGCCAAAGATAGTGCCAAATTAGAAAAATATGATATATCTCTCGAACTATTGGGCTTAAAAGAATTTAGTTAGTACCATTCGATTCAGCATACAAAAATACACCAAAATATGGTATCAGTTGAAAAATAACTATAAAATCAGATTTTTAAGGAATTTTTTTTAAGTTCGTTCTCTTTTTTACCCCCCTTAGGGGTGGAGTTTTGGAAAATCCTTTCTTAGCGGCACTCTATATCATAAGAAGTATTTTTACCCCGATTTTCAAGATTTTAGGTTCAGTAGTTTTGGCTGCGCAATGATTAATACAAAATACAGACTTTCTTTTATATATATAGATTTAACTCAGCATGATTCAAACAGTTTATGCAGTATATGGGACTTTACATATTGGCAGTCACTCTCTGATGCAGTACTTCATCTCTTTAATATCATTGAGTTTGTTAGATCACTTTTAATCTTTTTACTATTAAATATATTTATGACTTACTGAATGCATGCATATAAAGTTAACTTATATATTGTTTTTATCTTTTGCTCAATAAACGTTAGATTGTTTTTACATTTATCTTGTAGTTATTTCGCCACCATATCTTTTATTCTTCCTTAGCTATTTAATATACACAGGTTTGGGGTTATCAGCTTAAGTTTCCATTGGGCATTTTCAACTCACTCTGCTAAAACTAATACCTATTTAAATCTAATCCCGTCACCAAAAACGCCGGCACGTATACCCGTCGCGTGGGATGAAAGTGCAAACGAGGCCGGCACGAATACCGGTCGCTCGTCCCGAATGGGTTAACACGCGATCACTTATTATCTTAAAGTTTTTTGTGCCTTTTTAATAGTCATGCATAAATGCAATTTTTAATTGAAAGGAAATATTATTTGCACTATTTTACAATTTGGCAGTGATTTAAAAATAATCCTTTTCGTAAAATCAAATAAATCTATTGAAATGATGAAATTTTCAATAAAAATTTTAAAAAAAAAGTTTAAAAAATTAGTCAGATGAAAAAAATATTTGCACACTGCAACACTGCAAGATTGTCAAGCATGTCCCTGGAGAAAATGGTTAAAATGCTATGCATAATTTTTGTTCTTATAAAAAAATTTTAACGGAACTATTTTATCCGACTTCAACATTAAATAGCTTTTAAAATAATTCTTCAATTAAAAGAAAAATTGTCCTTCAACGTGTTTATCTATCATTTCTCTATAAAACTGCCAATTTTCATATTTTTATGTGCAATAGTTTTCTAAATATTAGCTTAGTCATTTGTGGTGGTGACAGCATTAGTTACTTTTTTTAGAATAGAGAGGTATATGTTAATTACACTGATCTGGCTTTTTATATTTCTGTTTTAGAAAGAGAAAAAAAAAACTTTTAATGTATTCTCTTTATGTATTTTTTAGAAGGTAATGTGCAAAATGGTGAAGCATCTGCTACTATTCAATCTATGTTGAAAGAGTTTCCAGGCTTTCAGTTTCCTGAGAATATCCTAGAACTGCTGAAAAAGCATTATTATCAGCATATAAGTTCAATACACAAACAACTCAAAAACACTCTTTTGAAGAAACCCACTACTGTTAAACAGGTTAGTTACTGTTAAACAGGTTAGTTAACTTTAATTTATATATTTTCAAAAGTTAAAAAGAAATCAAGTCGGTTTTGCTGGAGAAAAGTTGTTTTTGTTTTCTTTTTGAAAAATATATTTTTTAAATGTCTAATGCTTGATATTTTATTTATTTATTTTCTATTTAGAATAATTATATTTAATTGCAACATAATTATGAGTGTCTACTTTTCTAGTTTCTTAGTTCTTAAATGGCTTTTGTACTAAAGTTTAAAATCTTTAAAACTTAATTATTTTAAACTTTTTCGACTCTATTTTTTACTTTATAGTGAATAAATAATCAGTCCTAAATTTCACTAACAATTTATTCCATCACATTCATTTCATTAAAATTTCATCTGAATTTCACCCTCTCAAACTTTTGATTCCCTGTTTTCCTCTCCCCACCCTCCACAGTACTCAAAGTTTAAAGACTTTTTAAAACTATATTATTAAAAAAATTCTGCTCTTTTTGTCATTTATTGTCGCAATAAATAATTGATCATGAAGGTTTCTCTTCCCGCCCGAAATTGGCATTTTCCATTTGCTAACACCCCCCCCCCCCCTCCACACACACACACTTAAAGAGCACACAGAATTTAAAGTCTTTAAAACTCCTTACTTTTTTCTTTCTTTCTTTTTTTTTACTTATTTATAAATTTTTAGTAAGGTAAATAATTAAAATAAGCATCTAATAAACTCCCTCCCCTCAAAAAAAAATGTAAAAAAAAATCTTCTTCCCCTTGTGCCCCCTCAGCTCATAAGGTTTAAAACCTTAAAAATCATTGCTTTTTTAAAAACTTTTTCTCCTCTATCTGTTACTTTATTGAACAATAAATAACCGATCGTACAATTTTACTCCTCCTCCACCCCCCCACTGACCTTGACGTTTCCCCTTCCTTACCAAGCATGCAAAATTTAAAGTCTTTTAAACTGTTTAATTTTCATTTTTTGCACTATTTGTAAATCTTTAGTAAGGTAAATTATCAGTCATCTGTTAAACTCTCCCCTCCCAGAATAATAATAAAAAAATTATGCTTCCCCCTTGCCCTCCCCCAAATCACAAAATTAAAAATCTTTAAAAGTCTTCGGGGTTTTTTTATTCTTTTTTTTTTCTGACTAGTTTTGATGTAAATCGCCCAGCAAGTGGCACTGCTATGCTGCATTTTTCACAATTTTTGCAATAGCTCTATCTCAAGAACTAATGCATGGATTTTCATCAATCTTGAGATCCAGTTAGTCCTTGATCTGAATTGGTGCTGATTACGTTCTGGTGTAAACTGCCCAACAGGTAGCAAAATGAACAATAGTCATATCTCAAGAACTAAGGCATGGAATTTCATATCTTTAGAATCCTCATGATGGACATAGATTGATATTTAATTTTGACACTCTGATATATAATTTTGGAGTATTAATATGTATTAGATAGAAGAAAGTTTTGTAATTGGCACATCCGACTAGTTTTTCTTCTGCTGTGTTTGTTACTTTAAAATTTTCTAAATTTCTACTGCCACATGCTGAAATCCCCCCCCCCCCCCTCTGCCTGGCCATTTGAATGTTTAAAACTTGTATTTACAAAAAAAAAAAAAAAAACCATGTATTAAAAATGCATATTATAATTTATTAGTTTATTTAATTTGTAGGTCCTTGCATTTTTTGATTTTGGTCCTTGAAAATCCTTAAAAGTCATTGATTTTTATTTAAAGAAATGTGTACGAACCCTGCCAAAGCTTCTTATTTATGATTTCCCATACTTCTTTTAGGATATAATTTCTGTGAAGAACTATTTTCATATTTAATTTTACTCAAACTTTAGACATTTTGATATGAACTTTTTATCATGCTGCATTTATCTTACAAGGAGAGAGCCAACCTTGTTAATCACAGATTTTGATTATTTTAATATATGTTGTAAGGTAGAGGCCCCTTAGTGTCAGGTTCAACGGATTTTATCCAATGCTCCTGAATTCTTGAGAAACCGGGGGGTCTAATATTAGTACACAACTTAAATACTTACTTTGCAACAACAATGATAGGTTAGTCGTAGCTCAGTTGGTATGAAGTTTACCGGCTGATTCGCGGGTCCGGATTTGATACCTGAATGCGCTACATATGTTTTTCTCATTTTTTTGTTTTATAAATTTACTTGTAAGTATAACTTAATAATCTCATTGTCAATTAAAATTTTTAATATTGTATATCAATTTTAATTTTAACCTATTTAATTTTTTACTTTTAACTAAATAGTTGTAATAAAGCATCATAAAACTGTTAACTTTTTTTTTTTTTTTTTTATTGCTTTTAAAATGTATTTCATATATTCTTTATCGATGCAATGATATTGAGCAATTGTGTCAGTTCGTGATTTTAAAGAAACATCATTTACGCATTGCTTTAACAAAGGAAATCAATGCGATAATACTATTATTCTGTTTTTAAAGTAACAAGCGTAATTATATTAAAAATTAGCATCAGAATTAAATTACAACCGATTTTTTGCATATTAAAGATTTTTAAATTTGTAATAAGTATGCTTGCGCTTTCAATTATTTTGCTTTCCCCATTATCTTCTTTCTGCTTTTATTTTTATTTTATTTGGATATTCCTTTTTTTTTTTATCATAACTAGATGGCACCACAACAGAATTTGTCACGATTTTGAAATTTTTATCATTCAATAATAGATCCAATTTCTTTATAAACCTCTTTAATGGATGAGAAATAATAGCTTACAAATAAGAAATGATAAATTTAAGTTTGTTAACATTATAATTAATGTATGATGCTAAAATTTTTAATTGAAATTATTAAATTATAATTACAACTATATTTATAAAATAAAAAATGAGAAAAACAAATGTAGCGCATTCAGGTATCGAACCCGGGCCCTCGGATCAGCCGGCAAACGCCATGCCATCTGAGCTACGACTAACCTGTCATTTTAGTTGCGAAGTAAGTATTTAAGTTGTGTACTAATATTAAACCCCCCGGTTTTTCAAGAACTAAGCGGCATTGGATAAAATCTGTTGAACCTGACACCAAGGGTTGTCTGCCCTACAACATATATTAAAATAATCAAAATCTGTGATTAACAAGGTTGGCCCTCTCCTTGTTAGATATAAATTTTATGTGGTCTATCTTGAAATGCACCTTAAATATTAGTTTAAATGAGCTGAAGGACTCTGTCAGTATTTAAAAACATATTTTTCAGATTGTGTGAAAATGTGGCTATAATTATTTAAGTAAGGTTATCAGTTGTAAATTTCCAAATGGGTGAAAAAAAGTTCAGGCCAGGAATCGAACCAGGGATGTTTTGGCTGAAGTTGCCAATGCTCTACCGACTGAGCCATCTCAGACAAATCTGGAGGATTAATTCACCCAGCTAATCTTTAACGTTCACAGAATCTGGTCTGATATCTGAATCAGCTCAACAGAATAAAACGTCGTTTTTTTTATGAAACTGCAGTAAATGCTGCATGCGTAATTACATTAGATTAATTTATTAATCTAATTCTGATTATTAATTGATTCTGTGATCGTTAAAGATTAGCTGGGTGAATTAGTCCTCCAGATTCATCTGGGGTGGCTCAATCAGTAGAGCATTGGCAGCCTTAGCCAAGGCATCCCTGGTTCGAATCTCGGCCTGGACTTTTTTTACCCATTTGGAAATTTACAACTGATATAATTTATTTACCCATTGAATAATTGTGTTAAAAATTAATCTAAGTAAGGTTACTTAAGATAAAGCAATTATATATCAGTAAGAGCGACAATGCTCATCTAGACATCCATAAATATGTTGTTACTTCACTAGTATTTGTAGTTATTTTATTTACTAGTATTCTTGAAATTGACTTATATGAATTTTTGTCTTTAATCTAAAGTTTGATGATAATTTTGCATAAGTGCTTATAATTTGACATCCAATATACATTTACAAATTTTTAATAATTGTATTGTTAATTATTGATTAATATTGGAAGTGTAAAAAATAATAATGTTAAAAGCACCAAAAATTTAAAATTTTAAGCATACCGGTTTTAGTAGCATATAGCATACCTTCCTCAGTGCTAAGGATGGCAGAAATTTGCTCACGTATATAGGAGAGATGGGGATTCAAGTTACAGGTTTATTGACCAATAGGAAAACAGAGAATTGCAGGACCAATAAACCTTTAACTTGAATCCACATCTCTCCTATATATGTGAGCAAATTTTGAGGATGGTACACTATATGCTACCAAAACCAGTATGCTTAAAATTTATTTTTGGTGCTTTTAACGTTGTTATTTTTTACACTTCTATTATTTTGCCCCAAGCTCCTTCTTGATAATTATTGATTAATATTGTAAAAGAAATTTAATCGAAATATGTATGTGTAATATGTTTATTATTCTTTTAGTAAATATCATAAAAAAAAAACAAGAAATAATAATAAAAAAATATTTTTCAATTTCTGTCTAAATAGTTCATAGTCAATTCTGTCTAAATTTCTCTTTAATGTTAACTGGTACAGTTTTCAATAAGTAAATCATTAAATAATTCTTTTTTTTTTTTTCTCTGTTTTTTGTGTGTGTGCATGGTGTTGCTATTAACCCCTTAATCGTTAAGGTTTCCATTTCACGTGCAATTTGCCCATGAATGTATCAGGCACGATGATTAAGGGTTTAAACTAAGTTAGGTTCAATTTTAACAATTAGATGCCCCCTTATGATAAAATAAGCCACATGAAATTATAGAACACTTTTTATGGATTGAAATGATATATATATATATTTTTTTTTTTTTTCTTGCATCAATTTAAAATGAACTTACAGCATTTTTTCAGTTTTCCTTTTGCACACTATTAATCCATATTAAAACTAATATGTTGCAGCAAATTGAAATCACAAATGTTAGTGTGTGTTCCAGTTAGTTACATTATATTTTTCAGTTATTTATTGTGAATAGTTTTATAGTTTCAGTTATTTATTGTTGCTGGTCTTTAAAAATAAATATAAAATAAATTTTAGAATTTTAAGAAAGGTTATAAAAAAAGCCCCCTTTCTTTGCCTGAGAGTTTTGTTTTTTAATTAATTTAATAATTTAAAATTTATTTATAAATAATGTGTTTTATAGTTGTGATTCATAATTTCATTCACATAGTTGTTTAAAGAAGAGCATTTCCTTTGAAATTATAATTTTAAAAGTAAAAAAGAAGGAAAGAAAACTGGTAATATTCAAAATCTTCCTCCATTGCTGTTTAAAATTAATAAAAATATTCCCTTTCACTACTAAAAGAAAATATGTAATAAAAAGGCAGAAGTATCATCATTAAAATAAAATATCTTATTTTATCATTTAAATATGCATTTTAATTATTAAAACAATGTTAAGAAAAAAATTTGTACAGCCTTTTGTTGCTTTATAATTCAGTATGTAAAATATAGTGTTCTATATTAATAATTTTGTGGCGTTCTTAAATCTTAAGCTATATTACATATCAAGAAGCAGTTTATATGTAGTTTAATATAATTTCCAGGTTAATAATTAATTATATTTCTTTTAGACTGAAAAAGCTGTGGAAGAAGAAGCTAAACTGTCTAAAATTTTAACAAAAGATTTACAGGAAAAAGACCATTTGGTAGTTATTTTTGGATATAGATATAGATTTGTACATCTTATATATTATATTTTGTTATAAATAAATATTAAATTTTGAAACAATTTATAAAAAGAATAAAAAAGAGAGAGAGTGAGAAAAGGGAGAGTGAGAGATATAAGGAAGTCTCATATTTGTTTATTTGAAGGTCTTATTAATTGCTTTTTCATAGTATATAGAATAGATTCATGAAAGGGGGATTGTACTTCTTTCCAATATATCAAAAAGAGAAAACCAACATTATGAGACACAAATATAAATAAGTTAAAATGCATATAGCTATTTCGAAGTCTCTAAGGCTTCATCATCAGTGCTTAAAAATAAAATTAAATTAAAACTGTGGATTAAAAGGCGGGGGGGAGAGCCAGAGAGTCGTACCTCACATCTCGATTATCAACAGCGAAATGAATTCACTGTTGACAACCAATTGTGGAGTCAATCTCACGCACACACAGAGAGACCAATCAAAATCGCCGATGCTCCGGGAGAGTTCAAACAAAGAGGAGAAAAACGGGAGGGAGGGAGAAGAATTAAAGAAATTCCAAACATATCTTTGAAAAATTGGGGCTGCTGGACAAAACCCCCAATTTCCAGCATCCCTAATTTTTCAAAGATATGGTTGGAATTTCTTTAATTCTTCTTCCCTCGCCCCCCCCCCCCCTTTTTTTTTATCCTCTTTGTTTGAACTCCCAAAACATCGACGATTTTGATTGGTCTCTCTGTGTGCATGTGAGATCGACTCTGCAGTTGGTTGTCAATAGTGAATTTCATTTCGCTGTTGACGGTCAAGATGTGAGGTACGCCTCTCTGGCTCTCTATCTCCCCCCTCCCCCCTTTTAATCCACATTTTTTTTTTTTTTTTATTTTTAAGTACTGATGATAAAGCCTTAGAGGCTTCGAAATAGCTATATGCGTTTTAACTTATTTATATTTGTATCTCATAACGTTGGTTTTCTCTTTTTGATAAAGAATAGATTTATTCATCACATTTATTTTTTTATAAATGATTTATAAAACTTAGATGTTGAAAAATAAAATAAACATAAGTAAAATTAACATAAGTAAAATAAAATAAACATAAGTCAATTTAATACTATCTTGCAAACATTCAACTAAACTTCCGTAACATGTGAGTTAAGTTGACCCAGGTTATACGCATTACTAACCAGAAAATTTATTTGATGTATCATTATATATTTAAAATCATGTTTCTCTGTGAAATCCATTTGATTTAATTTCTTTAGTAAATTTCTGGTTCGAAACATGTTTAACCCGGGTCAATTTAACTCATATTTTATGGAAGTTTAAGGGAAAGTTGGCAAGTATGCACTATATATATATTTATATTTGATATATACTAAATAATCTATGTAATTGGGTTTTCTCAAAGCTGTGTTATATATATAGATAGATATATATTTTACTAAAACATTTTAAAAGTAAACATATTTTCTTTTATCTTTTATTTATTTATTTTTTCTACATAATATAGAAAATATTTTTATATTGTTTTGTCATTACAGCATTTTTCAAACCTTTATTTTGATTAGTATGTTTCTAAAAGAATATAAGTGGAGCTGGTGTGAAACAGTAAGAACTAAAATATCTTCTTAAAACACCATTAAAATTTTTTTAATGTGCTGGACCTTTTGAAAGAACTTAATCTTTCTTCGTTAGGCATGAAGAAGGCGCGTTTCTACTACTATGAAAACAGCAGCAAGACTGAAATGAAAGATAAGGGAAAGGAAACAAGTTGAAGAAACAGCCAATAAGAAAGTAGAAATCAACAACCAATAGGAAAACAGAAAACAACGGCCAATCACAAAAGGCATAACCCAAACAAAAGAACACACAGTAGAAGGGAAATTAAGCAGCAAATTGGAAAATAAATAAATAAAATAAATTTAAAAATAAATTATAATAAAAGGAAAATACACACATATATAAAATATATGGGAGAAAAAAAAGCTGCTTGGAAAAACCTTTTCAGTCCTACCATATAATATATTTTTTGTATTAATTAATATTAGTTTTTTTTTTTTTTTCATGTGTTCTCATATATTTTATATACAGGGTGTCTACAAATTAGTTGGGCAAAAAGAATGATTTGTTGAATGCAGTTGACAGGATAAAACCTTTAAAGAACATATTGTTGTAAGATTAAAAAAAATAGTTCCAGTTTACCATTATCAGAAATGTTCAATGGAACTTCCTTTTGTGACTCTGCAAATGTCCCATCGGTAAATCATTTCTTGCCACAGATTTGTCAGTATGTTTCCGTTGATCAAATAAATTGCATGCAGTGCAGATTCTTGATTTTAGTTTGGGAATAGATGCAGGAAGTGGCGGCTTGTACACGTGATCCTTTACAAAACCCCATACACTGAAATCAAGTGCTGAAAGATCTTGTGATTGTGGTGGCCATTGAATAACACCTCCGCTCGCTAAGCGATAGGGTCAGTTATGACACCTAACTATTCGGCAATATTACTACTAGTCTGACTTTTATCTAGTTAATTTCATTTAATATTTCGGAAGTTCTTAACTTACAAAATTGCCCAACTAATCTGTAGACATCCTGTATGTGTGCATTTTCCTTTTATTATAATTTATTATATTATATTTTAATTTATTTATTTTCCAATTTGCTACTTAATTCCCCTTCTACTCTGTGTTCTTCTGTTGGGGTTAAGCTCTTCTGTATTGACCATTGTTTTCTGCTTTCCTATTAGCTGTTGATTTCTACTTTCCTATTGGCGGCTGTTTCTTCAACTTGTTTCCTTTCCGTTTTCTTTCATTTCAGTTTCGCGGCTGTTTTCATAGTAGAAGCATGTCTTCTTTGTGCCTGACGCAGAAAGACTAAGTTCTTCCAAAAGACCTAGCGTATTTAAAAAATTTTGATGGTGTTTTAAGATCTTTTTGTTCTTAGTATGTTTCTGTTCATCCATAAAGCATTTTCATGTGTACTGTTTTCATGTATTTAATTTGAAAGCATGTATTATTTTTTTATGATTCCATGTTAATTTATATATATAGAGAGAGTAGACTCCCTAAAATCCGCAAACACCTAAAATCTACACAACATTGGAGATGCAAACAAAGAAATTTTCAGTTCAGATGTAGGGAGAAATTTACAGGCTTTTTATTTTTATATCATTCTGTCGTAATTCTTGTTCATATGACTGAACTCATGTTTTTTCATAAAGAAAATATAAATTAAAACTAGAATTCAAGATATTGCTGGTATTACTGACAGCACAATCTTTTTTACCAAATATATTTATGTGTTAATCAAGCTTTTTTGGTTATTAAGTCTAGCTAAATCTGAAATAAAACTTCTTTATTTTATGTAAATTAGTAGGGTACCTTAATGAAGCGAGTTTCATTGAATAATTCAAGAAAAATGTATCTCATCTTTATTATGCATATCTAATTATACACTAGTAATTATTTATTTGACCTTTTCTTCTTGTTTATCTGCACACCAAGGCTTTAACTTTCATAAAAATACAATTGGCCAGTGGTGATCAAATGTGCACTTAACAGATGCCGTTGTGCTTTCTTTTTTTTTTCTTACCTGCAAAATCTTTATAAATTTTATAATCATGAAAAATTCTAAATTAATATTGATTTTAATGGAAAAAAAACAAAAAACAATCTGTATCTATGTTTCTTTTTCATGAAATTAAATGTATTATATATATATATATAACCATTAATAAAACATAACCTACCACCGTCAAAAACCGTAATATTGTGAATTAAAGCTGTAAGTATAAAATTAAGTGCCAAATAATTTATTATGAGAATTATTATGGAAGAAAAAAGAAGAAAGTGGACACCGACAAATAATGGAAAAGCTTATATATTGAATTACGTTTTCAAGGGCACAGAATTCAATGATATAAGCAAGATGGTTGTTTTCTGTGAGAAAAAAAAGCTAAAGCTAAAAAAATTTTTTCTCTGTGCTCAAACAACCATTATAATCAAGTGAATAGATTCAAAATGAAAACAGAATAGAATCAAATAATATGAAATGGAAAATTCAGTAAAACCATTTTAAATATTTATAGCATATAAAATAGAAATATTACACAACATACCTATTAATATTTCAGTTTTTTTTTTCAATATATCCACTCGCACATGGCTACCATAATAACGTAAAGATTAAGGTGAATAAAACAGTTGAGAAATCACAGTAATTGATACCAAAGGATGCAGTTAATACATTTTGAAATACTGTGATAAATACAATTAATATAATATAAAACAAAATAAATGGAAAGTAATTACATTATTTAAAATAACTAAAATACACTTTTGAATTACTTAATTACTATTTAACAAAATCGTCAAAATTTAGCGAAAAAAAAAAACACCTGGTGTAACAAATTACTACTGAAAAGAAGCTGCAAAAGACAAAATTTATAACTTATCATCAAAAGACAAATTTTGGTGCTGCCATCTAGTAGTATTTTTATTATTCAAATGTCACAAGATGAACAAATGAAAGCCTATGAATGTAAAAAAAAAATATATCAACTGCAAAACCAAACAAATCCTTATATATAGATAATTATAAACCTTATATAAACCACTCATTATATCATTATGCACAATTTTTTTTTTTTTTAACTATTGTTAATAAAATTTTTAAAAACATTCAAAATATTCTATTTTCTTACTCATTTAAACTACACTAAGAATTTAAATAATTCTATAACATTGATAATATATAGCATATAGCTATATGCTATAAAATATATTCAATAATAATTAATATAAATATATAATAAAAATAATATAAAAATCGTTAATAATAACTATTAAATATAAGATATTTATAAAATGAACAGGAAATTAAAAACATATGGAAGTATATAGAAGATTATCAGATACTTAAATTCCCATTACCTAAAAATCTCAAATATAGTGTGTGGATTATTTTCATACAGCCATAAAAATCCAAAAAGTATGAATGTGGGACATTCAAACACATTAAACCAATAATAAATTTTGTAACACAAAGTGAAAATAGATCAAAATTAAAAAGAATAGAGGAATAATAATAAAAATAATTACCCAATTTTAATACATACAGTATAACTTTAGTTATATTAAATATACTTATATGCAGGGATGTAGTGGAGGGTATACGGGGGGTATACACCGTATACCCTCTGGATTTTTCTAAGGAACACCGTATACCCTCTGTTTCTCAAGAAAGCTATAGTATATACACTCTAGGGTATACGCTCTGCCTTGAGCCTATACCCTCTGCTTAGAGCGTATACCCCCTGATTTTTTTACGACTACACCACTGCTTATATGCATATTAATCACTATAAAAATGACATACCATTAGTAATTAATATGATATTGTCCTGAGTAAATTAAAATTTAATAACAAATTATTGTAAATTAGATAAAATTTTAATTAAGCTAAATATATGTGAAAGTCACCAATTACATATAAAATATCAAATCAACATCCTTATAAAATACGTATTAAAAATATAGTGATAATACAAAAGCCCCATTTTTTTTTTTTATATATAAATTAACCATTGCGTATTATCCAGACAACACCACCCTCCTCCGTACTCTAACATCTACCCACCCATCCAGCCTATAATAATTTTTTTATATTATTTTACAATTTTTAATTTTTTATAGATATTTTTTTATTTTATATATTTTCTTGTAATTTTGTTTACGCATGTGTTAATTTGTTTTAAAAGATCATGTAAGTAAAGTACTAATTGTATATTAATGGATATATGAATTTTTTGGGAAAACCATGATTTAATGCATCATAAATTAGTTTTTTAATATTATTGTTAATTAGAGGAGAAGAACATAAACATTTTATTCTATATAAATGATTAAGTATTATATTTCGATATACAGAATGATGTAGACAAGATTTAAAATTTATAAATGTATTAACTTTGAATTTAAATTCTTTACGTTTGTCATATAAATCTGTGATTGTTTTGTTGTCTTTTATTGTAATTTTAAGATCTAAGAAGTTAATTGTATTGTTAGATAAAAGGTTTTCCGTTAATTCCAAATTAGTGGGATAATCTACTGGAAATTGAGTAATTACAGATTGATCAGTTTCAATTAAAATTATGTCATCAATATAACGATATAAATGTAGATTATTATTAGTAAAAGTACGTTCATAATGATATAAGTCTGATAATAAACTAGATGTACAACCACCTTGTGGTATACCGACATGCTGTAAATATAATGTGTTATCTTGCAATATATAATTATTATAGATAATGAAGTTTGTTAAAGATTTAAAATATGAAATATCTATATTAGATGGTAATTCAAGTTTTTTATAATACTTTTTAAATAATGCATTTATAATATTATGTAAATCAAATAGGTCTATATTATTAAAAAGATCTTTGGTCATATGTCGTTATATTATATACACAATGAAGATTTTTTAAAATATTGACAAGTTGATTGCTATTTTTTATACAATGTGTATTATCATTGTTTGTAGTAAGTATATATAATTGATTAAGAATTTTTAAAAGAAGTTTATTGGCTTTATTATTATATGTATTGCAACCAATAGTTACAGTCCTAAATTTAATTGGAGTTTTATGAAATTTGGGAATAAGAACTAAATAAGGATAATTAAAGTCAGTAGATATAATGTTTAATAGTTTGTAATAATTTCGAATTTTACAATTATTTACAATTACATTTTCATTAGTTTTTTGAAAAGACTTATTAGAAGAAATACAAGTTGTAAGAAGTTGATGATAATAAGATTTACATATAATTGCATAATTATTAGGAGATTTGTCTACATATGTAATAACGTAGTTTTTTTGTAATTTAGTAATTTGTTGGAAAAAATGCTTTGTATTAATAGAAACCAAATCAGCAATATTATTTTTTAAAGCCATAGTTAATTTTTCAATTACTAATATTTTCCATTGATTAAAATATTCAATAGGCTTATTGTAAGAGATTGAAATTTTATAAATAAAAATATCAATATCATATGTAAACTGTTTGATAATAGATTTAACATTAAATTTAGATGGAAGTCAATTTAGTACCATAACCCATTAGTTGTTTCAATTTAAAATCATTAACAATATCAAGATTTCCAGTGATTATATGTCCATGATCATTGTTTATGTATTTTTTTAGTCTGGGGTCATTGCATTTACACGGAAAATGACTTGCAGCAGATGTATTTTTTGAAAATGTATTGTAGTTAAAAATCTTTCTACCAATTGTATTCGGATATTTAAAGGTTTTTGATATATGAAGATTATTAATGGGAAAATAACAATTTTTATCATTAATTATAGAATTGATATTAATTTTATTAAATATGTGATTTGAAATATATATATATATATATATATATATATATATTAGGGTTCCATGCTTAAAAAGTAAAAACGAGACCATTATAAGATCACTTGTGTGTTTGTCTGTCCATTTGTCACAGCCATTTTTTAAAACTATGGAACATGGAAAGTTCAAAACTTTAGATAGTTATAAAGACTATGACCTTCATATTTATAGATTATTAGCCATTCACAAATATTTTAAAGAAAAATTTAGGATGCAAGAGCTAATTAAGTTAATTGAAATTTTTATTGTGTATGTGTCTTGTGTGGGGTATCATTCAGAACATTGCATAACACCGAACTAAAAAATATATTTGTTTAAATTTTAGGTATCTATTATATTTTCAGAGATATCGTCGAAAATTTATTGCAAAAATATGTACCCCTTGTTACGGCTGTGGTAAGTCCAGTGATAAATTCATAAATAAATAGGTAATTAAATAAAATTTAAATTATAAATAATAAGAATAATAATAACTTTGATTAAAATTTAAACGATAAACACTAAAATATTGGAATTATTTAAAGAAGATTTTTTTTTTAATCAAAGTTAATATTCTTATTCTTGTTATTATTATTTATAATTTTTATTTTATTTAATTACCTATTTTTTTATTAGTATATCGCTGGCCCTACCACAGCTGTAACTCTATAATATGCAAACACCTATAATTTGCAGTATATTTCAGATGCAAACAAACAGTTTAGTCTCTTTTTAAGCAATATGATGTAGACTTTGACCATATTAAAAGTCGACAGATCGAATGAATTTACTAGCTCAAATTTTTAAGGCATTTCCGCTTGCATTAGAAGGAAATGTTTTGTGTATCTTGTAAATAACTATTACGATGCTGTATTCTGAATGCATTCATTGGCTCGCATGTCTATAAATAACAAACTCCAGGGTAGTGTGCCATCCAATCATATTCCTTCATTTTCATACCAAAACCACAGGAGTTAAAACATGCAGATGTGTGGACATAGTCAACACATCTGATGAATCATGAAATTGTGAGATACAGAAATATCTTTTGTGTTGAATTCAGGAGAAACAGAATCTGATGTTGAAGAAGTAAAATTGCTTTTAAAGAGGGGTTAGCTCTTGAGGATAAATATCTTAGTTTTTTAGAAAAAACAAACTGACCAAGTTGTTACTGACCAAGAAATCCTGACTATTAAAAGGCTGTAAGATAAAATTGTGGAGCATAAATTAAAAGCTTTAAACCAAACCAATATCACTGCAATGTTTGATAGATTTAAAAATAAGTAGAAATTTAGTAGAAATGGATTCTATTAATTTTATATTATTAAATCATCTAAATGTATTTCTATTATTTAACTGTTTACAGGCTGAATTCAGATCCCAAAGTAATTATAAATTATTTCCCTTATATTACAGCTTCTAATGTTTTACTTTAGACATATCAATTCAGAAAGAAATGAAAAAAATTTATTTATGCTTTTTTTGTTGTTGTTGTTGTTCCCATTTGGAAACATTGGCCACATCTGACTATACATTAGTCTCAAAATTTATAGCACGTTATTATGACAAAAAAGAACAAAATTACTAATATTTCTTTTTTAAACTAAAAAACACTATTAAAAAAGTACAATTTGTGAAATATAATATAAAATGCTACATACTACTCGATGTTATGATATTCCATGATATACAGGGAAACAATGCAAATGGATCCATTTCTTACATTTATTGCATTCCAATCTTGCATTTAATCCACATTCTGCACATCTATCCTAAGACGTTCCGATAAGGTAATGCCCATCGGTGTTTCTTGGTGTTACAGGTGTGTGAATTTTTGGTCGTGGTCGAACACTATCTTTTCTTCGCTTGATTCATAAAAGAGCGATTGTGACTTCTTGGTGACAGTCTAGGTGAGTAATTTGGCTATTCTGAAGGCCCTTTGCTTTATATAATAGCCATCCATCAATGACAGCCATATTGAGTGCATTTCTGAATAAATTCTAGCACCATTTCTTATTACGAAGTTGAAATCGATAACTACTCAGCATTTTGTCTAATAGGTCTACACCTCCCATTCCAGATTTATATTCATGAATCAAATGTGCTTGTTGTACATCAACTTTTTTCTTTTTTTCATGTGAATATCTCTTAGCTGATTGAAGTGGTTCATGACAGCTGTAATTTGAAGCAACAGTTACTACAAATCTGTCACTCCACTGGCACATGTAAACTTATCAGTAATCAAATGTACCTCTTTCCATTTTTCGCAGCTCTTTACAACGTATTACAGGACAATATGTTGCATGGTTTTCTCCAATAGTTCCAGTTGCTTTTATATTAGTGCTCCGCCAGACTCTTCAGCAAATCATATGAAATAAAGAAATTGTCAAAAAAGAATTTGATTTGAAGTGAGGTTGTTGACAATCGACAGAAGTCTATTGACAGCCCTGGTTGCTAATGGTCCAGTTTTATCTGATTGCTTGCCTGCATTAATTTCCATTCTGTAGGGATATCCATTGCTTCCACATATCATCCAAACTTTAAAACCAAAACGAATTGGTTTCCCATGAATAAACATTTTAGAAGAATGGTTCCCATAATATGGAACCATTGATTCATCTACACTGAGTTTATTATGAAATATTCCAAACTGAAGGTAATTTTTAATCAGTTCATCATAAATTGGTTGAATCTTACGCAGTTTATCACCGGGTTTCAGTAAAGAATTATTCATCAAATGAAAGTTTCTTTTTAAATCCATAAATTGTTTCCTTGACATGATGGAAGAAACTATAGGCACAGATGTGTCTTGAGACGTACTCCAATAATCATTTTCTGATAGCACATGATGATACCCGCTCAATAAAAGTAAATCATAAAACAGCAATATCCTTCCAATCAGTTTGTAACTCCACACCGTGCTGAGAAGCATAATTTGCCATCATCTCTGCTAAATAACCCAAGTACTCCTGTGATATAAATTTTAAAAAAATATCAACAGTTCCTGCTCGCAATATTTCCAGGAAATTGTCACAAATGTTTTCAAGAGGTTCACTTTGAATGACCCTATCAAACACTGATCTTTCCTTCCATTCAGGCAGTGCTTGTTTCTTTCTTTTTCATTTTCCACTCTCTCCTGTTCCTTTTCTTTTTATTTTCTCTTTAATTTTAGGAGCTGCTTGATCACCAGAGATTATATTCGAAGTGTGCTCTGTGACAGGTTCTTTACTGATTTCAGCAATGGATAACCTCTTTGAAAAAAGGCATACACATCAGCAGGTATAACTGGACACAAACTATTATTTTCAATATCCTCCTCTTCAGAGATGTGTCCATTTTCATCCAGAGAAAGTTGGCAAATTTTGGGCTCTTCATCAGAATCCCTCAGAGACATAAGATAATCAACAGCTTCCTCTACATGCTTGAATCGCCTTTCCATAATTTTTTTTAGTTTTTCTATTTCTTTCGTAATAACCGAGAGACAGCAAAAAAACAGATCAAATAAAACAAACTGAAAACTATTTTCCAACTGAAGTGAAATTCTAATAAAAGGCACTGAAGGAAATCAACTTCTATTACGGGGATTGCCCTTTGCTCTAGGAAGGTTCCATATTACTCAAAGGGGCGAACTGACATACTTGGGTTACGCCTCTAGTCACATCTTGAAAGCGAGAGATAACATATAATGAGCCGATGGACGTGCAACAAATGCTTCAATCTGTCAGTTCTCCCTTAAAGCTCATAGCGGGCACAGACCAATGTTCCTGTTTGGGAACACGATTATTGATTAACAACCTGTGCAAATTTAACAAACTATTATTTGTTATGTGCAATTTTATATTGTTCTTAGGTGTTTTCTCGAATCACAAACTAATTCAGATGCATAGTGGTCAAATATAAGTAACATAAAAATAAAATAAAAGACAACTATATTTTTTACAGAAATTAATGATTTAATTTTTTTTTTTTTTATCCCCGTGATAAATGTTTAAACATAATTATTATTATTGGTTTTTTTTGTTTGTTTGTTTGTTTTTTTTTTTTTTTTTGCAAAATTCAAGTAAACCTTATATTTTTTAGAAAAAATAAGAACATTGTTATTATGTTGGCAAAAATATGTTTTGCATAACAAAAAATGTCATGTTCTCATTTGGGAACATTGGCTATTAAATGGTAATTATGGTTTTTTTCGTATAAAAACAAGCATTTTCTTTCATTTCTATGTTGTTTATTTAAGATAAATTCCAAATATTAGAACATAAACAAAGAAATGATCTATAATCTGCATGCAGATTAGAAAGAGTGTACTGTATATGTAAAATTCAAATTCATATTTCATTTCAAATGCTTATAACTCATGTTCTGCTTCACAGATTTTTATTTGTGAGTTAGGTAGATTTTAGCGTACAACACATTGTACATTGCTTATTTATAGAATTATGGGAGAAAGTTCTACAATTAGGTGAATCCTATTATGAAAATTAGCTTTTTTATAAAGTCCTACTGAATGAATTTTGATGGGAGTTGCAATAATAGTTAGATAAATTATTGAAAATAAACGAAAACGTGCAATGTTTAAAAATTTTAACTGTGCTATATAATCACAATGGCAGCAGGTGAAGAGACCATAATGGTAAATTATGTTGATTATTTTGAGTTTGAATTCCAAATAAAGTCTGGGTTAAAGAAAAGTTATTTGAAGCTGGGTTTTTTTTTTTAATTATTATTTATTTATTAGAACTTATTATTCATTCCTTAAATATCTCTCTACAATCTGTCTTGATACAGAAATCCAAATATTTTATTCTGTTTTTTCTTCTGGGACATTAAGTATATTATATTGAAAATCTATTTAAAAACATAACTATATTTATTATTATTTGCTAATAGAATTTCATTATTTATCTTAATAACATAAATTTTTATATTCTCCTCTTTCATTTTTGTACATATCGAATATATATTTCTATATACAGAAAAATATTTTTCTAATTCTTATTTTTTCTGCCAAATAAAGGATTTGCTATATTTATTAAATTTCTTGTATGAAAAAATGTTATGAAGAAATTAAATTGAAGAAATCCTAAAAACTTTATCTTAAAAGTTAATATTAGAACATTAAAAAAAAAAAAAAAAAAAAAAAAAAAAAAAAAAACTTCAAAAATGCAAAATAAATAAATAAATTATAAAATGTCATTATAATTATATTATTAAAAAATATTTATTAAAGTAGCATAACATTTTAACTTTTTTGTTCTTCTAAATCTTGTTTTTCTTTTCAGAGGAAAATAAATGAGCATAAAGCAATAGAAATCAGAATAAAGGCTAGCTTAAGAGATGCCAGAATGCAGTCTGTCAAAATGAGACAATATTTTGAAGAATTTCACAAATCAATGAACAGAAAATTAACAAAAAGGAATTTTTCGGAAGAAGTTGTAAGTATGTCTTCCCCCCATCTACATCACTACTTTTTTGGAAGGTGGGAGGAATATTTTGAATTTTCAGTTATATATTTGTAGGATTTAAATTTAAACATACTTTATTTTCTTTATGACGTACATGATAAACAAATTAACTGATGCTCTGGTATTTTTATTATCCATAATTTGGAAGCACGAGTAATGAAAATTCACAATCACGAGATCAAGGTTTGGACATATTCAAAAATTAGAAAAGAGTCAGTCTAAAAAATAATGTTGTGCATGAAGCAGCGGCTCATTAGATGCCAAGGAAGGTATTGTTAAGCCTAATCAAATTATTCGTAAGAAATATGTTGTAAGTTTTAAGTAAGAAAGGTGCTGTATTTAGAAAAGTATCAACGAAGTGATGTAAAGTTACCCTTATAGAATTGTATTAAAGTGTACGTATTGTGATTCAAACGTCTACTTATTTAAATTATCTATATATTAACATTTTACAAACAATAACTTCTACAAATTTGGGGGCTCGATGCCGGGATTTTAAGCGACTATTAGTGGAATAAATAGTAAAATATTAATTGAAGAGAAATTGTTGTCAATCGCCAGTGTCAAAAAATGGATTGTGAATGAACAAGGCAAGTGTGTAAAAACCGTAGTCATATTTATCCAAGTACAACTTTGAAAAACATGGTATCCTTAAATAAAGCTAAAAGAATTGATCTAATAGATCTCTGTGAGGAATGCGGAATTCAACCACCAGAAAAACCGACAATCCATGTCCTAATAAAGCTAATTAAAAACTGGGAAGATTACGATGAAGATTTTATAAAGGACCGCCTAGAAGTAATTGTGGCAGCTAGAAAAGCGGAATCAGAACTTGAAGAAAAGAAATTAAGAGCAGAGACTGAAGAAAAGAAACTAAAAGCGCAATCGGAACTTGAAGAAAAGAAACTGAAAATGGAAATGGAAGAGAGAAAATGGAGAATAGAATTGGAAGAAAAAGATCGCGAAAGAGAATTTGAGATTAAGAAAATACAACTACAAGAAAATTCAAGACAGCACATCGATGTGGACACAAGGACAAATTCAGGTAAGCAATATGAATTGCTTAGATTATTAACAAAATACGATAGTACAAATGATATTAGTTTATACTTGGCTATGTATGAAAGGCAAATGGCGCAAACGGGTATTGATAAAAAAGAATGGGTCAACTATTTAATTAACCTAATGCCATTAGATGTGATTAATATAATAACCAGGGAGAGTGAACCCGAAATGCAGGATTATGACTATATAAAAAGTATTCTTTTAAAACGGTACAAACTATCGCCAGAAGAGTTTAGGCTGAAATTTTTCTCACTCAAAAAAGAGCCATCGGCTAATTGGCGCGATTTCGCTTATGAGATCAAGGTATATTTTAAACAATGGATCGACGGCCTTGAAATAGATAGCTTTGAGGAATTATCGGAATTAATTGTAGTTAATCAAATTAGGCATAATTTACCTGCGGAAACAAAGACACATTTTGCAGAGGAATTGTTAATAATAAAAAAGATAGACGAATTAGTAAACAAATTAGATATTTACGAAACGGCACGAAGGGTTTGCAATAAACAAGCTATAAGGAATACAAGTGGGAGTTTTAAGGATAAACGATCGAGAGTGGCTGACTACGCCAATTCGAAAAGGCGCCAAGTTGACAATAGGCACAATGTGAACCATAGAAGAAACGAGGCACATATAATATGTTATAATTGTGGCAGACCTGATCACGTGAGTAAGAATTGTACCATGGGAAGTAAAACACAACAAAATTATTCAAATTATAACCCGCAACGTAATAAAAATTGGCGAGAAACGAAATATCAAGATTGGAGCCAAAACACGCAAAGAAAAGTAGTTAATACGGGCACGTTAAATGGAAAGAAAGGAAGAATCCTGAATATTCAAGGAATAAAAACAAACATAATAATCGATACAGGGAGTGATATTTCAATCTTGAAGATATCATACGGCAATAAACGCGCCAAAGTTAACCAGCGACAATATAACTATATCGGGCATAGGTGGAAAAGAAATTAAACCATTGGGGTACTTCTTGCATAAAGTTTATGTAGATGGTATAGAAATACAAGATAAATTTTATGTGGTACAAGAAACTAACTTTGATTTAATAATAGGCAGAAAAGCAATCGAAGGCCTGACGTTAAAAGTTGAGGAAGATGTCGTTAGAATAATAAACGAAAATAAAGTACGAGTAGGTTATATTAAAATTAATAAAGTCCTTTCCAAATCAGATGAAGTAGCCACACCAAATATAAGCAACGATAATCGAAGTTGGGAAGATATGGTTAATATCGAATGCGAAAATGGTGGAATGGATTTGACTCATATTACAAATTTAGCTAACAGAGAAGAAATACGAGGATTAATAAAATCCTGCAAAACGAACAAAACAAAAGATAATGAATTAAACATAAAAGTACTACCGGAAGATAGAAAACCTAACTGCGAACATCCAAAGAGATTCTCTTCAGTTGAGAAGGAAATCATCAATAAACGAGTACGACAGTATTTAGATAATGACATTATCAAATGGAGCACCTCAGATTTTATGGCTCCTGTGATCCCGAGTAAGGAAAAAGAAACCGATAAGAAATTCATCATCACTAGACAGGAGAGATCCGAAAGTAAAGACACTGAGAAGGAAACCGAAAATAAACACAAAAAGAGTAGAAAAAGACCTAAAAGAAAAACGGTTAGAAAGAAAACGTCCAAAAACAATTCTGATCAGAAAATAACAGATAATCCTATTGAAAATAATACAAAAAATGTTAAAGAAAAAGAATATAATAACGCAAAAAGATCTACAGGCGAAATTTTAATTCAACCTGAAGCATATAATGATGAATCCAAGTGGTATAAGTATGTACCAAAATTACAAAGAATTATCAATAGCACAGTAACACGAAGCACCAAGTATAGTCCTTTTGAATTAATGACAGGAGTTAAAATGAAGGACAGTAACATGCAGAACATCAAGAAAATTTTGGAAGAAGAATTTACCGAATGTATGATGGAAGAACGCGAAGACATGAGAGAAGAAGCAAAGAAAAATATACTCAAAATACAAGAAGAAAACAAGGTGCAGTTTGATAAGAAAAGAAAACAGCCACGAAAATACAAAATAGGAGATATCGTCGCCATAAAGAGGACGCAATTTGGCAATACTATCAAACTTAAAGAAAAATATTTGGGGCCATATGAGATAACTGCAGCCAAGAATCATGATCGGTATGAAGTAAAGAAAGTAGGAGATCATGAAGGTCCAGGGAAGACGTCAACCGGGGCCGAATAAATGAAGCCGTGGTCTATGGGTTAAACTCCTGGACGAGTCGGATAGATTAAATATACGTGTATGTGTATTGAACCTATAATCAAAATTTTATGTGAAAGAAAAATGTATAAAAGTCTCAAGAGTGTAGCTGTTTAAACATAAAAAAGAAATAATAAGCCAAGATGATGATGTCGGGACGCCATCATGTCAGGATGACCGATTTGTAGGATTTAAATTTAAACATACTTTATTTTCTTTATGACGTACATGATAAACAAATTAACTGATGCTCTGGTATTTATATTATCTATAATTTGAAAGCACGAGTAATGAAAATTCACAATCACGAGATCAAGGTTTGGACATATTCAAAAATTAGAAAAGAATCAGTCTAAAAAATAATGTTGTGCATGAAGCAGCGGCTCATTAGATGCCAAGGAAAGTATTGTTAAGCCTAATCAAATTATTCGTAAGAAATATGTTGTAAGTTTTAAGTAAGAAAGGTGCTGTATTTAGAAAAGTATCAACGAAGTGATGTAAAGTTACCCTTATAGAATTGTATTAAAGTGTACGTATTGTGATTCAAACGTCTACTTATTTAAATTATCTATATATTAACATTTTACAAACAATAACTTCTACATATATGTATGTGTGTTGTTACTTGTGTCTTAGAGTTTATTGATTTTTTTTTTTTTTTTTACTTTGAAATAATTTTTTCCCTTATAGTATAATTAAATTAATTTCCTAATACGAATTTTAAAAAATGTTTTGCATTAAAGTAACTTAGAAAAAAAGGTTCTAGCTATGTTAATTTATTACATTGTAAGCTTGGGGTATCTTTGTTGTGTGTGTCTGTGTTTTTGTTTTTGTTGTTATTTTATGAAGCCATCGTTTTCATATTTTCATCATAAATATAATTGTTCTGAATTTTATGCAGTTGTTCAGTTCATCTTGCACTTCTTAATATTTCTTCATAATTTAAGGGGGTGGGGGGTCATTAATTTTACAGATGGCAATAAATTTCAGTCATATCTTTAAGGTATTATGATATTAAGATATTATCTAGTGTATGAATTAAAGGTTCAGAGGAAATTTAATTCAGGTGGAAAATTTACTTTGAACTAATTTTGATTTTAGGTAACATATAAATGCCAAAACTTTTTTTTTTCTTCTAATTCTACTTTTTAACTTATTTCCTAAAATTTTAATTTCTGCCGCTTAAAAAAATATTACTTAGTTTGTTAAAATATTTTGAAGTTCAATTTTACATGTAAAATTAAAAAGTTCAATTTTAAATCTTTGTTATTTTATTTTATATTTTCTTTCTTTTTCCTTATTTGTCTCATTTTAACATTTTCCAGTTTTTTCCTTCCTATATTACATGAATTGATTTTGCTCCTTTCTTACAAGGAAGGTCTCCATATGGGCATACTCCGAAAAATCTGAAAAAATATAGAATGTTCTACTCATGAGAATAGATATGTTTATAAAAATAATTTCGGCGGAAACTTGATAGAGCGTCCGTAAAAAAATAATGAAAATTTCGATATTTCGCAATTTATCGCCGGTCGGCAATGGAATAAAATTTCAAAAAATACTTTTTTATGTCAAATACTGTTTTAGATAAAAATGTTTCACATTGAACTTGTTTAAATAAATTTAATGTAAATAACTTTAGTTTGATTTAACTATAGTTTTGTCTTATATATGTATTTATAATGAAAGTTAACTATCAAATTTTATGAATTAAAACAAAATTTTAATTAATTCAATTGTTTCAATCTCAAAATTAAGTCCAATTGAGCACTGTCAATTCAATTTTATTGCTATGGAAACAATGACTTGAAATGAATAACTGGAGCATTCTTCATCTTGTCTTTATTTTGGAATACACTTAAATATAGGAAAATATGTTTTATATATTAAATTATTTTTAAAGTAATAAAAATAACAAGCAACATAAATATGTAATATAAAAAAATATATATATTAATTAAACTCTCTCATTGTTTAAGTTTAAATCTGTTAAATACTATTTACATGCATTCTAAAAATCAATTAACATGCAATTTTCAGGTGCATTAAAATCATTTGCTTTTGGCAAGGAAAGTACTGCTCGCCAAATCATGTGATGCTTTCGTCTTTTCGCACAAAATACCAAAAAGTATTTTATTTTTATACAGACTTTCTACTGTAATTCCGCCGTTAAATTTGACTGATCCTTTATTACATACATAAGTAGTTTAAATAGTTTTTGTTTTCAAAATATTCTGAGTGTGCCCGATAAGGAAACTTTCCTTGTTAGAAGAAGATTGGTTGGTTCCTGTTTTATAAAGCTTTTCTGTATATTATTACTTTTCTATGGATATTCTCATTTCATTGTCATCTAAATACAAAAAAAAAAAAAAAAAAATATGCTCCACTTTATGAAATTGAGGATGCACATTTTCGAAGAGATGATACTTCCCTAATTGCATTATAAAAGAACTTTTATTGTATATTATGTATAAGATAAAATTGGGGATTGTCACAATAAGTGACATTGCCTTTTTAATATTTCAGCTTCTAATTAATTTCCTAGGTCATTTATTGTTTTTTTACTAGCTAAATATAATTTGTGTGTTATCTCCTTTAATTTAAAACTATTCCCATCAATAAAAATATCAAATAAAGCCTTTGTACAACAATATTAAAAAGCAGAAAAAACCAACATTTAAAATGCACAAATAATACATGAAAAGCAGCAAACAGCTGTTTTGAATCTACTAGCGAGATTCTTCTTCAGTGCAAGATAGGGAAAAAGGAGCAGTGTGCTAGAAAAAGCAAGGCTGGGTAAAAAAAAAAAAATTCTCATGTACCGTCATTTTTTCGATCCTAGATCGCTGTCTTGGAGTGTCTTCTTCTTCCTCTTTATTTCAATACTTTTGCTAAAAGCTTCATTGATTGAAATGCATGTCATGTTTTCCCTGAAAAGACACTCACTTTTGCCTGTGTTGGCATTCATTTTGTTCCATTTCTCACCAGTCTGCTTTCTCCTGACTCGTTTATTTTTTATCATCAGTAACAAGTTTGGATAGCAGTAGTGTTGGTGAGAATTAGCAGGGATTGCTGATCTTTGGCATATATTTACTCATAAGACTGAAATAGACAAGACAAATTCCCTTTTGATTTTATGGTTTAGGTGAATTGCCATCATCATATATCCCTCTTGATTTTTGTGCATCAAGTTATGAATAAAAAGAAATTGCTCAACACACAGGTTATCATATTTTGGGTGGACTCTGTTTCTTTTCTAACTACAACTGTATAGGTAGAATCTAGCAATTTTTTTATTTTTTTTTTCCTTCTCTTTTTTTATCCTTGGCTCATTAGATGCATCAGGAATGTTTTAAAAACTATTTTTGAACTGCTGTTTTAACCTAGAACATGAATATAGAATGTCACATTTAATATTTACTTGAATTTTTCTTTTTCATAATTAAGTATTCTTCTAATAAGATTGTATGATTATTGCTTTTATTTAACGCAGCAACAGTAATATCTACTCTAACTTGATAATTTTTCTGTGTAACAATAGTTTCCTTGTGTGGCAAGAATAAAGATTTTTAATGTCTTTAAATATTTTAATATTGTTTTTGCATTAATCATTTAAGGCACTTCACTGAAACTCCCGATTGCAAAATCCCATGTTAACCTATAGAAAAACTTAGAAGTGTGATGCCTCATTACCAAATATGATTATTAAAATAAAGTTTTCTCCATCAGAAAGTAGACATCAGTTATGGACAGGTCTTCAGAGTTTGGGTTGGACCCATTTTTGAGCAAAAGAGTTGAAGTTGCTGAAAAACAAGCCGACTTCGACTCCAGATTTTTTTTGTTAAACATTTTAAAGTGAAATTAAACTAATTATATGTAATTTTAAATCTATAAAATGAATTATTATTGTTATTTATGAACTATATTAGGCTACTCAAGTTAAAGATGAACGATTTACTGTGCTGTACAAAGTAGATACAGGGGTAGGTACAGAGTACTTACTACCCATGTACAAAGTAGATAAAAACTGTTTTAATTTATAACTGTAGTAGATATTTTACATTTAGTATATAAGTACTGTAAAGAAACAATTATAACTCACTACAGAAAACTAACATTTTCCACCGATAGATGGCAGTAGTCATCTGATGATAAAAAGATTGTTCTGCATTTTCGAACTCTGAAGCGAGAAGCAGGAGTGAGCGCACAGCGGGTTGGTTTGGTTGTGAAGGTGACTCGACATTAGAGTGATGTAGTTAAAAAAAGAAAATGTTTCTTGATGATAATTTTTGTTTGGGTACATAAATTTATGTTTGTGAATGTCTATTAAAATCAAGAAAACCACACAGTGGCCTCTTCATTTATCAAGCGTGTTCATTATTAAAGTATACCATCATCTCCTCCATTACATACAAGTAAAATTGGTGGCAGCGGTGGGATTCCACGGTGAAAAAATGACCAGTGTTCCTAAGTAAAAATGCAACTATAAACAAGTAAGCCAGTTCCATTTTTTTGTATTTATTGGTACCTTGAATCAAATCTGTTATCGATTAAATTTCTTTTAATCTGGATTAACTAGATTTATTTGCTTGTGTAAATTAATTTCAAACTTTAGAAAAAGTGTGGATTAATTGGGCTTAATTCAAGTACTGATATTTACTGGACTAATTCCCATCAAACAAAATAAATTTGAATAATATTGAAAATTATTTCATTAGTTCTCTTGATTTAGTAGTGTGTTTTGTAAACTATTTTATTTGAGAAATATTAAGAATTGTTCTTAAAGTTGAAATAATAAATAAAATTTATTTATGTATTTTGGGTGATAGTATGGTGATAATTATTTTGAATCAAAATGATTTAATATTAAAATGGTATAATTTCATTCTTTAAAGGAACTAGATTTTGAAAAAAAAAAAAAAAAAAAAAAAAAATTCCAATCTTACCATTTTGTTATTTGGAACAATGCCAAAATTAAAAAGTTCGAAAGAAAAAATGTTGGAAGGCAGATAAATTCTGTTTTTTCTTTATTTGTTTATTTAGTTTATTCTAAAAATAGAATAGATGGTATTTTCGTTTTTTGGTTTCTGATTGAAAAATGAATGTGGATTTGATATCTGTTTTGTTATTTTTAAAGAGAAACGTTATTGAGTTTAAAACGGAAAAATAAATAATTCTGTTTTGTTTGTTGAGTTTATGTAAAAAAATAAAAACTTGATAAGTATTGAGTAAAAGATAGAAGTGTTATTTAAATTTGGAAAAAGAAATTGAGTTGAATATTTTGAAATTTACTCTTTTCATGTAAAGAAATGAAAATGTTAAGTGGGTTATTTTAATTTTTTTTTTTTTTTTTTTTTTTTTTTTTGCGAGTAATTTGTTATGCTTGCATAAAAAGGTTTGAGAATTAAGAAAAATTCTCGTGCTTACTTAGTTTGATTGGTTTAATTTTAATTGCGTAATTTAATTATTGTTTTGAAATAATTGTGTTTATTGAATAAAATACAGTTCTGAATGTTGAAAAAAAAAATATTCTTTTGTCATCTTGATCGTATTGTTGTGACAATTACACATTTACTTATTTAATTTGTTTAAAAAGTTGTACAGTGTTTAATTTACTAAGAATTTGATAGAAGTGGATTTTAGAATTGCTTTATTAATTAAAATTTATTATATCGGCTTAAAAGTTTTGTTGCTAGTTTTAAGTAGGAGACTTCTGAGTTCTATTAATTAGAAATTAAGCATTCTGATTTTGTTTCGGTTTATCTAAAATTAAGATGGCTTATTTAGCAAAAGCTAGAAGGGCAGACTTGTTGGAAATTTGTGACGAATTGGAATTGGAAGTTGATCTTTCGAAAAAGATTCCAGAAATTAAGGAAATTATTTTAGAAAGCGAAGTTTACAAAGAAGAAGAGGTTAAACTCATGTTAGACCGAGTAATAGAAGATAGGAAAATGAGAGAAGAAGAGGAAAAAGAAAAAAACCGTAAACAAGAAGAGAGAGAGAAAGAAGAGAAAGAAAAAAAAGAAAGAATTCGACAAGAAAGGAAAGAACGTATGGCTAAGGAAGCTCATGAACATGAACTAGAATTAAAAAAATTGGAGCAATTGCAAAGAACTTCTGAACAGAACGATGGGTCAGGAAGAAAGGTTGATGTCGGACTGAAATTCGACGAAAAATCTGATGAGATGGGTCTGTTTTTAATTAACTTTGAGAGAAGAGCAGAGATGGCTAAAGTTTCAAAAAGTGAATGGGTTGCATACTTGTTAGCTGTTTTGCCTACAGAGGTTACAAATATGTTAGCCAGGGAATCGCCTGAAGATGCGATTAACTACGATTTTGTTAAAAATCTTATATTAGAAAGATATAAGTTGAATAGCGAGAAACTGAAACAATGTTTTTATCGGCATCATAAAATGCCAGACAAATCTTGGAGGAATTATGCGCAGGAACTCACTAGTTATTTTACAGCCTGGATTAAAGAATTAGGTGTTGAAAAGTTTGATCAACTTAAAGATCTTATTATTACAGAACAGTTAAAGTTTCGAGTGCCTACGGAAACAAATGAACATTTTCTAGACAATTGGTTAAATTTTGTGACGCCTTTAGATTTAGCTAAGAAATTGGATGATTATGAAAGTATCAAAGAAAGTTTCAAAAAGAAAGAACTTCCAAAAAAGACCATGTCTAATTTTCGACCCCAGTTCAAAAATTCAAATAACTTTGACTACAAGAAAGAAAGTAAGGATAATAAGGCTAAATTGCCAATTAAATCAGAATCATTAACTGGGAATCATAGAGAAAGAGAATTTGATAAGAGGAGAACGTTACGTTGTTACGTATGTGGATCAAGCACTCATCTTCGTCCTCAATGTGATAAACTTAAGAAATCCCCAGAAATAATTTCTCATGTTAAGGTTGGAGCTGGACAAGATTCTTCAATAACTCCTTATCTTAGTGTGGGGAAAGTAAACGGCGTACAAATGGAAATTTTAAGGGATACAGGTGCGACAATAGATTTAATTGCACAAAGGTATGTCAAACCGCATATGTATCTAAACAAAAAAGTGTGGGTTCGGGTGCCCTTACAAGATGGTCTATTCTGTTTACCTCTTGCAGAGATTGAATTAGACTGTGAAATGGGACATGTGATAACTAAAGCTGCTGTCTCTAGAGACTCTGTAGATTTAGGAAGATATTTGTTAGGAAATAAAACAGCCGCTTTATTTGAACATTGTAAAGAAGAAAAGGCAGTGAAAGAGCATATGATTAATGCTGTTCAAACCAGAGCTCAGAAGAAAATTCTGGAAGCAGAGAAGGTTTCTCATGAAGAACCTGAAATGCGCGAATTTTCTGATGAAACTGTAGAAAAGAATCATAGCAATAATATAGAAAGAGAAAACAAAAAAATGGAAGTGAAAAAAGATACAGATAAATCTGAAGAAGAGAAGTTCGAAAACCAAGAAAACTCAATTTTGCCAGTATGTCAAACTGTCTCAGTACAAGAGCTTGTAAAAACTTCTCCTAAGACATTTTCTGAAGAACAAAAGAAGAGCAAAGAGCTAAAACCTTTTATTGAAGAAGTTAAAAGGAAAAATACCAAAGATAGCAAATTTTTTTTGGAGAAAAATGTGCTTTTTTATAGAAGAAAAGATAGGAATGGTACTGAAAGAAAATTATTAGTTGTCCCGGAAAGATTTCGTGAGCAGTTAAAAAAATTTTGTCATGAAACTGTTGCAACTCACTTGGGGGTAGCTAAAACTAAAGATGCTTTGTTTAAGACTTTTTATTGGCCAAATTGCTTTAAAGATATCGAAGATTATGTAAGAACCTGTGACTACTGTCAACGAGTTGGAAAGCCTCAAGACAAAAAGAAAGCACCTTTACAGATTGTTCCAGTTATTTCAGAAATATTTACAAGCTAAATGTTGATGCTTGTGGACCTTTACCTGTCAGTACACTAGGCAATAAATACATAATAACTGTAATTTGTTTAGCTTCGAAATATCCTGACGCGGTTCCTACACCTAATTTGTATTCTACGACGATTATTGATGCTTTATTGCAAATTTTCAGTAGACTTGGATTTCCTTGTATACTACAAACTGACCAAGGAAAGTCATTCATGAGTGTACTTACAACGGAATTCTTAGAGAAATTTGGAGTTAGAGTTGTGCGAAGTTTGGTTTATCTTCCACAAAGTAATCCATTTGAAAGAATGCACGGGACTTTGAAACGGATACTCAGAGTACTTTGTTTAGAATCTGGAGCTGACTGGGAGAAAGTACTCCCTCCTGCCCTTTTTGCATTAAGAACTGTAACTCACAATAGCACTGGGTTCAGTCCAGCAGAATTAGTCCATGGCCAGAACTTAAGAACTCCAGTGATGCTACTCTATGAAAAATTGACTGAGCAAGAGATAGAAGAAGATAGTGTGATATCCTATGTATTTGACTTAATGAACAGAATGAAGAAATGCCAAGAGCTCGCTGCAGAAAATATGGAAAAAGAGAAACAAAACCAAAAATATTGGTATGATATAAAAGCCAGAGAACAAGAGTTTATAGAGGGAGATCAAGTATTAATTGTGGCCCCGTCCAAACCAAATAAACTGTCAGTTAGTTGGATAGGACCTGGAGAAGTAATAAAGAGAATGTCAGAAACTAACTATGTTATTTATGATCTAGAGAGAAAGAAGTCCCAAGTGTATCACGTAAATATGTTAAAGCCCTACCAACAAAGAAAAATAGAAAGTATAAATTTACTGACTATAAAAACAACCTCTAACAATGAAGAAGAGGATGAAATTCCTAAATTGGATGAGGAAAATAATGACAATGCGGTGTTAGAAGTACTGCAAGAAATTCAAAAAAACAACAGATTAAATGACAGTCAACGAGAAGAATTAGGACAACTTATTAGAAAATATGCTGACTCTTTTTCGACTGAACCAGGGTGCACGAATCTAGCTGAACATGATATTGAGCTGGAATCAGAAAAATCAATCTGTGCCCGGCCTTATAAAATGTCGCCTAGACAAACGGAAATCCTTAAAGCCGAAGTCGAGAAAATGCTGAAACTGGAAGTCATTGAGCCAGGTGAATCTGACTTTGCCTCTCCATTAATTTTAGTTGAAGTTCCAGGCAGAGAAGCGAGACCTTGCATAGATTATCGCCGTTAAGTGACTCGCACAAAATTTTATCCTTTGCCCAACATTGACCAGTTAATAGAAAAGGTGTTTTCAGCTAAATATATTTCAGTTTTAGATCTGACCAGAGGTTACTGGCAAATTCCGTTAATCAAACGTGCTCAAAGGTATGCAACTTTTGTGACAAATTTTGGGACGTACAGACCTTTACACCTCCCCTTTGGTTTAAAAAATGCTCCGTATGAATTAAGCCGACTTATGGCTGGATTACTCAGAAACTGTGAAGAGTATGCGGTTATTTGGATGATGTTGCTGTCTTTTCTCAAACTTGGGAAAATCATCTAAAACACCTGGAAAACGTTTTCAATTCAATAGTAGACTGGAATGATGACTGTCAAAAGGCATTTGATGAACTGAAAGGTAAACTCTCTGAAAATCCTGTCTTATATAGTCCTGACTTTACAAAACCTTTCATCGTTCAGTGTGATACTTCAAATTTGGGAATTGGTATAGTGTTATCCCAGCTGAATGAAAATAATGAAGAACATCCTATATTGTACCTGAGCAAAAAGTTTTCAGACAGAGAACGAAACTTTAGTACCACCGAAAAAGAATATGCTGCTATTGTGTTTGCAGTGTGAAAACTACGATGCTATTTGGATGGACATCAAAAATTTCAGATCCAGACGGACCACAACCCCTTAGTATGGTTAGACAAAAACAGCGGAACTAATCCTAGACTTTTAAGATGGGCCTTACTTTTACAGTCCTTCAATTATGAAATTGTTCATAAAAAAGGAAAACATCATCAGAATGCTGATAGTTTGAGTCGAGCCCTAAAAGCCTAAGTTTGATTAGAATGCTAATATGTAAATATGATAATTTGTATAACAGTTAAATTTGAATTTATTGTTTTGAATACGTATATATTATTTTTCATTTGTATCTTGAGTATAATGTTTGAGTATTTATAAATTTTATTTGTATTCTATATATTTATGTTTTCTATATATTTAAATTTTCACGATGGGAATAAGTCAGTTATGGTTCACGGTACTAAACTATGTTTGGAACTGGTGCTTGAAAGCAATAACTCAGAAAGAAACTTTTCCCCGTCAACAGTGAAAAGTTTTCTCCAGGTGGGGAGGAGTCTGTAAAGAAACAATTCTAACTCACTACAGAAAACTAACATTTTCCATCAATAGATGGCGGTAGTCATCTGATGATAAAAAGATTGTTCTGCATTTTCGAACTCTGAAGCGAGAAGCGGGAGTGAGCGGCAGCGTGTTGGTTTGGTTGTGAAGGTGACTCGACGCTAGAGTGATGTAGTTAAAAAAAGAAAATGTTTCCTGATAATAATTTTTGTTTGGGTACGTAAATTTATGTTTGTGAATGTCTATTAAATCAAGAAAACCACACGGTGGCTTCTTCATTTATCAAGTGTGTTCATTATTAAAGTATACCATCGTCTCCTCCATTACAGTACTTTCCCTCATATTTTGGGAGTTTGCGGATAGAACCTGAGGTACAAAGGTCTGAAAGGACCAAAAGCCCGAAAAATAAAGGCAATTTTTCAAACAGGCCATGTGAGTAGAATTAAGACAATTTATATTAATGGGTCGGATCAGACCGATTAAAAAATTAAGCAGCCTGACAAACCCAATGTAACAAATTGGAAAGAATCAAACTATGCCGATAAAATAGGAGCAATTTACAATAGGCAAAAGGAATGATTGGAGTGAGAATAGATATTAAAGCACGGTGGAACGTGTTAGGGGATGGGCATTAAAATTTTGATTCATTCAGATTTCTTGTCGGAGATAAAGTGAAAATTATAAATTTGTGCTATTTTTGTAGGCAAAAGAACTAAGAACCAGGTATAACATTGTAATAGGAGCATTTTTTCTATTTTTTCTCCCTCAAATTTTCCAGTCTGTATGACCAAAAGTCAAAATTCTAAAATACCTTTCCTTTATTTATTTTTGTGCATAGGATTCAAAATAAGATGATTTTTCTGATTCGGTGGCACCCAAAATAACAATAAAATAGAGAAATTTTGTTATCTTTCACCTTTTTAAATTTCGGATTTTTCAGGTCTGCAAAACTCGAAATAAAGCCAGAATTGTAAACTTAATTTTTTTTAATTATTTCATTAGAATCCATTCAATCCGAATTATTTCCAAAATAATAAAATTTTTATCTTTATTTTTCCTCCTTTCCATATAAGTTTTTCGAGTCCGGAGGAGCAAAATAACAACTAAATTGTAACGATTTAACTTTTTCTTCTGAATCAGCAGATCCAAAAAAGTAAATCTTCCATTTTGTGTTCTTTAGACTTCGATAGTTGGATTTTTTGGGTTTGCGGGCACGAAATTGTAAAAATAATAAATCGAAAAATATAATTATTTTATTTTTAAAGCCCTAAAAAGATAATCAATGCTAAAATAGTGAGATTTTAGCTTTATTTTTCTTATATTCCATCATTATTTTAATCAACAGGCAATACTAGTACCTCAGCCCGAGTACTAGTTTTACCAGCCTGGAGTCGGAAAAGGAGTCAGTCGGCAATTTTTTCCACCAACTCCGCAGCCCTGGTTATGGATGATGTTCATTTTAAAAAAGATGATAAAATTTCATTCAGTGAAAATTTAAAAATTTATAGGAATTTTTTAAATACCGTATATACTCGCGTATAAGTCGAGGAATTTCTGACAATTTTCGGTAAGCAAATTTGGGGGGTCAACTTATACGAGAGTCAGTTAAAAAAGTAAAAACAAAAACTTCGAATACTGCAAAAATATGGCATTTTATGTGTATGAATAGAAAAATAATATATAAAATATACAAATAATAATGATTTATCATTTAAAAGAATTTCAATGATTTGTTTTTGTTAATTTACTACCTTTTTGCATTGGCAAGTGAAATCTTTGGTTTGATTTTGTGCAAAATTGAAGCAAAAAGTTAGGGGGTCGACTTATATGCGGGTTTTTGATTTTTTCCAGATTTTGCATTCGAAAGTTAGGGGGTCGACTTATATGCGAGTATATACGGTACTTAAAATTGAAGGAGACTATTTTTAAAAGTGCACATCGTCGGCAACTGACGTCTACTTTCCGATGGAGAAAACTGTATTTTAATAATTATATTAGGTAATGAGTCATTGCACTTCTAAGTTTTCTCATAGGTTAACATGTGATTTTGCAATCGAGGAGTTTCTGTGAACCAGCCCCTTAAGAAATAATATGAATTTTAAATTAGTACTATGTTGATAGTTATTAAACAGTCCTAAAATGTAAGCTTTTGAAATAAGTAGTACTACTTTTTTTAAGTCTTTCTTTCTTTTGTGATAGTTCTATGTTAATTAATTAAATTGTATTTGTAAAACAAAAGTTCTTGAAACAGATAGTATTATATAATCCTTTTTGTCAGTGCTATTTCCAACATTTTGTCAAGTTTGCAATTTCCATCCCTGGAGAACAGTGCTCATACTGTTAACATTTATTTTTAGATCAGTAAAGAGTTTTAAACTGTTTGTTGAAGAACTAACTAGTATTAGTCAAAAATAAAGAACATTTCTGATTTTTCACTCTGTTCATATGTTTCTTGGATTTTTAATTTTACATATACGTAATCGTTTTTCATACTACTATGACTTTTTTTTTTATATACAGTGTGTCCAATTTTAACCTGACCAACCTTTATTTTCGCAACCGTTGGTCCTAGATGCATACTTCCAATTACAAAAATGGTTTAAATAAGGTAAAGAATTATTTTTAAAGTGATTTGGGTCAAGAAAAATAATTATTAAAAAAATATGAAATTTAAATTTTTATACGGTCTTCCGGTCCTATAAGTGATATTTACTAAAAATTTACTGTGACACTAACAAGTAAGACAAAAAAAAGTCCTATTCATCTAACATTAAAATTGGCCGAGTTATGAAACTTTGAAATGCATGACTTATACCACTTTTATGCATATCAAAACAGATGATTTCGATCATGCTTTCAGGGGTCGTGTATAAAGTACTTAAACTTATTTCAAGGTATCTGTGCTTTGAAAGAAATCGTACAAATATTAGGATTAACTTTTATTATTTAAGTTTCAGATTAATTAAAATAATTGTATTTTAACATATGTTTTATTTTGTAAGGACTTGAGGCTATGATTTCTTTTAACTAAAATTATGTTATTTTCATAAGGTTTTATTTAACTTGCAATGATCATCTTTCCAGTTTAAAATTTGTAATCGAACTTTAACTTACTTTCAAATATCCGATCGAAGTTAAATTTTACTTACTGACTTAAATCCGATGACAATGCAATATTATTATGATTTTCGACTCTTATCATCTTATACATACTTATATTAGAAGATAACACAAAAGAAATTTGGATACATTACTGTCAAGAAGTTTAAGAAAGAGTTTTAGATTAGATAACATAAACCTGCGATGGTTGTGTTTTTTAACTTTTATAATTACATTTTATATATTTTTTAACGCTGAATCAAAAAATTATCTTCACTTTTAACCATCATGTCTAGATTTTTCGCAAATCGTAAATTTCAAAGTTAAAAAATAGCAAAAAATCTGATACTATAAAATAGAGGTAAGACTTTTTTATTCCATTTAATTTTATTTAATTCAATAATTTATTAGATTTTTTGGCTTATACTGGGTTTCTTACAGCTAAACAGCTCGGGGGTCCGATGAAGTTGGGAGGGTAGGGGAGGGGGGGGGGGGAATCAATTTTAACTTTTAGCTTTTTAACTTTGAAATTTGCGATTTGAGAAAATTCCTGACATGATGATTTAAAATGAAGGTCATTTTTGGATTCACTGCTAAAAAATACATAAGAATCAATTTTCAAAAGCTACAAAACATGTCACAACCCAAAATTTGAAAGACAGTGTAATCTAACAGCATTTAAAAATATGTATCATTTTGTAAAGAATTGAGGCTGTTGTTTTTCATCCTTTTATTTAACAAAAAATCTGTTATTTTTATCCTCTTATAATGTTCAGTACAAATTGTACATTTTGCAGTAATATGTCAGAGTGATTAAAGATTTCAAATTTATATTGCAATGCTAATTTTACTCTCAACCATTTCTTTAACATATCTGACGAAATTATATTTCTACTAAATTTGTGAATGACCCCTAATATGCAGAAAAAAATATACTCCAACTTTAAAGAGCTATTACTAAGTCAGTTTTAATCGTAGAATAATGGGACTTTTTTTGCCTTACTTGCCAGTGTAACAGGGAAATTTTACTAAATATAACTTATAGGATCGGGGGACCGTATAAAAATTTTGATTCTGTAATTCTTCACTAAATTGTTTTTTCGCTTCAAACTTTTTTTTATCTTAACCCTGCACCTAATTTTGACCATTTTTGTAATTGAAAGTATGCATCTAGGTCCAACGGTTGCGAAAATAAAGGTCGGTCAGGTTATACGTGGACACACTGTATATCCTTCCTCTATTAAGCCTTTAGGCATTTCCAGCTTATTATAATCTTAGCTAGTTTCACTCCTTCCTAATGTTAGAGATAAAATATTACATATATTATTTTATGCATTTCAGTGCTTCGTGAAGCTCCTAAAGAAAAGTTAATACTGATTAAAAATATCAGTTTTTCTTCTAATTTAGTCACTTAATTTTTTTTACTCCCAAAAGTGAGTTTATATTAAGTAATATATTCTTTTTATTTAGAATAATTAATATTTGAATATTTTTAATTTAAAATTGCAAACGCAAATGTCTTAGCTATCAACTTATCAAAATTTAAAAGTCCTGAATTTCAAAGCAACCCCCTGAATTCTTCAAGCTTTCACAAGAAGCTGAAAATTCCCTTTCTATTTCTAGTTATTATTTATAATGAAAAAGGTGGTGGGGGGGGGGGGGGACCCTAGCAAGATGCCTATTAGTGTATTAGTCACAAAAGTCATTTTTGTACTTTTATATTTTATAAAAATAAGAAAATCTCTACTAATAATCTATTTTCAAACATTGTTGTTTATACTATTTGGTCCTTCTCTAGTCACAGCAGGTTCTCTAGGCCACAGCATGAATAGCATTTATATTAAACCTATTAAAAAAGAATACTGAATCCTAAAAAGAAATAAAACTGCACCTGTATATAGCTACGTTATTTTTATAGATACTTTTATTATTACATGAAATGTCTTGTAAAACTCATCACATAACTTCTTAAATCAGTTGCTGTTTTCTGTAATAAATTAAAAATATTGTTGTGAGATTAACAATTTAGGAATGCTTAATTTTGCTTTTTTTTTTTTTTTTTTTTTTGTAAAAATATTTTGACATTCTTACATTTTGCAAAAAATATTTTTTTTTCCCATTTAGCTGATAAGTTTTAATCGTTTCTAATATGCCTATCTATCTGATTGTTCTTCAGTTTTCATAAATATCCAGAAAAATATTTTTCTAAAAATTGAATTACATTATTTTTTGTGAACTGCCATATTTCCCCTGGTATATATTGCTATGAAGGAAAGAAAAAATTATATTGTACTTCAACAGTTTCTTTTTGTTTGAATTTTTATCATTGTATATTGTTATGAATTGTGTCAAATGCAAAATCTTCTTCCTAAATGCATTCTTCCTAATTTTCATTCTCCACCATTGTCACAGGGGCAGATCCAGACTTCAATTTAGATAGGATGAGGTTCATGTTTTTTATTGATACATTTTTTCTATATTAACATGTATTTGCCTGTTACATATATACCGTTTTATGAGAATGCTATTTGTTGAAAGTAGGCTCATGTTCCTTGTGACACCTTGGATTCACCTTTGGAATTTCAGATGTGAAATGTGCTTTTAACAGAGAATAAAAATCGAAATTTGACTCATAATGTTTATCTGTTTTAACACACACAAGTGTCTGAGCCATTTGCATTAACATACATTTTGGTTACACAAATTTCTCTTCTCTGTTTAATTACTCTTTCATGAGTAAATTAGTTAACTAATAATGCCTGCAATCACTTGTTTGTAAATGTTTCTGTTGTACAAAGTAATTTTATATACTGTAAAAGCACTTATTTTCATGAAAATGAAGATATCAGTGATTTCGCGAGCTGAAAATTTCGCGAATTTTATATGAACAGAACCGAAAGTTGAAAAATCCCGAAACTACCTAAATAGAACTCCTTTTGTTTAAATTTCTAGAGGAAAAAGAATCTTTGGACCTGCGAATATCACGAGTAACACTGATTCACGCTTCTTGGCTTGTGCGAACATTTAACGGTGTTAAAGCCAAACATGAGATAATTTTGAATGGCTTCAAAGAAGCTGTTATAAATATTGTAAGTGAATGAGCTGCATTCTATTAGTTGTATTATTTTTTTTTATTCAAGAAATAGTTGTAAGTATTCAAGAAATTTTGTACTTATTTCTTATTTAAGTAACTGTAATCAATAAATTTTGGATAAGTGAAAATTTTCTGATTTTTTATTATTATTTGAGGCAAAAAAAAAAAAAAAAAAAAATTCATGAGGCTGAAATTTTCGCGATTATGATGGCCTTGCGAAAATTAAAGCCTCACGAAAATAAGTGCTTTTACAGTAGTTTATAAATCTTCAAAATTTAGCCTTTTGATACTTATTTGATCATTAATTTTTATGCATATAATTTTATTTATTTATAGTTAATAGAGAAAACATTTAAAAAAATGCTGGATCTTCAGAAAGAAAAGGTTCAACTATTCTGTAAAAGGGTAAAAGAAGCTGATGATTACGATGCTGCACAACATAGGAAATATTTAGATGCTTTAAAGAATGTGTATCCTTTTTAAAAAATGCTTTCTTTTATAATCAATATTGACAGTGAAATACTGATGTTGTGTAATTTTATTACAATAACCACTGTTGCTCTCTCTAAATATGAAATGTGATGTTATACATTTGATATATTGCAATGTACTCATGGATGAAAGTTTTTCGTCTTTTTCATATTTGTGAAGACCAAAATTTATGACAAAAATCATTCATCCCTTGTCAGCTCTCTAGTTTGCCTAAAGTCAGCACCATGAAGAAATTGTTGACAGCAGTACACTGGCTAGATTCATTTCCACGAAATAAAAATAAATTTCTCTTAGTCATGAAAAATTCCATTAAAAAATTGAGTATGTCTGCTGCAACCTATAAAATCATAATTTTAGTTTGTTTAGTCATTGTGGAAACAGACTTAGATAAAATGTAAAACTGTCTGCAAACTCAAATAATTTCTTAAAAATTTTCTGCAGAAAAACACCACGTCCCTCCTAAGTCCTATATTGCCGCTAACAGCAAAAGTGAAAAAGTCCTCTTTCCAATCCCTCACATTACGTTACATGCTCTCAACCCCCCTCCCCCCCTCCAGTTTTCTGAATTAGACTTTATTGAAAAGAGGATAATGTTTACTAAGATATTAAAACCGAATCCCCCTTTCAAATGTAAAAAAATCACTGCAAATCGCAGAGAAATGCTAAACAAGCGCATAAACATTCGCTAAAATTTCCAACCAAATAAACTTTATTTAAAAGAGATCAACATTTAACATTTACTTTTCAACACAAAATTTATTTTTAATCTGTTAAATTAATCTGCAAAGCCTAAAATAATCTGCAGCACCTGCTTCGATGCTGCACTGTTTCTGCTACCGGCCCTGGCAGGAAAAAAAAGAAAAAAAAAAAGCATTGTACCTGCCGTTCCGGCATAAGCCCCGCACTTCCAATATTTTTAAGTTTTAAAAATATATATGCCAGGGCACTTCTTCCATGGTGTATGGCAAATAATTTCTAGATAGTTTTTTTTATCTGCAGACCTTCTCACAAGTCTGCGACGGGCCTCGCACAGATTCTCTGCCTGGGGTCTTAATATTTTTTTTTTTTTTTTTTGAAAAATTTGTAAAAAAAAAAAAAACTCATCAGAACTGTCTGCAAACTTTGAAAATTTTCTGCGAACGGCGTTCACGTGTTCGTCTATATTATCTGGCTCTGTGTGGAAACATATTATTATTTTCCATCCTGTGAAATTTTGATTTTTATCCACAAATAAATTGGTGTGTACTTAATAAGCTGAGAGTAGATTGCTGTGGAGAGACATTAGGCTGGTGCCCAGTTGTAAGCACTCTGACAAATCTGCTTAAGGATGCTCTAAACACCAATGTATTCATGTGCTTCATTGAGGAAATATCATCTCGTCAAATGTAAAATCTTATTTCACAATGTTGATTTAAATGACAAAGAATGAAATATTTATTCATAGCTGTACCTTATTGCATAGCTGTATACAGTTAATGCTAATTACTTGTTGCTTTTAATTTTTATGTACCTTAACTTATTCACTCAGATATCAAGAGCAGCTGGATTTGTTGGCTGAATCAGTAAATTCTGAGCAAAAAGAATTATTTGAAAGGGAGAAGGCCAAACAACTAGTAATAATCTTTTCTCTCTCTCTCTCTCTCTCTCTCTTTTATATTAGATGCACAGTCTACGGAAATTGACTTTAAGAAACTTAAAGAAATATACAATTATAAGAACCATTCAGTAATCTAGTAAATTTATTTCATTTAAACCCAATAACGATATTTTTTATGCACATTTCATTTTTAAAAATTGCATTAACTACTATTTTCTGTTCTTTCATTTTTTAACTTCTATTTCATGTATCCAAAGTTTCTAATATTATCTGTATCTATTTTTCATGGAGTTTTTTTTATCTATGTAAGCAGTGACTAGAAATTATGGAATTTTTGGTGTCTTTTTGGTAATTCTTTACATTTAAAACTGCTCAAAATTGAAATTAAAAATGAATAAAGAATAGTTTTGGTATTGTTAAAAATTTAATAACTAAATTTCATTATGACATCACAAAAAGTTTTTTTTTTTTATGTTGTAAATATTTATTTACATTAGTGCTATTCTATAAAAAAATGTTAGAATGTACTTTTTAAAAGAATTTCTTCTTGATTTTTTTCTTCAAAAAATAAATGTATAAATAAGTAGAATGAAATTATCTCCAACTTCGAAAATAATCAGTATCTGGTAAATTTTTTCCCATTTTTAATTACATTGTAATATTTTTATTAAGTACCTTATGAAGTGAGATGAATTTAGAGTAATAAAATTTAAATAGAAAATACAATATACTTGTATAACAATTTTAGATTTAGAGTTCGTATTGAATCAGTAAGAACTAATTATATCATTTATTATTTTACAATTTTCAAATTTTTTCATATATTTATTATGAAACTAAAAAAAGGGAAAGTCACGAAATTAGTTCTGAAGTGTTTAGAACAGAAAAGAACTATTCAACAATTTAAATATTTAAAAGAAGAAAAGAAAGACTGCAGATAAATTTATGCCTGCTATAATTCTATACTAAAATTTTGTTTAAAAATTAAATAGAAAAGTTGGTGTACTGTGACGCTGGGTTATGCAAATGGGAGTGTAAAATCCAATTGAAAATTCAAATTGAATTAAAATATTTCCAATTCACAAACCCAGAATCACACCACAGCCGGTCTTCATATAGTGGCCAAATACATTACGTCGAAACTAAATGAATTTAAAAAATATTAACTTTCAAATAATGTCAAAATATTATTTACTATTAATTATAAATCTTTCAGAAGTATTGGCTTAATAATACTCATCTTATAAAATTATTTAAATTTAAAAGTTGCCAAATATAATAATAGAATTGTAGATCTGAAAGAGAACTTTTTATGTGAATAACAATACAAGTAATGAAACTTTACTCACCCCAATTTGACGAAATATCAAGAGAAATAATATATTACATTAAATAATCAGGACAAATTGCATATTCATGTTATTTATTAAAAATTATTAAATACTTTAAGATCTATCCGGATCCGGAGAATGGGTTTAATATTGAAAACGAAATATCAATAAATATCAAATTATTATAAAAAGACAAAATATTATTCTGTATTATTTTAGGCATTGATTCAGAGAAGTTCTCTTTATATATGTTGAACAGTCCTTATAAATGTTAACGCATCTTGAATTGAGCACGGTTTATAAAAGTCTCTAAAAGAAAGTTTGAACTACTGGGTGGTGATAAATCCCATTAATAGCATGATGATCATGAGACTGGTAGATATAAGAAAGTATACCAAGGTACAGTTGACATTAGATGATAAAAATATAAAAGAATGAACATCATTGCATGGAGAAATTAATGAAGTGAACACTCATGATGTATTGAATATCTGTATAGATGTAAGCATAGATTAAGTGAGCATTAAAGTGGTATGGTTGACGTTAGATGATAAAGATATTTATTCACTTTATGTTGCACCATGGAGATCGATGAGGTTGGTAGCGCAAAAACATTAAAAAAGTGGAGCATTCTTATTTATGACAGAGAGCAACAATAATGCGAAAGATTGGAGTTTTCTATTCATATTTCACCGATGGATTTCTGGCTTAAAATATTTCAGAATCAAATGGATTGCAGTACATACTTGACTATAAGAATAAATAAAGATATGCATTCTCTTCTTCCAAACTTCCAATAATGAATGTTTTATGCATTAACTATTGATGTAGTTCGGTGATTATAATTTAATATAGATACTCTTTTAACAATAAGCATTCGTCATCCCAAGCCTCGGTCATCGAGGCTTTTTCCCAACGGTAAAGAGAAAAGAAAAAATCTCGTCTACCAGGCACGGGATTTCGAATCCAACTCCCGAAAAAATGATTTTCCAAGACAATTTTGGCAGTTGAGAAACAAAATGCCCCAATCCTCGTTCTGCACGAAGTAAGACACCCCCCCCCCACACACACACGCACAAAATTCCTGTAATCGGGAGTTCAATAACCTGTCTCGCGTCCCTAAGCCAGCCGTTAGAAAAAAATGGCTGTCAAAATACAAGAGTGCAAGGAAAAAATTACCGTTTTGATGTGCATGGGCGTAATGTCGATATCCAAATTTGAAAAGTAAAAGCATGTGCCATTTTAATGACAGAAAAAGTTAGAATATATTATCTCGTGTATTTTGCAAAGTTTATCTGCAAGTACGCTGAAATTTTGCCAGAGGAATGAAAAAAAATATAAGAATCAAATAAATATGATTTGAAATCAAAATAATTAAGAATTAAAGGTTTTAGATTTTTAATATTTAAAACTTAGTGGATATTGCAGTCAATTTGATATTGAGAGGCTAGAAAAATAAATACAAGTTTGTAGATTGCTGAAAGTGAATTAAATTATTGTTGAATTTAATAAATAGTGATAAATAATAAAGATTAATTTTAAATGGGAGAATATTTATTGAGATATAATTTTATTGAGAATTATATAATTTTATTGAGAATATTTATTTTACTTTTTGAGAAATAAATGTATTAAGTAGAGATTGAAATGGGAAATGTTATGTAATGCTTTCATAACATAACAGTTGACAAAGATAAAAAGTAGCAGGTGATTTATTGTGCCATGACTGTTCCTCAAAAAAATTTCAATGTGTTTTTTTTTTTTTTTTTTTTTTTGTGTGTGTGTGTGTGTGTGTGTTCTTGAATATTCATATAATTCAGACTTCAACAAGTGCAATTTCTTGCCAAATATTACAAACAGCAATGAAAATGAAATGGTGACCAGTATCAAAATTTTTAATCAATACATAGCTTTCATGTCTTTGTTAAATTAACAAATTTTTTGTTTCTAAAATTTGCAATATATTTCCCATTTGCAATTTTTCATCAATGAAAAACGATGCTATAGCTTTTTGCCAGAAGAAAATTGTTTCACCTCCTAAAAGAATCTGTAAAAATAGCCATAACATGCAATTGTATATTGGAAAAGAAGCTGTCCAGAGATCTAGTAATAATAGCAGCTGTAAAAACGAATAAAAAAAAGTGTTTGCACAGCTAGCTAGTTTAACAGTTCTACAAGTAGCATTATACTTCTTATTTATGTATTTATTAAATAAATTCTTTCTGTATGTATATATGAGATAAATTGCATAGAATGTATAAATATTGAACAAATCGCTTGTGAATGTAAAGCAGTAATGGGTTGCCAGGAAGTGTTGATGGATTTTTTTTCTTCTCTTGCCAATGCCGTTTCTTCTATTTTACCAATATTTTGTTTTCTTTTAAACTGATTTTTTATTAAACTCTTTTATAACCCTTATTTATTTTTTGTAACTATGTTGATAATTAAATACATTTAATATTTTACATTGTTTTATCATTCATTCTTTTTTACAGGCTACAGATAAAATGAATCGAGAAATTCTGAAAACATTGCAAAAGGAAGTACGATCCTTGCAAAAAGATGTTCTTGAAATGATGGAGGACATTCATTTTCGTGAATTAGATGCTCAAAATTTCATTGAAAATTGCCAGTTACAGGACTTATAATAATAATTTTAATAGTCAGTTATTTATTTTAAATTGTAAATAAAACTCTGTTTTTATTAAGTTTAAAATATTTTAATTATGTATATTTCATTTATGCACACTTTTGGACAATGATTTTAAATTAAATTATTTTATTCACTGCTTTAAATTTGTTGTTTATTTATGTATTCAAAACATTTTAACACTATTCAGTTTAATCTACTTCAAAAAATATTTGAATGATTTTGGAAAATTTTTTTTTCAAGACAGGTTTGTACTTTTAAATATGCGTAGGTATATTTGTAACAAAGTGCTTTTGTTACCTTTATTTGCATCATCTTTCTGATTTAGTTTATTGTAATGTAGTCATGGTAAAGGATGAAACAAGTTAAGAGATCACTTGTCAATCACTTTTTCACATAATCACCAAATCTTTTTAGGCATTTATCCGAACGCAGGACCAACTTGTTTAACCCAGGTTGGTAGAAATCATGTCCCTGCCCATGGAGTCAGTTCTCAGCAACTGTTTTTATATTACTATTTGGTGAAAACACTGTTCCAGATAAGTGTTTCCTTCAATTTCGGAAGCAGTAAATAGTTACCAGATGCCAAATCTTGATTGTTTGTTGTTGTTGTTTTGTTTTGTTTTTTTTTTTTTTTTTTTGCGGGGGGAGGGGGGTGGGGGAGTTGAATCCAGACTTCCCAATTGAACTTTTGCAGCAATTCTTGAGTTTGCCAAGCAGTATGGGACTGGTAATGTCGTCATGCAGGAGGATGACACCATCACTTAACATGCCAAGGCATTTGTGTTGGATGGCTTCATGTAACCTTGTCAAAGTAGCACAAGCGAGATCACTTTTCTAAACGTCTTGCCATTTCAATCGCTCTGCTGCCCCTTCGAACTTATGAGTAGACTTGGTGATTATATGGGAAAGTGATTGACAAGAATGCCTTTTAATTTCCTTTTGCATTTTCGGTCTATTGTTAATGAATCTTTTTTGAGTACCTTTGTAACCTTTTTTTTTTTATCCATACTTCAAATAGATTACCAAACCAATTTATATATAAAAAGGGCAACTGTGATGTAGTAATCACATTTATTTTTTAATTGTAATGCAGCATTTTTATTTCGTCCCTTTTAATGTTTTCTTTTCAGCTCAACAACACTCAAATCGCTATTTTTTTCTTTTTACCGAAAGATAACAGATATTTTTATTTCAGCTTTTCTCCTCTCCTCTGATCCATTTTTAGAACTAGCACGCATCGTAGTGATGTTGCCCATGTCATATTAGAGGTGTGTCTTCGCTAGCCTATTAAGCGCCATTTTGGTTTCTCCCTGTTGTTATTTGTTCTATAATTCATACATAATTTTAATTTAACAAATAGATTTAAAATTAATTGTGAATGCACTAATGTAAACCTCGTTTACATGGTATACATACCAAGCGCAGCCAGTTTCTCAACAGATTTTACGAAAATTTGATATTGTATTTTTTGACAATGTAATTTGTCCTTTTAGAATTTGGGCCGCGCGCCTGATTCAAAGAGAGCGGCAATCACTGTTTTAGGACTATGATGTTCTTCAACAGCGAATTCGTGATCGATAAAAGTTTACCTTCAATCGCCGGCTTTTTTTTTATGCATTTCTATTTGGACATTTTATCATCGAGGCATTCTCTAAGGAATAATTTTGACCAGCATCATTAACATCATAGAATTACTTTAAAGTTTTAATCTATGTGGAACGTTTTCTACTATGTATGGTGACCAACTAATTTCTCTTCTATTGCCTTCCCATCTCTCAAGTAATGGATAAATAAACAAGATTTTTATAACTGCTGTCTCATCAATGTGTCTCCTCATCTATTAAGTAAGATTGTTTACATTTATTTATTTATCCATTTTTTATTTTTATTTCTACTGCAACAACATTTTATCATCGGCAGCTTTATGATCTTACGGCATTTAAGATAAATAATTACAATGCCACAGCAACTATATGCAAAACATTTTTTTTTTTTTTAATTGGCCTTTAAAACTTTAACCAATACGACTATACTTCAAAAATGGTCTGGCACACCTTTAAAAAGCTATATATCTAAATTAGAACTGAAAAGGCTTAAAAAGAACACATTTTTAATTTTAGTTTTTTTTTTAATTAAAAATAAAACTATTGAGTTCAACAATTCTTAAAACTACAAAAAATATACATTTAAACATAATAACAAAGTTGAAACGTAACAATAAAGTAAGTCTTCTCACAAAGAAACCTCATCTTCAACTGAGGCTAGGAGCCGCCGGATATGACTCATGTTTCTGAAATAGACATAGATTGACGCTTCAGTTAGTCAGTTATTAAAAAATATGCTTTTTACAATTATTAAGCAAATTTTAATATTTGCATTTTTGGCCATGTTTTTGCGTCAAATACTCTGCTGTGAGCCATTCTAGCTTCCTATTTCTAGAAATGAAAAGTTAGCGTTAAAAAGATTGGAAACCATGAGTAGAAGACTTGATTTCGATAATTTGTTTATGTCCTATAATAAAGTTTTATCGTTCATTAAAAATTTTGGCTTTAGGCATATTTGAAGAAATTTCTGTGAATTCAAAGGTAGACTCTGTGCATTATTTACCTTATAGACCAGTGGTCAAAGAGAACAGCACGATGAAAGTTTGTCCAGTTTTTTACACATCTGGAAGAGAAAAGTCATCCCTGTCGTTGAATCAATGTCTGGAATGTGAACCGAACTTAATGAAGCTTATTCCTGATATTCTTCTTAGATTCCTTGAACAAAAATATGGTGTCATAGCAGGTATAGAAAAAGCTTTTTTGCAAATAAGCATCAGACCAGAATCCAGGGATTTATTAAGATTTTTTTGGTGGAGTGATGAAGATGAAAGAAAATTGAAAATACTTCGTCATGCACGAATAGTTTTTGGCTTAAAGTGCAGTCCTTTCATTTTGGCAGTCATTATTGAATTTCATTTACTGAAATACACTGATAATCCTTGTTATGACAAAGAGATGATAACAAAATCTCTTCACAGTTTTTATGTTGACAATGTTGTTATGAGATTTTATAATAAAGACAGATTGATACAATTTATGCAGGAAGCTACAAATGTAATGGAGGAAGGTAAATTCAATTTGAGGGCATGGTAATATTCTGAAGATAATGTCGAGCCTACAATTTCAACTGTACTAGGTCTATTATGGGACCGACAAAAAGATACTTTAGCTCTGAATTTGGGCTGGCTAGAGAATTTTGAGCTAGGTAAAATTACAAAACGGACCGTTCTTTCCATTGCACATAAGGTATTTGATCCAATTGGATGTGTAAGTCCAGTTTTCTTGTTGCCGAAGCTTTTATTACAGAGAATGTGAAAAGATGGAATGTCTTGGGACGAAGAACGTTGATGATAATATAAGAAAGGAATTCTCCAGAAGGTGTAGTCATCTTAGCTGCCTGAAACAAATATTTGTAAGAAGATGGTTTTGTGTTGATGAAAACTGTAAAACTCTTAGTATATATACCTTCTGTGATGCGAGTCAACACGCTTATGCTGTCACAACATTTGTTAGAATAAGTACTGCTGATGGAGTCAAAGTACATCTATTAGCTGCTAAATCAAGAAATGCACCGGTCAAAATAATTACCATCCCATGTCTTGAATTAATCGTTGCCACGGTGGGAGTTAGACTATGTGCATCAGTCATGAATGGTCTTCTGTGGGAAAATGCAAATTTGCATTTTTGGACAGACTCCTCTACGGTATTGAATTGGATACAAAGAGAAGGGTCGTGGACTGTTTTTGTAAGCAATTGAGTAAAAGAGATTAGAAAAACAACAGATCCAAACTCATGGAAGCACGTACCCGGAACTAAAAACCCCGCCGATCTTCCATCCAGAGGATGTTCTGCGAAACAACTATTTAAAATAAAATGGTAGGAGGGTCCAAATTGGCTTAAGGAACCTGAAGATAATGGCCCTTGTCTAATATAGTCTTTGATGAAAACGCCGTTGCCCAAGAAAAGAGGAACTCAAAAAGGCCTGTTGATGAAAAATCAGTAAAATGTTTAACGAATCAGACAACATTTTGTGAGTGGTGCAATTCACCTAAACATGAGAAGAATAGTCTAAGTACCATAGATTTGAGTGGTATTTTAGGTTTTTCTCAAATTATGATAAAATTGTTCGTCTAGTGTCTTGGATTTACCGGTTATTCATAATTGTAAGATAACCAAAATCTCGAGGTTGAATGGGGAATTATCCCTTCAAGAAACAAATGCAACTGAAAAAATAATCTTTCACTTCAGAAAACAAAAGTAAATTAGACACTTTAGATGCTTATAAAGAAGAACACGGTTTCCTCAAATTGAAGACCAAAATTGTGTACAGAAAAGATGCTGAAGATTTTCGATGTCCAATGATTCTACCTTCAGATCGTCCTGTTGTCAGAAAACTTATCATGACAGAGCATCGAAAAAATTCCCATGCTGGATCGCAAATGTTACTAAATATTTTGAGAGAATACTTTTGGATCTTGAATGCAAGAAAAACGATCAGATTCATAATATCAAAATGCATTGTTTGCATACAACAAAAAAGAATTTCTCTAAATGCTGCTGTTGCTGCATTTCCAGAAAATCAAATTAAAGATGCAGCAGTTTTTAAAATCGCAGGATTCAACCTGGTTGGGCCTTTGTACCTTAAGGGAGGTTCGAAAGCATGGATTGGTTCATACACGTATGTGATATACCGAGCTGTACATCTTGAACTTTTGACATCTTTGTCAACAGAAGTATTTCTATGTAGTTTTTGGAGATTTATAGCAAGAAGAGGAGGACCTTCTACTGTATATTGTGATATCGGTTCTAAATTCGTTGGAACTTAAAATGCACTTAAAGAGGTTGACTGGAATAAAGTTGTTCAGTATAGTAACCAACAGCCTCATGGTAGGGACGGTTTTGGGAAAGATTAGTTGGTGTTATGAAATCTATTGTTAGAAGAGTCTTAGGAAAGTCTAGTGTTTCTTATGAAGAAATGACAACCATTCTATGCGATACAGAATCAATAATTAATTCTCGACCTCTTACTTATATTTCTGAAAGCAATGGTGAACTTGTCCCATTGTAGCCTGCTTTGTTCATGCAAGATGTAAAGCAAATGGGTACACCAGATTTTGATGTTGTGGGTGAAAACAAGTTGAATAGAAAACTGAAATACCGACAAAAGCTAATAACTGATCTGTGAAACAGATTTCGTTCTGAATATTTGGGATTATTAATCCAATGTCCTCAATATAAAAAATGTAAAGAACAAATTCAACTTAGTGACGTCATGTTAATTTGCAGAGAAAGACTAATCATAGAACTTATTCCCGGAAAAGATGGTGTCACCAGATTAGTCCGTCTACAAACATCAAGATCAGAAGTTTTACAGCTGATTCAGAGAATTTATCCTCTAGAAGTATCTTTAAGATGGTCTGAGGAACGAAAGGAACTCTATTCAATTCCACCTATTCAGACAGTGTCTAAAGATGAACCTGGAAAGCATACACAATGTGGGAGTATAATCAAAGTGCCTCAAAAACAAGACTTGTAATGTAAGAACTTTTCGTGACTAGATGAGTTGAGTCTCACCAACTCGAGGTGGGAGGATGTCGCGTAATCAACTAAACTCTGTGGTTTTCAGCAACTTCATCACATTTCTTTTATTTTATTTACCCAGAATAATACTTTCTCCTCGACAATTAATTTTCAGTTAAACAATTTCCACGTGAAAAAGGAAAAAAAACAAAACAAAGAATTCAAAAAAAAAAATATATATATGGTGTCATATTTGAAACAGAAAAAATGTAATATTTTTTATTATACATGAAGCATGAATATCTATTACGTTAATATAAGGTTTTGTGTCAAAAAGGGCGTAATAATTAGCAGGAATAATAATGAAAAAGATTTATATTATTAAGAAAATATTTCGCTTGAAAAATATGACGTCGTATTTGAAATAAAACAGGCATTTTCAAGTATTCGTTAAAAATACAAGGGCATGAATATCAGTAACTAATGAAAATGGATAAATCATGACGTCATACAAATGAGAGTTTTCATTCAAAATTCACTTTATGATTATCAGGAGAAGACATTTTTTGTGGAAAAAAGGGGAAATAAAACGGATGAATATATTTTTTAATGCTATTTTTCTTTTTAAAATTGAAAAAAAAATTCCAAAACTAAAAACATATTTTCAGACATTGAAGCTTCTTTAATGAATTTATTCCACAGAAACAGAAGGGAAAATCGTCTGTCAACATATCGACATTTACAACCAAGGATGTAAATATAAATTCCGTGCATTTAAGTGTATAGTTATTGCCCCCTTATTCATACAAATTGAATTTTAAAAAAGCATATACTATTTTAATTAATTTTAAATGTTGGCAGATTAAACATTTTACAAAGGCATTTTTAACACTTTCCAACAAAGTTGAAAAGTGTTTATGCATTCGGTTTGTCTGTCCACGCTCTAACTCCCCTAAATATACTCGAATTTTCATGCAATTTATAAAAGTTATTTAGGGTCACCAAAGCATGTTTGGTATTGTATATGAAGTATGTAGGATTAGTAGTTCATTTACAGGGGCACTCAAAAGTATTCCATTACATTATGGTATAGGGGGAAAAATCATTTTCAGAATATTTTAATGACAATGTATTGAAACTGATATAAATCACTGAATTTCACTACGATCACGTTAGAGCAGGACATTCATAGCATTTTTTATTCATTTACAGGGACATACAAAATAAATCGTTTACAGTACTGTCTTTGAGTAATAATGACTGAAGTTAGAAGTCTGCACGGGCCGAAATTTCCAGGCCGGGCCTGGCCCGACTCATAGAAGAAAAAAATTTGATCCGAGTGAATTTCGACAAAACAGTGATTTTTACGTCGATTTGGTTAAAAATTTGTCTCGTACGAGGCGTTCTGACCAAAAATATTTATCTTAAATTTTTTTTTTTTCATGTATCTTTATTTATATAGTGGTGCCGCAGGCTGCCATATATATATATTTTTTTTAATGAATCTCTATTGCATGTATGTAAATGTTTCAGTTATCGTTAATATTGCATGTATTGAAGTGTTAAAAATCTGAAAAATGCTATACAGTAAAATCTTCTAAGACGGAATTGCATTGAAAAGAAAAAAAATGCGTAATAAACAAGTTACATTCTTAGCAAGTGTAAATGTATTATATATTCTTTTCTTACATATTAGTATATTAATTTTGCATGGATCAACATGTTTTTCAGTTTAAAACAGGGTTCCATCATAGGCAGGTTATTTTTCACAAGTTTTACTATATTTTAATTTAACTATATTTTAATAGGTGTAGAAATCTACTATTCTTTCAAAAGAATAAATTTTAATGTTTAAGTTTAGAATAATGACGATTTAAAAATTGATGCATTTTTTGTAAAAATTTTTGTGCCAGGCCTAATTTTATTGACCTATGAATAAACCAGGCCATGTCGAGACAATGATTTTCATACGGGCTGGGTCAAATCTGGGACTGAAAATTTTGGGCCGTGAAGACTAGGAATGAAACCAGTCCCGGCTCTGTACAGAAAAAATAGTTAGACCCGGCCCGAGCATTCAGGAAAAAGTATGGTCCAGCCCGAGTGCCGTGAATGAAAATCAGCCCGTGCAGATCTCTAGCTGGAGTGTACGATTTAAAATTCAGTATGCGCTGTTAAATTTAATTAATCTTTTGCAAGCTATTCGTTATATATAATTTCTATAAATCATATACAGGGCTACACAAAAGTATTCACATACTATTTTCCTTAGTAGAGAAAATTGCTGAAGGGGAATTTTCTACTGAAGTGTATGCATTTCTTCAGTGAACTAAATTTTGTCATGCATTAGTTAATATATACAAATCTATAAATCATGTACAGGGCTGCTGCAAAAATTCGGATAATTTTCCGATTGTAGATGGGAACAGCTGAAATTGGGTTTTAAAATGTGTTATGCATTTCGTTTTGGTTGAATTATACATAATATTTAAATTTTTTTAATGATGCAGCTTTGTTACGTTATTCTGAATGTGTTGGAAAGTATTTCATAATCTACGCTTAACGCATGATTTTTTTCTTTAACGATAATATTTTCCATCAAAAGTCACAAAACTTCAAAAAGCAATTTTAGCTTACATTTTAAATACAATTTCTTACCTGAAATTTAGTATTTAATAAAATTAATGTTTCAATGTTTATCTAAATGTATAATAATATTACATTTCATTAAGCGATTTCATGTTTTAAATAAATTAAAATACACATTTTTACATGATTCATGAAGTGAAAGAATATATATATATTTTTTTTTAATCTGGGACAAGTATGGCCAGTATTAGGGGAGGGTGGGCCACAATGAGACATTGTAATTTCCCCAATAACTGCTTCACAGACAACTACTGCCATCTAGGTGTGATAAGCAGAAGCTAATTAGTACCCAGGATGCCTTGTTGCAAATGGCTACTGGCACATGTATTACAGAAACTTGTTAATTGTGTCTGAGTGTACTTGCAAAAATTTTTTATAGAAGTTTTCATCTCCTATCATCCAAGCTTCATTTGAATATTAGAGGTAAGTGTTGTGTATTATCTTATAACTTATTAATATAGCTCCTTATTATATTCTATAGTTATGTTAAATTATGGTGGATTTTTTAATACAAACAAATTTTTGCTATTTTGTTGTTTGGGCCACAATGAGACGTCTCATTGTGGCCCAAGCATAAACAAAGAAAACAGATTACAGAATTTTAGATTTTTAAATAACTTGTAAAGATTAATAGTAATTAATTATGTTAAAAAAAAAGAAGAAATATGTACATATTATTGGTCACTATTTACATTTTTTTATTTATGTGGGGAACAGAATAGCAAAATATTAGTTTAAATAAATAAACAAAAAGATAGATTACACATAGAATAAATTAGACAAATTTGTAAGTTTTAGTAGAGTTTGATAATGTATTTATTGAAGCTATTATTGTATCTCTGTTTATTTTATCTTATTTTAGGCTTAGCATGTCTAGAGGTAGAAAGAGAAAAAGCGAAAAGGGGTCATTCTCTGAAGCAGCAATGAAAAGGGCTGTGCAACAAGTATTAATTGGAATAGATGGTAAGAAATTGTCACTTCGGAAAGCTGCAGCTGAAAATGGAGTGAAATTTCAAACCCTACAAAGGTATGTTAAAAGAAAGCAGTTGAATCCTGAAGAAGAATTTCAAATGGCACCAAATTATAAAAGTAGATTGATATTTACTGAGGCAGAAGAAAAATGTTTAGCAGAATATATGATAGAGTGCTCTAAAATGTGTTATGGGAAATCTACTAAATATTTTAGAGAATTGGCATATGAAATGGCAAAAGTAAACAATAAGAAAATGCCAGCTTCTTGGGAATCAAATTTAAAAGCAGGTATTGACTGGATGCAGGGATTTATAAAGCATCATTCTGAAATAAGCATCCGACAGCCAGAAAGTTGCAGTATTTCTCGTGCTACATCATTTAATAAGAAAAATGTCAATATGTTTTTTGATAACATAGAAAATGCTTACAGTAGGTCTGAAAAATTCGCAGATGGCAGCCGGATATACAATTTAGACGAAACTGGAACAACAACAGTACAGAGACCAAAAAAAGTTTTAGTGTCAAAGGGTGTTAAACAAGTTAGTTAGTGCACAAGTGGTGAGCGAGGTGAGTTGGTCACAACATGCTGTTTCATAAGTGCATCTGGGAACACTTTACCACCAGCGATGGTATTTCCACGCAAAAAGTTTCAAGCTCACGTGATAAATGGTGGGCCGACAGGAACTCTGGGATTAGCCACAAGTTCAGGATGGATGACAGGTGAAATTTTTCCTGCAGTAATGAAACATTTCATTTTTCACATTGGATCTAGTAGTCTCAATCCAACCATTTTGATTTTAGATAATCATAACAGCCATTTAACTATAGAAACTTTAAATATGGCTAAAGAAAATGGCGTTATAATAGTAACTTTACCTCCGCACTGTAGCCATAAGCTTCAGCCATTAGATGTGAGTGTCTTTCAGTCTTTTAAAGCTCACTACAATGCTGCTGTAGATTCATGGTTACTTCATAATCCTGGTATTCCAATGACTATTTACTAAATTGCTAGTTGTGTCAGAACAGCACATGAACGTACAATGACACCATCAAACATCATGGCTGGTTTTAAAAAAAGTGGAATATATCCATTCGACAGAAATGTGTTTAATGATGATGATTTTCAAACTAGTTACGTTACTGACCGTGAGTATAATAAAGATTGTGACGATTCGGATGCAAATATAGTAGATGAAACTGATCCTGAAACTGTAATGCCAACAAAAGTTGTATCTGATGTAAATGAAGCTGCAAATTCTTCATTTGTATCTGATTTACCAAATGATAATAATGCTGACTTCATTAGCCCACAGATTTTCAAAGGGTTTCCTAAAGCTGGTAAAAGGAAGGGTACTCAGAAACACAGAAGAAAATTCTACAGCTGTATTCCAACTGACACCCCCGAGAAAAGTAAACTTGAAGAAAATTTTTTAAATAGAGAATTGAAAAAGCGCAAGTTGTCCTTCATGAAAAAAGATAAGAAAACCCACCAACTTATGAAAGAAATGAAAAAATTTCAAAAATCACAAGATTACAATAGTGATTCAGCGTCTGATGACAGTAGAGAAGTGAGTGAGGAACCCAAATTGGTCTATTCTTTAGACACATTAGATGTCAATGATTTTGTTATAGTTCAGTTTTCTACAAAAAAGACGAAAATTCACTATGTTGCCCGCATTGAAAAAGTGGAATCAGGCGGAGCATCTGTTAAATTTATGAGAAAACAAACTAACGAAACTTTTATATTTCCAGAAATTGATGACATTTCCATGGTAGATACCGATGATATTATTCTTAAATTGCCTCAGTCATCCATTTCAGGGGGTACTTTTCGAGCAGCAAGTTCATTCTACTTTGAAGTAAAATTACATCAATACAATATCCACTAAATGTTTATTCAATTTGACAACTTTTATTTTTTCTTAACTTATATGTGAATCACTTATTTCTAAATGCATTAGAAATTGCATTAATGTTCATATTTACTACTAATACATTTAAAACCAATATTTTTTTTATAAATTTAGTACAAAATTTTAAGATTATTTAGCTGTCTCATTGTGGCCCAGAGAATGTCTCATAGTGGCCCACCCTTGGGCCGCAATGAGACATTATTATTTTTTTTTTTTTAAATACAATAAAGTACTTGTTTTCATACATATGAGATTAAAAATTATTGGATTATATAAGTATTTAATAAAATATTGTATCTGATATGTTTTTTGTAACATAGACTTCAATAAAAAAATTATAAAAATGTTTAAGTGTTTTTTGTCTCATTGTGGCCCACCCTCCCCTACTGAGACTTAACGTAAGGTAAAATGGCGATTTTTATAGCCTCGAACCGAAAGGAAGAATAGGCTCCATTTCTTTATGGATTATTAGATGGAAACAAATGCTAAACTATTTATATTCTTTTAAGTGTAGACGAAATTTTCTGTAATCATCTACATACAATAAGTGCGATAGACAATATTCCTGTCACGCCACATAAGGTAAAATGGCGATTTTTATACTCTCGAATGGAAAAAAAGAGTATGGTCCATTATTCTGTACGAAAAACTAACCTGGTGAAAGCGTCGTCATATTTTAAATCATTAATCGGTCTTCTTTCAGAAAATATTAGCAGTTTATAGCAATTTTACAAAAATGGCGTGATTTTCACAGACTTTATTATTCGCAAATACATAAGTTTAACATCCTTTTACCGTACAATCTCCCAGAATGTTGGTTTCAATAAAATTTAATAAATAGTACATGAAAGTCGATGTAAAAAAGTTTAGCAAGCAATTTTAATTGGAGATTAGGCTTTACATGTAACATAGTATCGTGTAAAGAAGTGTCGATACCGCTAATTAAGCAATAAATTCGCCTTTCACGTCATATCCACCTTTAACTTTTAAAGGCACCATGATTATCGAAAAGCACAAGAGAAAAGACAATAAAAAATCCCGGTAATAATCAGTTATCATTTTCTGAAATTTTCTTTTGATTTTAAAATACAGGGTGTCCTAAAAAGAACTGACTGATTTTAAAATTCAATAACTTGCAAACGGTGACAGATATTTAAAAAATTCTTGCAGGAGGGTTATGCATAAGGTCAAAAGTTTTTTACAGTGATTCTCGAATTTAGTTCGAATTACAAACAATAGATAGAGCTGCGAGCAATATGCGCTAAATCCAGGTCTGATTTTTGGTACTTCGGGACCCACTCGATACATTTTAATCTCCTTTTTTTGGTATGGGAGAAGAGGAAAGCCAAAAAATCAAGCTTGAATTTAGCGCCTATTGCTTGCAGCGCCATCTATTGCTTTTCATTCGAACTAAATTCAAGAATCACGGTAAAAAAAAAAAAAAAAAAAAAAAAAATGACATCATACATAACCCTCCTGCAAGAATTTTTAAAATATCTGTCACCGTTTGCGAATTATTGAATTTTAAAATCAGTCAGTCTTTTTTAGGACACCCGGTATCTAAACCTACAGTTAAAAATATCTCTGAAAAATAATCGCTGTCCCCCATTGGATCATATTCCTGCAAATTTCGAAGCTTCCATAATCCTAAATTACATAATTGAGGTGCTTTCTCCATAAATAGATTTTTTCCATGATTGAAAGCAATAAACAACTCTATTCCTTAAATAATAAACATTTAGGCTTTGTTTGTTTGTTTTATTGGACACATACATCAGACTTGTGTGCTTGACAACAAGGCCCGCTTATAAGTCATCGTCGATATACAGGAACGAGATAGCACAATGAAATTTACAACACAGAGAAGAATTTTTACATCTGGGAGCTCCACAAAGAGTGTGCAATGGAGTCAGCGGGAGTCGAACCCGACAAGCCTCCTACGCCTTAACCACTCGGCCACGGAGGCCACATTTAGGGTTCGAGAGTCTTTGGAGCATGATAAGCATTTTGTTATAGACGCTTTCAGTGTGATGTCAGTCATTACGTTTTGCTTGGAAACTGACTCCAAACAAACTGTTGCTATGTTTCATTTCTTATTAAATATAAATTAGTAGAAAATGTTACTACTGCATATAAAGTATTAAAACACTTATCTGTGAGATATAGTTATAAGATATATCTATAATGTACAGACAAAATAGAAAATACAGCATAGCAACCGTTTGTTAGGAGTCAGTTTCCAAACAAAACGTCGTGACTGAAATCACGACTGAAAGCGTCTATTAAAAGTAGATCTAGAGCTGTTAAAAGTGTGGCACCGTGAAATAAAACTGTAATAAATATTTAAAAGTTAAATTCTTTTTCATACTTTTATTGTCTATTTTTGAACTTTTATGCTTCACCACGTTTGATTTTTTTTTAATACCATTTATCTTTTTTTTTTTCAAGATGTGATTTTTCGTAATAGAAAAATAATATTGTATGTTGATTTTTTTATTATTTAATAAAATCAAAGTCATGTCTGAAGTGACATGTTAACAACTACTTTACTTTAAAAATATTTACTGACATATCTCTTTAAATAACATTCTTTGTCACGAAAACATAATTTAAATCAATATCCATGAACGGAATAAATATCTATATATTTAAAAGACAAGGTTGTTTTTTTTAGTCATCTGGCGTGAGCTTTCTACTGAACCGATTTTGAAAATTACTTTTTTAAATGAAAGCTGTTATTTGTATATGTGCCCGCACTTGATATTTTAAAATATAATTCCTTTTTTATATTTTTATTTTAAAAGGCTTTTAGGAAATTACTTCACAGTATTGGCAACTGGGTTACTTCCATCGTTACAGAGAAAAGGGATTAATTCACCGGACAAATTTAAAAGGGAAATTACACAAATTAAAGACACCAAAAAGTGGGAAGGGAGGGCTTGGGGCCCTGAAGCTACTGTACGACCACTACTGCTTCGAGCTTATTATAACTCTTTCCGTCCGCAGCCCTTTATTCTACTCTTTTTCCAACTCTCTTGCGGAAGCCAGTTTGAAAAAAAAAAAAGAAAAATGAAACCGGACAAATTTAAAAGGGAAATTGCACAAATTAAAGACACCGAAAAGCGGGAAGGGAGGGCTAGGGTCCCTGAAGCTACCGAATGACTCCTGATCCGTCGAGCTTATTATTAGTCTAGGTCGCCGGGTGGGTCAACCGCCGCAGCGAGCGGCCTCTTTTCGTTCGCAGCCCTTTATTTGACTCTTTTGCCGAAGCCAGTTTGAAAAAAAAATTAAAAATTGAAACCGGACAAATTTAAAAGGGAAATTGCACACACCCTGAAGCTACTGAACGACTCTTGCTCCGTCGAGCTTATTAGTCTTTTAATTAGCAATTCCCGCTGGTTCCATTGCACACACTCTTTGTGTGGAACTCCCAGGATGTACTTCTCTTGTGTTGTAATATTTTCTTGTGCTATCTTGTCTCTGACTTATAAGAGGGCTCTCATTTATTTATTTATTTATTGAATAACAAACATACGACTTGTGTGCTTGACATGAGAGCCCGCTTATAAGTCGGAGACAAGATAGCACAAGGAAATATTACAACACAAGAGAAATACACCCTGGGAGTTCCACACAAAGTGTGTCTGCAATGGAACCAGCGGGAATCGAACCCACAAACTCTTACGCACAAGCGATTAGCTGACTGGTGCTTTGACCACTCAGCCGCAGACCCCCCGAGAGGGCTCTCATGTCAAGCACACAAATCATATTTATTTATTGAACAACAAACATACAACTTGTGTGCTTGACATGAGAGCCCGCTTATAAGTCGGAGACAAGATAGCACAAGGAAATATTACAACACAAGAGAAATACACCCTGGGAGTTCCACACAAAGTGTGTGTGCAATGGAACCAGCGGGAATCGAACCCACAAACTCTTACGCACAAGCGATTAGCTGACTGGTGCTTTGACCACTCAGCCGCAGACCCCCCGAGAGGGCTCTCATGTCAAGCACACAAATCATATTTATTTATTGAACAACAAACATACAACTTGTGTGCTTGACATGAGAGCCCGCTTATAAGTCAGAGACAAGATAGCACAAGGAAATATTACAACACAAAAGAAATACACCCTGGGAGTTCCACACAAAGTGTGTGTGCAATGGAACCAGCGGGAATCGAACCCACAAACTCTTACGCACAAGCGATTAGCTGACTGGTGCTTTGACCACTCAGCCGCAGACCCCTCGAGAGGGCTCTCATGTCAAGCACACAAATCATATTTATTTATTGAACAACAAACATACAACTTGTGTGCTTGACATGAGAGCCCGCTTATAAGTCGGAGACAAGATAGCACAAGGAAATATTACAACACGAGAGAAATACACCCTGGGAGTTCCACACAAAGTGTGTGTGCAATGGAACCAGCGGGAATCGAACCCACAAACTCTTACGCACAAGCGATTAGCTGACTGGTGCTTTGACCACTCAGCCGCAGACCCCCCAAGAGGGCTCTCATGTCAAGCACACAAATCATATTTATTTATTGAACAACAAACATACAACTTGTGTGCTTGACATGAGAGCCCGCTTATAAGTCGGAGACAAGATAGCACAAGGAAATATTACAACACAAGAGAAATACACCCTGGGAGTTCCACACAAAGTGTGTGTGCAATGGAACCAGCGGGAATCGAACCCACAAACTCTTACGCACAAGCGATTAGCTGACTGGTGCTTTGACCACTCAGCCGCAGACCCCCCGAGAGGGCTCTCATGTCAAGCACACAAATCATATTTATTTATTGAACAACAAACATACAACTTGTGTGCTTGACATGAGAGCCCGCTTATAAGTCGGAGACAAGATAGCACAAGGAAATATTACAACACAAGAGAAATACACCCTGGGAGTTCCACACAAAGTGTGTGTGCAATGGAACCAGCGGGAATCGAACCCACAAACTCTTACGCACAAGCGATTAGCTGACTGGTGCTTTGACCACTCAGCCGCAGACCCCCCGAGAGGGCTCTCATGTCAAGCACACAAATCATATTTATTTATTGAACAACAAACATACAACTTGTGTGCTTGACATGAGAGCCCGCTTATAAGTCAGAGACAAGATAGCACAAGGAAATATTACAACACAAAAGAAATACACCCTGGGAGTTCCACACAAAGTGTGTGTGCAATGGAACCAGCGGGAATCGAACCCACAAACTCTTACGCACAAGCGATTAGCTGACTGGTGCTTTGACCACTCAGCCGCAGACCCCCCGAGAGGGCTCTCATGTCAAGCACACAAATCATATTTATTTATTGAACAACAAACATACAACTTGTGTGCTTGACATGAGAGCCCGCTTATAAGTCGGAGACAAGATAGCACAAGGAAATATTACAACACAAGAGAAATACACCCTGGGAGTTCCACACAAAGTGTGTGTGCAATGGAACCAGCGGGAATCGAACCCACAAACTCTTACGCACAAGCGATTAGCTGACTGGTGCTTTGACCACTCAGCCGCAGACCCCCCAAGAGGGCTCTCATGTCAAGCACACAAATCATATTTATTTATTGAACAACAAACATACAACTTGTGTGCTTGACATGAGAGCCCGCTTATAAGTCGGAGACAAGATAGCACAAGGAAATATTACAACACAAGAGAAATACACCCTGGGAGTTCCACACAAAGAGTGTGTACAATGGAACCAGCGGGAATCGAACTCACAATTTCTTACGCTCGCAAAACACAAGTCATATGTTTGTTGTTCAATAAATAAATAAATAAATAAAAGGGTAACAATCGGAATTACTATATCATTACGGATGCCATTTTCTCATTGCAAATAAAAATAACTTTTTTAATTAAAAAAAAAAATTTACTTATAAAGTTATTACATTTCGATATTTTTTACATTGCAATGATACTGATACTAAGACGTTAATCTCAAAGGGCTTCAGTAAACTAAAATGTCATCATAGTAAAAAGTAAATGAGTATTTTCTTTGATAAAACTAAATATTTTACTATGAATGCGTCGAAAAGAATAAATTTCTGGATTTCACTGGGGCTGAGATTAGAACATCAAGTCACGAGTGCGAATGTCCACATGCAAAATTGTAACTGGAAAAAGTGACCCAATTTTTGAAAATATAATTATTAATAACCTATTGCATGTTAAAATATTTTTTAAATGGTGAATATGAAAAGTACGCATGTGAATTTTCAGATGGTGAAAATGGTGTTATTTTTAGATTTCGTTGTACAAAGAAAATATTATTGTGTCATAGTGACGCAATTTTCGTCGATTTTTCATTTCGTAATACCAAAGATCAAAGGCCAATTGATAACTTCATAATTTATTATCTGAATATCAGGTTACTGATTACTTATAGTAATAAAGCTTAATTTTTCAATAATTTGAATAGTTAAACTTTAGTTATAAATAACATTTGCATAACTCATAATATGGATCATTTATTGTAATTATTTTTGTAGGTTTTTGGTTTTTTATAACTTCAATCTAATTGTTCTTTTAAACATATTCATTCGTCGAATTCGACAGGTCCCGACTCGTAAACTATAATAAACATAAATGATAAAATGTAATAACAGAGATGTAAATTTATTCCTCATTTAATCTTAGAAAAGGCATATGAAATTTCAAGCTCACAAAAGAAATTTAAATGATCCTATATACGAGTATATAAACAAAAATATGCAAATTGGCAACATTAAAAGTTTTTCTACTAATAAATGTGATAAATTGTTAATTGTATATGCTTTTAAATACCGAAATTGTTTGCTTAATTGATGCATTTATTCTTCTTTGTTACGTGAACGAAGTCACGGGAAACAGCTAGTGTGAAGTATAGCTTTTTCTTATTTACAAATAAATTTGTTCGTAAATCCTGGTGTCAGTCATTCATTTCAACAGTTTAGCAATGGAAGTGCTTTGCCCCTGAAAGGGTAAACAGATCGTGCCTCGACTTTCAGAATCAGGTATTCTCTTAATATCCCATCAATAACAGTTTGATTGCCTTTCAAACTATTGTAAAACACTTTAAGAAATTTAGACTACATTCTGCTGTCTCAAATAGTACCTGGGAAGTTTTTTTTTTTTTTTTTGCAATTTGTGAACAAATATTCATTTTGAGCCCAAGACTGGTATAAAAATCGAGTCTAGTCCCGAAACGGGCTCGAGCTGAGCCCATCTCTTCTCTGTCGTGTGCACATATATATATACACTGGTTTCCAAAAATTAAGGAGAAACAACAAAAATAGCGATTACTCAAAATGTTACATATAGATTTTAATAAAACTGAGCCACAATATACAACACATAGTAAGGTATAAAAATAACATTAAAATAAATTACCAGACGATTTTTCTGTTTCAGAAATTAACACAAATATAAAATAAACAAAATAAATGCGTCAGGTTGGTATAGGAAAAGAATTTTCAATATGGAGTATAAGCAGCCCTAGAAGCAATACAGCACATACAGAGATGTATGATACTGTCAATTATGCGACAGATAAGTTCGCTGGGAATTGCGAGCCATTGCTTTTGTAAAGCATTTGTAAATGCGGCAAGGGTCTGAGGAGGGCGATTGGGCGCAGCAACATATCTTCCTAAAGCATCTGAAACATGCTCAATGGTATTCAAGTACGATGATCGAGCTGACCATTCCATGCGCTGAATTGTTTGGTGCTGAAGATAATCTTCCACGATGCGGGCTCTGTGCGGTCTAGCGTTATCGTCCTGTAACAGGAAATCGTTATCTATTGCGCCCACGTTATGGCGCACATAGGCATCAAGAATGTCATCGCTATAGACGTGAGCATTCTCAGTTCCACGTGAAAAGATATGGAGGTCTGTACGTCCTCCCTAAGAGATACTATCCCAAACACAGATACTGCCTCTTCCGTATGAATATCTTTCACGAATGTTTGATGGATGATAGCATGTTCCCACAGACTTCTAATATAAGTAGACTCCAAATCGGCAACCTTTTCTTGACTCCTACATCTCTGCCCTCCGTCACATGACGGAAGGCAGATTTAGCGCGCCAAACCGTTTTTTCTTCCACCCAGCTTGTAGTTTCGCTTCTATGTTTACATTTATTTTATTGCGAGAATGAAATCCAAAAGTTGCCAATAAAGGGATTACCGCCAAAATATGGCACCCTTTTGGCAATGAAAGCAAAAGATGTTGGTGTCAAAACCTTGCCGAAAGAACAATGGAATTGGGCCTCTACTTCTATCTTTATTCTGAGCGTGTTCCCTGTTCTCTCCAAATCAAACAACGCCTACTATCTCTGTAGAGGCTAAACCGGGACCTATCCGTGAGGAGAACACGCCTCCATTGATAAGCCGTCCAGTGAACATGTTGACGTGCCCACCTTAAACGCTCCCTCCAGTGACGTTAGGTGAGCAGCACACAAATGCCTGGTCGCCTCACGTAAAAACCACCTTCATTACGCCTTTTACGCACAGTAGACGTTGATAGCAACCTTACAGTAGCTGCAGCAAGGGAGGCTCTTCTAAGATGAGAGGGGGTTGCTGTTCTATTCCTCCGTACACATAACCGCAAATGTCGGTAGTCTATGTTTGTCGCAGCTCTTGCTCGTCCTTGGCTGAACCTTCAGGAGGCCGAACCAGTGGTTTGAAATTGTTGCCAAAGCCTATAAACAACACATAGACTCCCATTTAGCCATCTGGCCACCTCTGTCTGATTTTGACCTGCCTCCAATCTTCCAATAGCTCTATATCACAATTCTGCGGACAACTGATATTTCGAGGTCATACTAAGGAATTGGCTACCTGGATTTTCTTATCTCATAATCACATCGACACCTGCAGCCGTACTTTCTAGCACGCATTTTTATGCTCCTCACAGATGACGCAATCCGATTGCAGTGCCACTAATTTGAATTTTGTAATTTTATTCAGCATCTTTCAGTTAACAACATAGGCAAATTTCCTACGGATAGGTTTCTTTTTGAACGAGTTATGGCTGTTTTTGTGATTTTTCCTTAATTTTTGGAAACCAGTGTATATACGCAGGGTGTATCTGAAATGCTTCAACAAACTTAGGGGGATGATAGTACTCATCAAGACGAACAAAAAATGCAATGGATAGGGTAGCAAATGACGTTTACAGGGGAAAAATCGCAAAACTAATAAAAATATCGAAATCTCGCATGCTGCTTTTCTCCAGAACTGGCTAGTAGTACGAAGCTGGTTTTCCTTTCACTTTGTGCATATCCTGTCAGAAAGAGATAACAAAAACTTGGAAGAAAGCCAAACAAATCTGTGAGCAGGAATCCACCTATGCAAATTTGAGCGTGTCCGCCAGTCGTTCCTCTGTAGATGTACTCTGTGTAATAATGTCCGCGGTCGACACTTTGAACAGTTGTTGTAAAATATTTGTTTTCTCTGGACATCATGAGCCTATTCTGTTCAATAAATAATTTTCTGGAGTGTTTCTTTCTTGTCCCAGTTTGTCTATTTCCAGACGCATTTTCTCGATTTTCATCCTTTAAACGTCATTTGCGACCCCATGTTCCATTGCATTTTTTGTTCGTCTTCCTGAGTACTATCATCCCTCTAAGTTTGTTGAAGCATTTCAGATACACCCTGTATATTATATACAATACCACTGAAATAAAAAATATATGTATATGACAAGTTCGTATAACAATAATACCGAATCTCTGTATGTATAAAGAGAAAAAAAAATTTAAGGTACTTTTATGTTTAGCCAGGCGCAGGTGATAAACTGCCAATTACAGTAAACTCTCGACTGTCCGGCTCGCGACTATCCGGCCCTCCGGACTAGTAAAAAAATGAGAAATGTTGCAAGCGGCCGAGACAGGCAAGTTCCTGTCCTTAGGAAAGCGCTAAACGACAGGAAGGATCAAGCAGGGATTGCAGAATGCGATAGCAGAGACAGACAGGAAGGGAGGGGGTGGGGGGGGGGTTAAATATTGATAACCTGTTTCGTCAGCTGTGCAACGGATGTTAACAAGTGTGGACGTAAATTTTCGCTTATCCTGATTACATTCATACAGTCTTTTGGTGTGCTTCGTGTTTATTTATTGAAGATTAACTAAAAGGATGATAAACGAAGAAGGCTATCAAAAACTAAGTTTTGATTCTTTTATCTTATGCATAACTTTTCATATTTGTGAAATCATTTATAAATAAACAGTGAAATAAGATTTGCTCATTTTTTTATGAATTAAGCTTACGTTTTACGTTAATGTTTTGCTTATTTTGAAACTGTATGTACTGTATATATAACATTTATCTTAAAATATGTAAAATACGTTTTTAATATAATTGGGGGGGGGGGGGCAGGAAGTGAGTAAATATTTGTAGAACTCCGCCCTATCCGGCTTTTTTGTTATCCGGCCTACCCTTCGCAACATTAGGCCGGATAGTCGGGAGTTTACTGTATTGTTCCCATCGCCATCATTCGTATTGTTTTAATTTCATTTAAAACACAAACCTTTCACTCATTTATTTTAAAATGTATAACTTAATTTTAAATCCATATATTATTTACATTTAAATATTAAAATACACGCCTTTCACTCATTTCATGTGAAATAAAGAAAAAAATAATCGGTCAAGAGCGAGTTTTACTCGCGCACAAAGGGCTCTGTACAGTAAATTTATTAATTACTTACTGCAGTAGTATTACGAAAATTCTTTGCTAAAAGAATAAGAAGATTTAGTAAAAAACTTGGAATTATTTTTCAATAATTGAATTCAATTAGAATGAAAAATGACGACTATTTATCACTATGATTCGCCTTACCCAAAGCAAAGGCCTTGTACAAAGCTCAAATTTGGCAGTGTGCCAAACATGTTTCGAAAGGAGGTCGCAAAGTTGCGACGCCGCCATGGTCCATGCCACATTTTTCTAGGTAGGTTTTTAATTAATATCGGCTAATTACCGACATTTTTTTTGCGAAAATCTTTATCAATAATCCTTGCATGATTTCGCACCTCAACTTCTCCGCTTAGCTCCCGCAGACTAAAGTTTGTGTGTAACGGAAAAACGCCATTTTCTCAAAAACTGCGTGACCTAACATAATCGCTATAGTTTTACTGCAAGGTTTAAATAAACTACTTCTATACCCCTAATTTTTTTTTTCATAATTTTAGTGTTATTAGATTCGGAAATTGGAAGAGCATATTTTTGCAGTACATTTTCGACGATATCTCTGAAAATAAAATACCTAAAATTAAAACAAATATATATTTGAGTTCGGTGTTACAAGATCTTACTAACGATACTCCAGATGATAAATATATATATATATTTCCAAGTATCTTAATTAGGCCTTAAATTTTTCCTGAAAATATTTGTGAATGGCTAATAAGCTATAAAAATGTGTGTCAATACACTTTATAACTCTGCCAAGTTTGAACTTTCCACGTTTCATAGTTTTCGAGAAAAACGGCTGTGACAGACGGACAAACAGACACACGAGTGATCTTATAATGCTTCCCTTTTTAATAGTTAAGTACGGAACCCTAAAACGGAAGAAAATAATAAGGAATAATTCTATAAATCAGGACACTTTATTTCAACATCAACGCCTTGTTTTTAATTTACGCACACGGGAAATAAAGCTGCATCTAGTGAGGATGGGGGGGGGGGGGGGATTCTATTGACGAGATTTGCGCCCGCTACATAAAAGTACCAAAATGAATTAAAATTTTTAGAGTTATATCTTCTATTCTAACAAATAATTGACTTTCGTTTCAGCCCATAATTTGTCATATTCTAAGAGGAATAGATGAGAAATACAAACATACAGTCAAATTTTAATAGTATATAAAATAGTTTTTCTATCGTAGAAACTACCACAGTAGAGATCCGATTATCCGAGTCCCGCTTAACCGAGTTTCCATTTAACCGAGTTATTTTCTTCTGATGGACTGATGGCTTCCATTATTATGAAACAGCCATTATAAATGAAGTGTTAGGTAAAGATGAAAGAGCAGCCGTAAAAAGTTAGAACTCATATATATATATATATATATTTTTTTTTATTTATTTATTTTTTTTTTTTAATTATGGCCATTTTTTTCCCATTCTGACCAGGAAATCAGAGTTTTAACTTTTTACGGCTGCTCTTTCATCTTTACCTAACACTTCATTTATAATAACTGTTTCATAATAATGGAAGCCATCAGTCCATCAGAAGAAAATGATTCATTCCAAAGGTAAGTTCGATTGAAAAAAAACTATTTAATTCTTTGAGCAGAAAGAAGAGGCTACACCTGCAATTTTCATGACAATAACACCCCGCCTGCCGGGCCCGGGCCATACTTTTTTCTGAAGACTCGGGCCGGGCGTAAGTTATTTTTTCTGTACAGAGCCGGGATTGGTTTCATTTCTAATCTTTACAGCCCAAAATTTTCAGTCCTAGTTTTGACCCAGCCCATATGAAAATCATTGCCTCAGTGTGGCCTGGTCAGTTAAATTAGGCCTGGCCCAAAAATTTTTGAAAAAAATACATACATTTTTAAATTGCCATTATTCTACAATTAAACATTAAAATTTATTCTTTTTAAAGAATAGTAGATTTCTACGCTTATTAAAATATAGCTAAATTAAAATATAGTAAAACATGTGAAAAGGAACCTGCCTATGACCGAACTGTGTTTTAAACTGAAAAACGTGTTGATCCATGCAAAATTAAAATACTAATACGTAAGAAAAGAATATATAATACATTTACATTTGCTAAGAAGGGAACTTGTCTATAAGGTCTTCTTTTCTATTCAATTCCGTCTTAGAAGATTTTACTGTATAGCATTTTTCAGATTTTTAACTCTTCAATACATAGAATATGGATTCACAATATTAATGATAACTGTAACATTTACATACAAGAAATAGAGATTCATTAACAAAATTTAAATATCGCAGCCTGCGGCACTTCTATTAAAAAAAAAAAAAAAAAAAAAAAAAAAAAGATTATAAACCTGAAAAAAAAAGTTAAGATAAATATTTTTGGTCAGAACTCCTCGTACGAGACAAATTTTTAACCAAATCGGCGTAAAAATCAATGTTTTGTAGAAATTCACTCGGACCGGGCCGGGTTTGGGTCGAACTTTTAGGTTTTTTACGGGGCCGGGCCAATATTATTTTTTCTACGTGCCGGGCTCGGGCCGAACTTTTAATTTTTGTATCGGGTCGGGCCGGGCCGGATATTTTGTTCGATCAGTCGGACCGGGCCCGGGCCTGGAAATTTCGGCCCGTGCAGACCTCTACTCTACTGTAGTTTCTATTGACCTTTCAAGCTCGAGGGAAATTAAGGCAGGTTTTGTACAAGAAACACCGTTTTATGTAGACGTGCCGTTACCTTGAAGAAAAATGGTTTTGAAGAAAAATCGGAATTCTTTTAGGGTCACAAATGCGACAGCGAGACAAAGGATGACATTCAGGGTGCTTTTTGCCTTTTACAACGGAGATTCAGAGCGTTTCCGCAATTCGCGCAACGCCGATCGAAAACAAAAGGGCTGATTGCGCCAACGCCCCAACATTTTTTGTTATATTCACTTATTTACTACGGGGTACATGGCCTCAACAATAGACCACGATAATGTGAAAAAGCGACCAGATTGGAGTTTTGAATAATCGTCAATGTTAATCAAATATTCACTAGTCGCTAGAAGATTCGAGCACAGTGGTGTAGTCGTAAAAGAAAACAGAGGGTATACGTTCCAAGCAGAGGGTACTTGAGCGTATACCCTATAGAGTACGTACTAGCTTTCTTGAGAAACAGAGGGTATACGGTGTTCCTTAAAAAAAATCCAGAAGGTATACGGCGTATACCCCCGTATACCCTCCACTATATCCCTGTATTCGAGCATTTTAGGCTTTTTCTCATTTAATATGAAAGGAAAGATTAAATAATTAAATAAGCTGGTGTGGAATGATAAGATAAAAATAACTTCTTAAAACACCATAAAATTTTTAATAAATGCGCAAGGCCTTTCTAAAGAACTAGTCTTTCTTCATCAGGTGCAGAGAACACGTCCTACTACTTTGGAAACAGCAGCAAGACTCAGTCTCTCATTTATTAAAATTTTTATGGTGTTTTTAAGAAGTTCTTTTTATCATATGAAAACAAACATTCCTTTCTTTAAACAAGTTCAAGCTAAATTGAATTGAAGGAAGAGTAACCAGAGGGTGTAAGAAGGGAGGTCTGAAAGGACTCCCCCCCCCCCCAACACACACACACAAAAACTAGTATGTTGTGGCCATCACAAATCTTTCTTCTATATAAATCACGTCAATTAAATCATTTAAATAGTACAAGAAATTACATCCATTTAGCACCCATTCATATCAAAGTATATCTGAGTTTGAAGTTTGATATAAATTCGTGCATTGGTGCTTGATATAGAGCTACAGCGGATATTCTGAAAAATATAGCATAGCAGTACTACCTGTTGAGCGATTTACACCAAAACATAAACAGCACTAATTGATATCAAGATATACATGAATCTGAAGTTCGTTGAAAATCCAACCATTAGTTCTTGAGATAGAGCTATTGTGGAAATCGCAAAAAACTGCTTAGCAGCGCCACCCGGGGAGAGATTTGCACCAAAATGTATAAAATGTCAATTCATGTCAAGGACTAACTGATTCTGAAGTTTGATGAACATTCGTGCATTAGTTCTTGAGATACAGCTATAGTTGATTTTCTGAAAAATGCAGCATAGCAGCGCCACCTGTTGAGAGATTTACACCTAAATCTACAAAATGTCAATTCATGTCAAGGACTAACTGATTCTGAAGTTTCATAATAATTCGTGCATTAGTTCTTGAGATACAGCTATAGTGGAAATTCTGAAAAATGCAGCATAGCAGCGCCACCTTTTGAGCGATTTGCACCAAAACAGAAACAGAACTAATTCATATCAAAGTATATACCTGAATCTGAAGTGCATTAGTTCTTGAAAATTCGTGCATTAGTTCTTGAGATAGAGCTATTGCGAAAATCGTAAATAATGCAGTATACCAGCGCCACCTGTTGAGCGAGCTGCACACGCTAGAAATGCTCTTAGCGTTGTATAGGCTACTACTGGTGCAAAGGTTTCATAATAGTCACTACCAAATTTTTGAGAATAGCCTTTCGCTACCAAACGCGCTTTGTATTTATTAATTTCTCCATTTGAATTATATTTAACCGTAAAAACCCACTTATTTCCAATTACTTTTACGCCTGGTGGAGGATCAACTAGATCCCAGGTGTTATTTTTTATTAATGAAGCAATTTCTTCACTATAGTTGCTTCGTACCATTGGTTTTTCTCATGTGGATTGTTTAGATTTTTAATATCTTCGAAATTTTTCGGCTCTATAATTTTATTTTCTTTAGTAATGTATGCGAGTCTGTCTGGTGGAACACCTCTATTCGATCTTTGTGATCTTCTAGGTTCATTTGTTGTATTTTCCTCACTGTCTGTTTGTTTTTCTTCCTGCATACTTATTATAATTTCTGAGGAATTTTCCCCTGCTTTTTCGGGTTGTTTCTGAACTTCGCTATCATTTTTCAGATTTAAATTTGGTGTTGTGTTTGAATTAAAGTTTTCTAGAAATCTGACGGTTCTTGCTCGTATAATTTTATTATTACCAGTATAGATCCTATAACTTTTAGATCTATTGTCGTAACCGACAAAAATTCCTTCAATCGCTTTATCCAAGTTTTCCTCTTTGGGATTTGTCGAGATAAGCGTAAGCTTTGCAGCCAAACATTCTAATGTTGCTTAAATCCGGTATTTTATTTGTCCATAATTGGTATGGAGTAGAATTGTGAGCTTTCGTGGGGAGTCGATTAGTTAAGTATACCGCTGTATTTAGAGCTTCACCCCAAAACTTCTGAGGTAGTTTCGCTTCCGATAACAGGCATCGCGTCATTTCAACTAGTGTACGATTCTTCCTCTCCGAAACACCGTTTTGAGCTGGAGAATTTGGCACGGTTAGCTGATGGTGTATACCTGCTTCTTTTAAGTAATTTTCTATCTCATCACTGGTATATTCCCCGCCGTTGTCAGTTCTTAATTCCTTTATATTGCGACCGAATTTATTTTTCGTTATGGCTACGTACTCTTTTAGTTTAGTGATGACTTCACTTTTCTTTGATAAAAGAAATACCATTGTAAATCTACTGAAATCATCAGTAAATGTGAGAAAGAATTTCTTTCCTCCCATACTTTCTGTTGGCATCGGGCCACATACATCAGAATGAATCAAATCGAGAATTTTACTAGCTTTGTTTGTAGCTTGTTTAGGATACGGAGCATTTGTTAATTTACATTTTATGCAACTTTCGCATATTACTTCATGTTTACAATTTTCCATATTAAAACCTGTTGCTAAACTTTTAGTTTGCAGTTGCTTTAAAGCATTTATATCTCTGTGTCCGAATCTCCTATGCATGAGTTCAATACAGTTTTTATTCTTGCATTGATGAGCTAAATTCGCATAGTTTACTTGTTTATGTTTGTAAAGGTCTACTTCATATAAATTACCTTTAATTTTCCCTTCTATAAAGGTTATGCCGTTTTGGATTAATTTACAGGTTTCGTTTTCAAAAATGAGTTTACACCCATGCTTCACTGCTTTATTAACAGACATTAAATTTGACTGTATTTCTGGCACGTACAAAACTTCATTTAAAGTAATGTCGTTTGATTGTGTTTGTAATTTTATTGTGCCTGTCCCGTGTGAAGCAAGAATTTTTCCGTTTGCAATCGTGACTGTGTTCTTATTATTTGTATCAATGTCACTGAATAGGTTTATGTCGTTACAAAGGTGTGAAGAGCTCCCTGAATCAATTATCCAGGTAGATTTATTTTCAATGTTCGCGTAAAAGGAGCAATTGTTTTGAGACACCTTTGTATCTAAAGTGGTTTTGTTTTCTTTGCTACTATTCCCCAGAGTCTGTGTGTTTGTTTGTTCTTCTACTTCCGGAGTGATTTTGTTCGTTTCAGAACATAATGCAGCATTCTGTCTCCCTTTATTCATTGTTTGGTTTTTAGAATTTGAATTTTTATTCTTAAGGAACCAACAATTTAATTTTATGTGATTTCGTCTTTTACAATATGTACAAAACATATTTTGTTCTTGTTTGCGATATTGTGGTTTAGTATTATTTTTTTCTGCTTTGTACGCATTTTCGCGCGACGTATTATTCGAGCTATCTTGTCTCCTTTGATACTCATCGGTCAATTTTCCTTTTATAAATTCAGAGTTTAACTCCTCTTCATTTCTCGCTTCAAGTGCGATAATCAAAGTATCATAACTCGGTGGGAGGGAGCATAAAAGTAACGCGGATAAATGCGTGTCCTTAATTTCTTCCCCTATCGCCTTTAATCTGTCGGCTGTTTCTAGTATTTTTACGATATGACTTATCATATCTCCGTTTTCCCCGAGTTTTATACTGTATAACTTTCTGAGTAAATATAATTTGCTCGAAAGGTTTGCGCGCTCGTGTATAGTTTTTAAAACATTCCAAGTTGTCTTGGCTGTCGTTTCATTTTTCACATAAATAAGTTGTGAGTCTTCTAAAGTTAATATAATTGTAGCCCTAGCACGATTATCTCGCTTAGTCCACTCAGTAGTTAGTGGTGTTGGGGGGTCATCTTGTGTATAATTAAATAAATCTTCCCTCATTAGGAGCATCTGGGTTTTAAAACTCCATTGGGCATAGTTATGCGGATTTAATTTTTCGATATTAAAAGTTTCTTTTAGGGAGGAGGCCATTGTTTTATCTTTAAAAGGTTTATTTTATTTTAGTTTCTTAACTTTCAAGAGTTTTCGTTTATTTTCATTTATTGTCACAATAGTTTAAATAGAAGAGAGCGGTAACTTGCCGTGTTCACAGCCTTCACTCAGTCTCATAATCTATTGAATTTTTATTGTGAAATCACGGCAGTTAAATAACTGAGCTTCTCTTCATGAATTATATTTAGAAAATAATGTTTTCCCTTTTAACATCTTCACAAAAAAGGAGAAAGATAAAATTGGCATGCTCCTACCTTTATTTTCAGCGTTGATTGAATCCGCGTAAGGTAATCCAACCTGCTATAAAAATCCAAAGTGAATCAGCATGAAAATATTCCACTCAGTAACAAAAGAGGGCACAGGATCACAGGACTACACTATTTAATTAAAAGCACATAGATAAAGTTAAAATTAAATTTACATTCAAAGTTATATATTTAATTAACATATATCTTTAAGGTTTTTCAGAGCGCAGACACACTGCGTGTTTTGCTTAGGGCATATATTTAGAGACTGACTAAAAAAGGAAGAAAAGTTTTCAGTTCATTAGTCTTTCTTATTGCATCTCGTTGTGCAACACTTTTATGTATACCAGATGTTGGAAATTCCTTTTTTTTTCTCTCTCTGCACGGGAAAAGAGGGAAATGGGTAGTTGCTCTTCACTCAGATAAAATAAGATTTCATCTATCAAATGCAATCTTGAAACACAGCTGTAATTATTTCACCATGTCTTGCAATTTCGGTAAATCATTATTCAATTTCTAACACAATTTACACCAAAATGTATAAAACTTCAATTGATGTCAAGGAATAACTGAATCTGAAGTTTGGTGAAAATCCGTGCATTAGTTCTGGAGATTGAGCTATTGCGAAATTCATAAAAAAATGCTGCATAGCAGCACCACCTGTTGAGCGATTTACACCAAAAACTAATCAGGTCCAGTTTATATTAAGGTCTAATTAAATCTGAAATTTTGTGAAATTCCGTGCATTAGTTCTTGAGATAGAGCGCCCACAAAATTTTTGTCACATACAGACTCACAGAGGGACGGGGTGACAGAGTGACAGACAGACTCACAGACAGACATTTTCTAAAGACCATCAAATCGTGTTCAAGATATTCTAAACCGTATAAATCCGTCAAAAACTGGAAGTCGAAAATTTTCACGAATCCAATACTTTCTTCTTGTAAAGATAGAAGAAAGTAAATATCTTCATTTGAATAAAAGAAAAGAAATAAATAACTATATTTTAACAAACTACCCTCAAAAATGTGCAAAAGGGAAAATCGTTTTGAAATTCAGATTTCTTTGATTTTATACTGAGCCTAAAAATATATGATTCATAACATTTACACATCACACGTCACATTTTCACATCATAACATTTATATGGTGATTACTTTTAAGACATAAATAGTCGTCAAGAGCGTTTGTTAAAGCATTCGAGATTTAAAAGGATAAAATTATTAGAAAATGCTTTATAATCATAATTACTCGGAAATTATCGGATCTAGAAATTTCCAACTGGGCATGCAGGTTGTTCCTATTAGAATGTGAATTCCCCAAAGAAAAAATAAAACAAATTCGAATTTCAAATGGACGGAAAGGAGGGAAAACTTTCTGTAGTTATATTTTCGCTATCATTTTCTGAAAATGTCAGCCTACAAACACTAAATTTGACACAGGGATAACTTCTAAGACGCACTTTCGTATGAATAGTGTGTTTTAAGTAAGCTTTCACTAGAGATCTGCAACGGGCCTATTTTCATTCCCGGCACCCGGGTCAGGTCGGGCCGGGCCCGGCCTTACTTTTTTCTGAAGGCTCGAGACGGGCCACCACTCTTTCCGGTCTCGGGCTTTTCTATTTTTCTTGAAGGACTTCAGGGGCGCCATTTCAGAATTTTCTTGGGGGGGGGGGGGGTAAACACTATTTGACGGATGCAATATAGCTAAAGGTAGGATCCAGAGGGGCCTACCCCCCCCCCCCGAATGAGAAACGTTTACTGACTTATGCTTACAATAACAGTAAAAACTTCGAATACGGAAACTCAGGACCAATGAAATATTTAGTTTTAGACAGGTTTCCGTCTTAGAAGGTAAAAATTTAATATATTGGACATGATTTTTTTTTCCTTTTCAGACAGAATTCTATTATAGATTTATAGATATACATTTTTACAGATATCCTCACTGACTGTTAAACCATCCGCTCTATAGTATAGCTCTGAAAAGAGATGTATTAGAGTAAAACTTGTGAAAACGAAACTTGTCTATAACAGATTTCTTTCTAGAGGGGAAAAAAATCAAATTTCGTTGAAAAAACATCATACAGTTATACTTGCTAAGACAGAAACCTGTTTAAATGGAGCTTTTTTCTAGTCCCTTTCGAAGTTTTACATACAGGGGCACCATTTCATGAGTTTCCTGACGAAGGACAAGGAAATTTTTTCTTTGAGGAACAGGGAACGTGGAAAATTGCACAACTTGCAGAACTGCACAAATCACACAGAAAAAAAAAATACCGCACAATAAAACATGCTTTACGTGATTTTGTCTCCATGCCCTTCTCATTGCCCTTTCACAAGCATGTGATTATTCTACAATTTTTCTTTTTATAATTTTCGTGAAAGTCCGCGATTTTTCTTTCTTTCAAAATCCGCAAAATCAATTCGTCAATGGATCGCAGAAAAAAATCGCAAATCTTGAAAATTTTGAAAAAAAAAAAGTCTCAAAATGGTCGCTAAAATCGCTCATTTCTCCAAACGACCATGGAAAATATCGTTAATTTCATCAGAGATCGCCAAAAAAAATACAGATTTCGTCAAATGATTGCACAAACAGAAATCTTGAATTACGTAAAAGGATTGCCAAAAAAAAAATCGCGAATTTCGTAAAAGGATTGCGCAAAAAATCACGAAAATTTAGTCGAACAATCGCACAATAAAATCGAGGAGAAATTCGTCAAACCATCTTGTAATAAGGTCCAAAATTTTGTCACGAATTTCAATAAATGATAGTGATAAGGAATCGTGAATTTTGTCAAAAAAATCACGAAAACAAATATCGAATTTCGTCAGTTAGTCGCGGAAAAATATTGTGAATTTTGGCAAGTGCTCGCGCGAAAAAAAAATGCATTTCGTATAATGCTTTCAGAAAAAAAATCGTGAATTCCGTAAATCGATCGCGGAAAAAATCGCAAATTTCGTCAGATGATCGCGAAAAAAAAAAAAAAAAAAAAATCATGAAATTCAATCAGTCATGAGATAATCAGCCAACGAACGTCATGAATAGGTGCCGAAATTTGCAAATTTTGTGATCTGTAAGTATAAAAAAATTTTCGTCAGTGATTTTCTGCAAGTGAAGGTAAAGTGTTAATTTTTTCGGATTGTGTTTTCCCTATTATGAGATCGTTTCATGTTAATCTGATTTTTCAAAGAAATTCTGAATATTTTTCCGATAAAAAAACTACATATTTGAACATTAATGAATACTATGTACTATGTATATATCTTTATTTTTCTACAGAAAAGGTAAAATTTTGAATTAATATTCATATAAAAAGCACAAATAAATGCACAAGAATTACTTTCATGGGCATACATATAATTTAAAATGCATTAGAAAAACCCAGAACGTTTTCAGTCATCACAAGACCGTCATCAGTGGGATTTAAATGTTATTATTTTCTTTGTGCTTATTTGAGAATTGGCTAGAAGAAAACCATTGTGATTAGAAAAACTCGTCAATGATTTTGACGAGTTTTCCCAAGATCAATTTGCACACAGCTGAGAAGCAACTGATAAAAAAAATTCTCACATGTATTTTTGAAATTAATCAAAGTACTAATTAAAGATATATGTCTCACCTTCAGGGAGTTCGAATGGTAAGGCTTTAGGAAATTTTTTTGATAATTATTAATTTTTATGCATAAGCATTTATTTAATGCGTATGTTTTTATTGCAATAAAATCTGATGAGTTATTTTAGAGTTTGAGCAATTTTCTAATATTTGTTTGAATCTGACATTTGATTAGGGATGCACCGAATATTCGGTATCTACTCGCTATTCGGCCATACTACCGATACCGAATATTCGGTTAGGGCGAATATCAAACTATTCGGTTTCCCGAATACTTAAAAAACCTCTTAGAAATATTTTTTAAAACGTTACACAAGTTCTACTTTTAACTGTCAATTAATAAAGATATTCAGCATAATTAGAATCTTTAAATAAAGGAGAATGATTTTATGTTATTTGTTGTTTTAAAAATGTCACTTAAAAAAATTAACCATTAATAACATATCATTTGTTCATGGGAATTAAGTTCTACTTTTAACTGTCAATTAATAAAGATATTCAGCATAATTAGAATCTTTAAATAAAGGAGAATGATTTTATGTTATTTGTTGTTTTAAAAATGTCACTTAAAAAAATTAACCATTAATAACATATCATTTGTTCATGGGAATTAATAAATGTGGAAATGCAAGTTACTGAGTATTGTCTGGTAAATAATCCGTTTCTTGCTTTTTCGCAAACAGGGTGTTTCTAAACAAAATGGTAGAAAATCTCAGAGGTAATAATAAGCATCAAAACAGTCAATTTTTTTGTCCAGTAAATCAGGGTAGCAATTCACTTATTCAGTCAGAAATACAGTGTATCCCCAGTCAAACTTTAATTTTCTTTTGTTACTTTAACAATAATGAAGGTGTTGTAACTATATTGTCAACAGAGTTACTTTAATTTCTGTGAAATATGATAACATGACGAGAAGTGCTGGAAATAGCAACCATTCATATCTAAACAGCACTAAGCTAGGCATTATTTTATTAAGAATGCAGCTAACAATACTTACACTGTACCACTGGCCAAAATCCCGTGTCTTCCAAGGATATCATCACATTCTATACAAGCAAATTAATGTGATGCAAATTTCGCTAAAATATCTTCATTTTTATACAGTTATAAACGAAAATTCTGCTACGGCTTGTACACCTTTCATTTTTGATGAAAGAGGTGGAATGATATGTTGCTTCTTGTTCAATATGAGAGAATTCTTTTCATTTGTTTGAATTAATTGAAGTCATGGAATTTAAATTTTGTTATTTAAAATTTTTTTAACTATCCTCTTCTTAAATAATAACTCAAAACATACTTTTTTTAGTACAAAATTTACTTATAAAAATAGTCTTGTTTATCAAAATGGAAGTATCTGTGCTAAATATTATAAAAAATTGTTTAAAATTTAACGTTAAACACTGAGATATAAAAGTATTTGGCCAGCCGAATATTCGGTATTCGGCCGAATAGATACTATTCGGCTGGCCTTATATTCGGTATTCAGCCTAACAGTTACTACTCCGCTGGCCGAATATTCGGTATTCGGTTTACCAGCAGGCCAAATATTCGGCATTCGGTATTCAGCCAAAATCACTATTCGGTGCATCTCTACATTTGATGGTTGATATAGTTTCTGAAATATCAAATTCCTTGGGGGGGGCAATAGCCCCCCCCAGCCCCCCTCAAATGGCGCCCCTGCCTGACTTCCGTACAGAGCCGGGACTGGTTTCATTCTTCCGAGTCTTCACGGGTCAAAATTTCCAGTCAGTATGAAAATCATTGTCTCGGCGTGGCCAGGTCCGTTCAAAGATCAGTAAAATTTGCCCTGGCCCGAAAATATTTGCAAAAAATGCATACATTTTTAAATCGCCATTATTCTTCAATTAAACATTAAAATTTATTCTTTTTAAGGAATAGTAGATTGCTATGCTTTTTAAAATATAACTAAATTAAAATATAGTAAAACGCGTGAAAAAGAACCTGCCTATGACGGAATCATGCCTTAAACGGAAAAATGTGTTGATCCATGCAAAATTAATATAATAATACGTGAGAAAAGGATTATATAACACGTTTACGCCTGCTAAGAAGGGAACTTGTCGATAACGCATTTTTTTATTCTTTCCTATGCGATTCCGCCTTAGAATATTTTACTGAATAGCATTTTTGAGATTTTTAAGTCTCCATTACATGGAATATGGATTAACAATATTAATGATAACTCAAACATTTACATACAACAAATACAGATTCATTAAAAAAATAAATATCGCAGCCTACGGCACTTCTTCAAAAATGAAGATTATAAACATAAAAAAAGGGGGGGGGGGCTAAGATAAGTAATTTTTGTCAGAACTTCCCATACAAGATAAATTTTTAACCAAATGAACGTAAAAAATAATGTGTTGTAGAAATCTACTGCCCGGGCCGAGATTTTAACTTTTTATCGGGCCAGGCCCGTCTCGGGTCGAACTTTTAGCTGTTATACTGGGCCGGGGCCGGGCCTGGAAATTTCGGCACGTGCAGACCTCCAGCTTCCACACCCAGAACGCCCAAACCACCCTCCTTTCAAAGTTTGATTTATATATCGCTTATAGTATAGCACTGTATTTAGGAACCGATTTGGATGTGACTGAGTATGCATACAGAACTTATCAAAGTCTCGACCGAGTTCGTTCGCCAGCTTCATTTGCACTCTTATTTCAAAACGGCGGCCATTTAAATACTTCAAATTCAAAAAGGTGTATACAATAATTAGAAATCTAAAAGGTTTTTTTTTCCCTCGAGTGTTCGACCTTTATACAAGGAATCTGGAGCATTTCTTGTTTCGCCTCTATCTTAAATAAACCGTCAAGTGCGAGTATTATTCGCACTCAGAGGGTTCCTTACAATAAATAGATGAATTATTAACTGTATTATTAAAAAAATCGTTACTAAAAGAAAAATAAGACTTTGTAAAAAAAAGCATACAACGTAGGGTTTGGTATAGCTGTATATATACTAGAAAATTATGAATGGATATGCCGTAAAAGTTGATGTTGCCGTAAAAGAGATATGAAGCGTAAATAATATCAAATATTGCTATTCTGTATAACTCTTACTTAAATCTTATCCTAATATGCTTATGATAAACTTAATTCGGCACTGACAATAAAAGTAATGCATATTTAAACTTCATTTGGCATTTCATAAAACTAAATTCAGTGTCATAATAATCTTTCCTTTTTACAGTGTAAGCTAAAACAAAACCGTTGTTCAAAGTTTAAACTTGGCATTTTACTATGCGCGCTTCGAAAGGAGGTCGCAAAGTAGCAACACCGCCTTGATCCATGCCGCGTTTTTCCTGATAGGTTTTTAATTAACTTTTAAAGACACGGGAGGTGTATTGAGAGATCTACTAAATGCAAACTAGTCCCGAATCCCATAGTATTTATGTGATGAACTCTAATTAGTCTGTTTTTAACAATTTGACGTTTATTGCTTTTATACTGCTACTGGACCTTGTATTACAAAAATGTATCATTTAAAGTTGTTATTTAGGCTTTAAAAGCCGATGGTACATACAGTGCGCCGCCCCTGTCATCATGTATGTCCAAACCGTCCGTGTCTTCAAGGGTTAAATCTCGGCTAATTGCTGACAATTTTTTCAAAAATAATTATCAACAATTCTTTTATACTTCTGCTAGGATAGGTACCTCCAGCGCTCCTCAACAGCCCGCAAATCGAAATTTGTGTGTAACGGAAAAATGCGCTTATCTCAAAAGCTATGTGACCTAGAGTAATCGCTATAATTTTCCTGAAAGGTTTAAATTAACCTCTACTACCTCTAATTTTTTCATAATTTTAGTTTCAGTAGATTCGGAAATAGATGGGTGGGAACATATTTTTGCACTACATTTTCGACGATATCGTTGAAAATATAATACCTAAAATTAAAGAAATGTATTTTTGAGTTCAGCGTTACGAAAGCTTTCACACGATACCCCACATGATATACAAGGAAAATATATTTTTTTTTCAAGTAACTTAATTAACCCTTCTGCATTTTCCCTAAAAGTATTTGTAAATGCTTAATAATCAGTAAATATGTGGGTCAATAGTCTTTATTAAATCCCCCAATTTGAACTTTCCACGTTCCATAGTTTACGAGTAAAATGGCTGTGACAGACAGACACAGGAGTGATCTTATAATGGTTCCATTTTTACTTTTTAAGTACGGAACCCTAAAAATGGGTAAGATATAGTAGTTTGAAATTCTAGGGTGGCTGACATTTCGAAACAAGGCAGCAGATTAAAAATAAGTGATTCCTCTATAAACGGTTTTAATTTATGAGTTTTATTGAACTTGATTTCTCGCAAATTTCCTTTCGTTGTTTTTCTAGGCTTGTAACAAATATTTAAAGATTGCTACACTAGATGGCAGCACACGACAGTCCCTAATTTAGCGGCTGCCAAATAGTTTCTCCATCATCCCTTGCATTAGATTTCCTCGCAGAGTTTAAAAAAGAGAGTTCTAGCGGCACGCAATGGAGAAGTTACGAAATGCCCGCTGTCTTGTTTTTCCCCCCGGAGTTTAAAGGAGAGGCGGAGGGAAGTGATGGAATGTTTGCGAATCAGCGGATTTCTTCTGAGTTCTTTGCGATGTAAATATGTACAGTAATTCTGTAAATAATAATATGTCTTGTAGTACAGAGATTCATTAAACATTACTTTGTACTAAAGTATAGAGTGGCGTTTCCTTTTGAAGTGATGAGTCGATTGATAAATATTGTGGCGCCTATATTTTTGAAAAGTAAGGTAGCTATAAATGGCTTCCCCAACTTCGGGCTCGAATCACGACCGACCGAGTAAAGAAAAATGCTTGTGCTCTTCGAGTTTTAAAAATGCTGGTGCTTAACGTAGAAAGATGGTGTTTATAAGAAGTGCTGGTGCTTTGAGGAAGGAAAAGTAGTGTTTTAGCATCTTCTGATCAGACGTCGTTTCTGTGATATCAGCTAAGGCATGATTAAAATACAAATTTGCCGTGTGTTCTCCATAGTGTTGAAGGGAAATATGTTGCATGAAAGGTGCTTGTTCCACATAAACTTCATGTATGTGCCAAAGTGTTCTAATACTCCTGTAAACCGAAAGTTGATCTCGGTAACAAAGAGTACATTATTCTTAAATAAGTTTTACTGTTTGAAGGCTTATAAAAATATGGATGCGTGTAGCTGCTATCCGAAGATAAGTGTGTAATTTTATTTTAGTGAATTTTGTTTATTGCATTCTCATATTGCTTATTTTATGTTATTAAACTTTTGATATTAAAATTGTTTAAGATAGTACTTGAAAGTATATAATTTCCTCTTAAAGAAAATAAATTGTGTCTGTTTTGTCATGACATACAGACGAGGTAAAAATGTTCTGAAATTAGAAATTTTAGATAACGTAAAAGTTTTCTGTAAGAATTCAATTCTGAAAGTTAAAGTCTTTGATTAATTTAGATTAAAAGAATAATTTAAGAACAAAGTTGTTCTATTAAAGTATATTTTTTTACTGATGTGAAAATTATATGTTGTGTTCTAATTTCAGAAAACTTTTCGTTTTGAATTTAAGAAACTGTATTATATTAAAATGGTATCTTTTGACAGATATTTACGGTACAATAAATATATTTTTTTCTTTTTTTAAAAAAAATTAAGTTGAGTTTCGTTTTGAATAACGTTGATTTAAGAAATGACGAAATTAAGTTCTGAACAGAACTTTTATAAGAATAAGTTTTCTTATAGGTTAAACATTTGAATTTGTTTTAAAAGGTTAAATAAAAAAAAAAAAAAAGAGAAGAGAATTTTATTTTCCGGAACAAAAGTAAATTGTGTTCTTTTGAAAACGGTTTTGAATTATTTTGCTAGTAAACTAATTTTAATTAATTTTGAATAATTGTGTTCTTAGAACAAAAATATAAAGTGTTCTTTTGAGAAGAAAGTTTTTAAATATTCTTGCTTAATTTAGTTTTGTTTTATTTTGAGATATGATATTGCAGTAAACTGAATTTTATTTATATTGTATTTTGAATATATTTTGTGTTGTGATTTCTGTAAAGAAGAAATCCCTGAGTGTAAGGATAGGTTTACTTAGAAAAATCTAAAATTTTGTTTTTGAAATTGAAAATTTTTAATTGAAATTTTTAAATTGAAAATTTTGTTCTTGAAATTTTAAATTCCAATTCTAGTTCTTGAAGTAGAATTTTTAAATCAAAATTTCATTTTGGTTGTTAGTTTTGTTAAATTTAAACAAAATGGCGTTTTTTGGAAAGGGCAAAAAAGAGGATCTACGTGTCCTTTGCGATGAGTTAGGCTTAACCGCCAATGAAGAAATGAAAATGGTTGATTTACGTAATTTAATTACTACGCACGCTGATTACGAGGAGGACTATACTAAAAACTTACTTACAACTATAAGGATAGGGCATGTTTACAAACAAACACTTCCGTCAACCAATCTACTACTACATTTTTATCTTAGCGATCATTGCAGGATTCACACTTGGCGACGTAGGCCAATCATATCATAGATCTGTTAAATCAATCTGTTAAAGACCAATCAAATTCCCGGAGTTCATGCGTATAGTAGGAGTAATAATGAATGAATAGGTTTTTCTTGCTGATTAACAGTAATTCGACCAACAGTGACGTCAGCTGCCCTTTCCTTATAATCGAGAATAGAAAAACTGAACAAGAGCGCTTAGATTTAGAAAATCAGCGTAAAACAAACAAGAAAATTTAGAGCGCGAATGGACTTTCGAACTCAAAAAATTACGCCTTACCCATTCGACTTCGGCATCTAATGCAGGGGTAGAAAATAATAAATGCACTTACGGAAAGCCGCGAATCGATCTTCAAAAATTGATTCCCCATTTTCTCCCAAACGAAGATGATATGAACATCTTCTTAGTGCTGTGTGAGCGACAGTTAAAGGTCCTAGGGGTTCCGGAAGAAATTGAGTTATGTACCTCATAAGCGCTTTACCTAGTGATATTGCTAGACTCATTGCTAGGGAGCCGGAAGAAAAGACCCAGGACTACCAACACATCAAGGCGATGATGTTGAAACGATTCAAATTGACCACTGAAAAATTTAGAATCCTGTTCGTTCAGCACAAGAAAATTCCAGAAAGTACCTGGAAAGACTATTTTTTTCGAGCTTAGAACCTACTTTGAAGGTTGGCTATCTGAGCTCAACATAACTTCATTCGAAGATTTGAAAAATCTTATTTTATCGGACAAATTAAAGAGAAGGTGCTCCCCACAGCACAGAGAACATTTCTTAGACGTTTGGACTGATTTAAATGATCCAAATGTCTAAGTCGAGAAGCTAGATGCTCACGATGTTCTAAGGGTAAATCCCGTACAATCCAAAGAAGTGGAAACCCACCAGAAAAACAAAAACTGGTTAAAACAGAAAGAGACCGTACCCTCGAACTTTTCTAATAAAACGTTTCCGAATGAATCCTTCTACTCAAAGAAGATAACGCCGTCAGACAACGGAAAGGTGAATCCCTCACCACTGACTGAAGATCGCCCAGCCTTGAAATGTTATGGTTGTGGTGCTCCCGGATTTATTCGTGCTAAGTGCCCGACTTGCAACCCTGTGAAAAAACTGAATCTTCTCAGTTTGAGCAAATCCAGATATACACATGCTCAACCACAACCACACCTTTAACCAGGCACGTAGCCAGGGAGGGGGCTGAAGCCCCTCCCGAAAGTTAAAAAAATATTGCAAAGTCATCCCTAATGATAATAAAAATTGAGAAAGTTTTTCTTGTTTTTATCTTTCATTATATTGACGTTACGTACATTTTTAGTCATAAAAATATAAATTTATTCAATTACAGATAGAGTAATCTCTCGTTATATCGTTCATTTGGATATATTATTCTTTTTCGCATCTACAACTAAAAATGTAAGTCCTTCTTAAAACGCAATTTTTACTATCTTTATGCACAGTAAAATTCGATAAGTGTAATTCCGTATCATTATTTTGACTGTAAGAAGTAAGTGAAATATGCGCATGGCATATAAGTTAACTGTAAGTGTCAAATATAAAACATTTACTTGCATCTTATCTTATGCTATTCCTCAATTTTCTCTATCCTCAGTATATCATGTATATAATGAAAACTTAGAGTGGTCCCTGGTCCATGTTAAAATGGTTTGTGGGGAAAGGAGCAAAAACTTTAATAGACGTCTATAATGAATTTTACGAGCCTTGGATTATATGCCGGAAAATACAGTATTGTATTTCGTCATTTGGCCAGATAAAATGGAAGCAAAAGTGTTAATGGAAGCTTTTAATTAACTGGAAAATATCATGATATGAAATATCAAAAATAGTTTTTCAGTACCATTTTTTTAATTGCAGAATCCCAGAACAGCACCACGGGTGCACTAAATGTTGAAGCGACTTTCATAGAACCATTAACTACGTAGAACCAATAGTATTAACTTTCTCTGGAAGAAAGTCCTGTTTAGAAATTAAAATTGAGGATTGTTTTGATGTTAGCGTTCCGAAAGAAGTTGATGGAACTAGAGATGACTTAGATGATGTCACGAAGAGAAACATTCTTGATTCCGTTTTACAGCCTACATTAAACAGCCTAACCTAAACCTTTTGACAGAAGGGAAGACACAAAAGAAAAGTTTTCAAGAGAAATGGATAAAGATCCAGAAATACGATTTCTTTTTCTTCCTTATTCCTGAAAGGAAGATGGTGTTTATTGTAAACCTTGCTTTTTGTGTTTCCACGATGGTATAGATAAAGAAAGTCCTAAAAAACCATGAAGACTACTTTATACATCTTTCAGTAATTAGAAAAAGGCTAAATATGTTTCTTAAAACATTTGCAATTAGATTATCACAAACAGTGTGTTATGTTAGCAAACAAATTTCATGAGATTTCTTTAGGAAAACAGAAAGATATTATCTCACTGTTGGATTTCCAAAGAGCTTCAAAATAAAAAAGAAGAAAACTGAGTAGCTCTTCGACCAATTATTGAAAAAATCTTATGTTGTGCAGAGTAAGAAATACCATTTAGAGGTAATCATGAAAGCTGTCCTATAACGTTAGAGAAAAAAAAAATATGGTAAGCTTAGAGCTCTTTTAAGATTTAGAGCAAAGTCTGAAGATGATGAATTGAAACGACATATTATAAACAGTCATAGAAATGCTACTTACTTCACCCCAGACATTTAGAATGAAATCATTCAAATATATTCGGATATAGATACCGAAGAACTAATTACCAATATAAATAACCCTATCTGTTTTAGCTTGATTGCTGATGAAACTATGGACATTTCAAGCACAGAACAGAGAGACAACACAGAACTCCTTAGTGTTAGACATGTAAACTATTAAAAAATTCGCAACCGCCAATAATTTGGTAAGATTATTTATGCTTCATTCTAGTAAATGACTTCTCCACCAAAAATTCAACAAAAGTAATACTACAATGTTCTGATGAACTGCATCTTGACATCTAAATGCGTCGCACAAGCGTATGACAAGGCGGCCAATATATATGGCTAATCATGTTAGTGGGGTCCAGTCTAGAATTCGTCAAAAGTATCCAAAAATTAGATACGTCCAATTATGCAAGCCGCCGGTTAAACCTTGAAATTGTCCAACAGCAAACTGATTCTTGTCATCCGAAACTATCTTGGATCTGTTAATGAAGTGAGAAATTTCTTTAGAAAACACCCCAAGGCAAATTTAGCACTTCAAGAAGCAATTTCATCATATGCCCAGAAAACAGAAGAAAACTATTTCTCTGCTTTTGAGACACAAGATTTATCGAAAGGTACGAAAGCATATTAACTTTTTGAGCTATTTAAATGCATTTGAATTAGCTCAGAAATTATTTTGGAAAACACATGGAAGATTTCTTGAACAGTTAGAACTTTCTTGGCAGTCATGAAGAAAAGTGATTTCTCATGAACCTGTTTGTGACAAACTTTTCCAACTGATAAAGCTATTGCCAGTTCTTCTTCAAGAACAATCTCGGGACATGATATACGCTGTAACTCATGCTAAGATGTCTACAGAAATATTGAGAAAATGCAATGGAAATCTTTCCTGAGATATTTAATTCTGCATCAAAACTTGGGGTAAACTTAAATAAATTAATTACTAATATAAATATATATAAATTAATTAATAAATAACAAAGCCTCAAATTGCACCCCCTGAAGAGTACTATAGGGTCACGGTCTTTATTCCCTATGTAGAAAGCCTTATTCGAAATCGGAATTACAGATTTATTTCGAATGAAGACATTCTAACAGTTTTCTAAGTCCTTCTTCTAGGATTTGCTTCTCCGAAAAAAATCAAGCAAATTAGAGGATACATGAGGATCATCTCAAACATTGTTGCTTTTTTATTTTCGTTGCAGTTTTGTTTTTGGCCAAAAAACACTTCGGGTTTCCGAACCGGTTTGGAAACTGGAAGTGCTCTTAAAAACCAAAAATTATAACAGAAATCGAAAAAATACGAGATAACAATTTTTGATATGGACATCAAGTAACCTATTTAGGAATATATCTTAGGTTAAGCCTTATTTTTTTTATTTTTGCCTTAAATTATGCAAATTACTGTTGTCAGATCTAAAAAAAAATCCAAGATTGAGCCCCTCCCGAAGGGAAATCCTGGCTACGGGCCTGCCTTTAACTACATTAAACCTGGAAATTAATGGGGTCTATGTCAAAGCCTGCTTAGATACCGGATCTAGTCACAGCCTGGCTAGTGAATCATTGTATTCTGTGTTAAAAGAAAAAGGTGCAAAGTTTCAGAAGACCTCTCTGAACATGTCTTTGGCGAAAGAACAGCGGTCAAAAGAAGACAGTTTGACCACGACTGTAAATGTAGAAATTGAAAGAAGAAAATTTCGTACAGAATTTATTGTGCTACCAAAAGCTAAAGGAAACAGAACCCTTTTAGGAAGAGACTTTCTTGATAAGTCAGGGTTTGTACCAGACGTTAAGAATAAACGTTGGTATTTCGGCGATATTCCACATATAAAGTATGGTTTTGCAGATCAAGTTGAAGTTCCAAAGCCTCTTGAATGTTCTGGCCAGAAGTCAGAATTAAATTAATTGCTGAAAAGGTATGAAACCATCTTTCAGCCAGGGGGAGGAGCCACCCCGTCCTCCTGTGAAATCAGTACAGTCTCTATTGAGATAACCCCGAAACCAAAGAAATGTGCTGTAAAAGACTTGGTCGAACAACGCCAAGACAAAAGAAAACAGTATGCAGACAGAAGCCGGAGAGAAGGACCTCAGTATTCTCCTGGTGACCATGTATGGGTAGAACTCCATCCCGTTAGCAAAGCTGGTCAGAAAAGAACTGCCAAATTTAGTCCTCGACGTGACGGACCCTATGTAGTGCTCACACAGCGCTTGCCCACTTCCTATGAAGTTGCCAGTTTACAAGCTCCTGAAGTTCCCTTAGGAACTTACCATACATCTGCCCTAAAACTTTATAACAATGTTACCGACCAACCAGTTACTCCACTCAGGAAACGTGGTAGGCCAAAGAAAAATATTTCTGGTCCCTTGCCGAGACGAGGAACCAGAGAGTGAGGATGTGACAAATATTTAAAGGTTGCTACACTAGATAGCAGCACACGACAGTCCCTAATTTAGCGGCTGCCAAATAGTTTCTCCCATCATCCCTTGCGTTAGATTTCCTCGCAGAGTTTAAAAAAGAGAGTTCTAGCGGCACGCAATGGAGAGATTGGGAATTAAAACGGCCTATAGAGGCGCTGCTCGCAGCCTTCGGTACAGGAAAATTGTCCCTTTAATTACCCTTTAACTAATGCTAAAGTGCCATTGAAATAATACTTTATTGTAAATGCATTTGAAAGTTTTAGATACTCAAATTCGGATAATTTTTACTTTGTCATATAAGACAGAACACAAATGTCACAGGAAATCTCAAATTGTGCAAAAGAATAATCATTCTGAACAAGTTTAAAATACATGTAATGCAATGTGCTTGCACCGCACTATCCTGAAGCGAGAAGTTACACCTTTTCTCCACCAGATGGCGTATTCGAGCGCTTGAATCGCCAATTACGAAATGCCCGCTGTCTTGTTTTTTCCCCCGGAGTTTAAAGGAGAGGCGGAGGGAAGTGATGGAATGTTTGCGAATCAGCGGATTTCTTCTGAGTTCTTTGCGATGTAAATATGTCTTGTAGTACAGAGATTCATTAAACATTACTTTGTACTAAAGTATAAAGTGGCGTTTCCTTTTGAAGTGATGAGTCGATTGATAAATATTCTGGCGCCTATATTTTTGAAAAGTAAGGTAGCTATAGGCCAGGCATGCCAAACTCATTTACCGCCACGGGCCAAATTAAGCGTTATATACTAATCCGCGGGCCATATTAAAAAAAAGATAATAATATTACCATTGCACAGAATAAAATTTGTCTGTAGAAGCCGTGTTAAAAAAATTTTAACGCAATGTTCCAACATTAAGTACATAGTAAGTTTACATTAATTTTTCAAAAAAAAACCCTCACAATTATTTTTATCAACCGAAAAAAAAAAAAAAAAAAAAAAAAAGGAAAAAAAGGAAAAAAAAATTGAATATTATAAATTGCGTTTATTTTAAAAATTGCTTGTATACGCTGATCTAGATTTAGCATAAGCATAGCTGTCAATCTTCCGTGTTATCTCAAAGTGATATATGTATATATATATATATATACATTTTGAATCTGAAAATTTATTTAATAAAACATGCCATATATAATCGCTACTTTTTTTATTTCATTTATTAAATAGAGCTGTGCAAGGTGACGTCACGAACAGGTTTTTGCTGCTACTGTAGGACAGCTATCGCTACCTTTATCAATGCTTTTTGTGTTTGTGTGTCCTACAGCTTTCTTCATTGTTCTCCGGTAAAAGTCACGTGATGTGAACTGCTCTATAAGGGTGGTCATAAAAAAACTTTGCCGATATATGGAACTCTAGCGGCCGGTTCGTTTAACCGATCGAGATGAGATTTCAGATATAGTTATTCAGATGTATGAGCTCGGGATTCTGTGAACGGCAACAAATTGGCGCTCACGGTTACGGTTATAGGTACAGAAACTCGAAATTTTTGAATGGCAATGCCCATTCTTTTTCGTCGCAAAATGCTCAGCGCATGCGAAAACTCTAAATAGCGCTGGAACGGTACGTGTATCGCAATAAATGGACGAGTTATGCACGCACAAAAAACAGCTCAGCGAACGGCCAAAATCAACTCGATCGGGGCGCACGGAGGAAATTTGCATATGACAGAGGCAAGACAACAACCACAGAAGGCCGTTCGACAGATAATCAGCGTATAAAACGGATTCTTGCCTCTGTCATATGTAAATTTCCTCCGCGCGCCCCGATCGCGTTGTTTTTGGCCGTTCGCAGAGCTGTTTTTTGTGCGTGCATAACCCGTCCATTTATTGCGATACACGTACTGTTCCAGCGCTATTTAGAGTTTTCGCATGCGCTGAGCATTTTGCGACGAAAAAAAATGGGCGTTGCCATTCGAAAATTTCGAGTTTCTGTACCTATAACCGTAACCGTGAGCGCCAATTTGTTGCCGTTCACAGAATCCCGAGCTCATACCTCTGAATAACTATATCTGAAATCGCATCTCGATTGATTAAACGGAACGGCCGCTAGAGTTCCATGTATCGGCAAAGTTTTTTTATGACCACCCTGTACATTTCCTGGTTCAAATTATTTTATTTGACTTGATGAACAACAAAAGGTTGCATATTGTTTTTTAAAAAAATTAGTCGACTGATGAATAATAACTGGAATTTGGAAAATCCGTATCCATGGCGCTAACATGGAATCGTGTTGAATTTTGATTAGCTGCAGTAATAAATTCTGAACAATAATTTGAAGAGAAATTATTAGAGGTGAAGGAAACAGATTAAACTGCATCTTAAAATTCAAAAATCTTCATTTGAAATCATTTTTTAATACTTTTTCAAAAAATGTCCATGCTGATGATTTTTGTTATAATGCAATCCGTTACGTCCCTGAACAAAACTCGGCTGATGGCAGGCACTAGGCAAAGGATAATTAAATAAATGTAAAATGGTAAAGGCTTCGCGGGCCACAGATAAATGGTCGGCGGGCCAGTTGTGGCCCGCGGGCCGCGTGTTTGACATGCCTGCTATAGGCTGACATTTTCAGAAAAGCATAGTGAAAATATATCTATGATTTTCTTCAGCTTCACCCGCCTTCTTATTTTAAAAAGGTGGCCTTTCAAATTCAAAAAGATGTACAAAAAAAAAAAAAAAAAAAAAAAAAAATCTTAAGTGTTCGGCCTTACAAGGAATCCGGGACATTTTTTGTTTCGCCTCTATCTTAAACAAGTAAGAAAAATCATGCGTTAAGCATAGATTATGAAACACTTTCCAACACTTCCTGTATGCTTTAACAAAACTTCGTTATTTAGCGAAATAATGTATATAAAGAACTAAGTAAACATTTTAGAAAACGCATAAAACATTTGAAAAACTGATTTCAGCAGTTACCATCCATATCAAATATCTATTCCAATTCTTTTGATCAGCTCTGTATTTGATCTGTAGGTTGATATATATGCTATATAATGGGGAAATTTAGTTTAGCAACAAAACGAATAACAGGTTGAAATTTCTCTTTCAGCAATGTATACTAATAGATGGAAACATACTTGTATACTTTTGTATAACCCTGTAGTTAACCTAGAACCTTTATTACACGCCACTATTTAGCTAAAGTTTAATTCAAAGTAAAACACTCTTAAAACTACTGGAATAACATTTTCAGAAATTATCATTTATAGACAGCCATCTATCAAATTCTTTGCGTGACCCTGTATATCATTTTATGTATGTTTTATAATTTTATCTACAAACATTTCTTAGTAAACAAAATGCAGTTCAGCGTAAAAATGCATAACTCATTTAAAAACCACCTTTAAACAATTTACAATCATACCCAATAACCATTATTAATTCTTTTGTGTAGCCCTGTATATGAATTACAGGCATTTATACACATCATATACAATGCATAAGTATAGTGAAACATAAAAGCGCATAACATAATTAAAAATACATTTCCAGCAAACATCGCTACCGTACAATACTTCGGATACAATAGAGTATCTGAAATCTTTTGTGTGTCCCTGTAAATGCTATGCACTTCGTATTATACATGAAATAAGTTATAGTAAACCTCAGCGACGTATATCAATTCCATTATACATGAAATAATTTAGCATAATTAAAATACGCCGGAAAAAATTCCCTCCACCCGTATATCATTATGTAACGGAATTCTTTTGTGTAGCCCTGTAAATGAATAATATTTATTTTTTGCAGCGCATATTCTACGGAATACATATATTAGTGCACTTGATAAATGCATATAAATTTTATTATGTTTGAAAGCATGTAACATCATTAAAAATCATTTTAAACGATTTTTTCCCATAGGCCGTAATGTAACGGAAAACTTTTGACTGCCCCTGTAAATGAACTAAACATGTTACAAACTTCATTTGCAATAGGGTTCGTGCTATGGTAGAGGTCACTAGCATCCAAAAATTTCAGAACGATCCGAGTATATTTACGGGAGTTAGAGCACGTACAGACGGCCATGTCAGTTATACAACTTTTCCGATCAATAAGATAAAACGAAAGTACCAATAATTAATTAAAATGGTTGTAATAAAGAAATATGATTGCCAAAATTAAGTAAGGAAGCATTTAATATTTAGCATTTTGCCGCACAAAAATGAGGATTAAATATACTAAACCAATGTTTTCAAACTTTTAATCAACTGCGTTTTCCAACTGAGTGGAAAACTTTCTAAATTACGATTTGTTTTAGAATGGTTAGGGCTATAAACTTGAAATTTGACCCGGCTTTTACTTTTAAGGGGTAAATGTTTGCACAGACTAGATTTTAAATTAGTCAGATGTGCCAGTCCCAAAACTTTCTTCTATCTCATACATGTTAATACTTCAAAATTCGTTATCACAGTGCCAAAATTAAATGATAATCTACGCCCATCATAAAGATTCTAAAGATATGAAATGCTGTGCATTAGTTCTTGAGTTTATGACTATCGTTAAAATCATGTAAATCCTGAAAAATACAGCATAGCAGCGCCACTTGTTGGGTGATTTACATCAAAACCTAATCAGCAGCAACTTATGTCAATTTCTAACTGAATCTGAAGGTTGATGAAAATCCGTGCATTAGTTTTTGAGATAGAGCTATTGAGGAAATCGTGAAAAATTCTGCATACCAGCGCCACCTGTTGGGTGATTTACACTAAAAACTAATCATCACCAATTTATATCAGGGACTAACTGAATCTAAAGTTTGACGAAAATCTGCGCATTAGTTCTTGAGATAGAGCTATTGAAGAAATCGTGAATAATGCAGCATAGCAGCACCACCTGTTGAGTGATTTACACCAAAAAGTAATCAAGACCAATTTAAGGGACAAACTGAAACGAAAGTTTTATTGAATTCCGTGCATTAGTTTTTGAAATAGAGCGCCCACAAAATTTGTGTTACAAGCAGATAGACAGTCTCACAGACTGACATTTTCTAAAGCAGTCAAATCGTGTTCAGGACCTTCTAAAACATATAAATCCACCGAAAAATGGAAATCGCAATTTTTCACGAATCCAATACTTTCTTCTTGTAAAGATAGAAGTAACGATAGGAGAAGAGATAGAAGTAAAGATAGGAATTCTGCTTTTTTAGAATTTAGTGTCGCCCCCGACATTTCCATTGCTTCATTTTCTTCTGGTGGACTGGTGGCTTCTATTATTATGAAACAGCCATTATAAATGAAGCGTTAGGTGAAGATAAAAGAGCAGTCGTAAAAAGTTAGAACTCTGATTTTATGGTCAGAATGGGAAAAAAAAATGGCCATTTTTTTTAAAAAAACAAAACATATGTGGGATGAAATTTTATCAAATCCTTCATATTCAAATAAAATCATAAGACGAAACGCAATTTTTCACCTTGATTCAAGCATAAAATATGTGAACTTTAAAAAGTTCCCTCTGTTACTTAACAGGCGACTAAAATAATGCAAAAGATGTTACAAGTTAAAAATATACATTTTACAGTCGGACCTCTATATAACGAACCTCTATTTTGCGAATTTCTCTATTTTGCAAACTTTTCCTCGGAATCAACAACATTTTGCGAATTTCTTCGTAAAATAACCTCCAAACAGCGAAGTGCATTCTCTATTTAACAAACTTTTTCTTGTGATCGGAATTTTTTTTTCTCCTCATTTCTCAATATATTTCTGGACATTTCAAACTTATTGTTTCTTTAAACACATTTTTTTTATGTTCAAAGGCCTTGAACTGGTTTTACCAGGCACCTCCTTTGTCAGCAGTGAGAATTAGGTAAGTACGGAGGACGAAGACGATAATCCCTAATAGAGTAACTTAAAAAAATGTGGAAACAAATGAGAAAAAAAAGAAGAAATTAACCATGATGTGCTGATTGATGATTCTATTTCACTTAATTCTGAAATTGAGACCTCGGAAACACTATTCGAATTGGATATTTTCGACAGTGTGAAAAATAAAAACAATACAGCAATGAATTGCGATGAAGACGAATAGGATGATGATGGAAATGATCATGATGCAGGAATTAACAAAGCTTAATATGATGAAATGCTAAAATCATTTGAAACAATCCGAAGCGGATTTTAGTTAGAAGAAAAATCCGCATGAAGGGTTTTTTGGTGCATTGCAAAGATGCGAGACGTATTATGAGAGAAAGCACTTTTTAAAAGAAAAAACTCAGACAAAATTAACAGATAACTACAAATAAATTGTTTACTAAAAAGGTGCATAAAAATTTATTAAAATATACCGTTACAAAATGAATGAACTGGTCTTTAAAACTTAAAAACCATTGATGTTAAAATCATAATGAATGTTCATTATGATTTTAACATCAATGGTTTTTAAGTTTTAAAGACCAGTTCATTCATTTTGTAACGGTATATTTTAATAAATTTTTATGCACCTTTTTAGTAAACAATTTATTTGTAGTTATTTTAACGCAAGGTGAATTTGTCATTCCAGTCTGAGTTCATTTGAGTTCTATGTTTTTCAATTAAAATTAACAGAGTTTTTCAGAAACTAAGTTTAAGAACGCATATGTTAATGTATGGATAAAATTATTTGTTATAATAATAATAAATACGATAAGGTCATTAAAATTCGTTAATTTTAATGTAAAACTATTTACTTTAAACAGAAAATACAGCGTATTCCCGGACAATGCTTTGTTTTCCTTGCAGATTTCAAAGATTTAAACACATAGGAAAAATGAATTGATGATAAGTATTGGTGGGTAAAATAAATAAAACAAATCGATATAATTTATCTAAAAAAATGTGATTAATTACTTTTAGTAAAAATATTTAGTGTTTATGAATTTAAAATTTGTTTTATGTAGTTTAAAGTATTTTAAAAGGTGAATCCTCTATTTAACGAATTTTCCATATAACGAACTTTTTCCCGAGATTTAGCGACTTCCTTAAATAGAGGTTCGACTGTATTTAAAACTTCTTAGTACTTTCAAGCTTTCCCAAGCTCATCATCAGAGAATATTTTAATAACTAAATGTTGTTTATTTATACAAATACGTCACCTCGTTTTGAAAATGAGAGAGCCAATAATTATTAGAGTTGAAAGTAGAAGAAGTAAGACCTTCATATTCAGTTAGACATTGACATAAGTAGGTACTGTTTAGGTTTCGGTGTATATAGCCCGGCAGATGACAATACTGTTCTGTGTTTTTCCCGATTTACAGGTAGCTACATCTCCAAGGGCGGCCAGGTCACCATTTAGAGGGGCCTCGTGAATTTCTTTTTTGGGGGTGGGAGGGGATCACATCGCTATGTGAGAATTTTTTATACTGAAAGCTATTCCCAAATCCAAACTAATTGCTTTTCTGATACTTTTGCGAAGTCATTTTCATTCGTAAATACAAAAAATTTGCATTAATATACGTAAAAATATAAAATTTACCGATTTTGTTCAGATACCAAGAAATTAAAGAGTTTCCCATTTTCTTAAAAAGGCAAAGATTCATTCAGAAAATGTTGTCAAACTTAGCATGTTTAGCCATGTTTTACGAGTTGACAGCCACAGAAATGTCGAACAACGATTAAATATGACAAAAATCTGTATTAAATTTTAGAGGTAACAAAACCGTACAAATTGGCAGCTACGTGATTCTATTAGTGTCATCAAAATTGCAGGTGTAGCCTCTTCTTTCTGCTCAAAGTATTAAATAGTTTTTTCAATCGAACTTATACCTTTAGAATGGATCATTTTCTTCTGATGGACTGAGGCCCTCCATTATTATGAAACAGCCATTATAAATGAAGTGTTAGGTGAAGATGAAAGAGCAGCCGTAAAAACTTAGAACTCTGATTTTCTGGTCAGAATGGGAAAAATTATGGCCATTTTTTTTCCCATTCTGACCAGAAAATCAGAGTTCTAACTTTTTACGGCTGCTCCTTCATCTTCACCTAACACTTTATTTATAATGGCTGTTTCATAATAATGGAAGTCATCAGTCCATCAGAAGAAAATAACTCGGATTAAGCGGAACTCGGATAAACGGACTCTAATGTATAGTTCATTTTAAATAGAATATTTTTGTTGGTGTTCAGAGGGGTGTCATGACTCCCGCGACCTCCCCCTTGGATCCGCCATTGTATATCTCGGCATCTGTGGGGTAGAATTTCATCAAACTTTGTATTCAGTCAGACGTTGACATAAATTGGTACTGATTCGGTTTGAGTGCTTACTTCTAAACAGTTGGCGCTGCTGTGCTGTGTTTTTCACTATTCCCGTGATAGTTGGAAATTTATGGAATGGATGGAATTTCATAAAATGTAATACGTTGTAATAAACTAGAAATTGAAGGGAAAAAACTAGGCCTTGAGTTTAACGGAAAAACAAACAAACAAAATATATGAAAATGTTCAGAAAGAATTCACAGACAACAGCAACGTTAGTCATAAATAATGAATTACTATTTAACCCCTTAATTCTCGCTCCCGTCATATTCACGGGCTGTGTCTTTTACTCAAATTGTTTGATTCCCACCAGTTTTATAAAATAGTGAAATTGGGTATATTTTGGTATCGTTTTTACTGTCATTAAATAAGGTGAATATTTCTTTTTCATAAAAGTGGTGCCAATAAGCAATTTGAATTATTCAATCGTAATTTAATTCGAGCGTTAACCCGGGAGAACTCGCTGCATGAGATTTTCTCTCACCGTCAAACTTTTTTTAAGACTCTTATTTAAACCATTTTTCATTTTAATTAAAATTTGAAAATGTTATTTCAATTATTTTACCTATTTGTGAATAAAAGTACTAAGCCAAGCAAAAAAAGTTGATATTAAGTCAATGTAAAGTAAAAGAAAAGCAATTGGGCACCGTGAGAGAAATTCTCACTAGCGAGTTCTCCCGGGTTAAGGGGTTAATGAAGCATCAGAGTTTAAATATTTAGGATCTATGATCATCTGTGATAATATGGCACACTGTAAAAACAAATCTATGAAGTTACTATAATTTTTCTGAAAAACTGGATTCCTAGAACTATTTATGTAAGGGCAACAACAAAAATTCGTGTAACAGATACACTTTTGCACTGAAAGTCAAAAAATCTGTAAGGTTACTAAGATTTTTTCAGGAAATTGGGATTCTTAGAACTATTTATGTAACTGCAATCCGCGTTACAGATAAAATTTCACTAAGGTTACTGCAATTTTAGTAGAATTCTTTTTAAAGCTACAGATTTCTGTAGCTTTAAAAACTAGTTTTGTAGATTTGCATCTTTTTTTGTACAGTGTACAGATAAAATTTAGTAAGCATACAGCTTTCTGTAACTTTACATGTGTAGAATTACAGATTTTTTTCTTTTCACAGTGTAGAAGCAGAGATTGAAACTCGACTTACAGCAGGAAATAGATGCTATTTTTCTCTTCGAAATGTTTTAAAATCATCTTTAATATCCCGAGCAACTAAACTTAAAATTTATAAATTTGTTATAAAACCAATAGTAATTTATGGTAGTGAGACTTGGACCACTACACAAAAAGGGTAAAATTTACTTATTACATGAGAAAGGAATATCTTAACCCCTTGAGGGGCGATGGGATAAAATATATCCCACCTAATTTAAACAAGATTCTCACCAGAAAATTTTAACTAAATTTTATATTTTTAACTTTGGGGGGGGTGGGGGGAATCGTTGAAAAATTGCTCTTTCTTATTTAAAAATAAAAATTTTCGATTATTCCGGTGATAATTCAATATTTAGAGACATTTTTGCTTGCCTCTCAAGAGGTTAAGACAATTTTTCGGACCAATTAAGGAAGGCAATGCATGGCGTATCAGGTCAAATATGGAGATTGAACAGCTATATAACGAAAAAGACATAATAAATACCATTAAAATATGAAGAATGCAAATGTTTAGGCCATGTAATCAGAATGCGGGATGAGAATGAGGGAAGCACAAAGAAGATATAAAGGGAAATTAATAGGAAGAAGGAGTGCTGGTAGACCCAGGAAGGGATGGATAGAAGAGGTAGAAAAAGACCTAGCACAAAAACATATTACAAATATAACTTAAAGGCCAGGGATTAAAAGGTTTGGCAAGGTATATTAAGGGAGGTCAATATCTTCATGGATTGTAGTACCATGGTGTATGTATGTCGTGTAATACATATAGTGTATGCAAGACATTTATAAAAAAAAAATATGTTGGTTCAATTTTTACTTTGTTCACTCAACAGCGAGCTCTGATGCTATATTTTTTATGTTGAATACTAAAGCAGTATCTCAGTTTCTATTGGATAAAAATGCACCAAATTTTATATTTGAAGTTATTTAATTAAAAATGCATAATGCTGGTCTAATTTTGTATTTCAATACTCAACATGCGGCGTTGTTAAACCATGTTTATTATTATTATTATTATTTACTGGTCACAATAAATTCGAGTTAAATTCAAAGAAATGCACTGTACTTCATAATGTTTGGTATGTAACAGTGGTATTTAAATTAAGATATTATAATAACTAGGGGATCGTACCCGGGCTTCCCGGGTTAAAGAATATAGGTGAAAACATTTTTTTAAATGGAAAACTAATAATTTTTTAGATTTACCACTTACATTAAAAAAGCAATTTTCATATGGAAAATACGAATTATACAATCAAATAAATTTTTGAAATTTGTCAAAAGCTATATTTTCTTATTAGCCGCATGCTAAGAGTTATTTGACCAAGATTTTGCTGCTTATGGCAAATGGCATCCTTTTATATTATGATAATTTCAGAGCTTTTACATGTCTGGTAAATTTGTGTTTTATTTATATAATTTTATTTATTTATTAATATGGAAGTTTTTTACAATGGATATAAGCCGTAAGAAAATGAACTCTTTATTTTGTTTTAAGGGCAAACGGATTAATCTTTCGTAATCGAGCTCCGCGCGATATAGATAAATTAAAAATATATATATATTATTTCATGCTTTAAAATTGTTTTTAAAACCATAGCCAATAAGTAAACTGAGATGAACTTTGCAATCAAATTCCATTTGAAAAGAAAATCCTATTTGGTGATCTAAAAATTTAAATTGTACGAATATGTTAGATTTGTGTTTTTTCAATATTATTCTTTTATTTGTTTATAAAAGAAGTATTAATTTCGTTAATTTGTCTTTCACAAATATGTTAGCTTGGTGGTTTTTTTAATATTATTCTTTTATTTGTTTTTAAAGGAAGTGTTAATTTCGTTATGCAAAAATAGTAGAAACAAATGCTGAAAAATATTTGTTGCTTTATGTGCAAAATGTTTATTATTATTATGCATTAAAACCGGCACGTAATAAGATAAACTTAAAATAAAATCATGCTTAAAAATTATTTTATAAAATATCAATCAATTCATCAGTAAATTAAAATACAGTTTTTAAACAAACTGCATTTGAAAGTAAATTTTTTTCCCTGTGCGACGAAAATTGAAAATGTACGATGGTCAGAAGATTAAAAAATTGCAGTAGCGAAAATTTCAAGACCGAGATTTGATCGTGAAGTGTTGCCATTCGTAAAATGACGCCAGCGTTACGTACGGATACGTTTGTTCTTTATAATATATATACTTAATGAGTAAAATATAATAAAGATCAGTTATTAGGATGTGGTTATCAATTGAGGCTCTTATGCTTGGATTTCCGGAATGAAAACAGCAATTTTCACCTTCTCAAAATTTGCATACGCACTTCTCATATCCATATTCACCATTTATTTATTTTTTTTATTTTGTTTGATTAGTTAAAAATTATTTTAACTCAAAACATGAAGTCACGATTGTCAGCAACATCTTTTATGTGAACAGACGCACTCTTTACTTGAGATTCTAATCTCAATTCCTGAAAGTAAAAAATTCCATAATTTATGTTTTTTAGACGCATTTGTGTTAAAATGTTTAGTTTTATCTAAGAAAATGATCGTTTTCTTTTAAATATGACTTCATTTTCACTTAAATAAGCATTTCGCCTAGTGTCTGAAACTTAGTATCAGTTCACATGCAGAAAGAAATACAATAGAGAAAATTTATGAGGAAAAATGCGTGTTTTCAAAAGCAGTATGTCATTTTCCGTTATTATGCCGTTAATATAATATTCTGCTCCTAATGGGATTTTGCGCCACTAAACCCTATACAACGATTTTGAATTTTTATCAGAAAATAGCATGAATAAAGTTAAAAATACTTCATTATTTCTCTCTTGTCTGCAATAATGAAAGCTATCTAATTTTCATAATTTTGAAGAAATTTCATAAAATTCTTTTTAAATTAAAATATAAAAGTGGGGATATTTAAAAACAAAAACAAATAGTGCGATCACATCTACAAAGGAGGAGCTTTCAGTTTTAAAAAAATAATAATAGTAAAATTGGTTCAGCAGAAATATCACGACAGATGACTAAAAAACACACTTCTGTTTTAAATATACAGATTATATAAAATTACAAAAAATTAAATTAAGCAAATTATGTTATTTTGATGAAATTATAGTAGAATGTCCTAAAGAATAGCATTAAAATTTTATTATTCGAGAGAATTTTCGACAAAAACTTCAGAAACACGATATTATTTTAAACCACGAATTATTTGTTTGCTTGTCTAACTCGGCGAAGCAAATCCATCCAGGCGAGAATCATCAATTTCTGTAATATAAATCGCTATTATTTGTATGTCACCTCTCTAAGTCACCTTCATAAAGACACTCTAAAATTTTGTAAAACATTGCGTTTTATCAGTGCGCGATTTCAATTACATTACTCCCAAAAGTGAAGCATTTTCACCTGTGAAGAATTTCAAAGTAGCTGGGCTGTGAAAATGACGCACTTCTACAAAACATAATTGAGGTTTAACCCGTAACTGGAGACATGAATTTCCTTACGCGATCAGAGACATGGAGTCAAGAAGACTCCAATGTTATTTTTCTTTTTTGTCTTTTGTAAACAGCTTTGAAATTTATTTTAGAAACGCAATATATTCTGGAAATCATGTAATGATAAAATAACTGCTTGACGGTACTGAGGAGATGATTTTATTCAATGAGAAAAACCACGTGATAATCAGAGCCAAAGAACAACGCAGAGTCATTTTAACTCCCGTCTCCAGTTACGGGTTAAGAATTAAAATACACGCTTTTTTATATAATGACGTCATTTGCATCAGCTAAAGCAATTCACTTTTACAATCCAGTCTTAAATTTCGTCTATAGAAAAGTGTGCCTATGACGTCATTACCACGGAATAACAGACAGTATTCGTGATATAGCACATATTTTAATTTCAACTTTTTTTTCAGGTTTTATGAGAAAATGGCAACAAAAAGATACAGTACCTCCTATTTTCGACTATTTTCCGTTTACTTTCAATGAGTTTCAATAGAAATGAGGTATTTTTGTTGCCACAGTAAGAAAAATGGTATTAAAAACTACAAAAAAATTAATATCTCAAAAATAAATTGAGATACAGCTTTCAAACAAATCGCATTTAAAAGAGATTTTTTTTCCTTATACGATGGTGTAAAAATTTAAAATGTGCGATGTTTAGATGTTTAAAAATTTGCAAAAGAGAAAATTGCAAAACCAAAATTTTATTTCAAATTTCAAAGTGTTGCCATTCGCAAAATGACGCATGCGTTACGCACAGATATGTTTGTCCTTTATAATATAGATAGATACAGAAGAAAGTTTTGTAACGGTCACAGCATGCACCTGAAGTCTATAAATATTCAATAAACAGAAAAATTACATTCAGTTCTTTCCACACACCCTTTCCTTTTCAAAAGTAACTTATTTCCGGTTTCAGATTGGGAAATTATGGCAAGCCTATTCATGGCTACCAGTGCGACATATGAACATCGTGTAGATATTGTTTGCCAATACCATAGGCACACTGTAAGAAGAAGAAGAAAAAAAAAAAAAAAAAAAAAAAAAAAAAATTATTTTTTTTTTTTTTTTTTTTTTTTTAAGTGCAGGGCCCGACTTAGACTATCTAGGGCCACAGGGCAAGCATCATTCCGGGGCCCCCTTTTACAGTGCGTGTCAAAAGTTTAATAACATAAAATAAAATTTTGTTATTGACTGAAAATTACTTTCCTTCTCACATGACCTAGAAATTGTAGTTTTAAAAAGATATTTAACAGATTTATGCTTTAAAATTTATCTCAAATAATAGAATTTATCAAAAGAACAAAAATGAGTTTTTCAAAAGTTTAAGCAGAGTAGTTCTTTAGCCTTTAGTAGAACAAGTATAAAAAAAAAATACTTGATTATTGCCCCATTCTGCTGAATTACTTTAAATATATGGTCTTCCATTGATAAAATGCTGGTTCAATTTGAAACTACGCGTTCTCAATGGTATCTTTCAAATCCTTAAACGGATGAATACTGGTTTCCATTTGGATAAACTGCATGAGGGAGAGTATCTCACATATTTTCTATAGGATTGAAATCAGGGCTAATTGCTGTCCATTTCAAAACAGATACTTTTTTCGACTTCAGCCACGTTGAAGTTGAGTTTGAAGAATGGAGCGAAGCATTATCATGTTGAAATAACCCCTTTTCTCCCCAAAAAATCTCGGCAACAGAGAGCAAATGATTGGCAAGTGTCTCTTGATAGTTTTCAGAGTTTTCACGACCACTGATGAATGCTAGAGATGGCTGACCATTGAAAGAAATAGCCCCCCTTACCATTATACAACCACCACCGTGTTGTCCGCTAAATATACTCCCAGATTCTTTGCGGAGACCATGCCAATAGAAAAACGCATCAGGGCCATCGAGATTCCATTTTTTTTTATCACTGAACATGATATTCAGCCACTTATCAAAATGACGTACAGTGGTGGTCAAAATTATAAGGACAAGGGAATAATCGCCAAATCGTGGCTACATTTGGGCGGAAACTTATGCAAATTTAATGGATGGAAACTAAAAGAAAAATGAAGAACATTTTTATAAGTTTTTATGGAAATAAGTGGAAAATCCATATTCATAAAATATATTATGGATTTATACAGCCATCTGATATGGACAAAATTATAAGAACAACTGTATTTGTGTGTTCTAAAAAGTAAAATGTGCATGTTTTTTGCTCTGCACATGGAACTCAGCGACGATATAAATGCGTAGTAAGCGTTTGGGATCGTCATATTCTGTTTTTCAGTCATGCCGCTAGGTACAAAGCTTTCGGAGTTTGAGAAAGGGAAAGTGGATGCATTTAAAAGTTCAGGTCTTTCTGTACGCAAAATTGCGACAAAGCTTAACAGATCAAGAACGGTCATTTACAATTATCTTAAAAATTCCGGTAAATATGGACGGCAAAGACATACAGGTAGGCCATCTTCTGTTTCTGTATGGGAGAAAAGAATGATAATAAGGCGTTCTTGCTCCAAAAAATAAACGTCAACAGAAATAAAACGTGAATTGAACTTAGAATGGAGTGCTCGAACTGTTCGACGTGTTTTACCAAAAGAAAAAAAGGTTCGCTATGGTAAATATATGTCACGACCGCCTCTTACAAAAGTTCATAAGAAACTGAGGATGGAGTTTGCCAAAAAATGCATTACTATAAGTAAAAAGTAGGATGATGTTGTCTTTTCAGATGAGAAAAAGTTTAATTTGGATGGACCAGATGGTTTTCGCTACTTCTGGTATGATCTCCATAGAGAATAAGAAATTTTCTCAAAGCGTGCATTTGGAGGTGGTTCAATAATGGTCTCGGGAGGTATCGCAACTGGTGGAACTACTCCAATGGTTTTTGTGCAGGGTAGCATAAACTCTGAGAGTCATGTTGATGTATTGGGCGATAATCTTTTACCGGAAGCACCGTTAATAACGAGTGGAGGCTATTTTTTCCAGCAGGACAATGCCTCAGTACATGTTTCCCAAACTTCAAAATCGTGTTTTGTTGCTAATTTCGTGAAACTACTTCATTGCCCGACAGAAGCCCTGATCTGAATCCAATTGAAAATCTCTGTGGGGTATTCTGGCACACGAAGTATACAAAAATGGTATACAATATGAAAACAAGCAAGAACTCAAGTCCTCCATCGAAAAAGCTTGGTCAAAAATTTACAAGAACGTTCTTAAGGAACTGTCAAACTCCATGACGTCAAGACTGATCAAAGTGATTGAGAAGAAGGGGGAGATTATTAATTATTAGTGTGTTTCAGGCAAAAACATTCATTGTCCTTATAATTTTGTCCAATTTTTACAATGGCATATTTTGTTAATTATGGCAAAACATTCATATTTTGCATTTTCCAAGCTTTTGCATTATATAATGATTTCTAGCATAAAAAAGCATTTTATGTATAAATTTCACTTTAATTAGTTCAGAAATAATTTTTTTCTGTGCAATTTTCAATTGTTCTTATAATTCTGACCACCACTGTATGACATATGTTTAAACAAATGACATATTCTCCTTGGCCGACTGTAATCTAGCTTTTTTATAGTGTCGTTTCAAACATGGTAACAGAGCCATTTTACGGTTTTTGGTGTATTCCGATTCCAAAACTCTTTAATGAACTTTTTTTCGATATTTTTCCTCCAACTGCATGTTTTATTTGCGAAAGAGAGTAATTACCAGTTGAAACCAAGTTTCTGGTACGGCGGTCTTCGCGCAGAGTAGTCACTCGTGTCCTTTCTGAACGGAATTTTCGTTTGAAATCATTACCACGAGCCAAAACTTGATGAAAACCTCGTTTTGATCTTTTTAATGCACTTGCAATTTCAGAAACAGACTTATGTTTTGCTCTCATATTCCGGATATTTATCACTTCCTCCTCTGCAAATTCTCTCGACTTTAGGCATTTTGTACTAACTCAAAAACAACAACTGACTGCTTCTTAAACAGACAAAAATCGTGTGCGTGAGCAACCGCTTACACCAGTTTGTAAAATTTACATAAAAACGATTTTGTGTTTAAACTTTTGACACGGTTATTTTTACTCTATTCTTAAACTCCGTGGTTTGAAATAAAATTTAAAAGATAATTTTATTGAATATGGTGTTAAAACTGTTATTATTAACATATACAAAACAGATATTTAAATAAAGTGAATATTTAAAGTTTTATTTTAAAATTGTTATTGTGCTTAAACTATTGACATGCACTGTATCTATTCATAGACATTGTCCGTGAATTATGCTGAAGTGACTAGTACTAAACATCATACATATTGTACGTATACAAAAATTTCGTACCAGGTACTATTCCTATCTGTATACTGGATATGATATAGAAAAACTTGTGGGAAAATAGTAGAAAAAAAGTGATGAATTGGTAGATGGGAGTATTTGATTGCAAACTTTCGCATTACTTACCTATAGGTATGTCATAAGACGTCTAAAAGAAAAATGCTCCTAAAATCGGTCATCATTTATGATTTTAACTTTCTTCGTTATGAGGAAAACGTCAATATTAAATTTAGTTTGAAAACAATGTACTACTAATTTTTAAAAACAAAATTATTATCGTTAGTTTTCTAATCATATAGTTCGTTCTTTTTCTGCGGGGGACTGTGGTATACGCAGTACGGGAAGCAGAAAAGGGAATGGGAGAACTGCACTCTCTTACTAAATCTTGGAAAATGTAAAAATTTTGACCAATTTTAACCATTTGGCACCCTTTTATGGAAAATCCTGATCACTCCATTGGGGCCCTCTCAAAGGGGGGGGGGGGGCACGGGGCGGCTGCCCGGCATGCCCCTACATTAGTCAGGTCCTGACTATAGGGAAAAAAATATTGCTGCATGTTTCCAATTATGTAAACGGTGCCCCCCCCCCCTTTTTTTTCTTTTTGTCACCAATTGTGGTGACGAGCCCCTGTTTACACAGCCCTAGCTAGACAAACTCACCTTTAAGATGGGCTCCATGCTCAGTATTTAATAAATAAGATATGTGGGGTGAAAACAGGTGCGATTTTTTTTTAAGAGGCAGATATTTTATAGGATTCGGTTTTTGTTGAAGCATGGAAGTGTGAAAAGACTTGGAAAACTCTTAATTTGCTTACAGGACTTTTTATATGGTTTTTCATTTGATTCATTTTACATATATAGGAATATAAAAAGGGGGGGGGAACCTAATGTAACAGTGGATGAATATATTTATTCAAAAATCTGAGCAAATTACACATCCTCAAAGAGAGGGAAAGGTCAAGCAGTCCCAAAACAACCTCCATAAAATGGGTCGATAAGGTTAAAAGTTTGAGAACCGAAAATACCCCGATGAGATAGGCGATATTTTTCTCAGCCGATTGTTTCCTAAATTGCATCTATCATCTTATAGAAATCTTATTAAACAGATACTTATTGCGGTGTTTTATTTGAAAAAACGAATCAGATGACTATCTTCGCATTAATGAGAACCTTTCATTGTTAGCAGTTGCGGGTGGACGAGTCATATCAGCAACAATGCCCCACATGTATGCTTGAGCGGTTCAGAGAGAGGACATGGAGTTAGTGCGCTTCTAGCTGTCATGCTGTTCAATTGCGGTTCACAGAGAGAAGAGATTCTATCAGAATGAGAGAAATTTCATCCCATTACAAGATTTGGGTGAGTTTTTCTTTACTTTTATTTAGTTAGATAAGTGAGCACAGAGGTGGGGAGCCTCCCCCTCCAATATATGTGAACTTGGGAAATTTGAGCTTAGAGTTGGAAATTTCTAGATTTTTTAAAAAACACCTTTTCTTTAAAAAAATAAAAGAATTTTTTATTGTTTTGCTGACTACCTTTCTGAGTTCTGTAACAGTAAACTAGTTAAATTTTCAAAAAAAAAATACAAAAGGCATCCAGACTTGATTTGCAGTTGTGTTTTTCTGTGCTACAAATGTATCATATATCTACCAGACCTGAATTTCTCTACTTTTGTACATCAGCAGTGTCTCTAATCTATTTCCTCCAAAAATTTGTTCCTTTCTCAAAAATCTCAAAATATCATTAGGCTATTTTTATATGAAGTACGATTATGACTCGTACATAATAGAAGACAAAAACTTTTATTAAATAAACCAATAATTATAATTTTTATGTTTTTAGTTTCAGTATTTTTTCTTTTTTGGAAAGAATTTTTTTTACGTATAAGTATCATTATCATTAAACACACATTGCACATATCATTTTAGTTGGAAGCAATTTGTTTCAAGTTGGGAAATTTCTGAATTATATGTTGGGAAATTTTTGAATTATAAGTTGGGAAATTTTTTAATTCTCCCCCCTGGAAAAATATTTGTAGCTACGCCCCTGAGTGTGCAGATATGAGCCAGTAAAGAGAGGGTCATTGCCACTCCCTGAGGATTTTGAAATTTAATTAAATGTATTTTCTTTTTCTATAATGATGGGGAAAAAACAAATAGCAAAAGGAAATTAGTAGATAAGCATTAATTCCTCTACCCTACCCCAATAGAGAGAAAATAAATATTTTTGTGAGATTTTCCCCCTTCTTATAATAGTATAATTTGGGGGGTCTATATTTACTGCCTCTCTGGTTGATTTTATTGAGATGCATTAAAATTTTCTAAATAATCCTATCTTTTTTATCTTGTATATAATACATTTAAAGAAAAATCTCCATCAATCAAGGAAGCGGTAAAATCGGCATCTAAAATTATACAAAATCCATCAAATCATCTTAGAAAAAAAAGAGGGGAGGGGGAATGACCCTATCGAGGAGAAGTGGAGTCAAAAATCAATGCTTATCTATTCACCCCTTTATTATTTTCAAATGACTTAAAATATTTAAACACTAAAACAAAAAGGGAACTAAGGATTTTGCGTCGAGGGGGGGGGGGGGTGGCTACCCTTCAGAACTCTCTCTGTAAGATGCTTTTTAGTTTTATTTTCATTTGTATTCATTTGTTTAACAATCATCTTAAACGGGAAGATTCCCTATCGGCCGAAATAAATATATAAGAAATCTCCGGATTATCTATTTAAAAAAGAGCCAGTTTGGATTTTTAATATTTCTTACTCGTTACAATTTTGCATTGCTTTTTACCTTGATATGTTTAAAAATTGTCTTCGAAAAATTCTTAGTTTAGCTTATTTAATGTTTATACTTTGCAATTTTTAAAATGCGGCCTAGTCTGCGGACCACAGACGCATCTGATTGAAAATGTGACCCTTCCGTTGATTTTGTTCTGCCACACTCATGTAACCAAAACTTGATTAAAGTATGGTTCAACAGAACCATAGCTACTGGACCTTTAATTTTAAGGGAACTTAATAAACTTTAATTAATTTAATTATAAAAGTCAAATATTTTCAGTTACTTCTTAAAATAATATTCCATAAAAATTTTATTTCTAATTACAATTGAAAAAAATGTGATTATTTTATTGTGAATTATTAACTTTCTGATAAATATACTATTTCAGTCAATATGCACTTAGTTTTGCAGGATTCGATGCAAGTTGTTTATTTTATTTTATTTCTTGAGTCCCCATTTTGTGAAAATTATCCTGTTTTTGTGAAATATAAAATTTTGTAACGGAAAATCAAATCCAGTTAAAGGAATACAAACTAAATATTTATTAACTAGCTGACACTCCCGACGTTGCCCCGGGCCCGTGATAATAACCTTACATGAATTTTAAATTTGTATGATTTTAGATCTTTAACTTGATTTTATTTGAATTTATGTTTTTAATTGAAAAAAATCGCGCAAAAAAAAATATTCATTTTTAGTGGTAAAAGCGCTCGTAAGAAGACTTTTTCATTTGAGTAACGGGATTTCATCTTTCGGTACAAAGTGTTATTTTTCACAAAAAATAATAAATTTTAAATGGTGAAAGAGAAAGATTTAGATTTAGATATGTTGTATAAAATGCGTTTCCGCTAATTGTGTGAAAAATCGGTTACCCCGCCCTCCCGCGTTCCGCCCCACTAAAAAAAAAAAAACTCAACTGATATTTGGCGGTAAAGTGGATTGAAATAGCTGCAATGGAAAGGGGTGGGGCGATTCAACGCTGAAAAAAATACACTTCTTGTCGTCCGAAGCTTGTGTATAATTTCCATGCTAAGATATGTGATATTGAGTTTTAAAAAGCAGTGTTTTCATCTGTTAGTTTTCTTTTTCAATTTTTTTTCTTCTGATTGCTGGAATATATGGCAAAATTTTTGAAATTAGAACTCATTATTTCCCTTCTACGTGAGTGGTTCAATAATTATTGTCCCTAGTGTATGTAAAATATTTGCACTGCGATGGTTGTTGTGGAATATCGAAGCCTAATGTCTTAGATGCCTATATGCTCAATTTCCGAACCGTAGCTGCTATATTCACATAGTTTTGGAGGGAGGGGTGGTGGTGAAAGGCTGACTTTTGGCTTATGTGGCTAGATTTGTGACAGTGGATGAGACGTAATTACTGTCGTTTGGATTCGGGATCATAGTGATGTAGCCACATCTCATCCACTGTCCAAATGTAGCCTCATAAGCTCCGAATCAGCATTTCAGCCTCACCCCCCCCCCTTCTTAAAAACTCCCCCAAAAATAGGTCTTTAAAACTTCACCCCTCCCACCAAAACTATGTTAATATAGCAGCTACGGTTCTGAAATTGAGCATATAGGTATTTAAGAGATTAGGCTTCGATATTCCACATCAACCATTGCAGTACAAATATTTTATATACATTAAGGACAATAATTATTGAACCACCCACGTATATGTGGGTCATTCTCTCAAAAGTGTACATTTTCAATACAAATTTTTCCCGTATAAAAATTTTGTTTTTCAAGGCAAATGCTATCATTTTTAGAAACTTACCCCTTACTGCAAGTAAAACTCAGCAATGGCCCAACTACATTATTTTTCTCAGAAACACAGTTCTTTTATTAACATCATTCACGGAGGTGAACTTTATGCTACAATTTTAGTTTTGTTTACAAAGTGAGCCAAAGCATAAAAAACTATTTATTCAATTAGATATTTAACTAAGAGCAATTCTATGCAAGAATAAGAATGCATAATGAATTTATTTGGAATGAGTACAAAAAACACGAAAATTCATCTCCCATCTGGAGCTTCTTTTCATCACCCATATTTTATATGCTATTAAATTCTTCTCTTTTAAAGTTTTCAAACTATCTTTTTTGATTTACAGTCATTGTAAATTCTTGTTAAGCATTTTTCTCTGAAAGATGCATTTGAAATTGAGAAACTCACGGAGGTAATATCATGAAGGTGAGGAACATGCTCTAAATATTGACCTACATATTTATTTTTTGAGGAAAAAATATTTTTGTTCTTTAAATCAACATCTGTTGATATTTAAGTATTGCGCGGCAGCGCAATACTTATTTATTTCCAGTGTCACTTCTCAATGTTAATTTACATAGAAAAGCCTATGGAGATGATAACTTTTTCATTTTTTCTTCCCACCTTTTTGTCCCTGATGCCACTCATTTTTTATTCTTTACTAATTCTAATAATATTATAAATTTAAAGTTTAAAAACGTTTCCCTGACTTCAGGGTCAAAACGATGGGCAAAATACCTTCGCATATGGGTGAATTATAACCCAGAGAGAAACAAGGGCCAATTTTTTTGTATAATATTCAAATATTTTTCTTAATAATTCCAAATTTCACTTTTTTCATTGAGAATCAACGGACATTTTTAATAGAAAATGTAACATTTTTTCTTCATTGTTGCAAAAATTTCAAAAGCCGTAATAATAATTTATTTGGTTTTAGTAGAAAGTGTGAAACCACGTGAAAAATTTTAATTGAAATAGTTTTTTTTTTCTTTTAAGAATTAAAAAATATGGCGTCATAGTGGAAATAAAAAGGACATTTTCAAACATTTCTAAATAATACAAAGAGTATTAATATTATTAAATACAGAAAGCAAGTGAAAATGACGTCAGATGTTAAACAAAAAATTGAAATATATCTTACCCATATTGATATTAGAACACGAATTTTAATTATCGTTGAAATTAATAAGAATAGTGAAGGAGCTCATGACTAAAAAAAACAGCATTGTCTTAAATATACTTATTTATTTCCAGTGTCACTTCTCAAAGTTAATTTAACATAGAAAAGCCTATGGAAATCATAACTTTTTGATTTTCTTCTTCCCACCTTTTTGTCCCTGATGCCACTCATTTTTTATTCTTTTTTAATTTTAATAATCTTATAAATTTAAAGTCTAAAAATATTTGCCTGATATCAGACAGAAAATGGATGACAAAATGTCTTTGCATATGGGTGGATTATAACCCAGAAAGTACTACAGGCTATGTTTTATTTAAATTATTCAAATATTTTTCTTCATAATTACAAATTTCGCTATTTTCATTGAGAATCAATGGACATTTTCGCATAAAATTTAACATTATTTCTTATTCTTGCAAAAAATTGAAATGCCGTGATAAATTTTTGTCTCCAGCAATTAATTTTCAGTTGAAATATTTCCACGTGAAAAACGGAATTAAAATATTTTTTTTTTTAAGAATTAAAAATAAGATGAATATGGCGTCATAGTGGAAATAAAAGTAATACAAGAAACATTAATATGAGTAAATACAGAAAGTAGGTGAATATGACGTCAAAAAAATTAAATCTTACCGATACTGATTTTTAAACGTGGCTATAAGTTACGTACAGACGAGCGCGTTGTTCGACTAAAAAGACGTTAATTATGTGATTTATTTATGTTTTCTTTTATTTATTTATAGATGAAGTTTTAATTTCGTTAAGTAATATTAGCTCGAAACCAATTCTGGACTGTTTCTATTGTTTTAAGACGGCGTATTAATTGAATTTTTCAGACGTTTAGAAGTTAATAAATTTTCAAATAAATGAAATTTATTTTGTCGGTTTCATCGTCAATATTTACGTTAGTGTTACACACGGACATTTTCGCTGTGTAATATATGTATTGTTCATAGGCAATTTCTTTTTTGTATCAACAAGAAATAAAAAATAATGGATCCCATCAGTGTGACATCACAGGTAACTCAATTCCGCGTATGAACCGCAAATTGGATCCAAACAAACCCAGAAAGTTAAGAGTGTATAAGAAATGCACTATGCGTCAAAAAGGCTTACAATATGAAGGGAGATATCGCTGAAATCATTCGGCCCAAACAAGACAAGCACGGGGAACCAGGATTGAATTACTTGGAATGGGAGAGATTTTTAAATGTATCCTCAATTGTTTGGACCAATTGTGACAGGTTTTAATTGATTTCAAGGTTACATTTTTAGCTTCATGCGGAACCATCGCGTTTCCTCCCTATTTGTCTCTGAAATCTGTGGTTTATTTGGATCCAATTTATTGTTGGTACGCGGAATTGAGTGGCCTTTGACGTCACCACTGATGGGTCCATTATTTGTAAATTTTAAAAAGATGGGGACTTTTAACATTATGTCTATGGCATTTTTTATCTAAAATTTTCCCTCAAGGTCTTTTTTTTGTCATTTTTTTGCCTGAAACAGAAATTACTGGTGTTGCAGCAAAATAAATACCAGAAGTTTAACTTAGGTAACAATTTCTTTTTGAGTTTACATCGTTTCCTGCGAGCAAAAAGGGTAAATATTTTAAAAGTAAAACTGGCTTTTTTTTATGTCTTACTGTATAACAGCTATACTGTTGTTAAATATTAGCATTAAAGATATAACACTATTTCTGCATTCATAGCGTTCCCAAGTGGAAAATGGGGGTAATTAAATTTAAGTAAATTTTGGTTTTTTATGCTCAGATTGGAAGTTTTTGTCCAAACAACGACAATTTGTATTATTGCTTTCATGAACCATTTTGGACTAATCATCGGTAAATTACACCACAAATTGTGATGCGATAATCAAACCATAATGGTGGTTCATTCCGTTAATTTTGAAATGAGTTCATCTGAGAGTTTGACTGAATGCCGTAGTTATTAAAAAACTTGACATATTAAACAAAAACATAATTTGCCGAACAAATTAAAAAAGAAAACAATTTATTTCCTGCATTGTTTAAGCCCGAGAAGGGACAGATATTAAAATGTTTCATTTAGTTAGCTCTACATTTAATGTTACATGTTTGTTACAAATAAGTTAAACCAATTGAATATTAAAAAATAAAAATGAAATTCAAACAATATGATACTTTAAACACCCTAAAAACTTGGATTCCGTTCAAATGAAAGCGAAATAAATCTTGGACTTTTTTTAAAGGTTTGTATTTTAGACGTGCCTTATGATTTTATGTACAATCATCATAAACACAATACAAAAATCTGACATACAAATATTTACAACTAATAAATGGAAAAAGTCTAAGATTTATTTCCCTTTCATTTGAACGGAATCCAAGTTTTTAGGGTGTTTAAAGTATCATATTGTTTGAATTTCATTTTTATTTTTTAATATTCAATTGGTTTAACTTATTTGTTACAAACATGTAACATTAAATGTAGAGCTAACTAAATGAAACATTTTAATATCTGTCCCTTCTCGGGCTTAAACAATGCAGGAAATAAATTGTTTTCTTTTTTAATTTGTTCGGCAAATTATGTTTTTGTTTAATAATTACATAAGCAATATATAAGCATATATCTTAGTGTTGATTTAGTCACCTTGAAATAAGCGGATGTGAGACTCTCCAATAACCATGGTCGTTTTTTATAACAAAATCCAACACCCGAGTATAAAAACAAATTTCTGACTTATAATTTAACAACAGCAAATATAATGGCTAACTTTAGCATCATGGGAAACAAAATCTGATGATAATTTTGCCACCTATTAACATGAAAATGCAACTTAATGTTTGGTTCATGGAAGTGAGAATTTATTGTGTGACACTACTTTTCCGTACTCAGAAAACAAACAAAAATACAAAGAAAGTATTAACTATGCTAAGTTACTTTGCTCTTGAGATAGTAGTAGATAGAATAATAATTATTTAGCTAATTTTTTTTCAATTAAATAAGTAATCAAACATTTACTTTAGTAACATTCGGTGAGTGACATGACACGGAGGTGAGATCTAACATACTGTGAACTAAGAAATAAAAAATATAAAGTAACTGTAAAAAATGTATGCACGCAAAACATTTAATCTTCTTTCACTTTCAATAGAAAATATAAATTAATTCAAAAATATTCATGTCAAATACTGAAAAGGCTTTGTGACTGGAATCGTACACTTTTGGGAGAATGACCAATGTTATATTTTCTGAACCAAATTTCTCAGTTATAAATATGTTTGCGATGTCTGTGTGTAATTTTTATGCTAAAATATTGATATTTAGTAGTAAAAATCACTGTTTGACTCATAACTGTTTATTTTTATTATTTCTTTTCACATCGAAATCCTGAGTGAATTTATTTTTTATTTTCAAACTAATTCCTTCTCCCCTAAATCCGATTATACCTGAACCAAATCTATGCTCGATCATTAGATAAAAGGTTATAAAGTACGCATAAATGCATTTTTGTAAGCAAACAATGTCCGATTATGACAACGGTGTATGATTTATCACTAGAATATTTTCTAGAATTTCTATTAGTAGTAGTAAGTCAAAATGCTTTTATCATACTGATTTTTTTTTTTTTTTTTTTTTTTTAACACCGTTCTTTCTATTGCATGTTTCTGCACTTCCATGAGAAATTAATGTAAGTTCCGGACGAGGGTGGAAACTATTTGTCTCTTTGCTTTCGTAGTCTAAAGTCTAGAAAGAAGCAGACAAATTTGTCTTGAAAGGGAATGCATATGTGAAACGATAATTTCACATGCGATAAGTCAGAGGAAAGGAGAAGTCCCGTGTGCCCTCTTCTCCCGTTCACACAAACACACGTAGAGTTATAAGAAATCCAACATCTACGCACAGAAAAATATTATACTGGAGAAAGAAAAACAAAGAATCAAATCAATACCGGAAAAAGAATAAAAGTAATCAATCTACTTATATTATTACTTTTTCTAAACGGAATAGCATAATTTCTTGAGTATCACGATAGAATGCTTTTTGAAGATCACATTAAATTTACTTATCTGTTTTCAAATGCTGATATGCTTTGATAAAATGTCTCCCGGGCTGGCCCAACTGGCCGAGAAAAACTCGTGTTTGTTTCTCCCGGACTTAAGACGGCAGAAAACAGGAGCATCCTCAGCCGGTACTAATGTCGGCCATAATCAGCTCAGTTAGCACCTCCTACTGTACCTCTTGCAAAGAACAGTCAACCTTGGTGACGCCAATTAAGTAGTGTGTTGCATAGGAATTGTAGCATGGCAATTGCTTAGGATGGCCATTCACAAAGGGTGGTAAAAAAAAAAAAACAAGTAATATAAAAATTTTGTTTTTAAAGTCAATTCCTACTTAGGTCATCAAAGAAAAATTTAATATAATCCCTTAAGCTAATATTAGTTTTTGTTGCATTAAAATATCTCAATTTGTTGATTTTCTATAAGCAAGTAGGTTTACAATGGAACTCTATGGGAATTTGGCGAAATATTAGAGATATCACCAAGTTGGCGTCACTTTTGGCGACTCATTTTGGCCACCAAATTTGGCGATATATCGCCAAGTTGGCGAAAAACTTGGCGGTATTTGGCGACAGAACAGGGTCCCCCCTATGGTAACCCCTTATTGAAAATACTTGCATTGATCTTCAATAACCAATGACCGCCATTTTGTTTCCCATGCAAAACTGAAATTAATTAATTAAAATTTAATTAATGAATTAATATTTGAAAAAACTGTATTAACATCAATTGTCATCCAGTACAAGTTGAAAAAGAAATTATTTCAACTTGATAGGATGAATAATGAGTATTTTATTAACGATTGAAAATTTGAACAAGATAAATATATAAATAAATATAGGGAGAGTGTGAACTAATAGTAGGAATTGGAAAAAAGAGACGTCCATCGTCCTTTAGCATTACTGTCCAAAGATGTTTGCTTTAGAAAAATTTAGTAAAAAAGGGGTATATAGAGAACATTTTTTATTATTATTGCATAAGGAATCAAAACGAAATAGGAAGCGACAGAGTCTACGTCTGCCTCGAAGTATGTATTATTTGAGATTAACCGTGGCTGGTCCCGGCTACCCGGCAGTTTAAAAGCAAATCATATTAGTATTTTCATCAATAGAAAAAACTGTCATCTCACGAAAAGTTGTCGAAAGCACAGAAAACGAAAAGACATATTATTCTAAGAAAAGGGGAAAATAAACAACGTTTAAGTAGACGGGGCAGAAGATATTTATGATGCGCTTAAATAACTGATATTCTTACCAATTTCAAACTGATGTTTTTACTTTTTAAGCACTAACATCTGTAACATTGATAGCAATATTTAAAAATAAAGTTATTTGTATTATTATCATCCATGCATCCGGATTACTTTGCTGTAGGATTTGGATTTTTCTTTCAAATAAAAAGAAATATTTCACTATGTATTAATAAAAATATTGCTTAGAAATGTTAGAAATTAATTTAAGAAAATATAGGTCGCTTGAGTGATAAAACATATTATTTAAAGAAAAATCTTGATAAATAAACATTAAGTCATTTCTATAGAGATTGAAAAATCAAAATGTAATAAAATTATGATAACTACTTCAATACATTTGTGTTCTTTTTTATTACTGAAATATCTTTATAGCACTTGTATTTTATAATTTAATGATTTTTTAAAGTGTTCGTCCATTATGAATATTGAATTATGTACTACTTTTGTACAGCATTTAAAAAAGTATTGTGGTAAACCTATGAAAATGGAATCTGTATATAATGGAATTTGACTTAAGCGAATATTTTTTTTTTTTTTTTTTTTTTTTTTGTTATTGCATGGCGAGAGGAATACGATATAATTACAATAGAAGGTGAACTTGCTAAGATTTATTTAAAAATGAATTTCTCTTCGGTCCATTGTTCCGTTTAAGTAGGTTCTGCTGTAGCAACATTTTGTAATTTAGTATGTTTGTTTCTCTTCTTGGGCTTTAATTTTAGCTTTTTGGTAAGAATTAATTTCTTATACAACTATTCACTATTTTATCAATACTAGGAAGAAGTCTCCTAGAATACTAGGAGATTCCGTCAAAAATGACGGAATATGAAATATAAAGATATATATACAACACATGTGCAAGAATATGAGTTTTTCTCGCTTGTTCCGCAGTGACAGATGAAATAACAGATTTTAAGAACGAAACCCATTTATGAAAAACTGTGATACAGTAGGAGACCCCTAATCCGCACATCTTGGTTCCAAGTGTTGTGCGGATTTTAGGCTTTTTGCGGATTACAGGTCATGTCTATATTATAAAATTAGATATATGGCTTCTTTATGTTAAATAAATTGTATAAATATTGAAAAACAAATGCATGTGTATATGAAATGAAACAGCAAATAGGTGGCCAGAAAATATGTTGCCAATTTTTCTTCTTCGCAAGGCCCCTAAAGTGGAAAAGTACAGAGAATTTAACTATTGTATCCGACTATATAAAGCGTGGTATTTGTCCAGCATAGGGGCCTTGGCGTACTTTTTAAAAGTTTGTCATAATTTGGGCTTCAGAAGTGAGATTTTTTGCCGAATGATATAAACAGCTACGAAAACAAAATGAATGAACTTTTAAGTTTATTTATATAATCTATAAATTTTATTTATATCCATATTATTATTGTTTTTTTATATAAAATTTACTCCAGTTTGTATACAAAAATAGTTAAATGGCTTCTTTATATTAAATAAATTGTATAAAAATTGAAAAATTACTTGTGTATATGGAACAGTCAATAAGTTGCTAGAAAATATGTTGCAAAAAATTTCATTTTCTCTATTTCTCCAAGGCCCCTATACTGGAAAAGTACCTAAAGGACATTAAAATCGGGCAGTTAGGAGCTCAGAGAGTACAGCGCCGTCTATTGGCTATTGTGTTGTTGCATCGGGATGAAGATGTAAAGACGTACATTTTCGTATATTACACTTTAAATTCTCACCTATAAACTTTGAAAAAAAAAAAAAAAAAAAAAAAAAAAAACCCTTAAAAGCGCGGAGTTTAAATTAAATTGCGGTGACCTCGATTATGAAATATTAATGATTTTAAATGGGAATTTTGCCGAATTAACTAGCTATCGCCTAGTTGACTTCATATATATCAACTTATACGTATTTGTCTCCAAATTTGGCGGTATTTCGTCAAATTTAGCGATATTTCGTCAAGTTGGTCAAGATTTGGCGTTACTGTGTTAACCCTGCGTTAGTAATTTTCAACAATTGCTCATTACAATGAGGCGGTCCAACCGGAATTGTGAGGGACACACAGAAACTTGGATTTTATACAAATAGATGTTTCAAAATATTTTTTATTCTGTAAAATTCGAAGTGGGTGCGAATGGAACGAAATACGAAAATACTAAGAGCTATTTAGTTTTATATTTATATTCTCTATAACTTATGTATTGCCATATTACATTGTGTTTCTCCCTACTCTTTTATTTTACTATACAAAATATTTGTATATATATTTTGGTATTATTGAAAATTAATTTTTCTTTGTGGTTTTTTTTTTTCACACCACATTATTTGGACATTTTTATTTAATTTCTAGTGCTATATAATCCTTACATATTTAAGTATTAACTTAAATTGTAAAAATGTATGTAAGACAGGATTTTAACTATAGATAACTTCGGATAATTATACGTGCCTTTATATTTTTTCTAAGCCTTTCTTATTTTAAATCATGAATTCAAATGGTTTAATTTAAGTGTTTTTAACATCCTTCATAGTATTATACCTGTTTCATTAAAATAAAGCTTCACATACATGTTACATTATCAAAATATGTATTTATTTTATTACCACCAAATAAATTATTAATTTTGTTTTATGCTTCGTATGAGTTATAAATTATTTAATTAACTAAAGAAATACAAGGCCATTAAATGCGAAAAATTCAGTGTTTATCTTTATTCATTACTAATGGCGCTTCGCTGGTGGATTTTTTTGAACAAACTTGGCATTAAACAAATTTCGGGTTGGGAGGAGGGGGGGGGGGGGGCTCCACTACCTTTCACAACGTATAACCGTGCGGGCTTCGCCCACTTCTGTCTCGAATCAGGTGAATCTTGAATTATTGATTTCGATCCAAATTAAAATCAAATTTTCAACGTTGTTATAACAAAGCCGCCTCAAGACTACAAGCCAAACACGAGGTTTCGTGACGTCACGACGCGGGGCTTAGATCAGCCGTGAAGAGCACATGCGTTATTTAAAACATATTAATTCTTTCCTCTATATACCAACTTATTATCACAACATATGGGAAAAAAATAAAAACGTATAGTTTAAAGACGCTAATTAAGTGCTTTTTAATCAATTTCGATCACTCGAAACAATAATAATAACGATAACACAAAAACAAAAATTATGAAATAATATCACTGTGTTAGTCAAAATGTGCACTTAATTAAAGTTACATTAAAGAAAAATGATTGGTTAATGAAAAAAAAAATCGAAGTATTAAATTTAATTTAGTGAATAGTTTTCATTATTTATTCTACTTTGAAATTTACAAAAATATCAATTATCTATTTTCTATATATTCTAAAACAAGACAGTAATAAATATATATAAGCAAAATCTACAAATATGTATATAATATATATATAAACATATATATGTAGTTTTAAACACATAGAGAGAATTACTTTGCTTTCAATTATTTCATTTTCAAAAATAAATAAATAAATACCAATATTCTGTCAATCAAAACCCACATTTAAAATTAAATTAAAGTGGATGAAAAATGATTGTTAAATGAAAACAAATTCAAGTTGTATGCTATTTTTATTATTCATTGTGGCTTGAAATTATACAATAAATATCCTATTAAATATTTAGTGATTTGAAACATGCAAAGGAGTATAATAAATTTAATATAAATAAATAGTAAAACTACAGAGTGCATGAAATTAGGTAACAACACAGATAAATTTTTCTTACTGTAAACTTTCCTTAGCAGAAGTGGGTAATTTTCACATAAAATCGATTAAATTGAAAAAACACAAAGCTCTCATAATAAAACAAAACAAGGTCATGAAACAGAAAATTATTATTTTCTTAATTTTTCTATTATTTTAAGATATTATACAAGGTACAAGCAATACAGTTTTTAAAAAGTGTACTGAAACCTGGTGAGAACAAAAGAAAGAAAGAAAACACTTTCATCAATTGGAATTGAAATATTCCTAACATATATTTATTTTGTTCAGATATTCAAGAATTAAGATTTTGAACTTTGTACTATATATCATTAGAAAACTAATGATTTAAATTTTATTATAACAACTTAGTATTACATTGTTTTCAAAAGAAATTCTTCATACACGTTTTCCTCATAACGAGTCAAGTTGAAATCATTTATTATGGACCAATTGGGGGTATTTTTTTAGACACCTTATAACATAAATAGAAAAACAAATAAAAGTTTGCAAACAAATACTCCTTTGCAACGAATCCATGATTTTTTCTACTATTATTCTACTAATATTTTTTCATAAAGTTGTGACCATCTTTTTGTGATACCCTGTATACAAATGTAAATAGTACCTGGTACGAAATTTATGCATGCATACAATACGTATGAAGTTTAGCACTAACCACTTATGCACTATTCGCGAAGGGGGGGGGGGATAAATTGTTTACAGTCATTGTAAAAATAAAGAGATTCAGACACATCATTCCCATATCTGTAATTGTCATGTATAAGCATGCACTGTGTAACAAATATTATAAAATGAATTTTTATTAAGAGTTTAAGATTAAAAAACACCAATAAATTAGTATGTATATTGATCGGGCTTTAAAAGAAATAAACAAGATAACAATGTTATGCATCCATAGAAATTATGATGAAAGTTTCTAGTACATTTAAATTTTTAAGTATGAAAATATCTATAAAAATACATAAATTTTGGTATCAAATTAAAGCCCAATCAATTCTGCCTACAGAATAATCAGAGTTATACTATTCTCACGACCAGTGTTTTCTAATAAAAGTCGATCATTAAAAGTCACTCTAATGAGAGAAAACAGAACAAATTAAAAAGATAGGAAGGTGTGACAAGTTATAAATTACATAATAATTAAGCTTGTAATTAAGACTTTTGGCTGAAAATGTTTTAGCATGATTAGTATCCAAGAAACTCAGTCTGACATAAATTTCAGCTATCTGGTGCCAGTATTTCCGAGTAAATAAAGTCAGAAGTTTTAATCGAAATTATTGAATAGCAAGAAAGGTAAAGTTTAAACTAATAATATTTATGCTGTACTTACTGCATACAAAATTTCATCAGTTTTCAGTGGTAAATTTCTGAGTAATAATAATTTTAAAGTTTTTTTTTATTAATTTGTTTAAATTAAAAAAACTAATTAAAATTTCCACTTGAAAATATAATAGTTGAGGTAGAAAAATATGTCGCATAGGACATTAAAATTTCAAACTGAATTGGCCGTATAGCTTCCAAATTATAAGGAGAAATGTGTTGGCCCGAACAGAGCTGTCTAGCTCTGGCACATATTAAAATGAAGCTATTTTTACATATTTATAAAGAATATAATTAAACAATGAAAACTTTATTAATTAATAACTTTTGTGATAATTCACCGATTCACACCATTCAAGCACCAATTTTTAGCAAATTACGAAAGACAGGGAATGATACAAGTCTCGATATGATTTAGTGATTTTTGCCACTTTAAATTACTGTTGTTTTTGAAATGAAACAGAAGTACAATAATATCGTTTTGTTTTAAAACACGTACACGGGATTGTTGACAATACGATACTGGGATTTAATAGTTAATTTATTTTAAAGAAGTTAAAAATAAAAGATATTCTGATCACAAAAAATAGAGCTAGTACTAATAAAATATAAGTAGTTAATTTGAAAATAAAACTTACCTTCAAAAGAATATGTTATATTAGTTAAGTAAACAACACGTGCATACGTTACATTTTAATTCTAAACAACCAGATACAAGTTTCAAAATCTCGGCATTGGCGCCAGCCCCGGGTCGTTACGTCACATATGTGGGGGAATGAAATCGTGTCTGGCCTGATAGTCTTGAGAAGGCTTTGTGTTATAAGAACTGATTTGGCATTCTTCCAACTTGAATTGAATAACGGTAAAAGCAAAATTCACGGCAGAATTTTTTATCGTTTGAGAAAAAAATTGTCAAAAAATCTCCTCGAAGCACGAAAAACCTGGCTAAAAATCGCATTAAAAATTCGGGAAAGAATCAAATATGGCAGAGAACAAAATTCCCAAATTGGGTAAAAGATTGAAACCGAATTCCTTTTAGAAATGTCAAAACATTTCCGCGAAACGCGAAAAAACCCCTCTAAAAATCGCCCTAAAAATTCAGAAAAATTTGAAAAATCGCTGTAAGAATCTCTAATAAACTTTATTGAAAAGAGGACAAAGTTTACTGTATCGGGCTAAAATATTGAAATCGGATTCTTTTTCACCAATTTGGAAAAGTGTCCGCAAAATGCGAAAAACGCTAAAAATCGCATAAAAAATTAAATTAAAAATAAAAAAATTGGCTTCGAGATGCATAACTTCAGGCGTACGGGTACCTATCTGCCAAATCTTGTTGTTCTGCGGGGTTGCATTGTCTTTTCAGAGCACAGCGCGCACGCGCTGCACACACACACACAAAGACAGACAAACACCGATTTTTACTTTCTTCTATCTTTACAAGAAGAAAGTACATATTGGATTCGTGAAAATTTTCTACTTTCGGTTTTCGACGGATTTACACGTTTTATGAGTCAGAGATTCCGAAAAAAATGTTTTTACAAAATGTCTGTCTGTCTGAAAAAGCCTTGCTTTTTCTAGCACGCTGTGTCTTGCTCTATCTTGCACTGAAGTAGAATCTCGCTAGTAGATTCGAAAGAGCTGTTTGCTGCTTTTCACGTATTATTTGTGCATTTTTAAACGTTGGTTTTCTACTTTTTAATATAGAAAATATGCAACCCATAGAAAATAGTTTGAGGAGCATTTTTTATTCATTGACAACGGCACTCAAAAGAATTTCAATGCTTTACAATCTGGTGGGCTGCAGTTGTTTGAAGTAACTTGTCACGATTTTCTTCTATTTCAATGAGATCGAAATTGATATGGGTTACTGAGGGTCGCTATAGCATCAGGGGCGCCATTTCAGAACTTTCTTGGGGGGGGGGGACACTTTTTGAGGGATGCTATATAGCTAAGGGTGTATCCAGGGGGTTTAACCCCCCCCCCCCCCCGCGTATGAGAAACGTTTACTTACAGTAACAGTAAAAACTTTGAGTACGGAAACTCAGAACCATGAAAAATTTCGTTTTAGACAGGTTTCCGTCTTAGAAAGTAAAATTTTAATATATTGGACATGATTTTTTTTCCTTTTTAGACAGGATTCTATTATAGACAGGTTTCATTTTTACAGGTATCCTCACTGAAAGTTAAACCATCCGCTCTATAGTATAGCTCTGAAAAGAGATGTATTAGAGCAAAACTTGTGGAAACGAAACCTCTCTATAACAGATTTCTTTCTAGAAGGGGAAAAAATCAAATTTCGTTGAAAAACATCATACAATTATACTTGCTAAGACGGAAACCTGTTTAAATGGAGCTTTTTTCTAGTCCCTTTCGAAGTTTTACTTACAGGGGAGCCATTTAATGAATTTCCTGACGAAGGACAAGGAAAATTTTTCTTTGAAGAACAGGGAACGTGGAAAATTGCCCAACTTGCAGAACTGCATAAATCACACAGAAAAAGAAATTCCGCACAATAAAACATGCTCTACGTGATTTTGTCCCCATAACTTCTTTCACAAGCATGTGATTATTCCACAATTTTTTTTTAATTTTCGTGAAAGTCCGCGATTTTTCCTTCTTTCAAAATCCGCAAAATCAATTCGTCAATGGGTCGCAGAAAAAAATCGCGAATTTTGGAAATTTTGAAAAAAAAAGTCAAAATGGTCGCTTAAAAAATCGCTAATTTCTTCAAACGACCGTGGAAAATATTGCTAATGTCGTCAGAGATCGCGAAAAGAAATACAGATTTTGTCAAATGATTGCACAAACAGAAATCTTGAATTTCGTAAAAGGATTGCGAAAAAATCGCGAATTTCGTCAAAAGATTGCGCAAAAAATCGCGAAAATTTAGTCGAAAAATCGCGCAATAAAATCGAGAAATTCGTCAAACGATCGCGTAATAAGGCCCAAAATTTTGTCTAACTCTCGCGCAAAGAAATCACAAATATCATTAGTCGCTGGCAGAAACAAAATCACGGATTTCAATAAATGATAGTGATAACGAATCGGGAATTTTGTCAAAAAAATCACGAAAACAAATATCGAATTTCGTCAGTTGGTCGCGGAAAAATATTGTGAATTTCGGCAAGTACTCGCGCGAAAAAAATCCATTTCGTATAACGCTTTCAGAAAAAAAATCGTGAATTCCGTGAATCGATCGCGGAGAAAATCGCAAATTCGTCAGATGATTGCGAAAAAAAATTCATGAAATTCAATCAGTCATGAGATAATCAGCCAACGAACGTCATGAATAGGTCACGAAATTTGCAAATTTTGTGATCTGTAAGTATAAGAAAATTTTCGTTAGTGATTTTCTGCAAGTGAAGGTAAAGTGTTAATTTTTTCGGATTGTGTTTTCTCTATTATGAGATGGTTTCATGTTAATCCGATTTTTCAAAGAAATTCTGAATATTTTGCAGATAAAAAAAAAACTACATATTTGAACATTAATGAATACTATGTATATACCTTCATTTTTCTACAGAAAAGGTAACATTTATAATTAATATTCATATAAAAGGCACAAATAAATGCACAAGAATTACTTTCATGTGCATACATATAATTTAAAATTGTTTAAAATACATTAGAAAAACTCAGAACGTTTTCAGTCATCAGTGGGATTTAAATGTTATTATTTTTTTGCGCTTATTCGAGAATTGGCTAGAAGAAAATAATTGTGATTGTTGTGTCAATGATTTTGACGAGTTTTCCCATGATCAATTTGCACACAGCTGAGAAGCAACTGATTAAAAAAAAAAGTCACATGTATTTTTAAAATTAACCAAAGCACTCGTTAAAGATATATGTCTCACCTTGAGGGAGTTCGAATAGTAAGGCTTTAGGAAATTTTTTTGATACTTATCAATTTGTATGCATAAGCGTTTATTTAATGCATATGTTTTTATTGCAATATAATCTGATAAGTTATTTTAGAGTTTGAGCAATTTTCTAATATTTGTTTGAGCCTGACATTTGATTAGGGATGCACCGAATATTCGGTATCTATTCGATATTTGGCCTATACGGCCATACTACCGAATATTCGGTTAGGGCGAATATCAAACTATTCGGTTTGCCGAATACTTAAAAAACCTCTTTAAAATATTATTTTAAACGTTACACAACTTCTACTTTTAACTGTCAATTAATAAAGATATTCAGAATAATTAGAATCTTTAAATAAAAGAGAATGATTTTATATTATTTATTTGTTGTTTTAAAAATGTCACTTAAAAAAAATTAACCATTAATGACATGTCATTTGTTCATGGGAATTAATAAATGTGAAAATGCAAGTTACTGAGCATTGTCTGGTAAATAGTCCGTTTCTTGCTTTTTCGCAAACAGTGTGTTTCTAAACAAAATGAAAAAAAAAAAAAAATCCCTGCCGGCTCGGGCCTACAGGCGGAGGTAGATTTCGAAGTTAAGTACTAAATTCACAAACAAAACTTAAATCAACATTAAAGATAAACCCAGTTCCTTCACTAAGAATGAGCTCTATACGGATCTAAACATTTTGTGAAAATTCTTATATACACGAATACACACACGCATGTATATGGAATAGGTTTAAAAATGGCTAAAACAAATTCAGAGGACCTCAAAGAGTTAAAATATGTTAATATTTCCATAGTCGGGATTTTATAATGTTTTAATGCATTTCTTCAAACTCACATGGCGTTACATATTCACCTGCTGAGGTACATTATATATACAATATGACGTAATATATATATTTCTTAATTCGTCAAACTATTTATGTCATTTTGAGTTTTCATTCTGAAATCTTGCTCTAGAAAACTTATGACGTAATATTCAATTTCTTTTCAATTCGTCAAACTATTTATTTAATTTATTTTTTCACGTGAAAAATCTTGCAAAAGAAAAGCAATTGTTGTGGTGAGAACTTTATTGTTTTGTTTTTTTTTAATTGTTGGCAACTGCTATAATGAAAAATATTTATTTTTTCTTGTCATTGTTGTGTAAGAGCTGGTTTTATCAGAATCTTGTTAAGACGGTATTCAAAATTTTTAACCCTCCCCATTTCCATTCCCTTGGGCCGATTTTGCCCATTTTCAATCCCCGCCGAGATATTAGCCATCTCAAAGTTGTTGGCGAGTTTGAAGACGATCCGTGCATCATTGCGACTTTTATCGTGCGGACAAAATTTAGTACATACATACATACACACACACACACACATATATATATATATATATATATATATATATATATATATATATATATATATATATATATATATATATATATATATATATATATAACTTTTTAGGTGATGGTGGTTTTGGGTTCCTGGGGTCATATAATGAAAAGTTATGAAGGAATTTTTCAAAAGTCGCACCATGGTAACGACTGCAATAGGTAGTATTTCTTACGAAACCTACCTAAAACTCAGGGGTAATAATAAGCGTAAAAACAGGTAATTTTTTGTCCAGTAAATCAGGATCGCAATTCCCCTATTCAGTCAGAAATACAGTGTATCCCCAAGCCAATTGTTACTTTAACAATAATGAAGGTATTGTAACTATATTGTCAACAGAGTTACTTTAATTTCTGTGAAATATGATAACATGACGAGAAGTGCTGGAAATAGCAACCATTCATATCTAAACAGCACTGAGCTAGACATTATTTTATTAAGAATGCAGCTAACAATACTTATACTGTACCACTGGCCAAAATCCAGTCTCTTCCAAGGATATCATCACATTCTATATACAAGCAAATTAATGTGATGCAAATTTCGCTAAAATATCTTCATTTTTATACAATTATAAACGAAAATTCTGCTACGACATGTACACCTTTCATTTTTGATGAAAGAAGTGGAATAATATGTTGCTTCTTGTTCAATATGAGAGAATTCTTATCATTTGTTTCAATTAATTGAAGCCATGGAATTTAAATTTTGTTATTTAAAAAAAATTTTAAACCACCTTCTTCTTAAATAATAACTCAAAACATACTTTTTTTGGTGCAAAATTTACTTATAAAAATAGTCTTGTTTGTCAAAATGGAAGTATCTGTGCTAAATATTATAAAAAATTGTTTAAAATTTAATTTTTTAACGTTAAACACTGAGATATAAAAGTATTTGGCCAGCCGAATATTTGGTATTCGGCCGAATAGATACTATTCGGCTGGCCTAATATTCGGTATTTGGCCTAACAGTTACTATTCGGCTGGCCGAATATTCGGTATTCGGTTTACCTGCAGGCCAAATATTCGGCATTCGGTATTCAGCCAAAATCACTTATTCGATGCATTTCTACATTTGATGGTTCATAAATTTTCTGAAATATCAAATTCCTTGGGGGGGGGCTATTGCCCCTCCCAGCCCCCCTGTATAGCATAACTGCCAGAGGACTTCGGAGGTTCATTGGTTAAGTATGAAGAAGGGGGGGGGGGAGAATCCACCCCCTTAATTTAGATAAATGGGTTTTTGTTGGAATGTTATTCCATATGGAAGGCATGCATACGAAATTCCTCAATAGTAAACAATAAAAAGATTAAAAGTTTTACCTTTATGTTGTAATGTATTATTCAGTAGAAATATATTCTTCTTAGGATGAACAAAAAACAATTATTTGAAGATTAAATACACTAGAATAATATGCTGCACACAAACTTTACAATATAGAAAAACAGATGAATATTCTGGATACTATTTACAAACACAAATATAAAAAAATACTTTGAACTATGTATTTAACTATAGTTTGTTGCAGTTTTTAATGTATTATTGTCATTCCTTTGGAATATCAGTGGATTTTTAATCCAGCAGCATCTTGCTGCTAACTGCTATGAACCATAAGGAACACTAACTGTTCTGAGTCTCTATGCCAGAAATGTAACAAAGAGGATTGTCTGATGCTGCCATCTGGTGGAATGTTCTTGAAATAAAAGAGCAATTCTCTAACAGTTTTTCATGCAAAATTGCCCCACCAGTGGCTGAGAGGTTCTGCTCTCGAAACTGGTAGACGGGAAGTGCTGGGTTCGATCCCAATCGTGCCTGTCGGCCTAATCGTTCGGAGTTTTCGTGGTTTTCTTCGAACCATGGTTTTCCATGCGTTAATACGGGTTAGGTTCCCTTAGAAAGACCCCCACGAAGGGCACCCTTCCCTCGGGCCTATATCCCTAGTGTAGATAATCGGCCGTCACAAAATCAACCAATCATGCAAAATTATCCGATTTGCTTCAAATTTGGTACACCGGTTTATTCTGATAAGGCGTTTCCCTGATTCAATATGGAAGTTCATTGGTTAAGTATAAAGGAGGGGGTGTACAGGGGCTAATCCCTCTGTAATTTAAATAAAGGGGTTTTTCATGCAGAATTATCCAATTTGCTTCAAATTTGGTATACCGGTTTATTCTGATAAGGCGCTCCCCTGATTATTTGCCGTTTTGCTCAAAAAGAGTGAGTTCTATTTTATGATTAATAGAAATAAGAGTGTTCTTTTTTTCTATGTAGCATTTATTTAGTTACATCTGTTAAGTAACATTTCTGGTTTTATTTGACATGGAGGGGAAAAAAGGAAGGTTAGCAGCATCTCTAAAGGATATTGACAAATCACACTTGAAAGATTTATACTTCTTCAACAAGGCCTTGCAAAATACTTCGAATACGTTACGTTTTAAAGGCACAGTTAGTACACTATGACGCAAAAGTTTAGACAATGACGTCATTCAGCTTTAAAATGTAGAATTATGACGTCAGAATTACAAAAACCTGTAAATATATTCAAAAACTGATTTAAAATGCTATGTGCAAAAGACAGTCGTTTTATTTGCTATAATATTAATTTTTTTCATAAAAATTCAAATGTGCTTGTCGCAAAAGTTTAGACACTATTCTAAATTTCTTTGAATATTCGCTGGCATATGCAAATTTAGAATCGATGATGTCACAAATTTGGAGTACTTAAGTTCTGCAAACGATTGCGCTTCATAGTCGACATGCCGAGAGCTAAAGAAATTCAAGTGAATGAGGTTTCAAGGATTTGGCAGTTGAAAGGTGAAGGGAAGAGCGTTTCTGAAATTTCTGCTATTATTAATAGGTCAAAAAAATCTATTTATCGAGTTTTATCGAGTGGTTCCGAATATAAAGCAAAATGTCGGTCTGGGAGGCCACGTGTGACAAATGTACGAGAGGATCGCCTGATACAAACACTAGCGAGTACTCAACAAATGAGCGTACGTGGAGTTCAAAGCTCATCGGGACTCTCTGTATCAAAGGATACGATTCGTAGACGAATTTTGGAAAAAGGAACAATCGTTTATAGCAAAATGCAGAAGAAACCAGCTCTGAAACCACATCATAAGTTACAAAGACTTATGTGGGCTCGAAAGCATATGTCATATGGAGAGAAATGGCAGTCAGTCATATTTAGCGATGAAAAAAAGTGGAATCTGGATGGTCCAGATGGTTGTTTATCGTATTGGCATGACTTGCGGAAGGAACCTCGACGTTTTTTTACTCGCAGACAAGGAGGGGGCTCGGTGATGGTTTGGGCAGCCTTTTGCTATAATGGACAAGTATCTCTGACCTTCACCAGTGGTCGTCAAACTTCACAGCATTATACACAGACATTAGAAGAAAACCTACTGCCATTTGCTGAGCTTCTAGGGGGTCCTCAGTGGGAATTTCAGCAAGACAATGCTTAAATTCACACTGCAAAACATTCAAAATCTTGGTTTAATTCCCATAATATAAGAGTTCTCGACTGGTCAGCATGTAGCCCAGATCTTAACCCTATAGAAAACCTTTGGAGCATCATGTGTCGCAAAGTTTATAGCAACGCTAGACAATACTCTTCTGAAAAGGAACTTAAGACATCTATTGAGAATGCATAGTACGATATCGATCCACAAACTATGCAAGATTTAGTTTCTTCCATGCAATCTCGTGTATATGACGTAATACATAAGCATGGATGCGCAACCAGGTTTTAAAAATTGTTTATTTCGATTTTATTTAATTTGTGTCTAAACTTTTGAGACAGCAGTTTATTTTTGTTACCATTTAATTTATTGCAATATGCACAATTCCACTTTTCTTTGTTATAAATATTGTTTATATGTACAGCACATTAATTTCAAGCAGTGATTTGAAAATTGAATAAATATTTTTCAAAGTATGTAAGAATTTCTTCATTGTCTAAACTTTTGCGTCATAGTGTAGAAGTGCGTTTTATATTGTATTATGCATTTTTCAGCTGAAATAAATTTTAGTGAGTAAAATATCCTTCTTGTACAGGGTCACTCAAAAGTATTCAAATACATTAAGTTTTAAAATACAGTTATTGCTTTAAATACTTTTAAAAGAGGCTATACATTTTTAATTGAACAGAATTTTAATTTTGATACAAAATTCTAAAAACAACTTTTTTGCACAGGCGCTATTGTTGCTGCAAAAGAAGTTTTACAGGTACAGTTGCGGGGAAAAAAGAATAATTCTTCTCTCCCCGGAGTAACTCTTCTGCAAAATATCGTATGAAAATGTGTTTGTTACCAAACGATTAGTGAATAATGCCTATTAATTAATGTTGTACTTAAATTATGCTTTGGGTGTCGTCTATTATACACTGTAAAAAAAATACGACCAGTTTTCCTGTAGGAAAAGGAAAAATAGTTGCCCTTATCGTACCGGAAAAATTTCCGACCCAGCTCGGAATAAAGTCCGTAAAATACCGTTTTATTGACTATTTCCTTTTTTTTACGGATTTTATTCCGAGCTGGGTCGGAAAATTTTCCGGTACGATAAGGGCAACTATTTTTCCGATTCCTACAAGAAAACTGGTCGGATTTTTTTTACAGTGTATATTGAAATAGTAATAAACTTAAAACAAATCAGTACTAATTTTGACATCACATTTGGATTCTTCGGTAAATTTTACCTTCGGGTACCACACGGGAAGTCATTTGGTCAAGTAATTTAAGAAATTATGCAGGTATAGAGTTTTAAAATTTTAATGTTAAATTAAATTTAATCGTTGCAAATCAGATTGCTATGCGGATAAGTTTTTCGAACATAACTCAGAAACTACTTGGCGGAATGACTTGCAATTTTGGATTCCTATAGTTGAAGCTTCTAGAAATCAGAAGCGGATTAACCACTTCCGACCCCTAGGCTTGAATTTTGTGAGCCCCCTCCCTCCCTCAAAGCAATACAAATCTGAGAATATTTTTTAATCGTTTGTATAGATATCTTTTTAAAATGAATTTGCAGTAAATTTACAAATAAATATATTTTTATACAGACATTTATAATCTCTTACTCTAAAATCTTTTTTTCTTTTGCAATAAATGTTATGAGAGTAAATTTCACATTGCATATTAACTGAAACTTTGTTTTAATATGGCAAATTATTGTGTTTAAAGGACAAAGCCTCTCATATTTCTACTTACGAAACTACTTTTCCCGTATGTAACCCATGTGTAAATCCATCAAAAAGTAGAAAATTTCACGAATCCAGTATTTCATTTATACGAATATTGAAGAAATTAAAGATAGTAAGTAGTGTTTGGGACAAAATCTACATCTTAATAAACTACAGGATTCAATAAGTTAGTAAGGCAAGGAATACTGCACATCATTCTTCGTTTGCATAATATATTAGCTCGATATATATTTAAAAAAAAAAAAGAACAAAATTCTAAGCGCCGGGCCCCCTCTTTGGCCCCCTAGGCTTCAGCCTACTCAGCCTAATGGATAATCCGCCTCAGCAATTCCTGTTAAAAAAAAAAAAAAAAAAAAAAAAAAAAACTATAGGTTTCAATTCATATTTTCTCTCGAATATTAATTTTATAATTTGTATGTATATCGTAATTAAAATTCCAAAAAACTATGAATTATAACATATAAAAAATTTCGCAAAAATCGGCTTTATGGGAAATAATGTAAATTTTTTCTTGGGTGTGCAACGTTTTCTCTCGTTTATTCGCCATTATTTTTAAATTCTCATCAATATATAGAAGAAGTTCGGGCATTATGGAATGGTCTGACAATATGGAATACTTCAATATCTGGCGCATACGGTGTTGCGGCCAAGCATGAAACTGCCAAACGACTTCCTAGTTCTCCCATGAAGCACTGTGCCCAGTTCTGTTTGGATACTTGTTGTTCGAGCGACGTGATGAAATGAAATCTTATTTTTGCTGGTAAATTTATAAAATTTGTATTAATTATAAAATCTCATTGTCAGTGGTGTTAACTAAGTTCAGTATAAAGTTGAACAGTTATATTTATCGCTGTGTTAGTCCGTTTTCCTCTATGTTAACTTGCTAACGAGTGAAGAGGTTATGTTTTTCAAGGTATGACGAGTAATACGGGATATCAGCTAGACAACTGTTTCAAGACAAGGAAAAAATAAATAAAAACAGGTTTTTAAAGAATCTGATGATTTATAGATGATATACTAAGATTTATTCATTAAATAATTTTGGTTATTCTCTTAAATCGAGGTTTTTCTTGCAGTTTTAATATTCTTTGTGACCCTATTCCATATTACCTGACAGTTTGCGATTACCCGAAAAGTGTAACTTTTTTTTTTAAAGCTAATTATTGATATGTATTTTTTTTTCTTCCACTTTAAACGCACTAAAAATGTATTATAGTCAAAGTTTGTTCTTTACTAACTTTTAATGTATCTCGATTTTGTTTTTTTATGTTGACTTACAAATAAAAATAAAATCGTAGTCCCTAATACCCGAACTTCCTCTCTATATAAACTTTGTTCTCTTCCTTACTTTTTTTTCTTAATTTAATTTTTATTTTTTAATCTTATTTTATTTTTATTTGCAGTAGTTACGATTATAATGAAATTTTATAGCATAATATGAAAATCGTGTTACTTAACAATTTAAAGTGCAGAACGTCATTTCTTTCAGAACTTACTTCTGGGCATTGTGAAAGTGCAGTTTTAGATAATCTTCAAAAATGCATGCATGCATGCATGCAAAAAAAAAATAAATAAATAAATAAATAAATAAAAAATAATAATAAATAAATAAATAAATAAATAAAATAAAAAATAAAAAAAATCTGAAAAGAGTTTAAAAACATTGTCAGCCATTGTAAAAGATGTTTATTAATCCCGCCCCAAAACAAAAGCAAACAATCTATTACCGACGACCCGGTGTCGTGATCGGTAGCGGAGGTCCCGGGTTCGAATCCCAGGTAAGGCACTGATGCAATTCTGTTCGTCATATGGATACACTGTATCTCGGTTGTCCCCTTCTATACAGAAGAGGAAAAAACAAGCAGATGATATGCAAATGGAAGAAATAAAAATTGTTGTGTCCTGTTGTGATACCTGTTTCTGTGTAAATTATGGATCATTGGAGGCAACAGCCATAGTTGCTATAGGCCTCAAAGAATTCTCCACTACAGTGTAGGTCCTGCATTAAAAAAAAAAAAAAAAAAAAAAAAAAAAACTCTAATTAAATGTAAATTTTGTAAATAAGGGGCCGATATGGCAAGTCATTATTCTTTCTTAACATTTTTATTTTATTTAGTGATTACATTTTTAAAAAAATCTATTTTTAAACATTTGACATACTTACAAAAAATATATTTTTTCAATCGGTACAATGCGCAATTATGCATGTCAGAAGTTAGGTGAGTGCAACAGGATTATTTCTCATTTATACGACTCTCCCACTTAGCTATACGGCTTCATCTTCCGTTCCTTAAAGATCTATTACACGGCATAATTTGAAGCGACAGAAATTGCCGTGACTCATCTGTTTTCCAAGCAGTTCATTGGCTGTTCCGCGCAAGTCTTTTTCCTCGTCAGTTTTCCAAACATTTGAGTGGCTGTTCCGGGTGATATTGTTCAACAATTATTTAAGTAGACATTGTAGGCGAGAAAATTGTTCCAACAACAACAACAACAACAAATTGCTTGTTTTTTGAGCAACTCTATTAAAGTCATAGGTTAACATCGTGTCGCCCGAAAGTAGCGGCAACTTTAACCCATCGTGTAATAACTCTTTAAGAATAATATAAGTAAGAGGTCGCGGTATATGTGACTAAAAGATATGACACATCGACCTCTTTGGAAATTGGCAAATTTAACGACAAAATCTGGTCCAAACACTTAAGAGTGAAATATGAGAAATCAAACCTCTGCCACTCATAGCAGCTGAATTATCGAAAGTAATCCAGGTTATCTGTGTTGAAGTCACACTGTTTTCTAGTCAATGGAAAGGTATAAGCAGGACTAATTCACATTACGTAATTGAGTAAAGTGGTAAAGTTGTTATATTCTCGCAATATTGAAAAGTGTTTCATAATCTGTGCATGATGCATGATTTTTAGTTCTTATTTATTTCTTCTTTGGTGAGAAACTTGAAAAATTAGAAGGGAAGAACTCTTTTCCCTAATCATATACGTAAGTTTAAAAATAATTAAAATTTAACTTTTTAACTATTGTAACTATTCTATCATTTTTCAGACGTGATGGAATGCGGCAAGTGGCAACTACTGTCCGCCTTTTTACTATGCTGCATACAACTGCCCATCACCTTCAGCGACCAGCTTCTGAGACCCTGTGCGCGAACACCGCCCCACAGATGTCGAGCCCCGATCGACAACAGTTCTACCTTGAATTCCCGCCCCGTGGTGTTCATGGGCGGCCGACCTCAGTTCTCTTCTTGCGAATTGTACGTGAATCCGGAAGACCTTTCACTTGGGACGCAGCCTTGCACTCATGGATGGGAATACTTGCAGGATGATCCTGATGAGTGGACATTGGTCACTGAGGTAAAGTTTGGTTTATTTTTTACTTACTTGAACGTAATTAAAATCAAATCAGTAAAGAAATACCGTTAAGGCTCTCTTAAAGATCTCAGTCCCAAATCCCAGTCTCATAAAATCACAGTTTTGGTTCCTGGGAAATTTTTGAGCCACAATTCCACATAATAAGCTTTCTTCTTTTTTAAATTTCATAAATAACTTTACTTTGATATGCATTGATGCATTCTTATATATTTTTAAAGAATTTCCCTGTCAAAAAGAAAACAAGAAAGAAAAATCATGCGTTAACCATAGATTATGAAGCACTTTCCAACACTTCCTGAAGGATTTAACAAAACTTCGTTATTTGGGAAATAAGGTAAATAAGATAAGTAAGTAAACATTTTAGAAAATGCATAAAACATTTTAAAATTTGATTTCAACAGTTATCGTCTATAGCCAATAGTACCTTTATTACAGGCCACTATCTACCTAAAATTTAATTTAAACTAAAACACATTTAAAACTACTGAAATCACATTTCCAGATATTATCATCCATAGACGGTTATGTATCAAATTCTTTGCGCGACTCAGATACCATTTTATCTACAAACATTTCTTAGTAAACTAAATTCACACAGTTCAGCGTAAAAATGCATAAATCCTTTAAAAACCACCTTTAAGCAATTTACGCTCACACTCAGTAACCCTTACGAATTCTTTTGTGTAACCCTGTATATTGTATATGAACTAAGCATTTATACACACCGTATAGTATGTATAAATATTGTGAAACATAAAAGCGCATACCATAATTAAAAATGCATTTCTAGCAATCATCGCTTATTAGAGGTCTGCACGGGCCGGAATTTCCAGGCCCGGGCCCGGCCCGGCCCGTTTACATTTTTACCGTTCTCGGCCCGGCCCGGCCCGTACAAAAATCTGTGAAAACAGGCCCGGCCCGGCCCGTACAAAAATCTGTGAAAACAGGCCCGGTCCGGCCCGCCCGGCCCGACTCAATTTCTACAAAAAATTCCGTTTTTTCTCGACATACAATTAAGATTCTTTTAATGAATACTGCATGCATATTTATGGGAACATTTTACAGCATATTTTAAATTACTATGTGTTCGCAAAATAGAAAACACACAATAGTAAACATTAACGATTACTTACAGTGTTTTAGTCAACGTCTCTACAGACGTTTCAAAATTTAAATAAGGGTTTATTAAAAGATTATTTTAGTTTAGAATAAAGGGTTTAAAAACATGATAACTTTTGAAGCTTATAATAAAAAGTAGATTTGTGAAAATATTTCTGCCATTTTTAAGCCTTTTCTCAAATCCAAAGGAGCTACATTTTGATACATTTATGAATTCATTTCTTTTCGGAAACGCATGAGATTGGCAGGTATTCTTATTCAGAAACGATGTAAATGCCGTTTTTTTCTTAGATAAAAGTAATATATCTTTCAGAAAATACTGCCAAAGTTAGCGTTTTGAATCGAATTTCCGGAAGCGATAGCACAGGAAAGGAGAAAAACGTACAGTCACGTGACAAGAGTCTCTGTTATCTCTGTACGTAATTTATGAAAAATGGAAACGCTATTCGATTCCAAATGCCTTCAATACCTAGACCTGTCAATTTTATGCCTTTATAGTTAAAAATTTTGTCAGAAAATGTGTCTGAAAGTTTCGCATTGTTGAGAAGTAAATATGAGAACCACCGTAAGGTACATTTCCAAAGATACTGTTAACAGAAGTTCATTATTGCTATTAGTACTTTTACAAAACATAATGCCTGTCCTACACATCCTGAGAACGATTAAGACCAGTTCCGTCCCGGCACAAGTCTGCCGATAAAATTAAACCCGGGATGAGGCATCATGTAACTGTACGATGCCGATCTCTACGATGGACATGTTACATTTCTGTATTGATGTTGTTAAACTCGCATCGTCTCGTAACGCACATTTATACTTCTCGAAAAAGTTATATTCATTGTAAATGGCCTCGTATTTTATCTGCTTCTCTCAAATTCTTATATCGGGCCGATAGGCCCGATTAATTTTTTTTATCGGCCCGGCCCGGCCCTGCAGGCCCGTTCAATTTTTTGCCGGTCCGGCCCGGCCCGGCCCGTTGAAAAAATTGCCCTAATTCTGCCGGCCCGGCCCGTTTGAAAATTCTCCTCCATTTCGCCGGCCCGGCCCGGCCCGCGGGCCGGGCCGGGTACGGGCCTCGGGCCAAGCCCGGGCCCGTGCAGACCTCTATCGCTTATGTACAGTACTTCAGACACAATATAATATATGAAATATTTTGTGTGTCCCTGTATGTGGCTATGCACTTCTTATTATACATGAAATAACTTATAGTAAACCTCAGCGACGTATATCAATTTCATCATAGTATATGAAATAGTTTAACATAAGTAAAATACGCCGCAAACAACCCCCCACCCATATCATTATGGTAACGGAATTCTTTTGTGTGGCCCTGTAAATGAATAATAACTATTCTGTGCACCGCATATTCTTCAGAAAGCTTATTTTAGTGCACTTCATAAATGCATATCAATTATTTTATGCTTGAAATTGTGTAACATCATTAAAAATCTTTTGAAACGATTTTTTCCCATTGGCCGTAATGCAACGGAATACTTTTGACTGCTCCTGTAAATGAATTAAACATGCTACAAACTTCATATGAAATAGGGATCGTGCTATGGTGAACCTTAATAACATCCAAAAATTTCAGGGCAATTCGAGTATATTTACGAGAGTTAGAGCGCGGATAGACGGCCAGACAGACAGACAAACCGAAATCATAAACACTTTTCAACTTTGTTGGAAAGTGTTAAAAAGCTGCCGCATCGCAAAACTTTCTTCTATATGTGATTGTAAAATATCAACTTAAGTAGTGCATAAGTAACACATTAATAATAATTCCGAATATTAATAATTCCCATTTCTTTGAATTTAGCATGAAATTACAGTGCTTAGTGAAAACAAACCATAGCACAAAAATGCCCCAGTTGATTATTACAAGCCAAAATTAGTGCGAGATTAATATTTTAATTAATACTAGCTGAAGTACCCGGCGCTTACCGGGATTTTAAGAGTGTTTGTTTAGAAAAATCAATTGCAAAATTAAACCCCGTACCGACTAATACTTGTCAACATCTTTTTTCCCTTTCGTACATGAATCTTGAGCAAATATGCTTTAAAAAAATATACATTGAAGCCGTTAAAAAATTTTGCTTTTATACCAGTATTTAAAAAAATGTTTCCTAAACCTAGATAAATATAATCTTGATTCTTGAAAAAAAAAATTGAAAGGGAAATGAAAATCTATGTTTTAGAAATGAAAAAAACATTCATGACATGACTTTCTCGTGTAAAAGCCATACATTAGCCATATATTCTTTTGAAATATGACATCATATTTACCTATACTTTCTATACTTACTTATATTAATGGTCCTTGTATTATTTACAAATATTTGAAAATGATCGTTTTATTTTAGATATGACGCCATATTCATCTGCTTTTTATATTTACGCATATTTATACTCCTTGTATTACTGTCAAATATTCAAAAATGTCAGTTATACTTCCTGCATGATATCATATTAATTTTCTTTTTCATTCTTAAAATGGCGTCATATTCACCTGCGTTCTGTACTTACTCATATTATTGTCAAATATTTGAAAATGAATTCTCATCTATGTCTGGTTTCTTGCTCCGAATTTTCGTACTGTTGCCTTCAGTTTTTGTAAAAATTAAGAAAAATTACCGACGGATTTTTAAAAAAAAAATTAAATATTCGGATGAAAAAAAAATTTCTACATTTTCACTGAAATTTTCAAATCGATATCTTGATTAGTTTTCTTAATTTTAGCCAATTGGTGAAAATTGTCATCATTTTTATTGTCACAAACCATCAGCAAAAGAGAAATAACCGCTTTTTTGCCGCCACGTACCTTAGCTTCTTAAATATATAGATTCCGAAATATAAAATTTTAAGAATATCTACCGAATGGAAATTGGAATATAGCTATAATGTTAATCGTAAAAAATATAGCATAACAACGTCCTTGTCTAGTGACCAAAACCAAAATTCAAACAATAATAATTTTTCATAATAAACATCTTTACACATATTAAGCTTGGTGCAATTCCATCCTGTAGATGTATCACGCACATCGTGCATTGAATGCATAGCAGCTCCACCTGTCGGGCGATATAGACCAAAATTAAATCAGCACCTATTTATATCAAGGTCCAACTAAATATAAAGTTTCGCGGAATTTTGCGCGCTCGATTGTAAGTTACATTTCGTCCATACAATTTCTGTAACATACAGACTCACAGACAGAAAGACAAACAATCGATCCAAAAATAGTTAAATCATATTAAAAACATTCTAAAACCTGTAAATTCATCGAAAACCAGAAGTCGGAAAATTTCCCGAATTCAGTACTTTCTTCTTGTGGATATAGAAGAAAGTAAAATGCATCATTATGTATAGGTTAATTTGAATCTCCTCATTCATCCCCTTTCATCGCCTCATTCATCATCCTTCCCAAAAAACAAAGAAATCGATCGCCCCCAGTACCTCCGACTACATTAGCTGTCTCCGAATTGTCTTGGTATCAGCTGTTGTTGGACAATATCATCATCTCATAAGTTTTTCCTGCCCCACAAGTGGATGAGAGGTTCTGCTCTCGAAGCTGGTAGACGGGAGGTGCTGGGTCCGAACCTAATCGCGCCCGTCGGCCTAAGCGTTCGGAGTTTTCCGTGATTTTCTTCGAACTTTGGGAAACCTTGCGTAAATACGGGTTAGGTTCCCTTAGAAAGACCCCCACGGAGGTCTCCCCTAGGGCCTATATCCCTCGTGCAGATAATCGACCGTCATATATAACACCAACACAAACGCCATAAGTATTCCGTTCAATCTTATGCTTACGTGTTGAGAGATACTGATGTTTTATCTGTTTTCTTTCAGTGGGATTTGGTTTGTGAGAGAGAATACCTGATCAACTTACTGCCGTATGCTTACACTGGAGGCACCATGCTGGGTGGAGTATTTTTCGGCATCTTAGGAGATCACTATGGACGGCGTTTTAATCTGTTAGCAGCGCTATTGCTGCACACAATTATTGGTCTTTCTCTACATTTTTGCTCAATTTTTACACTTTTCACCATAGGATATGCCTTGCAAGGAGCCCTTGTAACGGTGAGTACTATTTAAAAAAAAAAAATGCATATAAAGCAATATATATACATGTAAAGCAATTAAAAACGCAAAATGAGAGGATTAATTTCAGTTACCCTTATAAGATTTGAGCAATAAGCATGGTTATCAAATAAATTGCCACTGCAAGTAAAACAAAATGAAATTCAATGTTCATTAATTAACATTTACTATAAAACTCTATTTAAATAGGACTTGAGTCTTCTATTCTGGCATAGATATAGCCATGAAAATGATGGCTAGGTACTGTAATGTGTCTATTTCTGAACACGGACGTTCTGCATATGTTCGCTGGTAATTCTGCCAAGATGTCTTTCGGAATTTTTACGGCGATTTTTCCACCATGTGTCGTCTGGAGGACATCTATTTCAACCTTATTCAGTATCTGATAGCTGTAGAATCTGTAGGATTTGTATAGAATTGCCTAGGGAAGTATGTGGTTGTGTGGATCGCTATTTGATGACATCACTTACAGCTTTTCCTAGTGGCAAAGTTAGGAGTTAGCGCGCCGATTTCTAAAATTATACGAGATGCGCGGAAATAGTCAAAACAAAGATAGCAAGCAGCACAGATTTCGTATGAAAATACATTTTCCGCGTACCAAAACTAAGAATAGTACACGTGTAGTGCTCGCCTTTGTTTTTTCGTGATTTCAACTCAAACACATCCAACAGCACGTCTAAAAGATAGAACTAGTTATCACTAGGCACATTTAAAGTTGTTCACAATACTACAATACATAATTGGACTCTAGATTAAATATCATGCTGTACATTTTGCGACATATAAGATAACACGCTGGCACAAATATCAAGAAAACAACATCTAAAAAGGCGTCTCAAACACCCTCTTTTTGAAATAGGGTGGGAAGATATCGGGTGAGCGTGGAATTCACTCTATGCAGTCACCATAATTGTTGATTTGTTGCTCGATTGTCTCAACCAGATACCTTTACACATTTGCTAAAGGTAATGTGGAAAGGCGCCGTCATGTTGGAACCAAATACATGTTGGAAACAACGGCAAGTTATATAAAATATCGGCTATACGTCTTGTTCCAAGGACTACCCTTAATATGCCATCGTAAAACGGAGATTCGATTAGGCTAACCTTAAACAAAAACCACACCAAACATTAATAGACTCCGCTAAGATGACGAAGTGTAGTATACCAGGTGCAGGATTTTCAAGGGCTCAATAATGAATGTTCTTTCTATTGTGAACGCCATTACAGCTAAAAAAAAGTCTCATCCGTCCAATAATATTAGCAAAAGGTATTGTCTAGATATTATTATTTTCATGACAAAGTTACTCCAATCGTAACGCCTCTGGGCATTCCCGGAGAGTAGTATCTGAAACGGTCTTATTGGTCGAAACAGATGAGCGCCTGATTGCATCAGGTTTCGAAATACGCGATTTGGCCTTAACTTTTCTTGTGTTGCTTTGAGGGTTGTTAAGGAAGTGTGCTAACACAACTTCTGGTTCACATCCTACCTTATACCTACACCCACCAGTCTGCCTGATCGATTTCAGATGAGCACGCAACCTGTCTTCCTAAACCGTTTAACAGCATCGAGAATGTTCTTTTATGACGGATGTAGGTCTGCAGGAAGATGTCCACGATAGTTTACGCTGCCATGACCATTCCTGTTATGATTGCTAAGACAAAAAAAGCAGGCACATTGGTTAATGGGAGTATTTTTTTTTTTTGGAAAACGTGCCCTTTACTCAAAGCATGCACCATCGAGAATCGAACCCAACTGCTATCTCTGGGTCACGAGTCCTGCTAGTGTTTTGAAGAATGCGATATAACATTTTTCCTAACGGATTTCGTGACATGAGAGTGATAGGAATTGCGAAAAAAAAAAAAAAAAAAAGAAACATTGTATGCGTTCTGCCCTTATCATTAATGCGATCAAGGTGTTTTTTGTACTAAATTGATGATGCTCTACAATATTGGGATTGACTAGATTTCTGTTATCTCATATAGTTTTCGAGATCTTTAAGTTAACTCCTCACTTTAAAGGGTTGTAAGTGGTTTCATAAAATATCACATAGCCTTTTTTTTGTATAAAGACACCGTTTTTATGACTATAGTTGCCATCACCGTTCAATTGTTAAGGCGTTGATATAGAACCTTTATGTATACACTGAATAATAATCCCACGTAATTAACTGTTCTCTGTTTTTCAGGCGATACAGTGTCTTTCATTCACATTACTTCTGGAAACAGTATCATTTCAATATCATCTGAAATCGACTGTCTGCTTGTGTTTTGTTACGCCAATCGGTGTCATCATTTTGTGTATCATTTCATGGCTCATCAAGAACTGGCGTTACATCCAACTTGCCATTTCTGCACCGGGAATAGTATGCTTAGGTTATTTTTGGTAAGTTTTCATCATTTACCTTGCCAAGATGTGTTTTGTTACCTTGTCCGTTGGTTACCTTATGTTTTGTTACCTTGTTTGGGTGTTTTTTTACCTTGCCAAGATGTGTTTTGTTACGCCAATCGGTGTCATCATTTTGTGCATCATTGCATGGCTCATCAAGAACTGGCGTTACATCCAACTTGTCATTTCTGCACCGGGAATAGTATGCCTAGGTTATTTTTGGTAAGTTTTCATCATTTACCTTGGCAAGATGTGTTTTATTACCTTGTTTGTTGGTTATCTTGTGTCTTGTAACCTTGTTTGTGTGTTCGTTTACCTTGCCAAGATGTGTTTTGTGACGCCAATCGGTGTCATCATTTTGTGCATCATTTCATGGCTCATCAAGAACTGGCGTTACATCCAACTTGTCATTTCTGCACCAGGAATAGTATGCCTAGCCTATTTTTGGTAAGTTTTCATCATTAATCTTCAAAGCCGTAGCCAGAAAAATATTTTTTAGGGGGATTTGATCATGATTTGATCATTATCTCATTTTGGATTTTTTATTTTTAACCGAGTCATTTTCTTCTGATGGACTGATGGCTTCCATTATTGTGAAACAGCCATTATAAATGAAGTGTTAGGTGAAGATGAAAGAGCAGACAGCAGAAAGAGAATTAAAAAATATGTATATTATGGCCATTTTTTTCCATTCTGACCAAAAAATCAGAGTTCTAACTTTTTACGACTGCTCTTTCATCTTCACTTAACACCAGGGGCGGATCCAGAGAATCGTTTTTTTGGGGGGGGGGGGGGCGATCCCGAGTGACATATAATCAATGTAGTCATAATTTCTGTTGCTCAAATCATTCCTTGCAGTTAATTTTTAAATGAATATGAAATAATTAATGCGATTTGAAAATATTACAGACTTTCGATTATCCGACGTCCGATTAACCGAAACACTCGGTTATCCAACACTCTTATTATATAATCCCGCCCTCTCAAAATATGGTTTATTGCTACTTATTAGGTCCTAAAATTAAAAACGTTATAACAGAATTTATTTATTAAATGTCTTATTTTTTTTTCTTTTTCTTTTTACTCTTGTACTATGGTAATTATTTATCTTATTTTTTGTTCTTTTAGTTACAGTGAACAACATTAATAACACAAGCCTGCGATGATTGTGTTTTTTAACTTTTGGTAATTGATTTTGATGTATTTTTTAGCACTGAATACGAAAATGACCTTCATTTTTTACAATCACGTCACGATTTTCGCAAATCGTAAATTTCAAAGTTAAAAAGCAAAACTAGAAAACAGGAATTCTGCTTTTCAGAATTTAGTGTCGCCCCCGATGACAAAAAAATATATGTATATAAATATAGATACAGTAGAGTCCCGATTATCTGAGTTAATCGAACTTATACCTTTGGAATGGATCATTTTCTTCTGATGGACTGGTGGCTTCCATTATTATGAAACAGTCGTTATAAATGAAGTGTTAGGTGAAGATGAAAGAGCAGTCGTAAAAAGTTAGAACTCTGATTTTCTGGTCAGAATGGGGGGGAAAATGGTCATAATTTTTTTTTGGAAAAAAAAATGGAAGCCATCAGTCCATCAGAAGAAAATAATTCGGTGAAAGCGGAAACTCCGATAATCGGGGCTCTACTGTAGTTCAGTTTTAAGACTTATAACATGCGATTTTATTTTACATAAAGTGACGCCATCCACATCCGCTGAAGAATTCATCATTTGCGATCCAGTGTTAAACAACATCTACAGTAAAGTATGCTTAAGACGTCACTATAGCTGAATAATACACACACACACAAAAAAAAGAGATTTCGTCATTCAAAAAACTCGTCTAAAAATCGGCCATCTAAAGATTCACAAGCCTTCATTTGTTTGTATTATCATTATAGATATTTAAAATGAAATTTAGTTTCTAAAAGCTCCCTGTTTTATCAGAAATCTTTCATTTATATTTTTTGAAAATAGCACGTATTTTAACTTTTTTTTTTCAGTTTTTATGGGAAAAATGGCAACAAAAAGATATAATTTCTATTTTTCTTTCACTTTCTACAGAAATGGAGTTCTTCCGTTGCAAATATTAAGCAAATGGCTCTAAAAACTACAAAAAAAAAAATTAATATTTCAAAAATAAATGGAGATGCAATTTTCAAACAAATTGCATTATGAAGTACTTTTTTTTTCGAATATGACGGTATAAACATTGAAAATGTGCGATGCTTAGAAGTTTAAAAAATTGCTATAGAGTATTTAATCGTACTGCTTTGTTTCACGGCTGGCTTCTGTAAGGTAACGTTATTTTTTTTGAGATGTCACAAAATAAGCTGGCAGAAAGAAATAGCATACCGTACCGGGGGCTAAAAATAGCGAAAATCTCTCAAAGCATTAACAAAAGAAGGTAAATGTTTTAAATACATCTGCCACAAATTTCTCAGCTTTATCAACCGCCAAAATAAAAAAGGATACCGTATACCGAGATAAACCAAAGCCGCCTCAAGACTACAAGCCAGACACGCTCTTCATCCCCCCACATGTGACGTCACAGCCCGGGGCTGGCTAACTGCCAACGCGCCAGCCCCGAACATTTGAATTTTGTATCTTACTATTTTACGTGCACGTGCGTTTTACTTAGCCTAATAACGTATTTTTTTCAAGGTAAGTTTTATTTTCAAATCATATTTATATGCTATCAGCACAAGTTTTATTTCTTGTGTTCAAAATCTTTTATTTTTAATTTCTTTGAAATAAATTAACTAGCAAATCCTAGTGCGATTCTATCAATAATACCGTATCTCAAAACGAAACGATATTACTGTAGTTCTGTTTCTTTCCACATAGAGCAATAATTTAAAATGGCAAACATCCCTAAATCGTGTCAAGACTTATATCATTTAATTTGTATCTTGTCACACCATTCTCTCTTTATAATTTGTTCTGTTTTCTCTAATTCATTAGAGTGACCTTTAATTAACGCCCATTTATTAAAAGACACTTGTCGCGTGAATAGTAACTCGGGTTATTTTGTATGCAGAATTAGTTGGATTTTAATTTGACAACAAATTTATGTATTTATATATATATACATCTATTCATACTTAAAAATTTAAATATTCTAGAAATTTTCATAAAAGTCGCTGTGAATACATAGCATTTTTATCTTGTTTACTTCTTTTAAAGCAAACCCCGATCGATAAACTTGTATCAATTTATTGTTGTTTTTTAATCTTAAACGTTTGCTATCTTAATAAAAACTCTTTTTATAATTTTTTGTTAAACTAGGGGGCTCGGCCCCCTACGAGCTACGCTCGCCAACCCCCGTCCAGACACCGCAGACTCTAAATGCACGCTAATTTGATCGGTTTTAAAAAGATTTCGAAAGATTGAATTATAATTTAAAAAACAGTGGCGATCTCCCTATAAACGAATTTCTATTCATTTCTCTTTGATTGGGGAATTTTAACGCCAAATCCGCTGCGGTACTACTTGATTATCCTGTCGACCAATTTCGCCAAATTATATAAATCGCCAAACCACTCGCCAAATTATACAAATTGATATAATTTTTATTTTAAATAACGAAAGAACAAATAAATTCGTACAACATTAATAAAAACACAAATAAAACGTCGAAATAAAAATAACTTGATGACGTATACACATGTAACAACATTTCAAAATAAGCTAATATAAAAGGAATTAAGCAAAGAGAGTCTTTGTCTCCTGGTATTTTTTAACAAAGCGAAAAGAAAGTTCTTTTAAATGAGACATTTTAAATTAATTCTCAAAATATCAAATAAATGTCTAGCGCAATTTCTAAATTTAAACTTTTTTGCAATATTATTTTGTGTTCATTTTATGTAATAACTATAATGTGACGTAAATATGACGTAATTTCTCCTAAGACTTCTAACGCATGTTAATGAATTTATTATTTTACAATATCCTTTCTCTTTTAAAATTTACGTGTATACTTTTTATGACGTAATTTTTAATAAGTTCCTGCTTTTTATACGTAATTATTTAATTCTAATTTGAAAGTTTTTTTCCTGTTTATAATAGTCACGTGTAAATAAATTTTAATTTGAAGCAAACATTATTGCTTGCGCTTTTTATACAGTTGGCAACAGTTTAAATTAGTACAATTTTCTGAAATCTGTAAAAAATATCTCTAGAAATGCTGAAAATTTGAATTTAAAATAGAAATAAAACCTGAAAAAATGAGTCAAAATAAAAAAATTAATGCAATCTGCACTCCGGGAAATTCTAACGCATAAAATGATCTAAAAATGATTACACTGCTATGTATAGTTTTTGCTGCTATAAAACTTTTTTAGTGGAACGATTTTGTCCAACTTTAGCATTAAATAACTCTTAAAATAATTCTTCGATTTGAAAACTGTCTGCATCAGCGTGTTTATCAAACATTTCTGTATAAAACCACCGATTTTCATATTTTTGTATGCATTATTTTTGTTAATATTAACGAAGAAAGGCCTCCGGTCACAAAAAAAATCAAAACCGGCGGCGGCGGCGGCGGTGACAGCGGTAGTTACTTTTTTTTAGAATAGAGAGATTATAAATGCTTATGTACTGTGTAAATAGAGCTATGGGGATAATGTTTTTGAATCTCTCTATTTTTGCCACAACTGTAAACAATTTATTTACAAGATTAGAGGAAGGGTTGTTAGTACCCTTATGCAAAACAGTAGTTCCCCCCCCCCCCCCACACACACACACACCTTCTTCGCAAAAATCCTATGTGTTTTCATATACATTTTAATGTTTAATTAAAAATAACAATAAATAAAATTATTATTCTATAATTATAAATTTACTTTTAGATCTAGTCAGGAAATACTTTTCATCTCATAAAAATTGATTATTTTAAGCTTAAAAGATGTGAACAAACATTTAAGAACCCACACAACATTATTTTGGAAATGAAATATTTTCGTGGAAGGTTTTTGTGTTTTTCGATGATTTTTTTTTTTATCAGCTATTACCTAAACATTCGAGGAAAATGAACATAAATTAGGAATATATTTTAATTCCAATTGATGAAAGTCTTTTCTTTCTTTCTTTTACTTTTCTCTTCATATGTCAATACATTTTTAAAAAAATCTATTGCTTGTACATAGCTGCCAACTTGTACGGATTTTTGCTACCACTAAAATTTAAGAGAAATTTCTTCCTTATTTAATTATCAAAATTCACTGCAATTCGGCGATTGAATTAGGCAAAGTTTTCTATTAAATTTTACTGGTAGCAAAAATCCGTACAAGTTGGCAGCTATGCTTGTACCTTGCATAATATATCAAACGAATACAAAACTAAATAATAATTTTCTGTTTCATGAACTTGTGTTGTTTTAGTATTATGACAGTTTTATGTTTTTTAATTTAATGGATTTTATGTGAAAATTACCCATTTCTGATAAGTAAAGTTTACAGTACGAAAATTTATTTATAAGAATACTTAATTTCATGTATACTTTAATTTTACTATTTATTATATGCAGGTTTCAAATCACTTAATATTTAATAGGATATTTACTGTATAATTTCAAGCACAATTAAAAATAAAAATAGAACACAACTTGAATTTGTTTTCATTTAACATTCACTTTTCTTCCACTTTAATTTAATTTTTAAATGTGGGTTTTGATTGGCACACTTATTGTTATTTATTTATTTTGAAATAATTGAAAGCAAAATAATTCAATTTATGTGCTTAAACTGCAAATTTATATTTATATATATATATATATATAAGTGGCGTGGCGTGAAAATTTTCGGTGGTCATCGCAATTATTTAAGTTTGTGGTGAAAAATTATTAACTCTAAAATTCAATGGTTGAATCTCTCTATTCTAAAAAAAAGTAACTCCCGCTGTCACCGCCGCCGCCGCCGCCGCCGCCGGTTTTGAATTTTTTGTGACCGGTGGTCTTTCTTCGTTAATATTAAGAAAAATAATGCATACAAAAATATGAAAATTGGTAGTATTATACAGAAATGTTTGATAAACACGCTGATGTAGACAGTTTTCAAATCGAAGAGTTATTTTAAGAGATATTTAATGCTAAAGTTGGACAAAATCGTTCCATTAAAAAAGTTTTATAGGAGCAAAAACTATACATCGGAATTTAATACTTTTTAGATCATTTTATACGTTATAATTTCTCGGTGTGCAGAAATAATTTATTTTTTTAATTTGACTCATTTTTCGAGGTTTCATTTCTATTTTAAATTCAAATTTTCAGCATTTCGAGAGATATTTTTTTACTTATTTCAGAAAATTGTACTAATTTAACTTGTTGCCAAACTGTATAAACAACGGAAACAATAATGTTTGCTTCAAATTAAAAATTTATTTACGCGTGACTATTATAAACAGAAAAGAAAAACTTTCAAATTAGAATTAAATAATTACGTATAAAAAGCAGGAACTTATTGAAAATTACTTCATCTATAATTACACGTGAATTTTAACAGAGAAAGGATATTGTAAAGTAATAAATTCATTAACATGCGTTAGAAGTCTTAAATAGGAGAAATTACATCACATTTACGTCACATTACACTTATTACGTAAAATGAACAAAAAATAATATTGCAAAATAGTAGTTTAAATTTAAAAATAGCGCGAGACATTTACTTGATATTTTGAGATGAACGTTTCAACTATTTTTTTTTTTTTTTTTTTTTTGACAGCGCAAATAATATTTCATTTCTAATAAAAGCATTTTCACGTGAATATTAAAAAGGGAAAGAAAAGTTTGGTGAAAATTACGTCAGATTAAAAACGATATATTTAAAATGTTTTATTTAAAAGGACTTTCTTTTCGCTTTGTTAAAAAATACCGGGAGACAAAGACTCTGTTTACTTAATTCATTTTATATTAGATGATTTTGAAATGCCATTGTATCTTTTAACAGCAGCTGATTTTTCCGTAAAATTCCCCAATCAAAGAGAAATGAATAGAAACCCGTTTATAGGGCGATCGCCTTTGTTTTTTTAATTATAATTCAATCTTCCAAAAAAATTCAATTAAAGCCGATCAAATTAGCGTGCTTTTAGAGACTGCAGTGTCTGAACGGGGGGTTGGCGAGCGTAGCTCGTAGGGGGCCGAGCCCCCTAGTGTTCAAAAAAGAAACTTTAAATCTTACCTTCACTTATACATGAACTCCAAATGTTCTGCTAAAACTGGATCGTAGAGTTTTAAAAGCTTATTAAGAGTTTTAAAATATTGCTTGGTCGGACGCCACGCCACTGATATATATATATATATATATATATATATATATATATATATGTGTGTGTATATATATATGTAATAATGTATAATGTCTTGTTTTTGAATATATACCAAATAGATAATTGATATTGTTTCTAAATTTCAAAGTAGAATAAATAATAAAAACTGTCTACTAAAATAAATTTAATACTTGGGATTTTTTTTTTTTCATTAACGAACGAATTTTCTTTAATGTATCTTTAATTCTGATGCACATTTTCATTGACACAGTGATATTGTTTCATAAATATTGTTTTTGTGTTATCGTTATTATTGTTTCGAGTGATCGAAATTGATTAAAAAGCACTTAATTAGCGTCTTTAAACTATAAGTTTTTATTTTTTTCCCATATGCTGTGATAATAAGTTGAAATATGGAGGAAAGAATTAATCTCTCTATTCTAAAAAAAAGTAACTACCGCTGTCACCGCCGCCGCCGCCGCCGGTTTTGAATTTTTTGTGACCGGAGGTCTTTCTTCGTTAATATTAAGAAAAATAATGCATACAAAAATATGAAAATCGGTAGTATTATACAGAAATGTTTGATAAACACGCTGATGCAGACAGTTTTCAAATCGAAGTATTATTTTAAGAGATATTTAATGCCAAAGTTGGACAAAATCGTTCGATTAAAAAAGTTTTATAGGAGCAAAAACTGTACATAGAAATTTAATCATTTTTAGATCATTTTATGCGTCAGAATTTCTCGGTGTGCAGACTTCTTTTAGTTTTTTAATTTGACACATTATTTGAGGTTTTATTTCTATTTTAAATTCAAATTTTCAGCATTTCGAGAGATATTTTTTACTTATTTTAGAAAATTGTACTAATTTAACCTGTTGCCAACGGAAACAATAATGTTTGCTTCAAATTAAAAATTTACTTACACGTGACTATTATAAATAGAAAAAATACTTTCAAATTAAAATTAAATAATTGCGTATAAACTTATTGAAAATTACGTCATAAAAAGTATACACGTGAATATTTAAAAGAGAAATTATAGCTTGGTCATAATTACGTCAGATTAAAAACGATTAATTTAAAATGTCTCATTTAAAAGAACTTTCTTTTCGCTTTGTTAAAACATACCAGGAGACAAAGACTCTGTTTATTTAGTAATTCCTTTTATATTAGCTTATTTTGAAATGTTGTTACACGTGTCTACGTCATCAAGTTATTTTTATTTCGACTTTTTATTTGTATTTTTATTAATGTTGTATGAATTTATTTGTTCTTTCGTTATTTAAAATAAAAATTATGTCAATTTGTATAATTTGGCGAAATTGGTCGACTGGATCATCAAGTAGTACCGCAGCGGATTTGGCGTTAAAATTCCCCAATCAAAGAGAAATGAATATAAATCCGTTTATAGGTAGATCGCCATTGTTTTTTTAATTATAATTCGATGTTTCGAAATCTTTTTAAAGCCGATCAAATTAGCGTGCATTTAGAGTCTGCGGTGTCTGGACGGGGGTTGGCGAGCGTAGCTCGTAGGGGGCCGAGCCCCCTAGTGTTTTAAATAACGCATGTGCTCTCCACGGCTGATCTAAGCCCCGCGTCGTGACGTCATGAAACCTTGTGTTTGGCTTGTAGTCTTGAGGCGGCTTTGGATAAACCCCATAGAGAAGATTAAAAGAAAAGCGCGAAGCAGAGCATGAGCGGTTCAAAGAAACTTCCACGCATGGAATAAAATTATAAGGATTTTAAGTACACAATATTTTACATGTTTAACTGTAAAAATCCATAGTATAAGCAAAAAAATGAATAAGTTATTATGAAAAAAAGTTACGTCTATTTTATAGTAGCAGATTTTCGCAATATTTCGACTATTTAAAAATTTGCGATTTGTGAAAAATCCTGACGTGATGGTATGGTAAAAAATGAAGGTCATTTTTGGATTCAGCACTAAAAAATACATAAGAACCAATTACCGTAGCTGAAAAACATAACAATCACATTTATTTTTTAATATCAGATTTCTGAAAGAGGGTAATCTCTGAAAAAGGATCCCCTTCAGAAATTTGAAGGGCCTTAACATCCTTGAAAGTCAAAATGTGTCATCTAAGTGGTGATTATACCTCTTCACAGGCGAGAATCCCCCCCCCCCCCTGGTTAAAAAAATATAAATCCATCGATTATCGCGAATTGCGACAAATGGTTGCCGAAAAAAATCGATTTCATCAATCGTTCGCAGGTCAAAGGATCTCGCAAAAAACGCGAATTTCGGCAAAGAAGCGCGGAAAAAACGCGAATTTCGTCAAAGGGTCGCAGAAAAAACGCGAATTTCGTCAAAATGTCGCAGAAAAAACGCGAGTTTCATTAAAGGATCGCTGAAAAAACGCGAATTTCGTCAAAGGATCGCTGAAAAAACGCAAATTTTGTCAAAGAATCGCAGAAAAAACGCGAATTTCTCCAAAGGATTGCAGAAAAAACGCGAATTTCGCCAAATAATTGCGGAAAAAATGCTAATTTCGCCAAACAATTGCGGAAAAACGCTAATTTCGCGAAAGAATCGTGCAAAAAACGCTAATTTCGCGAATTTCGTCAACAGATCTCAGAAAAAATGCGAATTTTGTCAAAGAATCGCGAAAAAAATACGCGAATTTCGCCAAAGAGACGCGGAAAAAACGCACAATTAGCATCAGGAGGAGCGCATCCACGGGGTGGGGGATTCGATCGGGGAGGTCGCCCCCCCCCACAATGATATAAATCCAGCGCTTTTAACGGCAGTTTTCGCGGAACAACAGACAAGCAAACGAAAACCAAACACTTTTCGGGTATCAATGGTAAATCTCACTGACGTTTCGGCAATTAGTGAACAAAATAGGATTATGTCCAGTCCAAAGGCATATGGCGACATAATTTTTGACACTATGGGTTGAGGTGGGGGACGATGCCACTTCGTGTACCTTTTGTTGAATCTCTACAACATAAATTGACAACGTTATGCGGATCCCTTTAAAGTGTTGAAACTTATTCGTTCTTTCAAAGAAGCTACAATTCTAATTTCTGTATAACAATATTTTTGAGGAGTGCTTTATTGTTTGAGAAGAGAATGGGATTGATACAATTTCCAAAGAAAGAAAGAAACAAAAAAAAGAAAGGTCCTTTGAAAAATTCAAGCATCTTAATGTTTTCTGAAGACAGCCACTAATGTGTAAAAAATGTACTGTTTTTGCCACCCACATTGGTAAATTTCAAGGGTATTTGATGAATGAACAAAAGAGGATTATATCCTAATCCCAGTCAGTTAAAATGCGTATGGTGTGTTGATTTCTTATAAACCAACTTGGTAAATTTGTTCTTCTTTTCTTTGCCCCGATCGAACCCCCCCCCCCCCTTCGTGGATGCGCACCTAGGGGAATCTCTTCCCTGTGCTAATTGAGCGTTTTTTCCGCGGCCCTTTGACGAAATTCCCGTTTTTTCAGCAATTCTTTGGCGAAATTTGCGTATTTTTTTCGCGATTCTTTGAAGAAATTCGCCTTTTTTCAGAGAACTGTTGATGAAATTAGCGTTTTTTGCGCGATTCTTTCGCGAAATTAGCGTTTTTCCGCAATTCTTTGTCGAAATTGGCGGTTTTTTCTGCGATCCTTTGACGAAATTCGCGTTTTTTTCTGCGATCTTTTGACGAAATTTGCGTTTTTTTCGTGGTCCTTTGATGAAATGCACGATTTTTTGACGGAAATCGCATTTTTTCCGCGCTTCCTTGACAAAATTTACGTTTTCTCGCGATCCTTTGATGAAATTCGCGTTTTTTCTCGATCATTTGATGAAATTGGCCTTTTTTGCGCGATCTTTTGACGGTTTTTATTGCGACCCTTTGACCTGCGAACAATTCACGAAATTGGTTTTTTTCGGAGACCATTTGTCGAAATTCGCGATAATCGGTGGATTTTGGAGGGGACGATCGCCCCGATCGCCCCCCCCCCCCCCGGGGATCCGCGCCTGCTTAACACTTCATTTATAATAGATATTTCATAATAATGGAAGCCATCAGTCCATCAGAAGAAAATGATTCATTCCAAAGGTATAAGTTCGATTGAAAAAACTAATTAATACTTTGAGCAGAAAGAAGAGGCTACACCTTCAATTTTCCTGACACTAATAGAATCCCATAGCTGCCAATGTGTACGGTTTCGTTACCTCTAAAATTGAATACAAATTTTTGCCCTATTTAATCGTTGATAATTGTTAGATTTCGGCGATTGAATGAGGCAAAATTTACCGGTAAGTTTTAGTGGCAAGGAAAAATCTTAGAAATTGATAGCTATGCAGTAGCGTAATACGGCAGCAAAAAAACTGCAGCAAATTTGACATTCAACAAACAAAAGACTATCAAGCGCTTTTTCAAATAAACAATTTCATTCCCCGTTTTTCTTAAAAGTAACGGAAATGTACATAAAAGAAATATTTCTAGTACCATAAAAATTAATGAATGACGTAAAAATTTATATTTCATCTCCTTAGTTTGTGACGATCTGTGTAAATCTGGTTTATCCGAGTTTTTTTTGCTTATCCGAAGTGAGCTTGGCCCCACCAGTGGCTGAGAGGTTCTGCTCTCGAAAGCTGGTAGACGGGAGGTGCTGGGTTCGAACCCAATCGCGCCCGTCGGTCTAATCGTTCGGAGTTTTCGTGGTTTCCTTCGAGCCATGGATTTCCATGCGTAAATATGGGTTAAGTTCCCTTAGAAAGACCCCCACGAAGGGCACTCCCCCCTCGGGTCTATATCCCTAGTGTAGATAATCGGCCGTCAAAAATCATCCAACCGAAGTGAGCTTGATCCATATTAACTTGAATAATCGGGACTCTACTGTAGTTGATTTTCGAATCGTGACTGTGTTGAGTGATAGATAATAGCATATTTATAGTCATCTTGACAGAAATTTCGGTGGGGGGGGGGGGGAGGATCAAGCCCTGGTGATCCCCCCATTGGCTACGGCCTTGTTAACCTTGCCAAGATGTGTTTAAAAGGGGACTTTTATCCACTAGTTTTGTTTTCAGTGCTATCCAACCGATATGTAAATGGATATTGTTTTCAGTTTTCACTCTAAAGCTGTCTGGAAGAGCGTCTTTTGAAATTAGAACGGCACGCCACGTCACATAGAGTAGGTGGGGGTCAAGATACGCACGGGGCAAAGATGCGCACTGGCCGATTTAATATGAAGAAACATTTCTACAATCATGACCGTTAGGTGGTAGTTTGGTCTCAAGTGTAGTAGCTGTGTGTTCAAACCTTGTGAAAAAAATAGCAGCCTGTGCCAAGAAAATGAGGTAAGTTTAAATTTTCGCATTTTGATCTAATATTTTTAAATTTTCACTTTATTGTTTAGCTGACAATACTTCGAATTTTTACAAGTCCAAAAATTCAGTGGAGAACGGAATCTCTATAGCTTCTAAATGCCGTATAGTTTACCTCGATCGCATTTGTTTAAACGCAGAATGGGGTAAAAGTACGCATCCGTCTTGGGGCAAAGATACGCACAAGTTTAAGATTCGGGGCTTTGTCCTATCGTTTTAGCTAGATGCAAAGCTTTCCACAATTACATTGTGGAAAGTTTTATTTTTTATATTGTATAAGATATAATAACTACTTAACTAGTTAACTACCTTTTCCTTTTCTAGAAAAAAAAAAAGAAAAAAAATGGCCATAATTTTTGGCCTTTTTTCCCCCCATTCTGCCCAGAAAATCAGAGTTCTAACTTTTTACGATTGCTCTTTCGTCTTCATCTAACACTTCATTTATAATGTCTGTTTCATAATCATGGAAGCCATCAGTCCAGAAGAAAATGATCCATTCCAAAGGTATAATCCTTCATTTGGCGCCCCTTCGTTCTGGCGCCCGGGGCACGTGCCCCCTCCGCCCCCTCCCCCCTAGTTTCGGCCCTGTGAAGGACAGACAGAGAAGCGAGATTATAAGATTATATTCGTGAAATGAACGAAATCCTAAAAATGAAACAGCTGTCTATCATTATAAAATCATATTCCGTTGGAACACGAGGAGGAAGGATAGAACCATTTTTGCCGGATGTTGAAATCCCCCATGCTTTTTACTTATCAAAACACATCACACTCGTTACTGAACTTCTAGAAAATACAACAAATTTTTGAGAAGGTTTTAGTGCTGCTATCTTATCTAGTGTCCTATCATGAAATAACTGATCTTTCTTTTTTTTTCCTACAGGTTAATACCTAAGTCTTTTCCATGGCTGCTTGCCGAAGGTTACGTTTCCGAAGCTGAAAAACAGATGGTGCGAATCGCCCGTTTCAACAAAGTGCTTTTACCCCACACTTTTCGGATTCAGCTGTCCAGTTTATGCAAAAGAATAAAATCTTTTTCAAATGGATCGAACCACAGCCTAGAAACCGTAGTCTGTTCCGAAAAGATCAGAACGTATACTTTTATTCTGTATTACATGTGGTAAGTCTTTTGGTAAACTCAAATCATTCTTGAACACATATTCCATAGTGGTGTAATCAGTTTAGTATAACTAACCAAGTCCTGTTCATGTTCAGGCATTCATCAAAAGGTCTACAAACTACAAGATTTAAAATCCTTTCTGATATCATCACAAACACGCTTTACCAAGAAAACAAAACAGCAAAATCAGTGCACTTTACTCACATACTGCTAATTCGGAACGAAAATTTTTAGTAGATAGCTAGTTGACAGAATGACAGTTGATGTTGGCACTTGCCTAAGGTTCTAATCTAACATTTTAATCACTCATTGCATAAGTTTAGACCAATGTCGACGTTAAAAATCAAAATATATGGAAAGTGCGTATCTTTACCCCTACCTACTCTATACACAATAACAGATGACATTAAATCAAACTTGTACGGCTACGCTACTCATCTTTACGCTGGAGCTGAACTAGAGCAGTCTACACTGTTAAAAGCTTGTGTATAGCTCATTCTTAACACATCTTTGACCGATAGTGTTGCCAGTTTAGCGCGTTTTTTATTCCAAATATCTACCAGAAGTTCAAACAGTAATTTTTGTTTTACCTATTTGCAGACATTCCATGATTAAATAAATCAAAGATTTCTATAAAAAATGTCTGGTCAATGTTTTTAAGTAAAAAAAAAAAAAAAAAAGTGCTAAATTATGGATAAATATATTCGTCACTGGTCAATAAGGTATTATTAATATGGTAAAGAAAGTATTATCTATAAATAAAATACGGTTAAATAACTGAACAGTTTGCTACTATTAAGGTGACTTTTTTCTGATGGTGAATTTTTTATTGTGTAAGACTTGCATCTTTTGATCTCTTGCGTCGCCCCCACTCTCTGAGTCGAAAAAAGATAATCAAATTATATTGATTAACTTGTTTATTTAAAACATAACTACTGCTAAAAGGGTACTTCTTAGTTATATTAGTACTATTAGTTCTTGCTTAAGACTTAGATAACTCAGTCTTAAGCAAGTGTGATTTCGTGACATAAATATGATAAACATTTGCGGAAAAGAAACGATGACCAATGAAAAAATTTCCAGTCTTAATCTGTCTTATTTATGTCGACATATGTTTTATACGAGGGTGTATCAATAAGTTTTTGCCCTCACATAGAAATAATTGAGTGAAATTTATGAAACTGCTACATTTTATTAGGCCTTTTCTATATAGTCAATGTGCACAGTAACATATTTGTGCAACCGGTGTTTCAAAGAGAGGGGGGGGGGGGTGTATTCCAGGAGGCGCGGTAGCAGACCCAAAGGGGGACATTTTCCTCACATTTATCGACCCCCACATGCGACATATTGTTGGATAGGCCTGTGACCATTAATACTATGCACCTCCCGAGCCCCTCCCCCAAATTTGCCCTCCGGGTGGCACTTTTCTAAATTTTGCAGACATCATTCATGCCCCCCAGTCTATCGCTCCTCCTGGAATACATCCCTTCCCCTCTCTTTGAAATACCGCTTGCAGAAATGTATTACTATGCACGGTGACTATATAGAAAAGGACTAATACAATGTAGCAATTTCATAAATTTCACTCAATTATTTCTATGTGAAGGCAAAAACTTATTGATACACCCTCATATTTCGTATTTCATTTCGTTCGTATAACTTATTCATGTATATGTCAAATAAACTGCTCCTCAATATTAAATGGTGTAAATATTGAAAAAAAAAATTGGTTGTCCGTTTGATATATTGACAGTTTTTTCATAAATACAGTCGAGTCTCCCTATAACGAAACTCCATACATCGAATTTCTCTATATAACGAATTTTTAGTAGGAACGGTCCCCTTTTCCCAAGATCTTATTAAAAACAATCTCCATATAGCGAAATTTCTATCTCCATATAACGAATTTTTTCATTAAATGTTCTTTATTTATTCAGTTTTAAAAAAGCTTCCAAATCACATGGAATCAATTTTCCATCACTGATTCCTGATTTATCGTTCAGTGCTGAGTTTTTTATCTTACTTTTTTACCTTGAATCTCCTTCTTCTTTATGTCCAACGAATTCATCTCCACCTCACCCCCCCCCCCCCCCTCCCTCCAACACACCTTCCAACATCCTTCTTAAAACGGTGTCAGTTGGATTGTTACACATATAAGAACGGGATCAGAGAGGTAAATGAAGGTGAATGAGATCGAAGTTCATTCAGAAGGTTAAATTAGAAAAATAAACTATCTTTTAATCAAGCACAACAAGTCGATATTCGTAATATTGCCTGCCAGAAAGCTCCCGAGAATGATGAGTTCTTTTGATCTTATAAGGAGAGGACTTCAAATGGAGGAAAATGTTCCCGATACAATTTTTCATTTCTTGCTACGCTGTGAACATTTTTTCGAGAGTGCAACAATTTTGAAATCAAAATAGCGAAAAATTACAGATTTCTTCGTCTAAAATTAATGTAAGTTTTCCTTATGTGATTTTTATTATGCTTTCAAATAAATGTCTGTTCTCTTTTTTGAAACTGTTTAAATAATTAAGAAATATAATATTAGGTTAATATTTATAGTTAAACATTTCAAATTCTTAATTGAACACCTCAAAAATAATTTTTGTTCAAAATTTACACATTAAATAGGAATTTTTACTCATTCTCTATATAACAAATTTCTCTATATAACGAATTTTTTACTGGAACAATAGATTTCGTTATATAGAGACTCGACTGTATATATAAAAATCTGATGAGATTTTAAAATGTGAATAAATTTTGCCAGAAAGCGCTTTTAAAAATTTTGCTTTTCTCGCCAAATTCAACCTCGCAGTTTTCGCTAATGTGCCAAGGTTCCTATAACAAAAAAGTACCGATAAAAGTTACATAGCTCTCCAGCTATGAGAGTTAGCATGAATTGATCAAATTCACATGACAACAACACAGTTGTTGTTAGTTGGATTGGAAAATTCTAGTATATATTCATTGTTGAAGTTTTAGTCCATACTCATGGTAGAAGTTGTACAGTTATATAAAATCTAATAAATTATAAATACAAATACAATAAAATATAAATACATTATATTAAACAGGTCTGTGAAAAAGCTATAGCAGTCCAATTATATTTACGAAAGATAGAGCGCGGACAGACAGATAGACAGACAAGCCAAAATCATAAACATTTTTCAACTATGTTTAAAAATCAGTAATTGTATATTACACTCTAAAAAAATAAAATGCGTAAATTCACACATTAAAACACGTGTATGATACAAAAACGATTTGTCTAAATGTGTAAAGTAGCATGTAAATTGCCCAATACACGCCTGGTGTGTCAATTACAAAATAGACTGCTCAGTGTATTTTGATGATAACACATTAAGCTGCTTAAGTGCGTAAAAAGTTATCAGATAACTCTAAAATGCACAGTTTAAAGTGTAACTTGCACATGAGTAGGCCTACATCTGTTAGTACAGGCAATAGGGAATTTTACCTAGCAAAATTAAGAATAGTTCTGGAAATAGGCTTACTTTATGTTTTTTGGGTCGCTGAATCCGAATTTGTAACTTCCCACCAAAATTTTCCCCGGCAACCCCCCCCCCCAAAAAAAAAAAAAAAAAAAATTGGTAAAAAGCCCCCCAAAAAGGTTTTTATTAAAAAAATCAATTTTTATATTGTTTTAGGGGAAAAGTATCTAGAAATTCAGAAAGTAGACAAAATTTGCAACAAATTAGATATATGACATTATGACTTAGGACGAAGGGGAAGGGGGGATCTGCCTCGGAACATGCGCGCGGTGCTGCGTGGACTAAGTTGCGCAATTCCACTTAACCACTCACACGTTTACATTCACCCTCCCATCCGAACTTTCTCTATAAGGTTTGTTTTCAGTTTTTTGGGTCGCTGAATCCGAATTTTTAACTTACCCCCAAAATTTCCCCCCCCCGAACCCCCCCCCCAAATAGTTGTTATTAACTTAAATTTCTTTATGTTTCAGCGGAAAAGCATTGCGGAATTCAGAAACTAGACAAAATTTGCAACAAATAGGATATATGACATTATGACGTAGGATAAACGGGGAGAGAGGGGGCTGCCTCGGAACATTCCCCGCGCGCTTTTCTCAAAAACCAAATTTTTTCAAAAAATCAATTTTTTGGGTGGTTGTCGGGTGAAATTTTGGTGGGAAGTTACAAATTCGGATTCAGCGACCCAAAAAACATAAAGTGAGTTGAAATCCAGAACTAGTATTAATTTTTCCAGGTAAAATCCCCTATTGCCTGGACTTCATAACTTAGTGCACGTAGCGCCGCAGTGCATGTTCAGAGGCAGCCCTCCCCCTCCCCGTTCATCCTACGTCACAATGTCATATATCCTATTTGTTGCAAATTTTGTCTAGTTCATGAATTTCGTAACGCTTTTCCCCTAAAACAATAAGAAATTTAAGTTAAAAACAACTATTTGGGGGTGGGGGGAATTTTGGGGGGAAGTTAAAAATTCGGATTTAGCGACCCAAAAAACTTAAAGTAAACCTTATAGAGAAAGTTCGGAGGGGAAATGGGAGGGCGAATGTAAACGTGTGAATGGTTAAGTGGAATTGCGCAACTTAGTTCACGCAGCACCGCGCGCATGTTCCGAGGCAGATCCCCCCTTCCCCTTCATTCTAAGTCATAATGTCATATATCTAATTTGTTGCAAATTTTGTCTACTTCCTGAATTTCTAGATACTTTTCCCCTAAAACAATAAAAAAATTGATTTTTTTTAAATAAAAACCTTTTTTTTTTGGGGGGGGGGGCATTTTACCAAAATTTGGGGGTGGGGTGCCAGGGGAAATTTTGGTGGGAAGTTAAAAATTCGGATTCAGCGACCGAAAAAACATATAGTAAGCCTTTTTCCAGAACTACCATGAATTTTGCTAGGTAGAGTCCCTATACGGTCTCTATTGCCTGGACTATGTGTATAATATACAAAAACGATGGATTTTGTGTACAGTCGTGAAAAAAAGAGTAAAAAAAAACCTACTAAACTGCAACAATTTATCGTAGAAGAAAGTTACTGGTACCGAACGATTGGAAATAAAGTCTACTTCTAAATTATCTACACAAATTTGCTTAGGAGGCCATCTACAAATCAAAATCAGACCAAACTTTGTTTTTTCAACGGCAACAACCAATTTTGACACTATATTTTAAATCTTCAGGTCAAACTATGTCTAAAAATGAAATTTCAAATCATTTGGATGTAAAGTTTTTGAGTTATTAACATTCAAAACTTAGATTTTCTAATGTTAAATTTACATTTTCATATTTTATTAATATCTCCTCAAATTATAATCCTAATGTGATAATTTTTTGTGTGGTTATAATACTAAAAAAACACAAACATAAGTATATTAATTTGTAATAAAAAAAATATTACATGAATTATGAAATTAATATTAGAAAAAAATATGAATTGCAGCCTACATTTTTTTTTTTTTTGATAGATTCATATTTATTATGTCCTGCTTTATGCAAATTCTCAATTTCAAACTTTTCTTTCAAGTAGTTTTCGAATTATGATTAAAAAACGCCAAATGATGGTTTAAGGGCCCGTCTTTGATCTGCAGAAAAGCATAATTTGAAAAAAGTATGTTTTACTCATTTTATTGAAACATTTGGGCTTCAATTGTCAAAATATTTTAAGCGAGTGATAGGGCCCTATTGGCAAGAAATAATATATCAATAGAAGTGACATAGTCATTCTGTAGCATTACAACTATAAAGTACGGAACTTCAATATGGATACAGCCCCTAAAATAGGCTCTTTTTAAAATAATTATTTTCTCTGAATTTTAGGAAAATTTGTTTTTAGGCTAATTGAAGGGTGCAGAATTTATTTATGGTGTCAAACTTGGGTATTGCTATAGAAAAAAAAAAAAAAAAAAGTTTGGGTTCGTTTTGCTATGTAGATGGCCCCCTAAGTAAATTTTATATGCATCATTTAAAAGTAGACTTTATTTCCAATCGTTTGATACCAGTAACTTTCTTCAATTTTAACTTGTTGGAGAGTTAGTAGGGATGCTTACTTTTTTTTCCACGACTGGTGAATATCACAAAATGTGAGATGAAAACAAAAATTTTGAAAATTTAAATCGTTTCAAAGCTTCTAATTTTTTTTTAAATGTTGGTTGAACAGCTGAATAAAGGAATTTATATGTAAAATTGTTAAAGTTTAAAGAGTTTAAGTTCATTTTTATGTAATTATAATTATATGTCATTTTCTTGGCATATGTCAGCCAGGATAATGACAATTTCATTCTAAAACATTTTTCACATTCTTGTTTTTTTTTTTTTTTTTTTTTTTTTTTTTTTTCAGATCTAACGTTTTAATTTTGTTTAAAGGAACATATTTCCTCTATTGTACCTCAAATGGCTCAAATACAGTGTAATGTTCAGTTTTATTTGTAATTTATAGAAGCCAGGAAAATGACATAATAAAAGTCTACTCAATTTTTAGAAAGCTTTTAAACACTTATTTTCAAAGAAATATCTAAAAGATCTTGCTATTAGCAATTATTTTACTACTTCTGATTTGAACTATGTCAAGAACAAGAAGAATTACTCTGCAGCGCCATCTGAATACCTCATAAAAAACTAAAGTGAGCAGGCCAGGACAATGACATTCATTTTCAGTGACAATCATATTAAAATTATGGAAAATTATTTGTAAAATACAGAACTTGTTACCTTCCACATATATGTGTTATATAAGGTATAATTATTAATTAGAAATTAAAAAAACTAGAAAAAGATATTTGTACATGATAGCAAAAAGCCTTTTACTTTGCACACATCACATAGTGTGACATGACAGGAAAATGACAATATGAAATTTTAAGTCTTTTAATTGCTTTATTTTTGTGTTATTATGAATATAATATCTCTTGAAAATACTTCTAAGAATATTTTTTTTTATAATGTAAAAAAGAAAATTGCATTATATAACATTAAATAGAAATTTTATTGTGCGGACTGCAATTTTCGTATTTTGTGATAATGACCCACATAGTACATAACCTTATAGTTTGGGGTGTAAATTTTGAACTAAATATTTTTATGGTCGCAAAACAAATTTACATGAAGAACAAACTCATGTGCTTGGTGCGTTTGTTCTCATTCCAGCAGATTTGTTTTAAGACCAGAAAACAGCGTAACCTTAATTTACAAGAAACAGGGTCGTCTGAATTTATATTTAATGCATGCCATCTCTCTGTTAGAGTTGTTTTGAAGTCCTAAAATCGTATGCACAATTTAAGCAGAGAACCTGTATTATCTAAATAAATATACTGTAAAATAAAATTCCGTTAAAATACAGAAATTGTGACACCAGTACTATTTCCGTATTTTGTCGGATTTCCCCCCCCCCCCCCTACGAGTTTCAGTCACAAGTTTGACAAAGATACATCTAATCTACATTGAGAGGAGCAATTCTCTATTTAATTTAATCTACAGTAAACAAGCAATTCTTGCCGAAACTGGATATGAACTAAGGTACTGGAACTTTCCAAAGCACCACCTTGATCATTCAGATACTATTACACAAGCTAAGTTTTCAAGTATCGGTATTTATTGTGTTCACATAAGTACACATATTTCTGTGTAATATTCTGTTCTTACACATATTTCTGTGTAATATTTTTACACATAATTATGTAAGCTGTGTAAAATTCGTACCCATATTTCTGTTTAATATTCTCTTCTTACGCATATATCTGTGCAATATTCTTACATATATTTCAGTGTAAAATGCAAAATATACAGATATTTAAGTGATATGCAAAATTTGTAAATTTACATTAACCCACCAATTCGGGTAAATCTGTACAATTTTCTACGTTTACACACTTGTTTGAGTTTTTGAAAAGCTAATGAATTACACACTTCCGTGAAGCCGAAAAACACACATAAATACAGGTAAATGTTTACGACAAAAGTGTAAATTTTATGGCACAAGTGTAATTTTACAAATTATTATGTAAAAGTGGCTAATTTACAAATTTATTTTTTAGAGTGTATATTATTGTTAAATGTTGGCATTTAATAACATTTCAGTGAAATTTCTAAATATTGTATTCACAGGTTTGTTGCCTCGCTTGATACTGAAGCTCTGTCATCCGAACTACCTGCTCTGAAGAATAATAAATACGCGTCACTGCTTGTTAAAGGGTTAATGGATATGGGAATGCTCATATTGTTATATTTCTTCGCTATCAGGTACAGTCTGTCGAACTTTAATTATGCGAGTAAATTTATTTTAAGTTTGTAGTATCCGCCTACCATCAAAGGCTTTTTTTTTTTTTTTTTTTTTTTTTTTTTTTTGTACTAGGGGGCTTTGCTCCCTAGTAAAAAAAAAAAAAAAAAACCTAAAAAAAAACAACTCTTGAAATGATGAAAATTTGAAAAAAAAAAGGGACAAAAAATAAGCGCAGTCTGCACACCACAAGTTTATGAAATATATCCCCATAAAAAAGTAACTAAATTCCTATGTATAGTTATTGTCCCTATAAAACTTTTTTAATGGAACGATTTTGACCAACTTTAACAACTATTAAAATAAATCTTCGATTTAAAAACTGTCTACTTCAGCGTGTTTATCAAACATTTCTGCATGTTACTACCATTTTTCATGTTTATGTATGCAGTAGTTTTTTAAATATCAGCGGAGAAAGATCTCCGGTAACGAAAAATTAATTTACGATGGCTGCGGCGGCGGCGACAACAGCGTTAGTTTTTTTTTTTTTTTTTTTAAGGATAGGAATATTTTACCTTGCGCTCATTGCAACAGGCCTGGATGGAATCGGGCTGATACACAAACAATTGGTCATTTTCTAATCAGATTAAAACTGCATACGTTGCAGCGCGTTGGTTGCAATAACCTTTGAAAAATAGCAAGCTGGTTGAAAAATGGGAGGTGATTTTACAATTAGCTAAAACTACATAAGTTGATTACAATAAGCCTGGAAAGTAATCAGGCTGATTGAAAAATGGTAAATGATTTTCCAATTAACCAAAACTGTATAAATTAATTACAACAAGCCTGGAAAATGATCAGGCTGATTGGTAAATGGTATATATGATTTTTCAATAGCTAAAACTGCATAATTTGACGACAATAAGCCTGGAAAATGATCAGGCTAATTGAAAAATGGTAGATGATTTTCCAATTAGCTAAAACTGCATAGAATTAATGCAATAAACTTGAAAAATAATTAGGCTGATTATAAAATGATAGATGATTTTCCAATTAGCCAATTGCATAGGTTGATGTTGATTGTAATAAGACTGAAAGATATCAGGTTGGTTGAAAAATAATTAGATGATTTTCCAATTTGCCTAGCTTTTTGCAAACAGACTAGGCTCTTCGCAATAAGTTGGATTTCCCAATTTGCCTACCACTTATACAGTCAGCCTCAAAAATATAGGCAATCACTAAAATATGATAATAAATTTGGAAGGAAAAATATATGGAATGATTTCGCAATAAATATTCAAAATATAATTGAAATTAAACATAGAAGAGATATTTTAGATGTTTCATCAGCATTATTTATTAAACAAATGTGTTTTTTATATTTTTTATTTAAAAAAAAAAACACTGTCTCAAAAGTTTAGGCACATTATGCAAACATTAACCCTTTATGCCCCGACGATACTTTAAAGTACCACAGTTTTCTATCCGAATTGAAGCACAGTCATTGCGTGCATTCCGAGTGGTACTCTTAGGAAACAATAGCAAATACTTTCCTTGACAGCCACTCGATGGCAATAGCAGTTCCAGGAAGCAGAAAATTATTCACGAACCTATTTTGGCACGTGTGTGTGTCAAATTTGCCTTCATTTTGTTGTCTGACTTGGCATCACTAACTTTTTCTTGGAAACATCTTAAGTTTTAAAGGTAAGGCTCTCATTAAAGGCCCGTCAATTTTATGCCTTTACAGTTAACAATTAGTCAGAAAACGTGTCAGAAAGTTTTGCATTGTTGAGTAGTGAATTCGAGAACCAAACTGAGGTATATTTCCAAAGATTCCGTTAACAGAAGTTCGTTATAGCTCTTAATATTTTTACAAAACATATTGCCTGTTCTCAGGATGGGTATACCCATCCCGAGAACAATTAAGTCCAAATCCGGCCCGGCTCGACTATGTAGAAAAAAAAATTGCAAGCCGGATCTCTGCCCGGCCCAAGTCTGTTGAAAAAATTAAGCCCGGGCTCAGACACCATGTAACTGTCCGATGCCGATCTCTATGCTGGACATGTTACATTTCTGTATTGATGTTGTCAAGGTAGCATCGGCTCGGGACGCACATTATTTATACTTATTCTCGCAAAAGTCATATTCATTGAAAATGGCTCATATTTTATTGGCTTCTGTTCAATTTTATAACGAGCCGGTAGGCCCGCTTAATTTTTTTATCGGCCTAGTAAGCCCGTTCAGTTTTTTCGCCGGCCCGTTGAAAAAATTGTCCTAATTCTGCCGACCCGGCCGTTTGAAAGTTCGCCTTCATTTTGCCGACCCGGGCCGGCGCAGACCTCTAATTTGACAATTCAGGCGCGTAAATAAAATTTTGCCAATAAGGCAGTTTTCGTATATGCTACAAATTGGTCTTCCCTTTGTTGTTATTATGCTACTATTTGATGCTTTTTTTTTTTCAGATTTGGTCCCCGATCTGCACAAGCTTTTTTACTCATACTTGGTGGCTCTCAGTGCATAGGGTCAGCAGTTTTGGCTCACTTTTCGCCCTTTAGTAAGTATATGTGCTCAGCCATTGTCCTCTTGTACCAATTCTTTATTCCAATACACAGAAAAAGGAATTACCTATCTTCGCATCTAGATATCATTCTCTAGCCACTGTCTCTTTCTGTCTCACACATACAGCCTGAAGAGGCCCATAATTGCGTAATAGCTAAGGGTGCCCATTTGCCATTGGGCAAGATGGCAATGGCAGCCCGCCATTGACTTTACATAATAGGTTCTTCCACGAATAAGAAACAAGTATTTCGATGCATAAGTGGAAGAATGTGCGAAAAGTGACTAAAATCCTCTTTGATTAGAAGGGTTAGCTATCTATATTATAAATAAAGGACAAACATATCTGTGCGTAACGCATACGTCATTTTGCGAATGGCAACACTTTGAAATTTAAAATAAAATTTTGGTTTTTTAATTTTCTCTTCTGCAAATTTTTAAGCTTCTAAACATCGCCCATTTTAAATTTTAACACCGACGTATAAGGAAAAAAATTCTCTTTTAAATGCAATTTATTTGAAAGCTGTATCTCAATTTATTTTTGAGATATTAATTTTTTTGTAGTTTTTAATACCATTTTTCCTATCGTGGCAACAAAAGTACGCCATTTCTATTGAAAGTAAACGGAAAATAGTCACAAATAAGAGATACTGTATCTTTTTTGTTGCTATCTTCTCGTAAAACCTGAAAAACAATTTAATTAAAATATGTACTATGTCAAGAATATTGTCTGTTATTCCTTGATAATGACGTCATATGCGTACTTTTCTATAGACGAGGTTTAAGACTGTATTGCAAAAGTAGATTGCTTTAGCGGATGCAGATGACGTCATTTTATAAAAAAGCGTGTATTTTAATTTTTAAACCTGAATTATGTTTTGTAGAAGTGCGTCATTTTCACAGACCAGCTTCGCTGAAATTCTTCACAGGTGAAAATGCTTCACTTTCGAGAATAATGTAATCGAAATCACACACTGATGAAATGTAATGTTTTACAAAAATTTTGAGTGTCTTTATAAAAGAGAGGTGACATGCAAATAAAAGCGATTTATATTACAGAAATTGATGATTCTCGCATGGATGGATTTACTTCGCCGAGTTAGACAAGCAAACAAATAATTCGTGGTTTAAAATAATATCATGTTCTAGAAGTTTTTTTCCAAAATTCTCTCGAATAATAAAATGCTATTCTTTAGGACATTCTACTATGATTTTATCAAAATAACATAATTTGCTTAATTTAATTTTCTCTAATTTTATGTAATCTATATATCTAAAAAACAAGTGTGTTATCTGCCCTGATCTTTCTGCTGAACCAATTTTACTAATATATTTTTTAAAACTAACAGCTCTTCATTTGCGAATGTAATCGCACTATCAGTTTTTTTTTTTTTTTTAAATATCCCCACTTTTATATTTTGATTTTAAAAGCATTTTATGAAATTTCTTCAAAATGGTTTCATTATTGCAGACAAGAGGGAAATAATGAGGTATTTTTGTCTTTATTCATGCTATTTTCTGATAGAAATGCAAAATTGTTGATAAAAATTGTTGTATAGGGTTTGGTGGCGCAAAATCCCATTAGGAGCAGAATATTATAGTAGGGGCATAATAACGCAAAATGACATAATACTTTTGAAAACACTTATTCTTCCTCATAAATTTTCTATATTGTTTTTCCTTCTGCATATGTACTAATACTAAGTTTCAGACACTAGGCGGAATGCTTATTTAAGTGAAAATGAAGTCATATTTAAAAGAAAACGATCATTTTCTTAGATAAAACTAAACATTTTAACACAAATGCGTCTAAAAAACATAAATTACGGAAATTTTTACTCTCCGGAATAGAGATTAGAATCTCAAGTAAAGAGCGCGTCTGTTCACATAAAAGATGTTGCTGACAATCGTGACTTCAAGTTTCGAGTTAAAATGATTTTTAAATGATCAAACAAAATACAATGTTTTTTAAATGATGAATATGGATATGAGAAGTGCGTATGCAAATTTTGAGAAGGTGAAAATTGCTGTTTTTCATTCCGGACCAAGCATAAAAGACTCAATTGATAACCACATCCTAATAACTGATCTTTATTATATTTTACTGATCAAAGATCTATATTATAAACAACAAACGTATCTGTGCGGAACGCTAACGTCATTTTGCGAATGGCAACACTTCACGATAAAATTTCGGTCTTGAAACTTTCGCTACTGCAATTTTTTAATCTTCTGACCATGTACCTTTTCAATTTCCGTCGCATAGGGAAAAATTTTACTTTCAAATGCAATTTGTTTAAAAACTGTATCTTAATTGACTGATGTATTATATTTTCTAAAATGACTTTTAAGCATGATTTTTTTTTAAAAGTTTATCTTATCACGTGCATAGTAAATATATAGTTCAATATATAGTAATAATAAACATTTCGCATATAAAGCAACAAACATTTTTCAGCATTTGTTTCTGACTATTTTTGCATAACGTAATTAATACTACCTTTAAAAACTAATAAAAGAATAATATTGAAAAAACACAAATCTAACATATTTGTAATCGTACAATTTAAATTTTTAGATCACCAAATAGGATTGTTTTTTTCAAATGGAATTTGTTTGCAAAGTTCATCTCAGTTTACTGATGGTCTATGGTTTTAAAAACAATTTTAAAGTGTGAAAGATATTTTAATTTATCTATAACGCGCGGAGCTCGATTACGAAAGATTAACCCGTTTGCCCTTAAAACAAAATAAAGAGTTCATCACTTTCTTACGGCTAATATCCATTAAAATAAAAAAAAAATTCCCTATGAATAAATAATTAAAATAATATAAATAAAACACAAATTTAACAGACATGTATAAGCTCTGAAATTATCAGAATATAAAAGGATGCCGTAAGTAGCAATATGTTGGTCAAATAACTCTTAGCATGCGGCTAATAAGAAAATATAGCTTTTAATAAATTTCAAAAATTTATTTGATTGTATAATTCGTATTTTCCATATGAAAAATGCTTTTTTAATGTAAATGGGCAATCTAAAAAAATTATTGCATATAAAAAATTATTAGTTTTTCAATTTAAAAAATGTTTTCACCTATATTCTGTAACCCGGGAACGATCCCCTAGTATCAATAAAATACCAATATTCTCAATGCTATGTCTTCAGAACAGTGCCGTAGAAATAATAAAATAAAGTAGTCTCATGGTAAAAACAGTGATTGAGTGAAGTAGCAAAAAAGAACATCGTGTAAACTTTAAAATTTATTTTTTCAAATTTATTAAATTATTGCTTAACATGTTCATCCACAAAGCTCTTCAATTTGGAACCATTTAGTTAATAGTGACAAATAATCCGATTTAATAACACAATCATGGCACACTTAAGTACACATGACACAACAACATGAGGCTATATAGACTACCCGCGGCTTTCCTCACCTAATAGTTGAAAAGTGGCAAGTGGTACTTATGTGCCTATTTTTTTTAGAAAAAATTAACTGCTACTGATAATTCAAAAATTATTTATTAAGCGACAGTTTGACAAAATTTCATTATTACACTGCATTAGGCGAAAATGAGACTCATGAAAGAACTAAAACTATTCTAAATAAATGATAATTTAGAATGTATTTTGAAGCTTTTAGGCTCATATCAGTTTTCATTTGAAGTTTTGAATTTTTTACAATTGCAAACCTTTCTTAGCAAGCATTTAGCTCTTAAAAGTAACCATCATGTCATATTCCAATCTTTTAGTCTAACGTTCTATCACCCCCTGGTGGTAGTGGCACTAACATAAAATATAGCCTATGTTGGGGCAGGTCTGTCAGCATCATTTTTACACCGTTACTTTTGAAATCGGTTTGGTATTTTCTGAGATTCCATACAAATCGTAATTTAGAAATATTTTAGAACGGTTTTGCTCATTTCACCTTTTTAAATTTCGAAATTTTTAGCAAGTGTTATTAGAGAACATTTATATCTTATGGGTAACTACCATGCCAAATTTCAAGTTTCTAGACCCGTCAGTATAAAAAAAATCACATTTTTAGAACGTTTTTTGCTTCTTCTGAAACCCCTTGGTGGCAGTGACACCGACATAAAATTTACATTATAACCTATATTGGAGCAGGGAATGCCATATCAATTTGGAACCATTATTTTTTAAATTGGTTTGGAATTTCCTGAGGTTCCATAGAAATCGTAATTTAGAACATTATTAGAATGTCTTTTGCTCATTTCCCCTTTTAAATTTGGAATTTTTTAGAAGCTGTTCTTAGGGAGTATGGATGCACCGAATATCCGACTTCTGCCGGATATCCTGCTTATTTGGCACTAAAACGAAATATTCGGTCCGGCCGAATACTTAAGTATCCGGTTGCTGGATAGTGACTCATTTATTTTTTAAATAATATATTTAACATTATCAGAAAAAGTTATGTGCAAATATAAGTTTCTTCTTACCAACATTATCCCATTAAAAGCAATGCTAACAAAAAATACTCATATTCTCACGAAAAGGAAATTATAGGGTTATATATAAGTGAAAATATAACAACTAAGTATTTATAGTTACATTTTATTAAAAACACAAGTTATGATATAGAAACATTAGGGGCTCAGTATTGTCAGGCTGTTAATTTGTTACGTTTTTTATCACAAATATTTACTGCTTTTGAGAATAAGCGTTCACTCTTCTGGTGGTCTATTTTTCTTGTATTTTCAGTATTTTAAAGAAAAGGGGATTTTACTGAATCTTTTTCCACTATTTTGTTTATGGATGGAAGACCAGCTGTGTTAAAATAATACGGATTATGAAAAGAACTGTACCATTTGAAAAGCTCACTGTCCCCTTTGTTCTACGAAACAAGAAATTTACAATGATGAGCTTCTCTATTTAAATTCTGTTAGAAGATATTTGTCATAGGAAAATTAAGTAATATGTATTTGGAAAAGAAAATATAAAATGTTTAGTAATTAGTAAGTAAATTAGAATTATCAGTAAGAAAAAAAAATAAATAAGTGTTTATTATTATTTTTTTTAAATCTTCAATGACCCTAAATAAAAGAATAAAACTACTATGTATAACAAAATAGGCTAAAGACAAAACATCATTAAATTTCAATATTAAATTACTACAAAGCATTTGTTGTTAAGTAACTTAAACTTAATAAATGAATGTAAATCTATTATTAATATTTGAATGACATAAAATTATAATAATTAAAATTTTTCTCATTTAAGCAAGTATAAAATACAAATATTACCATTGAAATTAAAAACGAGAAGGTATTCGGCCGGATACCGAATATTCGGTAAAATTCTCCGGGTATTCGGTACCCAGCAAAAATCCACATCCGTTGCATCCCTGTTAGAGAGCATTTGTATCTTATTCTACCATGCCAAATTTCAAGTTTCTATCTTTAGCAATTCAATACAAATCATAATTTAGAAAGTTTTTAGAATGCTTTTCGCGCATTTTCACTTCTTTTTAATTTCGATTTATTTTATAAACTGTTCTTAGAGAGCATTTACATCTTATAAGTAACTACTATGCCAAATTTCAAGTTTCAAAGCCCTTCAACATCACAAAAATCACATTTTTAGAACGTCTATAGCTCCCGCACACCCCCTGGGCGGTATTGGCACTGACATAAAACATAGCCTTTATGTTGGAGCAGTGACTGTCAGCATCAATTTGCAAGCATTACTTTTAAAATCGGTTTGAAATTTCCTTTGACTTAAAATAAAGAACAATGTATCCCAACAGAGTATTTATCTCCTTGTACTGTAGATTTGGTAAGTTCAGACTCTGATGCAGGATGAAGATGATCATAAAGATAAAATATAAATTTTATTCTACGTTAATTGAACGACTTTCGAAATTGGAAACTCATATTTTTTTATTGCTTCTTTGATAAATTTTAATGTAGAAATAATTAAAGTTAGTTAGAAAAATCAGCAAAAGTGGATTTTTGCGTAAGTAACTTAACATAAATTGTTTTCGACTCAATTTTGCCAGAAGATTGCTCCCCCCCCCCCCCCTCAAAGTTTATATATAAGTACCATTGAACAAGTTTAAAGATCTATATTTATGGTAAAGGAAGAAAAAATAAATCATGCTACAAGTTATTATTATTATTATTATTATTTTAAATAACTAATTGTTGAATATTCTTATTGATTATGTGAGAAATTGCTCGTTATGGTAATAAAAATAATTTTATTCAAATTATACTATATTATACTTTTCAACCTTACCATTTCTACAAATTGGTATTATTGATATAACTTCGCATATGACTTTATTTTTAATTCGAAAAGTAGCATTTAATTATCAATTTTACAAGTTAATGCTTTTACATAGAACACAGAATATGAAAAGGAAAAATGAAAAAACATCAGAATTATATCATCTACACTATAAAATTTTGAATAAATTATTTTATTAATGATATTTCAATTTTCCTAAAAGAAATGAACACCATCGAAAAAAGATTCCCCCCCCCCCCTCCTCAAAAATTTATGTGTTATTTCAGATCATTTCCATGTGTAATCATTTGACAAGATTATCAATTTTTTACTCTCGCCATGCATCATGCGTGAAACATTCTGCAGCATCATGACAGTGGGCTTAAAGATATAATTTTCTATATCAGTCAAATAAAAATTTAATTTTAAATAATTAAAAAACATAACTATGTATATATATACATATGCATACATATATTCAAAGCTAGACTTGCTAATATACAATGCCAAACCGTTTTTCCGTAATATAAAGAGAGTATACTACTACGCCAAAACAGGCAATCAACATCTCCCTATAAAATAAAATAAAAATCTTTGCCATTTTATAGTGCCGAATCTAGTTTTGACCAATATTGGCTGGTCTGACATTGACAAATATCGGCCGGTCTGATGTTGATCGATATCACCGATATCGGCCAATATTGAGAAAAAAGCTAGCCATACAATATCGGCCGGTCATACCTTCACCAATATTGGTTGATATTGCAAAATCACTATTCCCGATGTTGCTGTACTACCTGGGAAATTAGGATTTCTATGAATTGTTAAGATAAATAGTTGAAATTTATTACAGTAGATATTTATAAGATGTAAATGCTCTCTAAGAATAGCTTTAAAAAAAAAAAAATTAAATTTGAGAGGGTAAAGCGAGCGAAAAGCGATCTAAAAATGTTCTAAATTACGATTTCTGTGGAATTTCAGGAAATTCCACAAGCAACATAAGCTATATTTTATGTCGGTGCCACTACCCCCAGGGACATGCAACTGCAACAGCAAAAAAGTTCTAAAAATACAGATATAACTCTTAAAAAAAAAAAAAAAAAAAAAAAAAAAAAAAATCAGAACGTTACATTTACCGAGTTATTAAATAGTTGCTTTTCCCATTTCCTTTTATATCAAGTTAGGCGTTTATATAGAATGCCGGTATTCTACGATTTTGGACTTAAGCTGCGTCACTCGAGATACTATCGTCTAGCTTAAGATCGAGATACTATCGTCCAAAGCTGGATATATAATTTCTTTATCCAGCTTTGTTATCGTCTCTCAAACAGTCTGTATCTGTAGAATTATCTAGTAATTCTATAATTATAATTATTATTATTTTTTTATAGTAGTTCTAGGTCTAGTCTATCATGATCATGACAAAGTAGAGTCATTCAGCCAAACAATCGTTTAGTTTTTTCCAAAACGTGTAATGCTGCCATCTAGTGGACTTCGAAACACTTAAATCTGTTCTCCACAATAATTCAAATTACGACTAATCATAATTTAAATATATGTATTAAGAAGACAAAACACTATCTAGAATTATTTGAATTTCAAATAAAATTAACACTTTTAAATATAATAAACAAATAGCTTTTCTTTTAACTTATTCCAATACAAATACAATGAAATTGCGTTCACTTTTTCGTCTTAGCTAATGATCGTCAACGGACAAGATGATGTGTGATGCTGCCATCTAGTGGATTTAACAGAAAATAAATAATTTTCTACATCATTCTTCTGTTAAAACTTAAAAGTTTCTTTATAAGACATTTGTTTGAATTTGTATAAATCTTTGATGAAAATAATAGGAATTTTTTATTGGAATTGTACTGTTAATTGTATTTCATATAAAAGACTTAATGAAACTGCGATTACATGCCTACATTTTTCGATATACAGTCCGTCTCAAAAGTTCAGACATAACCAGAAAATGTAGTTTATTAAATAGCAATACTAAATTAAGCAAAAACATGATATTCATTTATTAGATTCTGTAAAATAATTCAAATAAATTATACAAAGATGAATAGGATACATTATCGTAATTTTGATAAAAACTCATATAAATCCGTAATTATACAGAGTCTCAAAAGTTTAGGCACAATGGAAAAAACACATTTCATCAAACTATTTATTAATAGCATTTTCCTAGTTTTAGATAACTTCAAGCAATCCTTTGAATCAATTAGTTTTTGTAATATTATTGGTGTCAGAGGATGCTACGCTTTTTCAATAGCCAATTTTAGTTCTTTGTAGAGTCATATTGGTTTTCATTCTTGTACACTTTACGGATTAAAATATTCCAAACGTTCTCAGTTAGGTTTAAGTCTGAATTTAAAACTGGGTAATCTAAAATTTTAACATTTCGTGCTGAAAGCCACTGTTTTGTACTATGCGAGTTGCAGTTGGGATTGAAGTAGATAGTGTCCTGTTGGAATCTTCACTCAGAACCCCGTAAAATGTCAGGAAATGGAAGTAGGTGTTGCACTAGCGCAGTGGTTCCCAACGTGGGGCTTACGCCCCACTGGAGGGCAATTTGACTTTCTAGGGGGACAATTCCAAATTTGTTACTCAGTTATTCACTATCTGTTTCTTTTGCTTTTTTTTAAGGAATGTTGTAAACTAACATTAAATAAAATACAAGCAAAATTTAAAAATTTATTTTCTTTCATTGATTTTTAAAAATAATTTTAATCAAGAGCTTGAAAAGTTAAAATAGAATTAATACCAGAATAATTATGTGAGTGATTTTTTAAAGTAGTGTGACATCTTTTTCTACCATTAAAATCTCTGGTTATGGTATTTTACAATTCTTCATAACATTTTCGATTGTTTATTGACTGAGCTTTCTACAAATAGAATCTTCTACTACTAAAAATAAAAATTGACTTTTTTGAACATATTTAATCTAAAAAAATATATAAGATATAAAAAGCGTGGTACTACCATCCTTTTAAAATTCATAAATCTTAAATTGCATTAGAAAAGGAAATGGATAGATAGTAAATATCTATGACTCTTAGTGCACTATACAAAGTAAATAAATTTGCCTGTTGACATATGAATTTTAAATTTTAAAATCAGATAATACATGGAAGATACCGATATTGGGAAAGGGAAAACCGAGAAAATTTCTTGTGATGCGGAATAATGGCTACTTATTGATAATAATTGATAAACTTGAAATGCTTCTTGTGTAATCTATTAAAAGAAAATTTGGTATCCAAAACTTTTGCACCAACTCTTAATAACTTACAAAAATGAGTTATAAAACAGTGAATGTTATCAATTTTAATGCCAGATGTAAGTCATTCTTCAAGATATTTTGTAAAGATTAAAATACAGACATATAACACTTTTCTCTAACATTGACGTAATTTGGAATGGTACAACAAAACTGTTTTTGCCACAAAGACGAAGATGTACATATCCATTGCATTTATAGAATTATGCTAAAAGCACATTTTGTCACCTCTTTGATAAGTTTTAAAAATGTTAAAAATAATAGTTATTCTGGAGGCTCTATTACGCGTCCACCATGTGAATAGAGTTTACTTTTTAAATAATAAAAGTCATCATAAACAGAGTGAGAGGGAGGACATAGTAATTTTACAGATGTTTTGGTGGGGCGTGGTCAAAAAAGGTTGGGAACTACTGCTCTAACGTAATTTGATACCTTGTTGAATTTTGTTTCCCATGGAAAAATGTCATGGAGGTTTAATTCATATATATCTCCTCCCATTTTCATTATAATATTTCAGTGTGTGCTCAAACTTTTGAGACATACTTACTTTAATTTCTTCTATGTCTTTAGTATAAACAGAGCCAGCCCCCCCCCCCCCGCTAAGGAGGGGGGAGCGTCCCCAGTCCCCCCTCCCTCAAAAAAAAACTTTCGCGAATGTTGTTACACTTGGTAATTTTACAAACTTAATTGCCAAATTTGTTTAAAATTGCAATAAAAACTATAATACACTTTCTGTTTCCGATAGACTTAGCAAAAGTTACAAATTTAATTGGGAATATTATTAAACTTTTTACAAATAAAACCTACATTACACTTTCTAATTGTGGTAACTTGGCAAAATTATAAAACTAGTTGGCAAATACTGAAATTTGATTTGACAATTTAATGCCCCTCCCCCCCTAAATAAAAAGTTTTAGCGATGGACCTAAACAGAGCCGATCATGAGTAATATTAAGATAAATTACGGTTTCTTTCCTATAAGTTTATCCCCTAGCATCTGCAAGAAGGATGAAATTACATAAAAGAAATTAGCAGAAAGTATTATCTCACTTTCGAAAAATACTTTGTATGTAACTTTATTGTATTTTCTTTTGCATTTTAAGATATAATAATTTGCTACTTGCAGAAGGAATATCAGAACTGTTATCACTACTTTCACCTGTACTATCAGTTGTCGGGAAAGCTTGCATCAGATCGGTTCTTGCAACGAACATTTTTTTCTCTATCAAAGTGTTCCCTACAGGTGTAAGGTAAGAAAACATATCTGCATTCTTTTACAATTTTAAATGTAGTTTTTTTTTTTTTTTTTTTTAAACGGTTATCTGTGTACGATGGTGATTACACAAAAGGTTTTCTCTTGAATTTGGATGCAGGCATCATTAACTTTTTATTATTTATGCATAGCGAATTATACACAGCAGAATGTCTATAACTATCGAATTTTTTAGCAGATTTTTCAACATATATTTGCTTTTTTTAAATATAAAGAGATCAGAGAAAATGCACTGTCATTATTAGTCAGTGGTGCCAGGAAATATCTATGCAATATTCTGTTAAAAGAAACTAAATTATCGAATAATGTTGTTAAGGGGGCTGGTCACTCAGCTTCAGAATTCTCCTCCGTAATGTTAAGTCTGTGGACTTTTGATGCATTCGTATATTTAAAATATCTCCTCGGGAAATTCATATTTGTAACATCTTTTTTCTGTGTACTCTTCTTAAAGGATGTCTCTCTTTTTTTTTTTTAGTTTTCAAAATATTTCTAAAATCTACGCTGAATTTAATATTTTATGCGTTAAAAGCGGGCGAAGTGTGAGTAAGATTTTAGCACTTCCTATAAAATTAAGTCTATACATTAGGAATATTTTGAGAACTAAGAAAAAAAAAGAGACATCTTTTAGGAAGTGTACACAAAAAATAGAAGTTAAAAATATTAATTTCCCGAGGAGATAGTTTAAATGTACGAGTCCATCCAATGCACATAGACTTTACATTAGTGAGGGGAAACCGGAAGCTGACTGACCAGCCTCCTTAAGAAATATCGGCGTTTTTAATTTAAGTTTATTTATTTTTGTAGATAATGGATTAATGCGAAAACTATGAAAACAGGATTTATTTATAATGGAAATTTTTCCTGATCTTTACGAAAAGAATTACAATTACAATAATTACAATTAACGGTGTATCTGTAAGGCGGAAACCTTATATAACACGAAATATTTTACCAGTCTTTTGCGATTACGTCTTAACAGACTTTACGCCACAAAGAAGCTCATCTATTACTATGAACAAAAATAAACCACATAGTTAAATTGGTCCAAATTGCAAAACTCAAAAAAGATTCAATGAAGTAGCAGTTACGTACCTATTTTTTTTTTCTCTCTAAAGACTTCTCCCATGTCTGTAGTATGAACAGAAGCGATCTTCTCTTTAAAAAGCCCAAGGTACAACATTTTGATTAGGGATGCACCGAATATTCGGTATCTATTTGGTATTCGGCCATGTTACCGAATATTCGGTTTGGCTGAATATCAAACTATTTGGTATGCCGAATATTCGGCTTGGCCGAATAGCAAACTATTCGGCCTGCCGATCGGTTCGGCCGAATATCGAAATATTCGGCCCGATCGAATACTTAAAAAAAAATTAAAACATATTTTTAAAAACCTTATACCACTTCTATGTTTAACAGTCAATTTATAAAGATATTCAGAATAATTAGAAACAGAATATATATTTAAGTAAAATAGAATATTTTTACATTATTTATTTGCTGTTTGTTAAGTATTATTTAAGAAAATTAACCAAACACGAGGATTTTCATAGGAATTAATTATGTACAAATGCAAGTTCCTGAACATTGCTCAGTAAATAATCTGTTTCTTGCTAAGATTTTAAGAACGACGTTTACAATCTCTGAAAATGATGGGCTACTCAAGACACCAATCTAGGATGCATTTAAAAACTTCCCTGCTTAATCAAAGGTAGTAGAACAGTTATTCTTGCTGAGTTGCCACCATATAAAATTTGAATAGATAGTATTGTTTATTTACTTTTACTTTAGTCTCTTCCTGACAAACAAATAATATATGATCCTGTGCAATTTTTCTTAAAATTTTTTCACAATTTCTCTTTGATTTTAAAATGTTTGTTTTAGAATTTAAGAAAATTTTATTCATTTGTTTTAATTCACAGAAGAAGCCATGAAATTAAACATTTTATTAATTAAAAAAGTTTTATAACTATACCTACTCTTCTTAAATAACTCAAAGCAGGTTTTGTTCAGCATAAAGTTTACTTGAAAAAAGCTCTTGATTATCAAAATGAAAGTTTCTGTTTTAAATACTATGTAAAATTGTTTTAAAATTTAACGTTTTAATGCCTTTAAACTTTGAAATATAAAAGTATTTTACAAGCCGAATATTCGGTATTCGGCCAAAATCACTATTCGGTGCATTCCTAATTTTTATCAATGGTTAAAGGTGGAGGGAGATTCTTTGAGGGATGCTATAAGCGCCGAGGCTCACTACGGGCACAATTGCGACCCCTCCCCCCCAAAAAAAATTCTTTAATGTGGTTGGCGGGGGGGGGGGGGGAGGATAAGTAAAGGGTCCGGTTACATTGCACCAGCTGCACTTTCATTATAGCCGGTGATTACTATGAAAACTGATTGTTACTATTTCATTTTATTCCAGAGGAATTGGTCTTGGAACTTGCTTATTTTGGACAAGAGCTGCCCATCTTATTGGAATACACATATCTGCATTGGTAAATGTATATTCTCCTGGTTTTGTTTTAACCACTTACATGCATACAATTAACATACAATATTATAAATGCCATTGAATATACTCGCCTACAAAAATGTTGTTTGACATAAGTTATACATCGTTATACTCATCCAAAGAGAATACCTTAGATTTAATCCTTAATACCTAGTTGCCCATGCATCCTTCAGGGAAAGGGGGCTTACTTTTCTTGAAAAAATCGCCACAAGCAATTTAAAGCTGATCTATTGGCTTCTTGTTGAACTAATGAAGGTATTGCTATCTAATCAAATGCTGCTATTATAAAGAAGGTGCCCGATTCCCACTGCAGCGCGCGCTGTGTTGAATACAGTTATTTTTCTTTGGAAGGGGTATGGGAGACTTTTCAGCTCCGGTGAGGGGGCAATATGGAGTGTCAGGGGGAGAGGGAATTTACACTTTTAAACCATTAACAAACACAAAATCTCAAATCTTCCGAGAGGGGCCATTTTCATGCTCCGGGAGGGAACTGAATTCATCACTAGTGTGCAGTAATATAAAAAAGAAAGAAAGAATCGCACATATTTGTCTTATTTAAAGGCTAAATACAATTGAAACTACAGTAAACTCTGTCTAAGGCGGAATCGGTCGGGACTGAGAAAATTTTCCGTGGTAGACAATATTCCGGCTTATGCAAAAGACCTCCACCTTCCCTCCAAAAAAAGTGAAAATCATATATTTTTTTACGTTCGTAACTTTTAGTAATGTTCTTTAAAATGAAATTTTAAATGAAATTAGATTGTTTTTAAATTTATTGTTTTTGATAATTTCGAAACACATTGTTTGAACACAAAAATAAATATTACGAATACGAAATTGCTCTAATTCTGAAATTTAATGAAAATAATTTAATTTAATAAATACAATTACACACTTTATATTTCGCATGGTAGTTTAAAAAATCAAAAATTAATCCTTTATCGATATTTGTTTTTTGTTTCGGTTTACCATGCATTCTACTCTAACGCGTAAGTCTTTTATAATCGGTATTATTTTTTTTAATTTCTCTGAACAAGAAAAATAATTTCGAGGTACCTAATTCTTCTCAAGCCGTCCTGTTTGAATTGCACCGCTCTCTTAAACGTTTTCAGAAGCGTGGTCATCCTCATTTTCTTTCCCCAGACAACAGTTAATTTTTTCAGCCGGCATTTCCGAGCAAAGTTTGACAATCCATTTAACAGCATCGAAAACACTGATGTTTTTTGTCTGGTCGGTAGCTGAAGAACAATCATCAAACGACGCAATAATCGACCGCAACAGATATCTTTTGTAGTAGGTTTCAGCACTTTAATAACTCATTGATCCATTGATTGTGTCACTGCAGTAAGTATCTGCCGGAAAAAATTGTAAATTTATATTCAACAGTTTAACCTCGGCATGACAAGGTGCATTATCGAGGAACCAATTTTATTTTTTAGTTTCTTCAATCATTTGTCTCTTGAATTCCTTCAGCCAGCCCTCCATTAAAACAATCGACAACCAGTATTTTTTCTGAGATCTCCAAATTACAGACAGTTTAACAATATTTACATTCCTGAAACATAACGTCGTTTTCAATTTCCCAATCACTAAGTTTTTTTATAAACTGCCCTACAAATTCGCAAAAAGCAAAACAGTGACATACTCGTTGGTGGTTTTAACTCAGCAGCATTAGCTTCATCTTTTTACAAGGGACTTATTTGGCACAAAAGATAAAATAGTACATTCTCATCGCAATAATATATGTCCTTCTCTTGATATCTTTCAATCAGTAGATGAAAGTTTTCTTTCCATTCCCAAATTTCATGTTGTGGGACATATTTCGGGTGTCAGCAAGCATGCTTCATATGGCAAAGTTGTGTAGCTTATGGAAACTCATTAACCATTCATTGGAAGCTTTAAAATCCATTTTACCTATTTTTTCGCAATATAGTTCAGATGTGAGCAAAATTTTCACTCTAGCAATAGAAAAACATTCAAAAGTTAATGCATTAATGTCTTCATCTTTCACAGTATTCCTTCTCCTTCTATTGGATGTTTTCAACTCTTTCTTTTTAAGTATCATAAATTTGAGTTTTATCATAATTAAACCTAATACAAAGATCTCCTACCGAATAATTATTTTTCTTTTAATTTGGTAACTTCGACTTTATCCTGCAGCGATGGAGTATTGGGTTTAGATTTCGAAGCCACTTTTACGATGCACTTACTGATATCGTTAGACAAGATAAAACGACGAAGAACAAATAATCCGTGCAATGATCGAGTTTTCTGAACACGGGATTTATTGGAATGAAGCATACGTCAATCAAATAGCGTTTTATGTTTTCGATAAACAGGTTGGATCTTGAGTTGTAATAAAATGCTCGACGATGACGATCTTTCACTGATTGTCCTGGCTCGTAAATCGGTTGAAAACTGAAATTCTGAAAGTTTTTACAGATAAATGAGAAATGCTATTCAATTTCTTAGTACTGCTGTGATACCTGCAAATTTGAAGTTTACACTCAAACACACACACACAGACAAAACAACTTCAGGAATGAGACAGTAAGCTATCACTTCGCATTTGAGTACAACCTTAAAGCATAATATATTGTACTTTAGAAAATACTTATTTTCATAAATGTGCATCCTTCTAATAATAATGATTTTTACATGCAAATTTATATAGGAAAAATGATTATTTCATATTTTAAATGCAAGAATTCCTTAAGATTTTAAACAGTTTCTAGTTATTTAAATTAACTTTTTAAAACAATCTCGGAATTTAATTAAAAGTCTTGGCATTGAGTATATGACGTATGTATATCAGTTTTAAAGTTTCATAAACGGAGTGCTGTTCATGTTTAAAATATCCTTTTTTCCGCCTTACTCAAAATTTTGGTTTTGGTGGGACCTTAAAAACATTTCCGTTTCCGCGTTAGACAGATTCCGGCTTATGCAACAAGAATTAATGTTATTTTCTATGGGTTCGCCGGAACTTGAAAAAATTTCCGCGGTAGACAGATTTCCGGCTTGCACAGAGTCCGCCTTAGACAGAATTTACTGTAGTCGGATGTGGCAATCCCAAACCTTTCTTCTATCTCATACATGTTAATACTACATGAAAAATGCAGCATAGCAGCGCCACCGGTTAGGTGATTTACACCAAAATCTAAACAGCAACAACTTATGTCAACTTCTAATTGAATTTGAAGTTTGATGAAAATCCCTGCATTAGTTTTTGAGACAGAGCTATTGCGGAAATCGTGAAAAGTTGTGCATAGCAGTAGCACTGTTGGGCAATTTACGCCAAAAACTTATCAGGATTTATTTATATCAGGAACTAACAGAATCTAAAGATTGATGCATTGGTTTTGAGATACAGCTATTGCGGAAATCGTTAAAAATGCAGCATAGTAGCGCCACCTGTTGAGCGATTTACACCAAAAACTAAACAGCACTAATTTATATCAGGGACTAACTGAATCTGAAGTTTGATGAAAATTCGTGCATTAGTTCTTGAGATAGAGCTATTGCGATAATCATGAGCAATGCAGCATAGCAGCGTCACCTATTGGGCACTTTACACCAAAAAGTTATTAGCATCAAATTATATCAAGGACTAACTGAATCTGAAGTTTTCTGAAAATCCGTGCTTTAGTTCTTGAGATAAAGCTATTGTGGAAATCATGAATAATTCAGCACAGCAGCGCCACCTGCCGGGTGATTTACACCAAAAAGTAATCAGCACCGGTTTATATCAGGGACTAACTGAATCTAAAGTTTTATTAAATTCTGTTCATTAATTCTTGAGATAGAGCGCTCTCAAAATTTGTGCCACACACAGACATTTTGTAAAAACATATTTTTCCAGATCTCTGACCCCTAAAACACGTAAATTGGTCGAAAACCGGAATTTGAAAATTTTTACGAATACAATACCTTTTTCTTGTAAAGATAGAAGAAAATAAAAAGTGAAAATTGTTACGGTAGATGCTAAGTGGATAATGAAGGATTAGAAAAGTATTCTTTCGATTTACTTTTTGTTTGATACGCATAGATAATTTAGTGGTTGTGCGTATTCCCCACGAAATTAAAGTTATAAACATTTGGAATACAAAGTTATAATAAATAAATAATAATAATAAAATGTGTTGAGCCTTTCAATGAATGATAATACAAATACTGACTGATTTAAGATCGAGCTACAGAAAAACGAGTAAATGAGGATAAAGCAATAAAATCGCTCAATTGCAAAGGACCCAACACAAACATCTATTAAGGTTTACTTTCATATCAGAGATGACTGCATCCCCACTTTAAAAATCCTAAAATTAATAGGAAAGAAAACATGAGCCAAAAGCACAATAAATATAAATTGTTGATTACTTTTAATTGTAGTCAATAAAATACACTAAACATTTTTGTAAATAATAAAAATACTGTTAATTTATCTACGAAAACGTACAATGAAACAGTCCTCTTTTCAACAATCATTGAAAATAATTTAAGAAATTCAAGCAATCAGAAAATGCATTGGATAAAAAGTTCCTGAAATGAGAACAAATTTGTATGTACAAATACACATGCCATACCCAGACTGGGGTCTTCTTTTAGAACTATTTTTTGTCTAGCCAGTCTTTTGGTAGATCCACGGGATAATGGACATTCCCCAGTGAGGCAGCTATGTTTCAAATTATCGGTTGACAGACTCATCTGATCAAAACAAAACCAATATTGTCCTTAAACTAGTAATTAGAAACCTTGTTCTAAAAGTTAAAATTTATTAATTTTTCAAAAAAAAAAAACTTAATGATTAAAACCCTGTTTAAAAGCACAAGGTTTGGGAAAATTTTCCATAAAAAGTTTATCTTGCATTCTACTTGAATTTTTGGAAAATATAGCGAATAAAACTGAAACATTCTTTAAAGAATTATTGAGTGATTAGTTAGAAGAAACCTCACTTTTCAGAGCAATTTATAATTTTTATGTTGCAATTTGTTTATTTATACAAATACTGCACTTTTAAGTATTTTGTTTAAATTTACATGCATTTTTCTTATACAGGAATCTGAAAATGCATATCACTACCCTAGAGGCATATGTGGTTGCCTAGCAGTTATTGGTGGCTGCCTTTCCATCTTTCTCCCAAATAACTGCCACAGACCTCTTCCTAATGTGGCAGTTGAAGTAGAAAAATCTTTCACTCTGAATATTCCTCCAGCGCGAAGACAGCAACCTCTTTCATCTCTACATCCTTTGGACGAAATTCATTCTGAAGAAGAGCAAGAAAATGAAAAGAACAATACTATCCTAGAACTTAATGTTCAAGAGTTCCACCATCCAGATATAGTAGCAGGTCCTAGTCACACGTGCAGCAACACACTGTCTTCGAGACATGATAAAGATGACACTGAATCTAGGCTGACCGATCTCGAAGAGGAACTTGGTCGCATATGGGAACTGAATGCCGGAACTTCAGACACTTCAGGCGACCCACTCAGGCAGTTCCGACATACTGATGTCAGAGAACATTACTTAAGAATGAATGAAACACAGTTTTAACTTTTAAACCTTTGACATTCATGGCACATATTGTGCATTGCATGATGTTGTCATAGACCACTTCCTGATGTACCACAAGTATGTCATATGTACAGTAAAATAATGTAAATTTGAAGTACAATCTGGTATACACAAATGTGAATAAAATGGTCTGATTGCCGAAGGGTTAAGAACTTTGTCACCAATTTAGTAGACAATTTTACTCAGAAATATACCACTATTTCCGAATAGTAATGTTCAGTTTATTTAATGACAAATTGAATAAGATAAGAAATAGTGGATGATATTTTTAATGAAAAAATTTGCTATATTGACAAGACTGGTTAAGACATTTATTCAGTACTATCTTGCCAAACCCGGAAGCTCAAGGACATGTCCTCTTTTTTAAGAGTAAAACATCTGGGTGGATTTTCTCCCACAATGAAATTGTCTCGGTGTTCTACAAAATTTGGGAAAAATTCAAAGTTAATGTTCTTTCCTAGGCTTTCAGCTTGACAATTAATTTAAGAAACTGCATTTTGTTTTGGTTACATAAAAAAAAATCCCCAAGCCTAGTCTGCGGACCACAGACATCTATTCCAGAATCTTGCTCCTCCCCAAAACTGCATATTAAACGTACAATGTCAATATTGGAATCTGGAGTATATTGACACAGCTGCGCCATCTGGTGGACGGGGTAAATAATGCAAATACGCGGGTTTTCAGTATGACGTCATATATGACAGAATATTTACTACCTGCGCATCTCTTGCGCATATTTTCTGAATCTTTACTCACTTATGGAAGATGAATCTTGTTTACCAGATTTATTGCAAAATATTTCTATTACAGTTTGTTTTGATAAAATTATGTACATTTAAAAAAAAAAAAAAAATAGTTGCAATATCATTTTAATTTCGGGAAGAAAAGGACTTAAAATTGAATATTTTATTTATAATTAAATTCTATACATATTCTAAACATTCATAAATGTTGCATTCTCATCGGGAATACAACCGTGTAAACCATTTTTTATAACTTTAGCACATCAAGAATTGAGTAAAAAATAAGACTACAAAATTCAATCTTTACACATTGACTACTTACTAATTTTTTTATGTCATTTTTCATTTCATTAAAAGAAAATAATTAAAATTGAGCGTATTTAAATCAACAACATTTGATAATATATATTGAATAATATTTTATCTTTTTTAATAAATTAAAGTTAAAATACGTAACTAACTTGTTTTACTCTTTGGAAAAGGACAAATATGAATTCTATAAGAAAAAGAATTTTCTTACAATTTTGAAAACTACAGCTATTCGATGGCCAACATTTTGCCATTTTAACAAATAATATTAGTTCTAAAAAGTACTGTTTTTATTTAAATAATTAACTATAGTAAATATGTAAAAAAACATGAATAAAAATTAATAGAATATTCTATTACTGTCAGAATATAAATGCTACAAACAAATGAAAACACGACATTTGCGCTTGCGGTTATTTCATAGATGTGCAATTAATAGATTATCCATAAAGAAGAAAACAGTTAGGTATTTTTCTGTAGTTCACCCCATCCGCTACGCGGCATGCGACCTTGATTGATGTGACCTCGCCTTTAATCCTGCAGTTACCTCTCCCATTTAAGATAGGACACTTACTTATATCGCTTTGGCCCTCCCTGGACTGCGCTCTGGCAGTGTACATGATGTATTAAGAATGAATAATAGAGTTCTAGAATTTAGAACACACAAGCACAGAAAAATGACATATAGCTTCAAAATCACGAAATTTGGAATGAAATGTTCCAGTTACTAAAAATGTCTGTATAAAAATTAACAGATTAAAAACCTACTGAAAAATAAACAATTTATCCAACATGTTTTCCATACCATTTTTCTTTCAACTTTGATCAAATAACACTTCATTGAGATTAAATATGACTCCTTTCCTTTTTTACAGCTTTGGACTTTTGATGAAACATTTATGAATATAAAGGCTATTTAGGATATTTTCTGGAAATGTATAAAGAACTCAAATGATTATTTGAAACAGAAAGATTGAGTGAACATTGTAGAAATAGAAAAATAGAACAAACATTACTTGACATTTTTTTTTCAAAAATGTAACATTTATTCATTAAAAATTTAAGTTATTATACATTTCAATGCCTTTAATTATGTTATTAATGCTTCTATTTACAATAAAAGTAAGACATTTTTGGCTTTTAAAAATTAAAATGCTTCAAATAATTTTAATTTTAGGACGAAATGCTATTTTAAACAATTCAAATTATAGAAAATACCTTTCTCTAATGTTCTTTTTTAAATTCTTTTTTGATAGTATGAAAAATCATTTTGTTTATAAAAATCAGATAATTCAAACTCTTTTCTTGGTCCTGAGAGTTTGAATTAACAAGCATCGACTGCATTTGTAAAGCTTAATTTTATTAATATATACAAGAATTTTTAAAAATAAATTCATTCTCATTTATTTTTACTATCTAATCAATACAGTAATACCTTGACTTATGCCAACAATTCGTTCTAATACTAGTGACGTAAGTCGAAAATGATGCAAGTTGAGATACATTTAGATAAGAAAAAAAAGATAATAAAAATTCACCAAAATCGAATGAACATATTCTATTGTATTTAGGGAATATGTTAAACACATGCGTTTGCAGTACAAGAATCTGAAATAAATCAATAAGTTGTTTTCTTACTACCCTGTTCGATTATTTGAGGATATGAAAAAAATCTTGCAATGAAGTTTGAACAGGCAATTTTTTCTTTTTTTCTCTTAGGTCTTTTAAACAGTAGAATGAGTTTTCTAAGTTTTTTCTAGTGACTTTTTTTATTTGTTTGTCACTATCACTAGGCTGTTATGGTAAAGTTTCCCTTCATAGAGCCAAAAGTCTTCCAAAAAAAGTTCAAAGTGCATCTTTAATTAAGGAAATTTTTTTTCCACGCCAGACGACATAAATGCAGGGTGATGTAAGTCGGGGTATTATTGTATATCATAACACTTTTAGGTATGTGTCATTACAAAAACTAAGAATATGCAGCCATCCAAAGAAAAGCAATTCCAAAATATTTCAGTATATTTTCCCCAATCAAGAACCCTTCACCCCCATAACCACCCTCTGTTCAGTTCAAATGCTGATTTATAAATGATTTTTGTCATGCAATAGCACTTGTATTTATGAACCGATTTCAATGTGACTAAGCATGTGACCAAAATCTCGACTGAGCTCATTGGCCAACTTCATCTGCCATCTTGTTTCAAAATGCCAACCATTTAAAGATTTTAAAAATATATAGTGATACGTAGATTCTTGAGCATTTTTAGTTTCATCTCTATCTTAAAAAATGGCTCAGATATAACAATTTGAAACTCTAGGGTGGCTGACATTTTGAAACAACACAAAATTTTAAAAATAAGGGATTCCTCCATAAATGAGTTTAATTTGTGAGTTTTATTGAATGTGATCCCTTGCAATTTTTCTTTTATTGTCATAACCAGGGATGTAGTGGAGGGTATACGCCATATACCCTCTGGATTTTTTTAAGGAACACCGTATACCTTCTGTTTCTCAAGAAAGCTATAGTATATATACACTAGGGCATGGACGGCGAACCTATGGCATGCATGCCAAAAATATTTTCGGCACGGTGTTGATTCAAAATTTAAAATAAAATATAATAAAAAAAAAAAAAACACATGAATGTATACAAACTGAGCTTTTCTGAATTTTTATTTAATTTCCTGAAATTGAAAAAAAATTGGAAAGGAACTTATTGAATTTCAAATTTCTTGAATATGGACTCAATAATTTATCAAATTAAGAAGATTCGGAGAATATCAGGCATTATAAGTAAAAATGCACATGATGGAATTATAATGACCTGGTAAATAATTTGTAGTTTTGACCTCTCTATCTGCTCCTGCTAGTCATTATTTTCGGAAATGAATGATACGACATTCTTAAATGTAAACCACTTGCGAAATAACTCAATTTCAGCTTGAATTCCGATAAAAGTAACTAGGTATGAACCCCATATTAATTATTTGGCATCCAAGATGCACTAACACACTAACAGAAAACGCATTTACTATTTTATTAAATTCTAAAATATGTTACTGCGATTATTACATGTATATGTTACTCCCATACTTTTTAATTCAAATAAACAAAAATTAACGGGAATTTTGATTCAATAATTTTGATCCATTTTTTGGTAGTCGGCACGTCATTATCACATAAAACCATTTTTGAAAAAATATGGCATGCGGTTGTAAAAAAGTTCGCCGACCTTGCACTAGTGTATACCCTTTGCCTTGAGCGTATACCCTTGGCTTAGAACGCATACAACTCTGTTTTCTTTTTTTACGACTACACCACTGGTCGTAATCATTGTTCCAACTCTCATATGCTTAAACTGCATCTTCATATATGCCAGCATCAAATTCTCACCAAGTTTGGCGATACAGTCCATTCTTTCTAATTCACACAATGTGGGACCAAGGGTTTTGCAGATTATAGAATTTTGCGAATTATAGGTTATTTCTTTATTTACATTTTAATATTTGGAATTTATCTACAAATATAGTAATTACACTATAAATAAATAGCACAGAAATTAAAGAAAATGCTTTTTATATGAAAAACTATATTCAATATTAGAAATACATTTAAATGAAGTGTAATAGTAGAAAATTAACAGAATCCATTTCCACTAAATTTCTACTTATTTTAAGATTGCTTTGACAGCAAGCTCGTTACATTCTTTTCCATAGAGATAACACTAATAAAATCTATAACAATGGAGTAAGTGGAGGTATGTTGACTATGTCCTAACATCTGCATGTTTTAACTCCTGTGGTTTTGGCATAAAAAAGGAAGCAATTTGATTGGATGGCACGAAGTTCAATATTAATGGCCATGCAAGCCAATGAATGCGTTCAGAATATAGCAGTCTATTTACAAGATACACGAAACATCTATGTCTAATGGGTGCAGAAATGCATTAAAATTTTCTTAATAAATTCTTCTGATCAGTCATTACGGTCAAAGTATACATTATCTTGCTTAAAAAAAGATTTAACTGTTTGTTTACATCTGAAATATAGTGTGGATTATAAGGGTTTGTGGATTATAGAGTCGAGGATTAGAGGGAGTGGACTGTATTTAGCAAAATATCACAAAATTTAGTGATGAAAATAGGTTTTTTAAATGAAACCAACTTGGCAATAGCTGACTAATTTTTTTAATTCCCATTCAAATTCGATAATGAAAAAAGCTGGGAATTTCTACAATCAGGTTCCCCACATTTTAACTTTGTATGTTTTGAGTAAAATTAGCTGGATTTTTAAAAACAAGGAATAGGGGAGTTACCTTTTCCTCTAAGTACAGAGCGGGTAGACTTTTCTTTAATAGAACTACTGGACAAATAATATTTACTAGACAAAAAGATTATACAGAAAAGCTTATAAATACATAACACTCTTATATTATTAAAAACAATTTATTCAATATGAGAGTACAAAAACTTTAACAATACAGCAATCTATAAAACATTTTCAACAACAGCAATAAAATGAACATTTGTCATACCTTAAATGGCACACTAACTAGCAGCACTCTTTGGCACACTAATAAACAATACAGTTAGATAAACATACATTAATTATGAAGTAAAAATAAAGCAAAGCTGTATAGCTTTCTCCTACAAAAGTAGCAAAAATAAATTCACTAAAAAAAGTTTTTCATAAAAACTTCATAAATACAGTTCAACACAAGCACAACACAGGATGAAGTGTCATAAAAAATAAAATATGATAAATGACAATAAGCAGTAAAAATTTCATCATCATTCATATTTTATGTCGTGATTAAAATGAACAACATTCATTTGTTTAAAACCATTAATCTAATGAACTATATTTCCAAGTTTCACAAACCTTTCATATGTATTTAAAACTTTGCTGATAAATAACTAATGATTAAATGCAAAAATTAAATTAAAAAATTCAGAATTTTTGAGAGAATGTCTTAGACAGTCTTCTCTTTAAACAAGGTTGCCACAGAAAAAATATAACAAAAATAGCTGCCTAAATAGTAGCTTAAACGTCAAAAACAGTTGCAAATATGGTTTTTTTTTTTTACTAAATAAAAATAGTTATCTCTATTTTCTTAATATAGAATTTAACCATTCCACAAATAGAAAATTTCAGAGCAAAATGAAATCGCAGATATAAAAAGCAATTAAAACATTTTTAGGATTGGCTTACAGAAAGCTTCTTTAAAAACAATCATTGACAAAAATTATTTCTTTTTTCAAAAGGGTTTTTCAATGCATTTGGCAGAAATTTTCAAGAAAGGTTAAAATAAAATTGCCTTGGCATAAAAATAATTGCTTCTTTTTGCATTTTAAGCTTAAATTTTCTTTAATAGTCACAATGAGTAGTTGCAAATAGTCACCTACCTTTTAGCTGCTACGGCATCCCTGTTTAAAAGACCCTAGGTGCAAGAAAATTTATGGGAATGCTAAAGTACTTCAGAAGATTTAAACAAAAAACAAAACTGTTAGTCTCATTGTTGTCCTTATAAGCACAGTGGCTAAGCGTAGGCCAGGGTACAAAACTTTCTGATGCTCTTTTTTTTCCTTTTAAAAAAAGGGGGGGGGGGAATCAGTTTCTTTGAGGGCCCCTGTAAGCATGGTCCTGCATGGCATTTAATTAGAGAAGCAATTTAATTCAAGCTTTCTACATTTAACAAAAACATAGAAAATAAATATTTTGTTCTGAGCTAAACTGTAATTAATCTAAAACTTTCTTGGTTGATATAGAAGCACATTTTGAGTATTGTTATTTCTTATATTGTTTAGTTCCTCAAGTGATGATTCATTGAGGTTTAACTGTAAATTGAATAATAATATGATTTAAAACAAAGAAGCAAATTAAGTTTCTTATAATTAGCACATTAAGACTTTAAATATTTACAGTATGATAAAAATTTCTTATTTACACATCTAACTATATTATACACATTAACAATGACTGAGAGTAACATACTTTGAGTAACAATTTAAATTATAATGTTTCACTGTATAAGCAACTTTTCAAAATAAACAATCATCCATTTATATATTTTTTTCCCCAGTAAATTTCAGTTACCAAACAAGTAAATATGGGACTCACGGTCAAGAATACTTGTAAATGTTATTTCTCATTTTTAAAAAAGCAGGGAGGGGAAGGGGGTATCACTATAATTCTTATAAAAAGATAAGACTCGGTGAGATTCTGCAGCTTTGTACATATTTACAGGATGTGACATATAATTATGCTTTCAACAAATTAAGCAATTAACAACAACAAAAACATCATGTGAATTTAAAACTAAGTAACTTCGTTAAATGTAATAAGGGGAAAAATCCTCATTACTATTAAAGAGATAACACAGAAAAATCTGCCCTGTTATCTTTCATTTAGAAAAAGTTTAATAGTTCATTTATTCATTTATTTTATTATTACTTTTAAGACCTGATATCTTACACTCACAAACTTAGTAATATTTCTCTAATATATCCCAAATTTAGTTTTACAAATCTGTCTTCTAAGATATTTTCTTCTTTCTCTGTAATTAATTTTATTTTCTTAAAACTACAACATATTTTAAGCAACTAGAATCGACCTTTAACAACTATTATTTACACTTTCATTAAAGTCAATTCATCATTTAAAACACATAAATAAAGCAATTGAATATAAGAAAGTCAGTACAAAAGAACTGTTCTTAAAAATACCAGTTGCATTTTTTTTTTTTTTTTTTTTTTTTTTTTTTAACTAATCAAATTAAGTCCAATATTTCAATGTTATTTCCATTTACAGTTTACATTATTAGTACAGAAATGGTCCCAGTATCTTTCAAAAGCACATTTCCAAATGTAAACTTGAGTGTGTCTATTTTTTCTGAGATAATTTAAAAAAGAAATCATTGCAGTCTATCTATTGCCTTTTTGAAGAACTAATGAAACTGTTGATACTTAATCAACCGCTGCTGTTATAACATGATGCTTTTTATAACTTCATAAACTTCCTCATGCCCTTTGGAAGCAGTTTGATATTGTCTGAGTTTTGGGTTTACCATGACTTGTAAACACAACAGGTGACTGAGTACTGACCTTTTTTTTTTTTCATGATTTATCATTAGTAAAACAGTTTTAGAAAACTTATACAAATTGTCAAGGAATTGGACAGTACAATTAAAACCAAACAAAAATAAACAAACTTACTTAAATTCATATAAACAGTACAAATATCTGTACAAAAATTACTTTCAGCTGCATATATATAATTTATAAGTATTTAAAATACATCAAAATATCTTAAAATACATTAGAAAAAAAAACCAGAATGTTTTCAACCTTAACAAGGCCGCCGTCAGTGGGATTTAAATGTTAATATTTTCTTTGCGCTTATTTGAGAATTGTCTAGAAGAAATCAATAGATCTGGAGTATACATTATACCTTTCCAAAAAGATAGTAAATATTTTATTTATGTTGGTATGACGATGAGAAAATTTCATAATAGAATTAAAGAGCATAAAGCAGATATCAGATTAAATAGACCCAATACTGCATTATCAAGATTAGCTGAAACTCAACCTATAAAAGTAGATTTTAATAAATTGAAAATTATATTCCGTACAAATAATTACCAGGAAGCTATTATAAAAGAATCAACTGAAATAATCGCCAATAAAGATACAGCTTGTAACGATGCACTATCATACAATATCCATGGAGTATGGAGGAATTTGCTGCATAATAAATGAAAGCTCATTTTGTTGAAAATTTGAATAACTTTATCTGACATCTCATCTGAGGTACAACTTTTAAATTGAAATAAATTTCTTCTAGACAATTCTCAAATGAGTGCAAAGAAAATAATAACATTTAAATCCCACTGATGATGGCCTTGTGAAGGTTGAAAACGTTCTGGGTTTTTATCTAATGTATTTTAAGATATTTTGATGTATTTTAAATACTTATAAATTATATACAGTCGATGCTCGTTTTTACGAACTCATAGGGAACACCCAAATAGTTCGTAAAATAGAAAAACACCAAATGTGATATGAATACGTACATTATTTATGTCTATTTTTATCAAACTGCCCCCTCTTCATGGATGAAGTAGTATTTCAAGATTATTTATTATTTAATAAAGTTATACATGTATTTTTAAATATACAAGAAATAAATGCAAATTTATGCACAAAAAATAATGTTAGTACACAGAAACATACGTTACCATGCTTTGAAAATATTACATATGAAAACACAGACTGTATTAGTACTTAGTAGATGAAAATACATAGATGAAAAAATTAGGAATGGAAATAATCACTTACCTTTTTTAAAAAAATCACATTTTGAAAAATATATGTTTCCATTTTATCTATGGAAACCTTTACTACCTTTACCTTTCACAGTTATTGTTCCCTTCAAAAAAGTGCCTTAGTCCTGACAACCACTACTTGAAATTGTTGCTATGCTGCCTCCCTACGAAAGAGATTGGGGAAAAACAACACATTCTTGGAATGTACCTGATGTCTCATTGTACCTGTATAGAGTTTAAATGACGTTGACACTGCATTCCGATACTTTAAAAAAAAAAAAAAAAAAAAAAAAAAAAAAAAAAAATTCAGAAGCACAAAAACTGAGTTTGCAAAAAAGAGATTTTCATAATCTGTAGTTCGTAAATGGGAGCGAAAAATTACATTGATTCTATGGGAGCATATTCGGGACCATTCTATAGTTCGTAAAATCACAAGTGTTCGTGAAAAAGAGGTTCGTAAAAACAAGAGTCCACTGTATATGCACCTGAAAGTAATTCTTGTACAAGTATTTGTACTGTTTATATGAATTTAATTATTTAAATCAAGCACTAGAATTTTAACTTCCATTTATTGAAAAAACTTACTGTCTTATTTAGAGGCTAAATAACTAAAAACAATTCAAAAATTAAAATTGTTGTGGTAGAATGACTCCTATTTGGGACTTGACAGATTAATGAATAGCACAGAAAAATACTTGAAAAAGCTTGTGAAAACAAGTTTTCTACATACTCTAGAAAAAAATTTAATTTTTTTTGTCTATATTATAAAGCAAAAAAAAAAAAAAAAAAAAAATGTGATTAATGCTGACATCATATTGATGGTGGCAACGACCTGGGCAATCAATTTCATTTTTATCGCAAAATTGTTTTCTATGCATTGCACAACTTCAATTATGACACCACTGATAAAAAAAAGTATTTTCAGATGCAACTTGTTTGGAAAGTATATTTCAATTTACTGAGTTCTTAGGGTCTTTAAAATAATTTTCATGCATGATTTTTTTTTTATCCTTCCCTGGACTTTTAAAGAAACTCCATATATCCTCCACAGCTGCAGCGTATACTCTCTAGTATATACTCTCTGGATTTTTTAGACCAATGAGCATTCTATAACAAAATTAAAACTTCACTAAAAAAATAAATAAACAAAAGAAAAGTTTAACAGATGTGTAATCAAACTACCCCTTTAAACACTAAAATACTCAGAATAAAAAAGGTTGCTGTTATGTTTTTATGACATAACATTATAAAAACATAACAGTTGCTATAAATAGTGAAATTTTTGATAATTTCTGTAACTATTAACTGCTAGCATGCAGCTAATACAAAAGTAATATCGTTTTTAGCAAATTAAAAAATATATATATTATTGGAATGCATAATTGTCTAATTGGTAGGAAATCTAAAAAATGTGTATTAAATAGAAAACATCTATTACAGTCTTCAATAAAAAATTATTTTCCCCTATGTTCTCTACACTGGATAGTGTGTTCTGTAACCCGGTAAGCCCAGGTTGGGTTTTAAGACAACCCCTGATTATCTTACAACAATCATGATGAAAAATTTGTATGCAACAATAAAAAATAAAATAGACAAAGCGGTTCCTAAAGATCAAGTTAAGGGTAAATTTTCATTCCATGAACACTTAATTTGTACATAAAATGTTGACTTAAATTTGGCATTTATCAAATAAATCATTTAAACAAAAAATACATATCCTTCCACGGTATCAAAAAACAATAGACTTATGCATACATCTAAAATGAAAACTTTCCACAAAACTTTTTGAATAATGGGTCAATATTGCACTTTGAATATTGCAATTTTTGGTTGCAATAATACTTACTTGCAACCAAATTCTATGCAAAATTCTTTTAAACCTTTTGTTATCTTAATGCTTTCATGCAAGAATTGTTTTTAAATGGATTAAAAAAAAAGTATTTTACACTTAGATATTTACCAATGTTAAGTCTTACATTTATAATTACAAATACAAATTTTACAATAAAAAATATATAACAAACCTTATATGAGGTTTACAAGAACTAAAAAATTATTGATTTTAGCTAGTAAATAGTTTTTTGTGATAATTCAAACTTTGAATTCATTAACACTAAATAGAAAGCAATATAAATATATATCATGTTGTAATTTAGATTCAAGAACAGAATTTCTTTAAAAAAAACTTTTCTAAATGCAAAATAGAAACAAATTTTTCAAAGGCAAATTTTTGAATTGAATATTCACAAAGGAATATCCACAAACATCATTTAATTTCATATGAGGTTTATATGTGATAAAGGAATAAAAATAAACTATGCACAGTTCTCTGGAGACTGTTTTTCAACAAAACCTTTATATGAGGCTATCATGCACAGGGCAGTTAAAACAAACACGATGAAAAATTCATATGCAACAATATAAAATAAAACAGATTAGGTCAGCCATACTCAACTTTTTCTTTGTGGGCCGCAAACATTAGTTTGAGACTTTTGGAGGGCCACAACACACTCGTAAAAGAGTAAAAAAATCAGTAATTAACATAAGTATTATAACAAAGCAATATAACAAAATTAATACTATCATTAGGGTTGAACATTTGTCGTGGTTGAAATATTAACAAAAAATTTTAACATCACTTTTTTACAAACAATAAACTTTGTAGTAGATTTCTATAGCAAATGCTGTTGAAATAGGCCACGAAGTTTGCTGGCAATAGCGATGTAAAATGTTTTCGGTGCAAATTTTTTTGGCGACTAGAGTTCAAGAATAAAAAGCAGTGTTTGCTATATGATAAGTATAAAACTTAATAATGTAATAATGCAGAATTTCCATGTTCTAAAGAAAAAGAAAAAAGGAGATTTTCTTTAATAAATCTACCTTTTGCTCAAAGATTTTTTTAAATTGTAGAAATATATAGTGCAAACTTAATTTGAATGATGCTTGATTAATGTTAAAGATTAAGAAATGTCTACACCACTGTAAGACAAATAGGATTACGTGCAAAAAGAACTTTTGAGTAAGGAAAGAGCTTTTAACATAATTTTGTGTTAATTATAAATAACAGGACAGATTTTATAAAACAATGGTGAAGATCTTAAATACTTTTCTATGCGCATCTCAATTAATTGTATAAGTATGGGTTAATGACTATGTGCCTTGGGCCGCACATAAAAGGTCGCCGGGCTGCAGGCTGAGTATGGCTAGATTAGGTGATTCTAAAAGAACATCCCATTCTACGAACATTCATTCTCACACAATAATTAATAAATATAAAATTACAGTGAAATTATAAATTCCATTAAAATTACAATGTCATAAACAATAAAAATATGTACTGACTAAAATTTGGCAGTCATAAAAATAATTCATTTGAACAAAAAAGGCTTGAGCTCAGATATCCAGCCAGTCTTTTGGCATGACATGATGAGTAAAGCTAAAGATATTCATTTTCACGCAATAATAAAATTCATAAATATAAAATTACAGTGAAATTATAAATTCCATTAAAATTACAATGTCATAAACAATAAAAATATGTACTGACTAAAATTTGGCAGTCATAAAAGTAATTCATTTGAACAAAAAAGGCTTGAGCTCTGATATCCAGCCAATCTTTTGGCATGACATGATGAGTGAAGCTAAAGATAATGAAGTAGATGAGACTAGAGAAAAGCTAAAATTTGGCTTGATACATTAATTCTTGATTAAAAAAAACAAAAATGGAAAAAGTAGTTTCAGAGTTCGTCTTTAACTACGGAAAGGGCGACATCAGAATCCTCAGTGTCACTAATGTAGTTTTCCTCACCTGTATAGTGTGTGGGATAGACCAACAATGGTTGCACTGAGAATGCCCTTAAATTTCTCTTTGGATAGTAGCCTTTCCATGTTTCTCTGCAAAATAATGATAACATAGATATGAGGAAAAAGATGTAAATAGGAACATGGCAACAAAATCTATAAATATAGCTATTAAGAAAAGCTATTTATAAAAAAATATATAGAGAAAAGAAAAGAACCATTTACTTAATCATTCAGTTAATAAATAAATAAATAAATAAGGTAAAAGACCAAAAACCAATGAATAATCAAAAACCAATGGATAATGAAAATTAAATAATTAGAATTACTAAATAAACTAGCTCAGAACAAATTTTACTGTATTTCAAAGAAAAAAATTACCCATCTCCTAGCCAGAGGAACTAGTACGTTGAAATTATCACAGAACTTTGTTCTATATTATTCTACTACATTAACTTAAATGGCCCATTTGCACATCAATTATGAATAACTGATGTGTAACGAATAAGAATTATGAATAAAAAGTATACTGCATTTCTTTGAATTTAACAAGAGTTACAGTGATTGATGAATACCATCCCCTGTTGGGAATATTTAAAACAAAAACTGGACCAACATATATATTTTTAATTAATAACTTCACATATAAAGTTTTATGCATTTCTACCAAACAGAAACTGAGATAGAGCTATCATGTTCGTTTCAAAAATCATATTACAGTAGAGAATTCAGAATTGAGTAATCAAAACTAAAATAAATTCATATTTTTCATAATATGCATCATACATAATTAGTTTCAGAGCAATTCCATCTCATAGAACTTGAGATATAACTATTACAGAAATAGACAAAAAAATTCAATACAACTTGATTGAAGATATACATCAAAATCTAATCAGCACCCATTTATGTCAAAGTGGTACTAAATAGGGAAGCCCAGTAGCATAGTGGTCAGCATGTCTCTCTACCATGCTACAGCCCACAGTTCTGATTCTGGACTGCAGGCTGAGCAAGGTTAACTAATCTTTCATCACTTCAGGGTTAATGAAATTAGTACTAAGCTTGCGTGGTAACTAAACCCTAAATCTTGCATTAGGCTGATCACACACGGAAAACACGTAGGTAGTTTATGATTCTCAATAAGTCGATATAGACAGGATGATATTTGCTTACACAAAATTGCCCTCACCTCTAAAGAGGAAACCACAACAATAGGGAAACAAAGAGTAAAGAATAGACAAGTGAAAGGAGTGGAAAAATGAAAAAGAGAAAAATTGCTCAGGTGCCTGGGGTTGCGGAGGCCGCAAATACCTAAAGAAGTTATCCCATCGGGGGAGAAAAATGCTGTTTAATTCTAAAGCACTTAGATATTAATACCTGCAAATTTCATGCACATACGAAAATGACTTTGTTAATGTGTGTTAAGGTTTTTTTAAGAACAACTTTAAATATATTTAATACAAAATGTTTCATAATTATATTTTGATATATTATTAAAAAGTCTTCTAACACTAATTCAATTTATAATTATATATAAGTTTAAGTTATATTATTAGGTTGTTTAAGTTCTAAATAAGAGCAAATAATGATGTTATACAAATAAAAGTTCTTGGATTTTTTAAGCTGCATGTTTAACATTTAAGAACCTAAATAAATAGACTGTAGTACCATAAAATCATAGGTGGCATGAATTTCATTTCTATTTTAAAAATTTAAATAAAATCACAATCAATATGTACTTAACAAAAATATATATACATATGTTCAGTCTAACATTAAGCCAAATTAACTCCCTACTTTGGACTATCTTTAACACCTGTTATTGAGAAGGCTGATTTATCGATTTATTTTATGAACTCTACTTTCCAAAAATAGCCTTTGGAAATAAAAACTAAACGGAGATGCTTTTTGAACATACTTAAAATTAATCTACAGCTACTGTGAACCAGTTCATGGATTTTATTTATTTATTTGCATTATGTCACTTATTGGCACACATTTATAAATATAAATTATGGATATTTGCTAATGATTTATGCATTCTCCTTACGAACATTTATAGAAAAATAATGAACATTGATTTCTGATAAACATATAGGCAGGGTTGTAATCAGTTGATTTAAATCAATTTCTTTCACATATGGGAAATTTGTCCATTTTAATAGAATATAATTATTTATGCAGCTTTAAAAATTGATTTATTTTTTTTTAATGCACATTTAAATATACAATTTATAGACCATAAATATATATAAATTTTATTGAACTGATGCCAACAAGCACCTTTCATCTTTTTTTTTTAAAGAATACATTGAAGTTGAAAGCAAATTAAATTCAAGATGAATCTCTTATGAGCAGAACAATAAAATAAAAAGAGATTCTCCCCCCCCCCCTCTAATATTAAAAATAAATAAAACAAACATTGATAAAGGAATATGTTCACAAATAAAGAACTACTTAGCAAAATACAGAGATTGTGTAGAATTTCTGGGGAAAAAAAAAAAAAAAAAAAAAAAAAGTTTTGTGGGCAAAACATGTTTTTATATATTATTGCAATATATAAAAACAGAAGATGGAAGAGGGTTGGTACTTCCTCTAGAGGTATCATGCAGTACTTATTGTGATTCTCTAGAAACTTATGTTAAAATTTTGACATAGATTTGAGATAGTATCCAGTAAAATATTAAATATTGGTTTAAAAAGAAATGTTGAAAAATACTTGTGATTCTGATACTAATAGCTGAAACTATAGATTTTGTACAAAGGAACAACTACTTCCTCGCTGAATGTCCATTAACATGGAAAAAGCAGGAACTGAAGCTAAAAGAAGCATGAACATAATACCACTACACACTTTGCTGCATTTATTTTACGCCCATCGTTGTTAATTTCTAACCTAGGAATTGATGTCACAAAAAAAGAGAAAAATACAGGTCTTAAATTTATCAAACAAAAATGTGACTGTGGTTTCTCAGCACTTACATTAAAATTTTTGGAGAAGTTGAACAATTTCATAATTATGACCTTTTTTTTTACTCTAAAGTTGTTGATATAATATCTGATTTTGAGTGGTGGAGTAGTTTTTAAAATGTTTCAGGTAAATCTATAATTACGATGAGGGATATGCAATTTGTGAAACTGCTAACTAACTGCAACCAAAGTATTGACTGCCTGTGTTGAAAAGATTCTTTTCAACATTTGGTGTAATTCAAAATTGCGAAACAGATTAGGAATAGACAAAGAATCAAAACTAGTGTTCATAATGAAGCAACTGAACAATTGTTGAGAGTAAAATTTACTATTCAATCCTATTATTCAATACTGCTGTAAAATATCGATTCAAGAAATGTAAGTTGTTTTTTCTCTTTTCCTTAAAAAATGTTCTGATATATTTCACTAGTATATAATTCTTTATCTTTAGTTTGTACATATTTTTTAAACAGTTATTAGTTGTACCAGTTAAAATATCTTAGTTTAATTTTCTTTAAAGAGAATGTAGATTAAAGAGTAGTAATGTTAGTGATGTATATGTTTTGTTAAAAAAAAATCATTAAAATCGAAAAAAATCTGATTTAAAACAAACACAGTATAGAACCATTTATCCAGAATGATTGGGGCCAGATGTATTCTGGAGAACTGGTTTTTCTGGATAACTTGTTGGGCATTAAAGCACCATCCATTTGATAAGTTTTGTGGAATATAAGTGGCTATGGCATTATTTCTGAATTCAAATTAATTATTAGATTACACAGATTAAGAATCAGATGCATAAAAGATCAAAGATTAATCACAGTTTTAAAGAAGGCAATTTATAGGAACCCCTTGGAAATAAAAATTCTTCTGTTTCTCATGCATATAAATTAAGACGTCTAATATGTAACTAAATATGCTTCCATTTCAGATCCTAGATGCTGGCATCAAGTTATACCATGCATTTTGAAATGTTTCAAGCAATGCATATGTCAAACTGGCAGAGTATGGTACTTTTTTCTGCAAAAATTCTGAAATCAGTCTGTTAGAAATATCATTCTGGATAACTGGTTAATTGGTTTCCAGATAAACAGCAAAATTGATTTTTACTTTCTTCTATCTTTACAAGAAGAAAGTATTGGATTCATGAAAATTTTCGAATTTCGGTTTTCGACGGATTTACACGTTTTAGGGGTCAGAGATTCCAAAAAACATGTCTTTACAAAATGTCTGTCTGTGACTCTTTGAGTCTGTCTGTCTGTCTATCTGTGTGTATGTGATACAAATTTTGTGGGCGCTCTATCTCAAGAACTAATGCACGGAATTTAATAAAAAATGATATTCAGTTAGTGCCTAATACAAATTGATGCTGATTAGTTTTTGGTGTAAATCGCTCAACAGGTGGCGCTGCAATGCTGCATTTTTCACGATTTTTGCAATAGCTCTATCCCAAGAACTAATGCACAGATTTTGATCAGACTTCAGATTTAGTTAGTCCTTGATATGAATTGATGATGATTACGTTTTGGTGTAAATCGCCCAACAGGTGGCGCTGTTATGATGAATTTTGCAGGATTTACACGATTTCCCCAATAGCTCTATCTTAAGAACTAACGCACAAATTTTCATCAAACTTCAGATTAAGTTAGTCCTTGATATGACTTGCTACTGATTAGGTGCTGGTGTAAATCGCCCAACAGGTGGCGCTTCTCTGCTGCCTTTTCCATGATTGCCTCAATAGCTCTATCAATAGAACTAATGGACCAATTTTCATCTAACTTCAGATTTAGTTGTATGTTGACACAAGTTGTTGTTAATTAGGTTTTGGTGTTAATCACCCAATAGGTGGCGCTGCTATGCAGAAATTTTCACGATTTTCGCTATTGCTCTATCTCAAAAACTAATGTACGGATTTTCTCCAAACTTCAGATTCAGTCAGACGTTGACATAAATTGTTGCTGATTAGGATTTGGTATAAATCACCCAATAGGTGGCGCTGCTAGGCAGCATTTTGCTGAATTTAGACGATTTCAGCGATAGTCATATCTCAAGAACTAATGCACAGAATTTCATATCGTTAGAATCCTCATGAGATGCATAGATTGCCATTTAATTTTGGCAGTGTGATAGCGAATTTTGAAGTATTAACGTGTATGAGATAGAAGAAAGTTTTCGGATTGGTACATCCGACTAGTTTAAAGATAAATTTAAAAAATCAACAACCCTGCATATAGGCACAGTCACTGTCTTATTCAAGTAGACCAAATGTCTGTACTAATTAATGGATGTTCTGCAGCAATCTATTTTGCCACTAATGATTCTGCTAATGGTTCCATTAGCTTTGTCTACTCACTTTGTTGTATCATTATGTCATTTTTATATTTGTAGCTCTCTCTCTATATAAATTATTTTGGATTGGTTGGTAGGTCAGTTTTTTTTTCTTCTTCTTAATTGTGGTCATAATTTACACAAGAGGACTAAATAAACCGGAATTTCTGTTTAAAGTGGAACTTGACCTACTATTAACATATAAGCCTGAACTGGTATTCAAATTCAGCACTCTTGACTAGTAGTTAGTACCCTAAACACTGAACAAGCACGTTAGTATAAATTATCTCAGGGAAAAAAGATTTACAGAAAGAGGAAAACAACATCACTTATTCATTTTCATCAGTGAGTTTTATCATATTTTTTATAGGACAGCCCACAGAGAGGTGTGGTGTTTTAGCAGAACTGATATGAAGTGAAATTATGTTAGTGAAGCATTTATGTCAATGCAGTGGTATACTGGTTTAAGAAATAACTAAGAAACTTTATATTAAAAGTAAAACAGAAATGTACTTACTCTGGATGTCGATCAAACATAATGGGCAAAAATTCATCAACTGGAACTAACTTTGGCAATGGATTTGCAGATATGAGTTTTTTGGCACCTTCTAAAGTGATGAGGTAACAAAGTGTCCAGTATGAGTAATTAACATGCACAAGATTGGAAGTACCTTGAACAAATGGTTCCCCTTCTTCTGATAAACGTTTACGGCCTAGATAACTGAAAAATAATCATACATTATACATGACTTTTTTTTTTTTTTTTTTTTTTTTTTAAAGTAGCTTACAATTAATTTTTAAGACAGCATCTGTGAAACTTTAGGTTATATGTAGTCTTAAAGTTTATGTTCCATTACTGAGGAAATTGACATGGACCAGAGGTTCTTAAACTTTTTGTTCCCCTTTGCCTATAAAAAAAAAAAAAAAGGTCTAGACTCACTACCTAAGCTTTGTTCGGATTTATACCTGCTTTTCAGTATTTTCTAGCCTTATTTCATGAACATGTTTTTTTAGCAAGATTTGCATATGATGACTCAGATATTGAATTTTGAGTTACAATATGCATCCCCAATTAAGTAACACATTAACGCTCAAATCTACTTGGATGATACAATGGATAAGATTTTTTGATATTAAAAAACTATAATCCATTAAAATACTGTGTGATACAGGGGCAACGCATGGAGCACAGAAGTGTGATTGAAAGGGAAACGTCTGGAATAAGGCTCGACAAATGCGTTCACGAAGTCATCATTGACGATCAAAATATTTTAACTGGCAAATGGATGCATCAACATCAAATGATCTAATGATGATTCATTTGAATGGCCCTTCACTTAATGATTATGAACCAAAGATTGGTGGTATTGTGTATAAAAAAGAAAAAGCCAGACACATATAAAGAGATATGGCAGTTAGCAGTAGCTAAAAAGAAAAAAAATAGAAAAATGCAAATTTTGAAGAGCTGTGTCAGAAAAAGTATTTGTAAAACTTTTATCTATGGTAAAGTGCCCTGAAACTGTTAGTTTAAGAATACGGTCAGTGTTTTACCAAAGTAATTTTTTTCAAAATATTATTATTATTATTATAATTAAATAATGTTTGAAATAAAGAACAATAGTTTTTTTATGATATTGCATATTCTTTCAAACTTTGTAATGTATATTTCACTCTTCAGAGCTATATAATTTTGGTGTTTCATTGAAAAACTTAATTTATATTACCTTTCTAAATTAATATATACACTGTGTTGAAAATTTAAGATAATTCAAGATGTACTGTAACTAAGCTCGTGAATATTCTTTTTCAATCAATTTATAAAAAAAACTTCAGTGGCTTTTGAAAACCTGTGACTAAATTAAACAAGTTGGAAATTGCTCATCAAACGTGGCAAATGAGGTGCATTCATACTAGTTTATAACTAGTTTTATAAATATTTTTTGTATTGCATATTGTACTGAATGTATATTTTAGTGCACTTCATAAGTGCATATCAATTTCATTCTGTTCAAAAGGCTGTAACATCATGAAAATGCACTTGAAATAATTTTTTCCCATTGGCCTTAACGTAATGGAAAACTTTTTACTGTCCCTGTAATTAGTTTTCATCCGAATCAGATTTCAGTTAATTCAGATTAGTTTTCATCCAAATTAGTTTAAATCCAATTTTCATAAAATTTGAAATGACTCAACAAAATTTTGCAAAAATTATATATTTAAAATTTCAGACCATTTGGAAGGTTGTAACATCATTAAAATGCACTTGCAATAATTTTTCCCCATTGCCCGTAATGTAACAGAAAACTTTTGATTGTCCCTGTCATTAAACTCTACATCCGATTTTCATAAAATTTGAAATGACTTGACAAAAGTTTGGAACAACTATATATTTAAAATTTCAGACCATTCAGTTGGGTAGTTTTTGCTCTGTTATATGGACAGACAGACAGACGGACCGAACGACGACTGTAGGTGCTATGTAATTACGAACACACCTAAAAATGGGGCAAAACTAACATCAGTGTGTGTTTGAGAGAGGGATGAATATTTTTTATTGATGACTAGATATTTTTGCTGGCTAGAAGATTTTTATCCAATTTGTAAAGCAATGTGCTGGAATTGGATAAAAACATGCCCTTTCACAGACGAATGCAAATGTTGGCAAAAGCTGTAAAAGCTCTATATTGAGCTGCTTCCTACAGAACAGATGAAACAATTTAGATTCAATGGCAGTTTTTGTTTGATTAGAACTAATTTTTTTTTTCCGATTTCCAACTTGGTTCTGATTCAAAGCCTTAGTTTTCTTACATTATTCACAGATATATAGTTAATAGATAATACATAGTAATCAACTAGAAAGTAACATGAACAATATGTTACAATGCAAAAGCAAAATAATAGTAGTTCTTACATAAGATCCCATAAAAGACCTATTTTTTGGATCTCTCTTAATAGGGCTAAAACTTTCTTGCGAAAGTAAGGCTCAAATCTAAGATCATCTTCTAATACTAGTGCTGTGCGATGCTGTTTTGTAACCATCTGAAAAAAAAAATATTTCACAATCATATTTAAAAAAACAGCAATGATCATTGATACAATTTATTAATCCTAGTTAATTTTATGCCTTAAAAAGGATTTATTTTCATCCTGATCCTTCATTAATCCAGACTAATTGGGGCTCTAAGTTGTCTAAATTAAACTATAAAATCAGACAAAGTATAGTTAAAACCCCTTGTAGAATAACAACAACAAAAAATGTTTGCTTTACAGTTTACACTCTAAGTTATACAAATAGTAAATTAATTAACAAGTAATACATAACTTACATAATATTTAAGTCCTACAACACAACTAGTTAACATTAAAAACTAACATTATTAGTTAGGATACAGGGCCGAAACTAGCCTTTTTTGCACCCAGAACAAACATGGATTTTGGCAAACCATCCCCCCCCCCCTCTTCCACAAAGTATATTTACAAAGAGAATTTTAACTGAATTATTTTCTTCTGATGGACTGATGGCTTCCATTATTATGAAACAGCCATTATAAATGAAGTGTTAGGTGAAGATGAAAGAGCAGTCGTAAAAAGTTAGAACTCTGATTTTCTGGTCAGAATGGGGAAAAATAATGGCCATAATTTTTCTTTTGAAAAAAAATTATGGCCATTTTTTTTTTCATTGGCCGCAACGTAACGGAATTCTTTTGTGTGGCCCTGTAAATCTATAATTAACTATTCTTTATACTGCATAATCTAAGAATGCCTATTTTAGTGCCCTTCATAAATGTATATCTATTTTATTAGGTTTGGAAAGCTGTAACACCATTATAAATCATTTGAAACGATTTTTTCCCATTGGCCGTAATGCAACATAATTCTTTTGTGTGGCCCTGTAAATGAATAATAACTATTCTTTGCACCGCATATCCTACAGAATGCATATCTTAGTGCCCTTCATAAATGTGGGATTGCATTTTTGCCCAAGGCGCCACTGCGTTCCTAGCTTACAAAGCACCACCAGGAGTGATTGGTGATCGTAACTCTGCCATCATCCAGGCACTCTAAAAATCGTCTGAATAGAGGAGGCGTGGCTTAAAGCCAGCTGGAGAAGGGAAGCGAAGCACGCTGGTTTGGAACAGAAAAGAATGTTCGATTGTGTTTTGACGGTCAACAAGAGAGATATGCTGAAGAATGTTAAAAAGAGAGGTAAAAAGTCGAAATAAATATTCTAACGATGATTGAAGTTAAGGTGTATTGATTGTTTTGTAAATAGTATCTTCTTTGTATATATCGTATAAATAAGTACTCTTCAATGTAAGTATTTTAAAGAGAAAGTGTCTGTTATTTCTGGTATCAAGGTAGTATTTTTATTGTGTCAGCGAAGATATTCTCCATAAAAATGTATATCAATTTTATTATGTTTGAAAGGGTGTAACACCATTGAAAATCCTTTGAAACGATTTTTTCCCATTGGCCATAATGTAACGGAATACTTTTGTGTGGCCCTGTAAATGAATAACAATTATTCTTTGCACCACATATTCTACAAAATGCAAATTTTAATGCCCTTCATAAATGTGGGATTGCATTTTTGTCCAAGGCAGCACTGCGTTCCTAGTTTACAAAGCACCACCAGGAGTGATTGGTGATCGTAACTCTGTCATCATCCAGGCACTCTAGAAATCGTTTGAATAGAGAAGGCGTGGCTTAAAGCCAGCCGGAGAAGGGAAGCAAAGCAAGCTGGTTTGGAACAGAAAAGAATGTTCAATTGTGTTTTGGTAATGGACGAGTGAGATATGCTCAAGAATGTTAAAAAGAGAGGTAAAAAGATGAAATAGATGCTCTAACCACGACTGAAGTTAAGGTGTATTGATTGTTTTGTAAATAGTATCTTCTTTGTATATATCGTGTAAATAAATACTCTTCAATATAAGTGTCTTAAAGAGAGAGTGTCTGTTATTTCTGGTATCAAGGTAGCATTTTTTATTGTGTCAGCGAAGATATTCTCCATAAAAATATATATCAATTTTATTATGTTTGAAAGGGTGTAACACCATTGAAAATCATTTGAAACGAAATCCACAGTTTTGCTTCTTTCATATTAATATTATTAAATGGTTTCAGAAGATTTAACTCTTATAAATTCTAAAACAAAACACAACTATGTACATTGATACTTCACGACCTTTTTTTTTTGTGTGTGTGTGTATTTATAATTTAGTTTGATTAATTATTTCCATCAATATTTTATTAATAATACTAAATGCTCATTTTTTTTTTTTTTTTAAATGATTATTTGAGCTTTTTGCAAAATTTTTGAGTGAATAATTTTATAAATAGATATAGAACAAAAATAAAACAATAATAATTATGAAGAAATACATACATCTTTCCATAAATAATAATGGCTAAGAAAACAACCAATTTCTCCCTTTGTCAATGGTCTCTTGTGATAGGGATCAGCATATTCTGGTAGCATTTTAATGCCCATATCCTTGATGAATGAGTCATTTAATAATCTGTAAATTTTAAGGCGAGAATTTAAAACTATAATACTACTAATAATAAATATGCATAAATATAAACTATCATCCAGGGTAAAAGCACAGTAGCACAAATAACAATAGATATTACATAATTTGTTCTAAACTTTGGGTTTTAGGTATGTAATATTATTATTAGTACCTGGGTAGTTTTTTTTTTATCTTTTTTTTTTTTTTTTTCAATAAACATACAAAAGTGAAAATTACTATATACAAAACGTCAATAAGTTATGGAGGATATATTTATCAGGGATCTGTTTAGGAAGAAATTGGGTCCTTTAAAGACCCTTTCACAAAATTTTTCATTTCAAAACAGGACCCTTCACAAAATTTTTCATCTCAAAACAGCACCTTTCACAAAACTTTTCACCTTAAAAAATGGACCCTTCACAAAATTCTTTGTCTTAAAAATAGGCCTTTTACAAAATTTTTCCAGCTCTAAACTAAACCTTTCACAAATTTAATCATTTAAAAATATAAATCTGACCTGTTACTTTTACATATATAAAGAAAATATATGTATTTTACATCTTCTTAAAAATATATAAAAAAGAACCTGAATATAACGATCATTTCAAGTTTGCAAAATTAGGACTAGATTTTTCATGAATATAAAAAAGTTGTTCACAATTTCACAAAAACAGGACCTTGAGAGAAAAATCTAGACAGAGCCCTGTTTATGTCTACGGCTCGTATTCTTAGCACCGTCAAAAGTGAAAAGTCTGTATAAATGATGTCATATATAGTAGAGCAAAAGTGATGCCATATTTCAGGTTTTAAATACAAAAAATGCTTGTTTACTTTTAAATATAATGTCATTTTTTTATGCAGAATTTAGATTAGAATTCCAAAGCGTTCATTCAAGTATAAAACATATTTTAAAGTAAAAAAAAAACTTTGTATATAACAAGAAATTTTAACTGTCATTTATAAAAATAAACGTTTTTTATATGAATGTGATTATGATATTTATTATTTCTGATTTTTTTCTACTAAGGGAGTCTATGGAAGCTATATTGGTGTCCTATTTGTTAATTTTTACAAAATATCAGATTAACAAAAAATAATCTTAATTTATCAAGCAAGACTAAACTTAAAAACAAAAGTAAACAGTTTATTAAAACAAAGAGAGTTAGTTATTTTTATTTTTTATAAAACCTAAATCGATATGACAAATGACAAATTTACAGTTTATACAATAATTTGTATCTCTCTATTCTAAAAAAAAGTAACTACCGCTGTCACCGCCGCCGCCGGTTTTGAATTTTTTGTGACCGGAGGTTTTTCTTCGTTAATATTAAGAAAAATAATGCATACAAAAATATGAAAATCGGTAGTATTATAAAAAAATGTTTGATAAACACGCTGATGCAGACAATTTTCAGATCGAAGAATAATTTTAAGAGATATTTAATGCTAAAGTTGGACAAAATCGTTCCACTAAAAAAGTTTTATAGGAGCAAAAACTATACATCGAAATTTAATAATTTTTAGATCATTTTATACGTTATAATTTCCCGATGTGCAGAATTAATTTATTTTTTTAATTTGACTCATTTTTCGAGGTTTCATTTCTATTTTAAATTCAAATTTTCAGCATTTCGAGAGATATTTTTTTCTTATTTCAGAAAATTGTACTAATTTAACCTGTTGCCAACTTTATAAACAACGGAAACAATAATGTTTGCTTCAAATTAAAAATTTATTTACACGTGACTATTATAAACAGAAAAAAACTTTCAAATTAGAATTAAATAATTACTTATAAAAAGCAGGAACTTATTGAAAATTACTTCATCTATAATTACACATGAATTTTAACAGAGAAAGGATATTGTAAAATAATAACTTTATTAACATGCGTTAGAAGTCTTAAGTTGGAGAAATTACATCACAATTACGTCACATTACAGTTATTACATAAAATGAACACAAAATAATATTGCAAAACAGTATAAATTTAAAAATAGCGCGAGACATTTACTTGATATTTTGTGATGAATTTTTCAACTATTTTTTTTTTTTTTTTAGACAGCGCAAATAATATTTCATTTCTAATAAAAGCATTTTCACGTGAATATTAAAAAGGGAAAGAAAAGTTTGGTGAAAATTACGTCAGATTAAAAACGATATATTTAAAATGCCTTATTTAAAAGGACTTTCTTTTCGCTTTGTTTAAAAATACTGGGAGACAAAGACTCTGTTTACTTAATTCATTTTATATTAGATGATTTTGAAATGCCATTGCATCTTTTAACAGCAGCTGAGAGAAATGAATAAAAACCCGTTTATAGGGAGATCCCTTTTGTTTTTTTTAATTATAATTCAATCTTCCAAAATCTTTTTAAAGCCGATCAAATTAGCGTGCTTTTAGAGACTGCAGTGTCTGAACGGGGGTTGGCGAGCGTAGCTCGTAGTGGGCCGAGCCCCCTAGTATAAAAAAAGGAAAATATAAAAAAAGGTATTGCTATGATGATTTACAATTTTTTTGCAACAATTTATTTTTACAAGTAAGGGTAAAAACTAAAATGACTTTATTCAGTCTAAATAATTACTAATAAAACTTATAATTACTTTCCATCTACTGCATTCATAATCTGCACTTCGATACCCATCTCCGATAAAGTATTTAACATTCGTATTCTTCTGACTGGCCGACGCTCTAGGTTTATTAAATACACCTGCAAAGATGTTAAATTCATAATGAATTTTAATAAAATAAAATGAAAATTTCGTACTTTTGAATTTATATTTAAACTAATGTATCCTATGAATAGACAGTTTCCAAATGTATAAAAAAGTGCTCAGGCTAGGAGTCGAACCCAAGGTCGATGGCATAACTCCTTCGTAACAAGTAGTATCACGTATATGTTACATAAGGTGCTCAGAATCCTTCATAATTTCTACCAGTAACTTTGAATAGAAAATATTGCTTTATTTAATCACAGAATTTCTGCAGTTTAATTAGACAAAAAGCTTTATTTGGAATTACTAATGATAAAAGATTAAAATTTCTGTAAAGAATGCTTGTTGCGAGAGGAGTTACTATGCCAACACCATATCTACAGAGTTATCCTGGATAACTCTGGCCATTCATTTTCTATTCATTCAGGCAATTTTTAGACATTAATATCTGGTCTGTAACTTTACATATTTTCAGAATAAATCTGAGGTAAAGGAATTCCATTAAATGATTGGATACGTAATTATATATTTTTATTTTTATCAGAACTGCATTATCTGTTATTTTTATCTGTTTAATTTAAAGATATCATACGTGTTGAAATTTTCTGAATGTATGAAAAAATGCCCAGGCCAGAAATCAAACCTAGGACTTCTGTTTTAATGTGCCAATGTTGTATTAGATTGTAGAATGAAAGTTAATGCTAAATAAAGGTTATCAAAGTAAACAGAGTCATCCAGAATTGTCCATTATGTTGGTAGATATATATATATATATATATATATATATATATATAGATATGTGTTGATAGAACATTGTGATATTATGACAGGGGCCTGGGTTTGACTATTAGCCAGAGCACTTTTTTCACTCAGTTCGAAAACTTCTACTCGGATGAGAACTTTATCAATCAAAACAGTATGATTGAGATAAAAACAACAAATTATAAACTAATGTAAATAATTGTTTTAAACATAGAAACTAAAAACAATATATATAAATATATATATATATATATTTACTGGTACGAATTCTGAAAGTATTACTAAGTAATCATAAATCAATATTTATTTTAAGAAATTCAATAGACATTTTGCTTGAAAGAGTAGCATCTTTAAGAATTTAGATTGTTAATCAGTTGATAGATTGAGATATGAAAATTAAATTTTTTGGCAATGAATTTGCTGGATTTATTTAACAAGTAATAATTCTTTAATCCACTGTAAATTATTTATCAATAAGTTTATTAAATAGATTTATATACATTTGGGATATATGAGGCATTCTCACATAATTTTGACTTTCAAGTCCCTGAATAATAATTTTTAGTTTAGTACATATTCTTGTTTTTTTTTTTTTTTTTTTTTTTTTTTTTTGTTGTTGTTGTTGTTGTTATTGTTTATTATTTTTTTTCATATGTTGGAAGATATCCCATTGCATGCCTGCATAATAATATTAACGAGATAAATAAGTTTTGGACGATGTTGAGGGTCCAAATATGCCATGAAATTCCTTAATTTTTTTAAGATATAAATTATTTTTATATACAATTCATTTTTAATTAAAAAATTAAAAATGAGGATATAATACAACAAAAGGTACTTCTTTGTTATAGAGATTTTAATGCTTTTTTAAAAAGCTTGGTTTAATTCAAGCATTAAAAGTGATATTTGTTTTCAAATGATATAAACCATTATAAAAACAAACCTGATAAGCTAGTATGCTTATTAATGAATGTATTTTTTTTAAATGCTTCTAATCACATGTATAAAATGAATGACTTCTGTTTATATATATATATATACAGTCAAACTTGGATAATTCGAACGTCTTTAAATTCGAATTCGTGGATAATTCGAAGTTTTTTGTCAGTCCCTTGAAACTTGTGTTCAGATAATGCTACAAAATCTTGGTTATTTCGAAGTCCAACTTCTTTAATTTGAATTTTTTACCCTTTCAAAAATGACAATATCTAGTTTCAGTGCAGTTATTTGAAAAGTGGCCAGGTTATTTTCAGTTACTTTGGAAAATTCTTTAGGGAAGAGAAGGGGGTGGGAGAATATTCTTATCTGTTCTAGGAAACAGAGCGGGGATAAAGGGAGGAGGGACGTAGACCACCTGTACCTGTTCTTGGATAGGATGGACCACGCCCCTTCCCTTGTAAGTGACACATGGTACTCTCGCTAATGAGATAAATCATAGATGAGCCGCGTTACAATTCCTTCGAAACCAGGACTGTAGTCGCTTGAGATTTCTTCATTGTGCTTTTAGTTTTTGTGGTGTGAGTTCAGTCCAAGCATGTCGTTGAGTAAGCCACATGTCCCGTATAAAACCTTATCTTTCGATAAAAATATTGCTGTGATTCATGAGGTAGAAAAGGGTGTAAGGAAGAAATGCATCATCGCAAAACAGTATGGAATAGCACCTAACACTCTTTCGATGTTTTTGGAAAATAAAGAAAAATTTTGAAAACTAATCGAAATCGCAAACGAGTAGAGAACCCGATAATCCTGATGTAGACGAATGTGTCTTGAAGTGGTTTAAGCAAGCGCGGAATAAAAACATCCCTCTCAGTAGAACTCTTGTTCGTGCAAAAGCGAAAGAATTTGCTCTCAGCTTAGGAAACAACAACTTCAAAGCAAGCTCTGGATGGTTAGACGGATTTAAGGAAAGAAAAAAAAAATCCTTCAAGTCTGTGTGTGGTGAAAGTTCAAGTGTGGACCAAGATGCAGCAAATGAATAGAAAGAAAAAGTTGTTCAAATCATTGAGCATACACAGGACAGAGACATTTTTAATGTCGATGAAACTGAACTTTTTTTCAAATGGACTTTTTTTCAAAGCTTCCCTTCAAAGACATTGGATTTTAAAGGTGAAAAATGCAGTGGAGGAAAACGCAGTAAAGACCGAATAACCCTACTTGTGGGAGCAAACATGGACGGCACTGAGAAGTTACCGTTACTGATTGGAAAATCAAGGAATCCAAGGTGTCTTAATAACGTCAAAACAAAACCTATAAAATACCGTTCTAACACGAAAGCATGGATGACGGCGAATCTTTTTGAAGAATGGCTGCTAGATCTCAATCACACATACCAAAGAAAAAACAGAAAAATCATCCTGTTTATTGATAACTGCATGGGTCATAAATCGATACCCACTATGAAAATGTCACGGTTGATTTTTTTCCGCCAAACATGACCTGGATCAAGGCATCATTAAAAATCTGAAGCATTTCTACAGATGTCTAGTCGTTCAACACCTGCTTACTGAGTCTTCCAAAAAGCTTCCCATTACCCTCCTTGATGCATCAAGAATGTGTTTAAATGCATGGTCCAAAGTGAGCCAAAAAAAAAAAATATATAGCAAATTGTTTCCGGAAAGCAGGATTCATCAGGAACACTGTCCCTAGCGAGCTTTTAGATGAAAAAATTTATCTCTCCCAGTTGCATGGGAAGACAGCATACCATTTGATGATTATGTCGGCATTGATGAAAACATAGACATTTGTGGAGAGTTATCTGATACAGATATTCTATCTGGAGTTCTAAACAATAAGAACGTTGCAACTGAAGACGATGCAGATATTGAAGATGAGGTAAAAGAACAGAGGCCGATTCCAACTGCAAGTGAGGCAGTCTTTCATCTAACGGAATATCGTCGTTATGTAGAAGGACAATCTAACGTGAATGAAGCTGTGTTTCGAGCTGTAGATATCCTTGAAGATTTTGTTAAAAAAAATCAAGTAAGCTCTTTAAGGAAATCTGAAATATCTCAATATTTTAAAAAGATGTAATTTTTTTTTATTTAAAATTAATAAACATATTTTTTTTCTTAATTTCTGTTGCGATTGAGTATTTTACGATATAAAAATAATATTTTTTGGATAATTCGAAGTTTTGCAGTGGCTCCTTGAACTTCGAATTATCCAAGTTCAACTGTATATAAATGGTATCCCTATATTAAATAACTTGTATAAATATTACAAAAAATGCTTGTGTTTATGAAACAGTGAATAGTTTGCCAGAAAATATGTGTGAAAAATTTCCTTCTCTTGCCAAACTCTGCTCTATCTGGAAAAGACTCTGTTATAGAACAAGGAAGTACAGAAAAAAAAGGGGGGGGGGCAAGAAAAAATTATATCAAACCTGATCAAATCCAAGTTTGCTGGAATCCTTCTTTGGAACAAAATGTTGTAAGCTAGGAGATATATACACTTCAGGATGTTCAACTGTTGGAAAAAAAAGTAAAACACTTTAATATAATTATAATATAAACATTTTTTGTAACTGTCAAAAAAAAAAGGGGTTTATACACTCCAAAAATGGATAAAGTAACTCAAGACCAGTTTCTCTACCTATAAGGAAGAGTGTATATGCCTTTGCCCAATGAAGAGGGCTATAGAGATCAAAACAACGTTTCCCCCAAAAAGATTCTGGAATATAGAGAAGCCTTCTTTTAAAGCTATTTTTTCTCATTAGAATTTTATTTCACTAAAATTATATAGTAGCCCCTCATTAAATTGTTCATACATACAAACTGTTCTTTTTCCATGTCTAACAAATTGTCCAAACGAACAGTTACAAAAAGTTCTACCTTAACCCTGCCTTAAATGTGCAATCTGTTAAGTGCATCTATATTAATAAAAGAAAAGAGTTTGTCTGTGTGTCTGTGATGGCTAACAAAATGTACCACATGTACAGATCTGAAAATTTGGGTGAGGACACTCCAAGGCAAGTCCTCATGCACCTGAGATTCAGATTTTTCGCTTTTTGTTAATTAATCGAGATATTAACTAAAAACCACAACAAATTCTCATCAAAAATGCACTTTTTTTCTAAAAATGGCATGCAGCGGCAGTTCTGTATGTTGACTGGCATTGAAGGATGGCAGAGGGCTCATTTGTTTTCATGTCTTTAGGAGCACACACCAGGTTAACTATTTGAAATATGGAAAACAGAAAGGCACCAAGCCACATCTACCCCTTTTTAATTAAAAAAAATATCAATACTAATCCCAACAAAAAAAAATCATTTTAATTTTTTTTTTGCCTTGGTCTTTTTCCTCTCATTTTTCGAAGCCCACTTTGGTTAGCTATTTGAAATAAAAGAAAGCGAAAAATACCAGGCTACATCTATGTACTTTTATCTTTCTAATGGTGCAATTCCTTTGAAAAAGCTAGGAAAGCCATTGCAGCAATTTTTCTGCAATATTTAAAAACTTGCATATTGAAATATGAAAAAAAAAAAATAGGTATCAAATCAACCGGCGTACATTTAGCTTTAAAACAACACCATTGGTTTTAAAAAATATTAATATAAACCCATTCAAAACAAAAAATTCTGAAACTCACTTTTTCTGTCTATGTCAATGCATTTGAAGGAAAGTTTCCCCATTCAGCTTTAGAAGATTTGCTTTCTTGTGCATGTGCTGGGAGACGTATATTTTGATGAGAGAGTGATCAATTCTGTCTGAGTTAATAAGAGGGAGACAAATGGGGTGGAAAGGTATTTCATATTATTTAGATTTTTTCGGGAACTATTTTTCAGAATTGAGTTTAATATATCCAAACGTCAGAAATTAAAATAGCCTGTCACTATAATGAAAACTGGTTCTTTGGGAGGTTGGAGATGGTTCTAGGGATAGATTTTCATTTAAAACTATAAAATCATGCAAATTCGAGTGTATGTGGGTACTTTGCCTCCCCCCCCCCCCCCAACATTTGGCCCCTTTAAAAAGATTTTCGTTTAAAATTATCAATTCATTCAATACTGAGTTTAGGTATATTTAAGGTCATTAACACAAATCTGGACTATGCCAGTCTTTTGTTTATAAATAAAAAATCAAAATACACCATAACATGAATAGCATGCTCATTTTATACTGCTAAAGGCAGTGGGATCCTCAGTTATAGGTTCTTTTGGATTCCAATTAAATCATGCAAATTGGAAGGTGTACGCTAGAGGTCTGCACGGGCCGAAATTTCCAGGCCTGGCCCGATACAAAAATTAAAAATTCAGCCCGAGCCCGGCTCTGTAAAAAAGTTAAAAGTTTGGTCCAATCCGAGTGAATTTCTACAAAACATTGATTTTTATGTTGATTTGGTTAAAAATTTGTCGCGTACGAGGAGTTCTGAGCAAAAATATTTATCTTAACTTTTTTTTTCATGTTTATAATCTTCATTTTTATAGAAGCAGGCTGCAATATTTTTTTTTTTTTTTTTGAATTTCTATTTCTTGTACGTAAATGTTTCAGTTATCATTAATATTGTTAATACATACTCCATGCATTGAAGTGTTAAAAATCTGAAAAATGCTACAAAGTAAAATCTAAGACGGAATTGCATAGAAAAGAAAAGAAAAATGCATTATAGACAAGTTCCTTCTTGGCAAGTGTAAATGTATTATATATTCTTTTCTTACGTATTAGCAGGGTTCTTGCTGCTGCTCACCATAGTGCCAAATCGTGACAAAATGCTTCATTTGGTGACTAAATGAACAATCAGACCCGCCAAATTGTGAGTGCTCAATTTCTGATCTTTTTGTGTATGTGTTTGTGGGTGCCAATACAGCCGAGATCTTATCCACATTTACTGAACGATTGATGTCTCTTTACATGTTCAATCACACTGTCCATTGTAACATTTACATTACTCTATTTATAGAGATACTGACTCAACACCAATTCAGTTTAGCAACAATCAAAGACACAAAAAGGATTACGGAATAGGTATTTCTCTATTGTCAGTTAATCACTATCTATGGGCCGGCATCGAACCGGTAAAAACTCAAACAAATTTACTTGCATCAGTGCCAAATAGAGAAAAGTTTTGCTGTAATGCGTCATTGAAATTAGCCATTTGTCATACTACGTATTTGTTGCATGCAAAGTTTCATTGCCCGCTCAAATTTTTGCTTGGAGTCAAAATCTCATAGCAATTTTTAGTGTATATTTTCATAATGGTAAATAAAAGATAGCTGCTTTAAATTTTTATTTAGACTGTTAAAAATATGTTTGAAACTTTTACACATTTAGGAGACATTTAGAATGTACTTATTTTCAATAGTTTCTGTAGCAGATAGTCGAATTTTTATTTTATAAGCAATTACAAAAAAGTAGGTTATTTTAGAACATATTGTAAAAAAAGGGCACAATAGATTTTTAAGTGTTTCAGGTCGAATCCATTTTGCTAACTTTTTTTTTTCATTTGGCTACTGTTTTTTATTTCTTATTCGCCAAATTGCTAATGCTGGTCAAAAGCCAGCAAGAACTCTGCATATTAGCATACAGTATAACATCTTTAATCCGGACACCTCTAATCCGGAAAGTTCTGTAATCCGGACATTGCGGCCCGCTTATTTGTTTTTATTTTCAATTAAAGATCATAGATGGTGCCATAGCACATATATGAATGAATTTAAGAAAATGATTAAGAAAAATGAAAACTACCTAATTTACTACAGTTTTTTTTTTTCAAATTTCAAAATTGTGAGAACTTTCTGAATTACATATGTAATTAAAATACAGATGTCTTTTTTTAATATTAAGTTGTAAAAAATTCTAAATTAATGTTAATTTTACTATTTTTTCTTCTCCAAAAAGACAAAGATGGCATCAAAACATCGCAAAATCGGATTCTATTTTTATTATTTCTTTTAAATATTTAACTTGTGACTTACTTCGATATTTGTAAATACTATATATTTAATTTCTTATAACATTAGAAATATATATCACTATTTTAAATAAGTTAATGTAATTATAAAGTTATTTTTAAAATTAATTATAAGTCTTATTTAAATTTCTCCCTATAAATTTTTTTGTTTTCAGGACAGTTGCAATATTTTTCATGATTTCTCTGTTACTCTTATTATATGTATTATATAATTAGTATTTATAAATCAGAAATCGTAATAAAACAAAACGTATAGTTACTGTTTTTTGTACTATACAACAGATGGCGACACTGCATAAAATTTACATTATTACTTTTAAAATGTACTTTTGAGCATTTTGAATTGATTTTTCTCAATGTTTTCAATTATAAAGTTCCTTGCATTTTTGTATTGCCATATTAATGAGAGGTATTGTATTATTATTTATCTAAATCCATTCTAGTTTCAAAACTTCTGTAATCCGGAATTTTCTATAATCCGTAATCGCCACGATTCCGGATTAAAGAAATTATACTGTATTAATATTGCATGGATTCTGTCTTATGCAGGTTCTTTTCCCCCACATTTTACTATATTTTAATAAGCTTAGAAATTCTACTATTCTTTAAAAACAATGAATTTTATTGTTTGATTGTAGAATAATGGCAACTTAAAAATGTATGCATTTTTTGCAAAAATTTTTATGCCAAGCCTAATTTTATTGACCTTTGAGTGGATCAGGTCATGCAGAGACAATGATTTTCATATGGACTGGGTCAAAACTAGGAGTGAAAATTTGGACCGTGAAGGCTAGGAATGAAACCAGTCTCGGCTCTGTACAGAAAAAATAAGTTAGGCCCAGCCCAAACCTTCAGGAAAAGAGTAAGGCTTAAAACCGGCCCGGCCCGAACCTTCAGAAAGAAGTATGGTCCAAGCTCGTGCAAATCTCTGGTGTACACTATCAAAGGCAGTGGGGGATCCCAACATTAGAATAGTTTGGAATGATTTTCATTTAAATATATATCATTCAACACAGATTTTGAATATGTTTAAAATTATTATCATGGCCCTGGGATACGTTGCTTACTATTCACTTATTTTTTCAATGCCCTAAGTTACATCAGTGTACTTTTTTTTCTTATCTGATTCCATAGCACAAGTGTGATATAATGAGGGGCTAATGTATCATAATTTATGATGGGAAAAGTAAGGAGAATCACTAAAATTCTATACAAAACTAAATAAATAAAGTAGCTTTTTATATCACAACAATTCCAACTTGAGAAATGGTTTATTTAAATATGAGAAGTGTACTTGCAAGCATATCAAAAAATTAATTAATTTCAGATCCAAAAATAGAGATTTATTTACTACAGTTCAAAGTGAAAAAAGTCATGTAGTAACAAAAATTTTAATACTGTTAAATTATACAAATATTATGATTATCTTGCACAGAATATGAAAAGAATCAATGTTCAAAATCACCATTTATGGCCTATGTTCATAAAGTCACTTCACAATAGCCGTAGGCATGAGAGAAAAAGTCTATATTCTCCTTTTAACTTATTCAACAAGGATATCATTTTCCAGCAATGTTTCATATTGATTTAAAAATAGTAAAAAACCTTTCATCTGCATTTTTCCAATAAGCCAAAATTGGACATTGGTCTGTTCTCTACCAAGGTACAAATATACAGAATATGCACTTAGCTGGTGATTAAATCTATTTAATGTGATTAAAGTTTTTAATTCAGCTAAACACAAATTTATGATTACAAATTTTCAAAAGAAGTACATGTCAGAACTGTCCACATTTGCTTAAAGATACACATATATCATATTAAAGCTGTTAAAAATTCAATAAAAGATGTCCAGATCTTAAAAGTTTAAAACCAAAAACTCCAAACATTTTCAATGAACACATTCGGCCATCTTATGAGAAAACTAAACAGGTTGAAAACATTCAGAATTAGTGGTTTTAAAGCTTTTAAGATCTGGACAGCTTTTAATGGATTTTTAGCATCTTTAACATGATATATCTGCCTCTTTCAGCAAATGAGTAGAGTACAAGTACAGACTTGTACTTCTTTTGAGAATTTTTAATTATTTTATTCAAGGTGAATTTTTGCACTAAAATTTTAACTTTTTTGACAAAGTTATGGTTTTAATTATTATTGCATGCAACTACTAAAGACATAAGTGAAATTTTGGTTTTAGAGAAGAAAAAAATAACATAGCAGCAGCATCACTAGAGAATACCACTAATAATGTTGCAGAAATGTAACAATTGATAAAATAGCTTCCAAAAATTGAAATTGATAGACTGATTTTACAATTGGAAAATTCAAAGATCTAAATTAATAGCAACAAGATAGATAGAAAGAAAATATAATACAAATCTAAAATATAACTCACCCATCATTTCTACTTTTAAATTTATCAGTTGTTCTTTATCATCTTCAAGGTTGTTATCTTTCTCTAAAGGTGCAAGCATATAACCAAACTCTTCTTTATTCAATACAAACATCTTAATAGCTAAAGGAAAAGAAAAAAAAAATTGTGTAAACAAAAACTTGATGTTGAAATAATAATAGTAATAAAAGAAAAAAAAAACTTTCAATAAAATAAAAAAAATGTGTCTTTCAAATATCAAGACTTATATGGAGTCATAATATAGAACTGAATTTAAATAATAATGATAAATCGCTTTTTTATCAAGTTTTTAAAAAAATAAATAAAATTAACAAACTTTATACCAATTTTAAATTGTTGAATTAGATATTTATTTACACAAAAGAAATACATAATTCTCTTTCTTTGTTAATTTTAAGTTTTAAAATGCTTACTTACAAATTTTATACTTATGTATAATAATTGAGAATGTAAAATAAAATGAAAGATCTTCTATTAATAAATTTTAAAACATTAAGTGAACTTACCCAAAATAACAACTGGCTGAAAAAAATGTAGAAGAAATTAATTTAAATTTAAGGGAAAGATATTTTTTAACCTTTAATATAAAGTAATATTTTGTATAAAACTGTATTAAATCATTAAATTAAGTAGAATAATTGAATTTTTCTTTAACAAACATGGAAAACATTTATATATATATATTTTTTAAACCAACATTACTTCCCTTATGCTCATAAATATTTTGTTTTATTTTTACAATACAAGCACTAACTTTTAGTATAAGATTAGAAAGAAAGTTCTTATATATTAAGAAAAATTCTTACCTGATATCCTTGCTGAATGAGCAAATACAATGATATCATCAATTGGGCCACTGTAATCTTTAATATTTTTTGGATCAAATGTTAAATGTCGAGTCTTTTTTTGACGTAAATCTACCAGAACAACAGAATGAACCATAGGTACTTCAAAGCAGCCAATTTTCTCCCTCTCTAAAATTGGTAGGTATTCATCTGTTCTTTTGTAATAACCCTTCAAAACAAAATTATTTAAAAATAAACGACACTGCTCAGTAATGTTTGGATGAACAATTTATTTTGGTAAAAAATGCATGTTAATCACAAATGTCACAGCAATATAGTTTTCTTTTAGCGAAAATTATATTTTTGTGGGAAACTTTTTACAGTATGAATTTCGTGTTTTCAGTTATTTATGACAGTCACATTATTTCTTTTAATATAAAATTAAAAATGTCAGTTTAATATTAAGGGATTTATATTTATTTTTAAATAGGTATGCTAATTTATCTGCCCATCACAGACCTTAAATTCCAATGTCCTTTTTGCAATAAAACAATTTTAATGCTTATTTAATTTTTATAGTGAGCCTTGAAGCATGCTTTTTACCCAGTCTTTGGATATTTTGCAATATATATTATTAATATTTATTTAAAAAGAAAAAACAGCAATGAGTAAAAGAATTTGAAATTTAATAAGAACAAGATTTTCTTGTTCAGTGTAATTAATCACATTGTTGCATAATAAATTATGTCATAAGGCAATATTTTTGCCTACTTTAAACATTTTATTTTAAAATGTTTTTAAAATTATTAACTAAACAAATCCTAATGGACAACAATTCCCCATGCAGGGGAATGTTGTGCCCCTTCCCCATCCTAAACCTTTGAAAATAGTAAGATAACTTGAAACACTAAGAGACATAGAAGCCGGCAGACAGAAATTTAAGGAGAGTCAAGATTTTAAAACAGATATTTGGAACACTGGCCCAAAACCTTTTAAAAAAAGTATATATTATTATGAAATAAGCTGCACTAAGAGTTTTCTGTCAGAACTCCCCAATGCAAGACAATTTTTAAATATATCAACATATAAAGCAATGCAAAAATTTAATAAGTAAGACACACTAAATACTCAAAAATAAGTTTCTACCACCATTTTACAAAATGGAGAATTGAAGCAGTTCATTCTTTTGAACCCTCGTTTAAAATAAATTCAAAACATATCAATGTAAAAAGAAAAATTGAAATTAAAATTGCTTTCCACAGAGTGTTTGGGGGTCTGAGTCCCCTGACAAAAATCCTTCGTTTTTCTTTTCCTTAGTGTTTAACTCGGGAGAACTCGCGCTACTTTCCGTCACACGAGAGCTCGCGACGGGCTTCGCAGTAGGCCCGGAGCGGATTTTTGCTTAAGAAACCAGTAAAATGAATTTTGCTAAGAATAAAACATTTGTGTTCTCAACGTAGCATTATAAATCGATAAATAAAAAATAAAATATTTTTTAAAATAGAAAGTTTTAAAAAGTTTAATGATATATTTATCGATAAATGTTAAAGTTAAAAAAAAAAGATTTTTTAAGTTATGCATGCAATTAATATTAAATTATGAATAATTAAAAAATCCTGAAGTATTTTCTAATTAAATAACATTTATTACACTTACTATAATTAAAACAAAACTTACATTTCACTGGCATATTCTACAAATAACAGTGCTATGCTCACCGCATACATTTTTCGAACATTTAGCACAAGAAATTTGGGATTTTCTATCAATTTTGCTGGGACAGATGTGACACCTTTTTTTTGAAGATTTTTGTTTTTTTTGCCAGTGATGCTTCAAAGTTTTCATTGCGGCTACTATCTAATTTATCACTTAATTCATGTGGAAGCGTTGGCTGCAAACTTCTTTTTTCCACATGCTCTTTCAGAAGCTCTAACGCCAGATCTTTCAAAAATAAACTTCTTTTTCTGTATTGGAGCAGTGGTGATTTCGCAGATAATAGTAAAATGGCTGTAGTATCCAAAATACTGAAAAATACTGTCATCGGCCATCTGTTGCTAATTTTCGCAGTAAAATAAGTAGCTGACATTTCATCTACTACATTTACAGCTCCCCTCGTCAGATTATAAAATTTATTACCTCTGGTTTCTTGGCTTCTGCAGTTGAAACATCAATAGCACCATCAATGTGCATGGTCGACAAAAGTACCACACATTTGTTTATTTTTTTTCTTTGGTACATAGGATACCAAAGTCATATTCTTCTGGAATCCAAATAATGAGGAATAGACTTCTTGTTTCTTCCCAGAAACGAATTCTTCTGGTAGTTTTCTTTTATTTTTCCTGACAGTTCCAACAAATGTAATTTTCTTTTGAAGGAGATCTTTTGCTAATGCATAACTGGTATACCAATTGTCAACTGTGAGATTACGTCCAGAGTTGTAAATTGGTTCCACTAACCTCTTTGCAATGTTATCTGGAGCATTTTCAACTTTATACAGACCTTCTGGTTGAGCCCCTGCATAAATTTCAAGATTCCAAGTATAAAATGTCCTAGAATCGATTAAAGCAAATATTTTTAGTCCATATTTTGCAGGCTTACTTGGAATATATTGACGAAAGGAGCATTTACCTCTAAAAGGCTCTAACTTTTCATCTATAGTCACAAATTCTCCGAGACTATATACGTGTTGACAATTCGTAGCAAATTTTTCAAAAATAGATCTTATGGGAGCCAATTTATCCAGTTCCCTTCTAGAAGGATGATCAGTTATGTCATCGAATCTTATGCATCTCATAAGGAATAAAAAGCGATTATATGACATAGTTCGATTGAAAATGTCAAGCCCTGTGCCATCGGTATTCCAAATATCACAGACATTTACATATGAGGATTTGTGAATACCCCCTAAATAAAGAAGGCCAATAAATGCTCGTATTTCTGTGATATTTGTCTGACGAGCATCTCTTTCTCTTTGGAAATTGCCTGTAATGGATTTTATATAAATATTTGTGCATTCCACTATACTCGTTGTTATTGTTTCATCAAAAATAATTGCCAAGAATCCATAGGGCAGGATACGTTCCTTGCATTGCCAACATTCCCGGGCAATTTTGACACAATGTTGTGAGCAGGAGTTCTGACATTTCGTCTCGGTTCTTTTTTATTCCATTTCGTTATTTTATCTTTGCCAAAATAACAGTCAATGGATTCAATAATATCCGAGTCACTACATGAATCTAAATCCTCTTCTGAACTTGACTGATGATCACTATATTTTTCTGTGTCATCTGCTTCTTCATCTTCCTCATTAATAGATTCCTCATCAGTTGAAACCTCAGTTAACAAATTCTTCAATCTCTTCATTTCATCCTTATATGTTAAATAGTGATACATTTTACAAACTTTTCTTTCACATTCACAATCCCAAATGAAAAGTGCAAGTGCTCGCACCGGGCCTCTGAGGCCCGAACTGCAGTTTTCCCAGAAAAGGGGGGGGGGGTCCAAAATTCCCTAAATGTCTGTTGTCAGTATGTAGGTGACCTTCAACGCAGCTACCGTGAAACCCGTCCATTTTCGTTGAAGGGGTGATTTCGCTGCAGTGTAGTTTAGTTATTGCCGGGCTCACACGAGAAGAGTAAAAGTTAGAATTTTTTTAAACAATCAGAAGTAAAGAATAATGCATCTATGTTAAGTGAATGTACCAACTAGATACCACTGCCTCCCTCCCCAACAAAAATTAATAAACATTAAATAATTCTTAAAAATTTTAATTAAAAAAAACTTAAGTTACCACCACAAAACATTATTATAAAATTTCACTGCACGTGACTTTCTTAAAAAGCAAACAAAATACAAAGATTCATAGAAGATCCATACCTGCTCAGTCATTCCACACCAGTAGTTTGAATAAGCACCTAAAGTTTCCATAACTGGAGCAATAATTGTTCTATAAATATCAAGAAAGAAGTTGCAAAAATTATGAAAAAACAAGTACACAGCATTTTAATAGGTAAAACATAGTAAAAAAAAATATATATATCCATATTGAAATCTGCGATGCATATATCTATAGTTAGTTACACAGCACACACTGAAAAATCTGCACAGCTTGAGATAAAGGACTTTGCAGTTTTCTGAATTTTGTGGATTTTAGATCATTGCTTTGTTTGCATTTTCAACCTAGTCAGAATATTATATTTTTTATTAAAAAGAATCATATGTTTAAATTAAATAATAAATGCTAATAAAAAACAATATACAGTAGACTCCCTCAAATCCGCACAGCTTGGGACCAGAGGTTGTGCGGATTTTAGAATTTTGCGGATTTCTGGTCATTGATTTGTTTACATTTTTCAAACATTAATTTGATTGGTAGTTAAGCAAGGGGAATTATAATGAATACTTACAATAAAGTGAAACATTAAAATAAGTCAAATATTAAAATAATTTATTAGTTTAAGTGTAAGTAATTATTAAAATAATTAGAAAAATATTAAATTACTACCGACAAAATCGACTCAATTCGATTTCTAAAGTCCTATGCTGCCATCTATCGGTGAAGCGATCGTAAGATCGATATGTCATCATATAGATATGCTAATTTTTATCAAAATCAAAAGTAATGTAAATTTATTTAGTAATAAATCAACTGTAATAACCAAAAGAGAATGATTGACAAAAAATTTAGTAAAAAAAACATTACGGTAGTCGCTGATTTCGACGCCATCTTGAATTTTGTTCCTGCAACTTAACTGTAAATTTCATTGTTTACATCTGAAAAAAATACGCGGATTTTAGGCGTTCGCAGATTTTAGGGTCGCGGATTTAAGGGAGTCTACTGTATCTAGTGAAAATATACATAAATCATTAAAAATCTAATTTTTTGATGGATTATCATTATTATTATAAATTATAGCTTAGCTTTTTTAACATCTTATCAATAATAGTTCGATTATGAACATCTATTTTATGTTTCAAAATCTGTTCATGCAACCTGCAAACAGCCAGCAGTTCTTGTTTAATCACAAAAGTTTGTGCGATTAGGAAATTCTTTTAAATACTTTTCAAATAATAAGAATTACATGTTACAGAAGTGGAGGGAAGAAATCATGATTTTAGATATGCCTAAGTGAGGCATGGCCAAAAAAAGCTTTGGAATAGAAATAAAATTAAATTGACATATAGATTTCAGGGTCAAAAGAAAAGTGGTCAATGTGTCTAAGTGTATCTTGCCTTAGATCAAAAGTGTCCAACTTTTTGATTTCCTTGGGCCAGATGTGTAGGGAATAATTTTTCTTAGGCTGCACTTCAAAGAGAAAAAGAAGTTTTAGGCTACACACGCTGTCCTCATATAAATGACAATTGCTAAGAAAAAATGTCTTGTAACCTTGACTTATTTTGTAATAAAAAAAATATATATATATTTAAAATTATTAAGCAGAGGAGCCAAAACATTAAAACATGGTATTGTATTTATTTAAGTTAGGCATTCAAAATGTTTGGATTTCTTCTCGGAAAGAATTTCTAGCGGAAAACTAAAAGTCCTTAATGAGTGTCCAAAGGTACATTCCACCAAATATTCAAACAAGGATAAATCATTTTCAGTACTTTACTAAGGCAGATCACACACTGAACAGTCAAGCAGACAAATGAGACAAATTGTAGCATTCAAACCGGTTTCTTCTTTGTTAACAGGGTGAAATGTCTCGACTCATGCTTTTTTGTAGCTTGTGTGATCTGCCTAAGAGGTAGTTTGTGAGTTCTCAGTTCAACAGCTTAAAACATACTTATCTTAAGTTGTTAGATAGATATTAGATTTTAACAAAAACATTAAAATCATTCATATTAGATCTACACTGATTTAACAAAATGATAACTTTACATACCCAGCATCTCTTACATGTCTTTCAATATTAGGCAGACACACTCATTTGGACCCACAAGTTATAATATTTTATTATCTTATAAGTATAATACAAGAATTACATTAAATGCATTCTTTCAACAATAAATTTATATTTGCATCATTTTGAAACAAAATCTGCAATAAATGCATTATGAAACTCAAAAATAAAACAACATATACAGTAGACTCCCTCAAATCGGCACAGCTTGGGACCAGAGGTTGTACAGATTTTAGAATTTTGTGGATTTCTGGTCATTACTTCGTTTACATCTTTTAAACGGTAATTTGAATGTTATAATATAATCAAAATGAATGCTTGCAATACAATAAAATATTAAAATAATTAAGAAAAATAATAAAGTAAAATGATAAAAAGTAAGATAATTTAAAAAATGATTAAATTAAAAGTAGAAGTCAAGTAAATAATTAAATATACATAATCAAGATGAAATACATTTTCCTTTAATTAGTCAATGAAATTTTCCTCATAAAGGTACCCTATTAATTAATTCACATCAAAATCATAAAGCAAGGAATTTTATATTAGGTTTAGCCAGTTTTAATAACCAAAAAAGCTTGATTAATATTGGGTAAAAAGATTATGTTCAACAGATATATCAGCAATATCTTGATTTTTTTTTAAGAAATAAATTCATGCTCTTTCATGAAAAATCACAAGTTCAGTCATATTATCGAGAATTAGATATTAAAATGCATATGGAATGATGTAAAACTAAAAAATTCTGTAATTTTGCCCCTAAATCTAAACTGAAAGTTTCATTGTTTACATCTGTGATGATGTGCAGATTTTAGAGTTGCAGATTTAAGGGAGTCAACTGTATTAAAATCTCAGTATTTTAGATTTTCTGCCAGTTTGAATTCACTACAGCACTAGGTTGCATGCAGCCCATGGACAAGTTTGACAGATCTACATTAGATAATTAAAAACCTAACATTTTTAATAACTCTCTCTCTTTTGACCTTTTTCAAATTTTGTCAAATTACAGTTATACAAATAAATAAATTAAAAAAATCTCAATTTAAACGTACATAAATACTTACTTTTGTTCTTCAATAAGAAGCTTCAGAGTCTTATTATTGACAAGGAAAATGTCACAATCTAAAAACTAGATAAAGCAAATAAAGAATAATAAATTCAATTAATCAAAACTTTCAATATTGAAGATACAAATTAGAATTCAAGAATACAATAAATGATAAAACTCTGGTAAGCATTAAAAGGCAAACTTTCACAGTATAGACTTCCCTTGATAATGAGTAAAGCAAATTTAGATTAATTTAATCATTAATTAAGGTGACTATACTATTAGTAACTAGCAGCATGTAGTTTTTAATTAAATAATACATTTATTGCACCATTTGCATCTTCTCTTCCTGTACCATTGTGAATTATTTCAAGGACATTAGCCACATTATCAAAGGAAGACTATACCAATGCTTCAAAATCAGAGTTTCTAGCAAGAATAAAAACAGCTTACCAGTTCTAAAAGCAGAAAAGGAAAAAAAATTAAAAAATTAATGACTTATAGATAAGATCCCACCAGTGACATATCACATATCCAAGGTGTGGGCTAATGGGGCTGCAGCCCCCTCCGAAATGTATAGAAAATATCAATTTTAATTACGAAAGTTTAGCAAAATGTAATGAAACCTGCTAAGATGAAATTTAAAAGTAAGCAGAAAAATATTCCATTTTAGACAGGTTTTAATCTTAGAAAGTGTGTTATTTCTCAGAGAACATGAAATTTTCCATTTCAGCCAAGTATCTATTATACACAGGCTATCTTTACGCATGTTTTATTGTATAAAACATGATATGTGGCGATTAAAAGTGCATTATTAATTTTTATTAGTTTAAAAAACATTAATAAAAGGCTTATGCTTCAAAGTGAGTGATCTGGAAGTCAGAAAGTCAGTCTTATCAGTTTGAAAGTCTGTGATTTAAGGTAATGCATACATTGAGATATCTTCTCAGTATGAAATGAAAAGCCTTGGACCTTTTTTAAAGTTTACTAAAATGCTCGGTACGTTATAGACTTATTATTCAACTTGTTACAGCACTGTGATGTGTTATTTTGTTTCCATAACAATGAAAAATATCGGCAAAAAAATTTGATTTATGGTTATGTAACTTTTTAACTAGAAATAATTTACAATTTTTAACCATTACATTTAAAATATATCATAAATCTGATTGAGTAATTCTAAATCTCGAACGCACAAAAGTGTCTTATCAACCACAATTTATGATTTAAAAGAATTCTGAAAATGCTGTCAAATTTGGCAGTTTATGCCAATTTTTGGGATGTGGCAGTCTCGGAAGAGTCATTCAGTGAGATATCTACTGCAATTCCGAAAGTATCTCATTTATGAGAAAATGGAATAAGTTATTCCATACAATACTTAGGTACTGCAAATGTCTGCTTCAAAATGAGTCCAAGAATGTGGAATGTGTTGAGGGTTAGGGAGAAGAGGTAGGGTGAGAACGCTCTTAAATAATTTTAAATTTGCTGTTTATTTCAGTTTTATTTACTGCTTATTGAGATACATTTAGTAGATAATTTTTATTCTGTTTAATAAAATGCGGTATAACCAAGCAATTATACTTCTTAAGACAAAAACCTGCTTAAAATGAAATTTTGCCCAGTCCCATGCAATTCCAGCTTAACAGGTTTGATTGCATAATAGATGCGTTACCTACTATGATAAAAACATGTTTAAAGCATAATTTTTCCGGTTTATTGCTTCCATCTTAGAAACTTTTACTGTATCTCAGCCCCTCATGAAATGATAAGTCTAGATATGCCATTGGATCCCACTTCCTAAGAGGTATGTGGGTATACAAGGGTCACCTATACAAGTATGTTCCTCCTACATAATATGTGACTTTTGGAATTTTATCTGAATAGATAAAGTTAAATTAAACCATATAAACATTAAAATTTATTATTAAGCATAATATTATGTTCTAAAATGTCCATTTTATCACTTACAACATATATAGCAGAATTTTTTATGTCAATCTTCAGCACCAATATCACAAATCAAAATTTATCCACAACACACAAAGATGTCAAAGCAAACCTACTGCTATAGAAAATTATAGTAATCCATATAATAAGTAACATTTACATATATCTGGTAGATATGAACAATGCACATTACAATTAAAAAATGCTGAATTTAAAACTAAATTTGCAGGTAATACAATATCATTAGAATGGAAACTCTACAGTTAAACAAAATAACTTTAAACACAATTGAATCTTTTAAAATAATTTATTATATATTTTCACTTGCTGTTATCGAAAGCATGGTAAGCAGTTGTCTCAATTCTATAAAGACTTTATTGACAACTTTTGCTAAAATATTTAAATGACACATTTATTGAAACACGGTTAAAATGTTAGAAATAAAACTTTTTTTTTATATTACTGAATTAATATGCAGGGTCTAAAATAGTCTGCAGTGTTGCACGGCTTCTGTTACTGGGCATATAAGAGTGCAAAACACTAGAAAAAGAGAGCTTCTTACTCATCAGTTGAAAACTACCTTTAACATTATCCCCAACTAATCAATAGTCGTAAAAAACCCATGTAGACAAAGATTCATTTGGGGGCCACAATGACATTTTTACAGCAGTAATTTGCACTGATTTTAAGAAAAATACTACAGTAGACTCCCTAAAATCTGTACAGCTTGAGATCAGAAGTGCAGATTTTAGAATTTTGCAGATTTTTGGTCATTGCTTTGTTTACACTTTTTAAACAGTAATTTGAATGTAATAATGCAATCAAATTTATAAAGAATCCTTTCAATATATAGTAAAATACTAAAATAATTAAGTAAAGTAATAAACTAAAATGATAAGAAGATAATTTAAAAAATGATTAAACTATTAAAAGTAAAGGTCAAGTAAATAATTAATAATGTATAATGAAATCTACATAATAAAGATAAGATACATTTTCCTTGAATTATTGAATGAAACTTGCCTCATAATACTACCCTATTAATTCACATCAAAATCCTAAAGTAAGGAAGTTTTATTTCAGGTTTAGCCAGTTTTGATAACCAAAAAAATCTCGATTAATACATAAAAAGATTTGGTAAAAAGATTGTGATTACCAAAGATATCAGCAATCTTTTTTTTTTTTTTTCAGAAATAAATTGGGCACAGATACGTCCTATATTGGCGCAATTTTTTTCCCGACGCCAGTTTGACGAAAACTTCGTTACCATATCATCTATATCCGGGTTACCATATCAAGCAAAATAATGACACTTTGGCGTCAGTTAAGTACCCGGTGCGTATATGACATTGGTATCAGAAAAAAATCGTGCCAATATGTGGCATATATGACATCTGTGCCATAAAAAATTGTACTTCCTTTATGAAAAACCATGAGTTCAGTCATAATATAGAGAATTAATTACATATTAAAATACAAGCAGAATGATATAAAACTAAAAAATTTTGCCCCTACATCTGAACTGAAAGTTTCATTGTTTACAAGCGATGATGTGTGGATTTCAGGCATTTGCGGATTTGAGGGAGTCTGATGTTGTTTTAGCTTTGGGGGCCAAGGGTAACTGCCCCATTCCCCCTTGCAATAATCAGGCTTTGCTCCTATTGCATTAAAGTGAGAAGGCAGTGCATCAAACAGACTTAAAAAGAACAACTTTTCAAAGAGAGATAGAAACAAAATCTCCCTAAAAATCAGTAATAACAGAGCACTGTACAAGGACTTGATGTTTATTAAGTAAATTTTTATATTTTCTGACATACATTTCAAAAGTTGACAACTTAAGGAAGCAACAACAGTTGCGAAATCACATGTAAAACAGGTAACAATTGTGTACTTTTTCTCGAGAACTAAGTGAAACAATTTCAATAATTTTTTTAAATAATTTTGGTAATAGTTAAATTATAAATTGATTGTTTGGCAAGAAATAAAAATATAAAGTATAATAGTTACGTAACTTCACAGGCAAAACAAATAACCTGTAAAACAGCTGACAATGATATACATTTTTCTCTGAACTGCTGAAGCAAGTTCAATTTTCAACTCCAAAGCTTGGCAGTAACTAAGCTATAAATTGATCTTTTTACAAGAAAAAAAAAAATTCAATAGTTAGACAATTTTGAAAACAAAAAATGCTTAGGTTTTTTTATTAACATATTACATTTTTTTTCTCGCCGAACGATCAATTTATAGTTTAACAACTGCCAAAACATTGAACAAAAAACTGTAGAAATCAATTTAGTTCCCAAAAATGAGATACACCAATGTTAGCTGTTTTACTTAAGATTTTGAAACTGTAGTTTTCCCCTTAAAAAATGTAAAAAAATACATCATGCAAATAAGTAAACCCTTAAATGTGTTAAAAGAAAGAGAAAAACCTGCTTTTAACATTAAAAATTACCATAAACATCATAAATAAAGAGTTTACCAATAAGTACACCCCCACATCTTTCTTGCAGCACTGAGAGCACTGAGTGCAATTTCGTTTAAATTCATTGCATGATAAAAATGCAAAGCAGACCATGTTAAAAATTACTATGAAAATTATAAGTAAATAAACAGCTTACCAATAAGTAATCTGCCCACATCCTTCTTGCAACATTCAGTGCTGTTTCTTTTAAATTCATTATATGACGGAAATGTGAGGCAGACCATTCAAATACACCAAGTCCATCAGAAAAGGCTTCAGGTGAAACCTCATACTGAAAATCAACAGAATGATAATAATCCTGATGCTCACTCAACCATGTTTGAATTAAATTCACCGAGTTATCTATATTGTGATCACTCCGAATCCTGAAAGAAAAACATACATTAAATAATATGTTACTTACTTTCTGTTCTCACACAGGAATAAATTTTTCTTTCTCAATAAGAGTAGGCTTATTTTATAAACTTATTCATGGATCATTTATAATATATTAAATAATTACTTGTTTAAAAAACATAGCAAATCTTCTAACAGAAGAAATAATTTTTAATGTATCAGCAGGGCAGATGTGGATCTATAGGGAGTGGGGGGGAACCTCTACCAAATATCAATCTAACTGGATGTTTTTTACGGCAGTTTTCACAGAGCAGACAGACAGACAATTGGAAACCATAAATTTTTTGGGTGTCAACAGTAAGCCTTACTGACGTTTTGACAATTAATGAAGATAAAAGGACTACATCCTGCCAAAAGGCATATGGTGCCATAATTTGTGACAACATGGGTTGAGGTGGGAAACAATGCCACTTCATGTCCTTTTTGTTGGATTTCTATAGCAGAAATGGATACAATTATGCGGCATTGTGATTATGTCCCTTTAAAATGGGGAAACTTTTTCATCTTTTCCAAACGTCAATTCTAATTTCTGTATAATGATATTGTTGAAGAGTGCTCTTTTTCTTTTGTTTGAGCAAAGAATGGAATTGGTAGCAATTTCCAAAGAAAGATAGAAACAAGAATAAAAAAAGGTCCTTTAAAAACTCCAAGCATCTTTTTCTTAAAAGAAAGCTACTAATGTGTAAAAAATGTACTGTTATTGCCACCCACATTGGGGAATTTCAAGGGGCAGAGCTTGAATTTCAGGGCAGGATGGCAGGATTCGCGCCCAAAATTTTGAAATCCCGCCCAAAAGAATATCGTGGGCAAGACGCTCCTGTCCAAAAAAATCTTACCATTTTCCTGAAAATTTTGCATTTTGAAATACAATCAACTCCCGCGAAAGCCTTGCGAATTTCCCGATATTTTCACACGACCGATTGATGCATTTTGCGGGGATTTTTTTACTGCGAAAGATCGTTGAAATTTACGAATTTTTCACATGACCGATAGACAAATTTCATTATTTTTTTCTTGAGATCGGTTAACAAGTGTCCGCGACCGATTGGTGAATTCAGGAGTGATTCTGTTACGAATTTTCTGAAAATTTAAGACATTAGGTTCCGAAAATTATGAAAAATCGGTCATCAGTTTAACAGAAAAATATCGCGAATTTCGACAAATGATCGCCGAAAAAGTCAATTTCGTCGCAAAGAATTGCGAATAAATGGCAAATTTTGTCAAAGGATCGCGAAAAAACGTGAATTTCGTCAGATAGTGAAAAAAAAAACTCAAAATTCATCAAAGGATTGCAAAAAAATGCAAATTACATCGAAGGATAGCAAAAAAATCGTAAATTTCGGCAAAAGAACGCAGAGAAAATGCGAGTTTCGTCAAAGGATCGCAAAAAAAAAGCAAATTTTATCAAAGGATCGCGGAAAAATGGAAATTTCGTCAAAGGATCGTGGAATAAACGCAAATTTAGTGAAAGGGCCACTGAAAAAACCACGAATTTCATCAAAGAGTCGCAAAAAACTAATTTCGACAAAGGATCACAAAAAAACGTGAATTTCATCATAAGATCAAGAAAAAAAATGCAAACTTCATCAAAGAATTGCGATTTTCACCAAAAGATCGAAAAAGAAACCCTCGATTTTCATCTAAAGGTCGCAAAAAAAAACACGAATTTCATCAAAAGGCTGCAGGAAAAAATAGCCTGAAATCAAACCAAACTTTAAAAAAAAAAAAAGAAAAAAAAACCTTTACTCGACCTGCAACAAAAAATAATTAGCACCTGGAGAGGATTTCCCAATCCTTTCCCATCCCCTACTGTAACCTTTCAGGAAATTTGCTGTGAATTTCCGATTTTTTTTTTAACTCAGAAACACCCTGACAGTCTGTATTAATACAGGCATGACAAAATAATTAATGTAAATCTTTAAATAACATGTAAAATAACAGTAGGTTTTAGATTTTTTTCTCCCTCCCAAATAGCCCAACTCCCCTCCATTTATAAATGTTGGTAGGGAGACTCCCCTCCTAGGAAAAATTGAATTTCAAGCCCTGAGGGGTATTTGATGAATGGGCAAAAAAAAAATTACGTCCTATATCAGTCAGTTAAAAGCTAAAAGGCATACGGTGTGTCAATTGGTTCTTCCCATATATATTTACTTATTGAAATGCCTTCTAGGTGTTTTGAACCGTTCATTCTTTGGTTTATCATTTTTCACTCTCTTTCTGCCTCTTGCAGAGAGTCTGTGGAAACAGACCTGACCCTCAGTGGAAAACATCAACATTGTTGGGCTAATAATGAGTAGATTATGAAGAGTTACAGGCATTGCTTAGATGACACATTTTGACTTCTTTTCAAGGATGTTAAGCCCCTTGAGATTTCTATTCAACCCCTTCTTTGAATGAACTGCTTTGAATTTCCTTTTTAAAAAATCGTGTTTTGAGAAAAGTATGTTTTCACGCTCTTGGCATTTCTCCCTATCCTATTCTCCCCCAAGTTCAAAATATAGAAATATATTTCTTACATAAATGAGTTTGTAAGTTGTAAAGTTCCAAGAAGTCTGAAACTTTCACTGATTTTTAGAAAAAAAAAAGGGGGGGGGGCGGGCATGCAAGATTTCTTTATTATGAATAGCTTGATCAGGATAGGAAGAAACTCAAAAGGGAAAGACTAAAGTAAGAAAATTTATGTATTTGTATATTGTTATATACATATTTATATATTTTTGAAAATTTTGACAACACTTCCTGACAGCAAAGCTAATGCTAAAACATCTTTCTCAGTCTTAAGGAAGTTCAAAACTTAGCTGAGAAGTAGAGATTGACCAAAAATTTGGATTTGTTTTCTTCTCAAATCAGAGTTTCGCTAAAAATTCGGCTGGACTGAAACTATCCATATTCCAAAAATCTCTCTTCTTCTTTCAGAAATTTTCAACATTACTCATTGATTTGAGCTGTATCGCTTCAAATGAGACAATCTTTATTTATTACTATGAATTTCAATGTTTATAATTATCAGTCACAGGGTCGTACTGGCATAACTGAGAGGGCGGTGGCAAAATGGATAAAAAGGGCGCCGATTGCCTTACAAAAGGGCGCAAATGCTTATATATATATATACATACACATACACACGCACATACTATATAAATTATGTATAAAAAATTACTTTAAAAATATATACGAGTATATTGCTATAGCGAAAACTTTATTCCTAAAATAATTATGTCACCCAAATTAGTATTTTACACTATAGAAATGTAATATACACAAAAATAGTTCCCCGCAAGACATTGCACTTAAAAAAAAATCTGATGTTAGACCAGTGTTGCCAATTTAGAGGTATTTTTTTCCACCACACTTTTCTAAGAAAGCTATCTCTATTTTCGAATTTCGCTCACCTTATCTAAGGAGTTAATTCAAACTTTACCCCGAATATTTGAATAACAATCTCCACACAATTATCTCCAAATGGAAAATAAAATATTAAAATAAAACAAACAAAAACAATTTCGTTGGGTCAAAACTCAAAAGTGCAAAACATTATTTAATACAATTCAATAATATTTTATATAATACAATCTCTAAAATACAAATACTAATTATGGTGTATAAAATTTCAGGAAAGTTATTTTTGTTTAGGGCAAGAGTGACGCCTATTTTACGTGAATTATTTTAAAAATATGTTTTATTTCTTTATTTTTTCACCATCCAAAAGATATCATAGATTTTTTTTTTTTTTTTAATTATGGCCATTTTTTTTCCATTCTGATCAGAAACAAAATTATGGCCATTTTCTTTTCATCCTGACCAGAAAAAAAAAAATTACAGCCATTTTTTTTTCCTTTTCTGACCAGAAAATCAGAGTTCTAACTTTTTACGACAGCTCTTTCGTCTTCACCTAACACTTCATTTATAACGGTTGTTTCATAATAATGGATGGCACCAGTCCATCAGAAGAAAATGATCCATTCCAAAGGTATAAGTTCGATTGAAAAAAACTATTTAATACTTTGAGCAGAAAGAAGAGGTTACACCTGCAATTTTTATGACACTAATAGAATCCCATAGCTGCCAATGTGTACGGTTTAATTACCTCTAAAATTTAACACAAATTTTTGCCATATTTAATTGTTGACAATTATTAGACTTTTTAAACTGGAATTCCGGAAGTGACAGCCAATTGTTCTCTTGCGACGACATTTCTGTGGCTTCAACTCGTAAAACTTGGCTAAAAGTGCTATCTTTGACAACATTTTCGGAATGAATCTTTGCCTTTATAGGAAAATGGGAAACTCTAGTTTCCTGGTATCTGAACAAAAACGGCAAATTTTATATTTTTACGAATATTAATGCAAATTTTTTGTATTTACGAATGAAAATGACTTCGCGAAAGTATCAGAAAAGTAGTTAGTTTGGATTTGGGAATAGCTTTCAATATAAAAAATTCTCATAACGAGGATGTGATCGCCTCCCACCCCAAAAAAAGGAAATCCTTGACCCCCTCTAAATGATGAGCTGAATCCGTCCTTGGCTTTGTCGAATATTGATTGATTAAAATCTCGGAAACGGAATCGAAAAAAATTCCGCTTTATACAGGATCCTTATGGCATATCATCTTTAGATTCTTCTATGTTTTGTCATACGCCAGACAGAATGATTTTAACAATACCGTGCAAAACGCAGATGCGAGAAAAATCGACAAACAAAATCTTCATTTGGCGCCCGGGGCAGATGCCCCTTCTGCCCCCCTTAATTTTGGCTCTGCTTTCAAATGAACAAACTTACAAAGGCTGTGTCCAATAATGGAGTTGTTTCTGTTTTTCAAAGATCTTGTCCTTTTTTAGCGCGATTCATGTGTGTACGCAGGGTAGGGGGGGGGGGGGGCAGAAAATCTTTGGAAAAGTAATACATTCTTTAAAAGCATTACATTGAATGTATTATTTTGAAAAGTAGTATTACTTGAATTTTATTGCATGATAGTTTTGTTTTAAAGGTTTTCATTAAATTTCATTATAACTGCTGACTGCTTTACTTGGCTGAAAATACCAATTATTTTTTATTGCCCGCCAGAAACTTTTTAATCGAACTGTCTTTTATATTTTTTTGAGAAAAGCAAAAGCTCTTTCAGAAAAGGCTGCCAAATGTGGCGTTTTGAACCGAATTTCCGGACGCGACAGTGGAGGAAGAGAAAGAAAACTGTTGTCATGAGACAACGATCAATTTTAACTCAAGGTGTAATTAATTTAAAGAACAGAATCTATTGTATTACAAATCACTTCAATAACCAAGCCTGCATGTCTCATTCTTTTATGTGGAGTTTGGCCGAATGTTCGGTTTCATTTTCGTTTTCAGCCCAAAATCCTAGTTTCGGCGAAAATTCTGCCCTATATTCGGTATTACTATAACTGCCCCTCCCTAGCCTCCCCCAAACGGCACTCCCATCCAAAGAGCCGTACATACTATATATTCACATACAAGGGGATAAATCTAGAAGGTATTACTAATATTGATTAAATTCGTTATTTTTAAATTAAATTATTTTTTAATATATTTTTTATGTTTATAGCACCTTATATTTAATTAATTTTATTTCAATCAAATTATTTTGTTAATTATGTACTGCCGTTTCTACGCAAAACATTATTCAGATAACATGCGTATATGTATGTTTGTGTTACTTACTTTGAATTTATTTGTAAAACAATTTCGCTTTCGTTTTCAGTCGATACTAGGAAGGTAACCGAAATTCAGTTTCTTTCGAACACTATTTGTATGTTTGTAAATGAGCAGAAATTTTCGCATTATTGAACGTTAAAAAATTTTTTTGTTGAGAACCACTTTAAGGATTAACACGTAATCATAACTTATAAATTTCGGAAAATAGAGTTTTTATTTTAGTGGCTTTATCAACGGAATTGAGACTTCTTAATGTGGCCAGAATCTGGAATAGACAATTCTATGTAAGTAAAAAAAATAAAAAAATACAATAAGCATTCTATTATAATTATAACATAAAATTGAAACTAGTTTTTTTTTCTCAAAATTGCATTTTTTAATAGATGACCACGGCACGATTACTTTAATAATACTGAATTGTTTTTCACTTTTAATTTGGTCAGCTTTTTTTCTTATATAATTATGCAGTGCATTAAGGATTTTTTTTTTTTTTTTTTTTTTTTGTCAATCATCAAAAATTAGCATTTTTCTACGATAAAAGTTGAATACCCTCTTCAAATAATCAGCATTAAAGAAAAAAAAAAAGAAAAAAAGAGAGAGAGAGAGAGCTTTTCATAATTTCCACCCTTTGTCTCGTCTAGTCACTAAAATAAGTCATATTTAATTAAAAATTACTGTTTATTTTAATTTCAGATGAGCCAAATTTAAACTACAATGGTCGTCGCAACTCACACGCACAAAAAAAAAAAAAAAAAAAAAAAAAAAAAAAAAAAAAAAACACCAACAGCGCGTCGTGTCGCGCATGTGTCGTGTGTTAATTGGTATTTCATGGGAAAATACCTCCACATCCCATTTCTATTTTCTCCAGAAAGATAGAGAGCTCCAGAATACGGTATAATAATAATAAAAAAAAAGTGTCACATCTGGTATTACCACAGAAACCACTGGGTATCTATAGAACCGATCTGAAACCCCGCCGAAATGGTAATTTGTCTTCTTAGGAACTCCCACGTTACTGACTAACAGCATTGAAAACTGAACCCAAACACATCTGCACTTCTCTTTACTTATATTTATCCATTCTTTTGTAAAAGGACTTTTACAATTTTAGTGGTTTATCTATTTATTTTAATTACATACATATTTTTCAATTTATATATCGGGGTGGTGTTTGAAGTTTAAAGAGGTTAAGCAGATCCGGTTTAAAAAAAAAAAAAGTTTTTAGATATTGGCTTTTTCGGATGCTAAAAATATTATCGAATTTTTAAATAGATATGAAAAATTAACATTTTCTTCTTTCAAAAGCAAAATTTACATAAGTTTCCATTGCAAAATCTTGTGAAGAATTAGTCTTGGCGCCCTTGGCGGTCTAATACTCATATTATCATTAAGAAATTATGGAATGCTCCACTTTAGTAGAACTAAGAGCATCAATTTATGGGTGTATTTGTGGGGAGTGTGCGTATGTGTGCAGGGCCCGACTAATGCAGGGGCATGAGGGGCAGCTGCCCCGGGCCCCCAGATTTGAGGGGGCCCCCAAGGGCAGATATAAGTTTTAGTTAAAGAAGAGTCAAATGACAAAAAATATCCAAAAGTGACCAGATTCTAATTTAAAGTGTTTTTCATTTTGTGATATTTAATTTCTTCCTTACTGATTTCATAATTTTTTTAAATACATAATTTTAATTAAAATATTACAGTTACAGTAATATCTGCAATCTGTTTTCATATTATGAAACTTCATACCAAAGTACTTTAAGGCATCATGGGGAATGCAGTAACAACATAACAAGTATTGAAATTTGTTGCTATTATTATTAAAAGCATTCCACCACTTGCCTTTCTATATGATAGAATCACCCAAATGCATGTTGATTGAATACAAAGATTAAGTTAAATAGAAAAGTATTAACACAAACAACCAATAATACCTGAGAGAACTGTATTTACATTTTAACGGCTCACATTTATCCTTATATTCCTATTACCCAAAAAAAAAAAAAAAAAAAAAATGTATGCTATAACTTCTTAAAGTTATCTTTCTTGTACTATACTGTATACAGATGTCAATAGTATTTGGTATGAAATTTAAGTCTACATACAATATGTATGAAATTTAGTTTTAGTCATTTCAAAATAATTCACGAAAAATTTCAAAAGATCGAAGAGGGCCCCCCCCCGGATAATGTTTTCCCAAGGGCCCCCCCCACTGTCTAAATCGGGCCCTGTGTGTGTGGGGGGGGGGGGGGCTTACTATTACAAAAACACGATACTAGTTTTTTTTTCAAGTTATTTTTGCAGAGGCGCTGGAAAAAATCTGGCCAAGTGACCAAGGGCGCCATGATTACAAAAACACGGTATTAGTTTTTTTAAACTTATTTTTACAGAGGCGCTAAAAAAATCTGTTCAAGGGCGCCATGATTACAAAAACACGATGATAGTTTTTTGAAAGAGATTTTTACAGAGGCGCTGAAAAATATCTGACCAAGGGCGCCATGATTACAAAAACACGATATTAGTTTTTTAAAACTTATTTTTACAGAGGCGCTGACAAAATCTGACTAAGGGCGCCGTAATTAAAAAACACGATATTAAGTTTTTGAAATTTATTTTTACAGATGCGCTGAAAAAAATCTCTCAAAGGGCGCCATGATTAAAAAAACACGATAACAGTTTTTCAAAATTATTTTTACAGAAGCGCTGAAAAAATCTGACCAAGGGCGCCATGATTACAAAAGCATGATATTAGTTTTCTGAAAGTTATTTTTACAGGGCGCTGAAAAAATCTCACCAAGAGCGCATTGATTACGAAAACACGACATTAGTTTTTTGAAAGTTATTTTTACAGAGAGGCGCTGAAAATAAATCTGACCAAGGGCGCCATGATTACAAAATTACGATATTAGTTTTTTGAAAGTTATTTTTACAGAGAGGCGCTGGAAAAAAAAAAAAAAAAAATCTGCCCAAGGGCGCCATGAGTACAAAAACGCGATAATAGCTTTTTGAAAGGCATTTTTACAGAGGCGCTGAAAAATATCTGACCAAGGGCGCCATGATTACAAAAACACGATATTAGTTTTTTAAAACTTATTTTTACAAAGGCGCTGAAAAAATCTGACCAAGGGCGCCATGATTACAAAAACACGATATTAGTTTTTTGAAATTTATTTTTGCAGTGGCGCTGAAAAAATCTGACCAAGGGCGCCATTATTACGTAAACACGATATTAGTTTTTTCAGGTCCGTAACCAGCGAGTCCAGTTAGAGGGGGCTCTGAATTTTTTTGGTGGGGCTAACATCTTTCAACAATTCATATCTTAAGCAAACTAAATATAGTAAAACTGATAAAATGGACCTGTCTATAAAGGAACCCGTCTAAAGCGTAATATCTCTATAACGGAACTTCCTATAATGAAATTCTTAAACGGAAAATACTTCATGGTAATCGAAAAATGAATATAAAACAATTAGGGGCGGTGTACCTCTTAAGGAAACCTACCTAAAATAGAACTTTTCTTCATCCCGTGTGATTTAGTCTTAGGTCTTATTGTATTTAAGGCTCCGCTGCACACAAATTTATTTTCGTCTTTCAGAAAAAGCACGTCAAACAAATAGCATCCGACACCCCATAAAAAAATAACTTTATTTAAATTTTAATAAGGAAAACTAATGGATTGTACACTGTATTCTATTTCCGTTGCAATTTTTGCATTATTAAGCATATTGCTTCTTACAGAAGCGGATTAACTACCTTCCGGGCCCCTATGCTAAACTTCTTTGTGAACCTCCTCTTCTTCCTCCCTCCCCCCCCCCCCAATAAAAGCAATACATTTCAGTGTTTTCTGGCACTAAAACTGGAAAAGAGTACTTTTAGTGCAGGAAAACATTGAAATTTCATAAAATTCAAAATGCAAGTTTTGGTCATAAAAATGGAATTTTTTTTTTTAATTTTGTTCTTAGTCCTTGAACAATATTTTTTCAAATATAAATTATTAGGAACTAGCGACCTGAAGTAAAACATGTACTTAATTTGTATGCTTCTTTTTTTTTTTTTTTTTTTTTTTGCAATTGGAAGAAGGTTTCTATCTCAGCTGTTTCTATCATTAAGCGGTTACTGACTCGAAAGAATCCGATCTTTAATGTTAATCCTATGGGAGAAATTTTTTTAAACATCTCATTTGTATTTCAATATTTTTAAACGATTTTTGCATTGGATAGCTTAGGTCGTTCTCTTCAAATGCCGTTTTTTTTACTTTTTTGAATTAGTTGAGTTAGTTGATTAATTAATTACTTTTTTTGGGAACAGATGTCATAAGTTCCCACGGCCGCTATCTTGGAATTTTACTTGGCGTGAAAACCCCTTTTCCGCCAAGTAGTAAATGTCGCCAACACCGGTTTATACGTATGTTTCGCTTAACGAAAATTAAATGTAAATAATAAACAAAATTCGCTAAAAAGGCAATCAGTAATCTTGTATGAGCGGTTCGCGCACATTAACCCGAAAAAAAAAAATCACTGCATTCAGCAGTTCTCCCGGTTTAGCATTCTCAAAATTCAGCAGCTCTCGCTTTCTAGCAATCTCAAAATGTAAAAACTCTTAAAGCACCAAATATACATAAAAAATGAAATTCGCTAAAGTGGCAATCAGTAATCTTGTATGAGCGCTTCGCGCACATTTACCGAAAAAAAAACATCACTGCATTCAGAAGTTCTCCCGTTTTAGCATTCTCAAAATTCAGCAATTCCCGCTTTCTAGCAAACTCAAACTGTAAAAAACTCTTAAAGCAGCAAAATATATATAAAATTAACATACCTTAACAGATATCTGCTTTCTTGAGAGTTTCAGCACGAAATCTCTCTCATAACACTACCGTCATTTTCCAAAATAGGCTTATGAGTACGCATTGAGACACAATAAACAAACCTACTTTTCTTCTAAAAATTCTTAATTACTTCAGCAAAAGCGTTCAAACGGATTACAGAAACCATAGTCAGTCAAATACATCCAAAAAAATTAACAAAAATAAAAAAACAGAACTATACAACACGATAACAAAATACATCCACAAAATCCACCACTTCTCAGGGGTTACCAGAACACAACACGTCAGAATACACACGGCACACGGGGTTCCACATATCGAGGTAGCCATAGCTATAAACACCGCCAACATGCCAAAAAAAAATCGTCAAACAATTCAAAACAACGGCTGAGGGAACATAAGGCATCTAAGCCTTTTTTTTGTTAGGATACATCCACTAAATAAAAGTATCTTCAATTAAAAAAACCTCCAAAAAAGAAAAGAAGATTGAAAAAAATTAAAAATAGCCTTTTGGAAGCCGATATGAAGAAAAAAACCTAAAGAAAATCTTAGCACCGGGGCCCTTTTCCTTCCGGGCCCCTAGGTTTGAGCCTACTCAGTCTAATGGGTAATCCGCCTCTGGCTTCTTATGTCCCTTGGTGTCTTCGGAAAAGGGAACTACCCCCCCCCTCTCTCAGCTCGCGTTTGTTCGTACAGTGTGTGCATATATACACGCAATAATTTCTATGTGTACTTCGATGTATAACTTTTTACCAATTTTGTGGAAAATAAAATTTTAAAAAAGTTAAAAAAATAATTTCTAAACAGGCCATTTGTAATATGCTAAAATGTGCACCACTACAATTGCCAGTCCTAAGCCTGGAAAAAGTGTGAAGGGAAGTTACCTGACAAACACTGCCATAGCCGTTTTTTAAAGTTGTCCAATTATCCAGATTTTTCATTAACCGGATCGGCATCTGCCCCGATTGGTCCGGATTATCAGCGCTCTACTCTATTGAACATTGATTATATATATACATATTTGAACCGCTGATTAATCAAATCAGTCTTTCTGTTGAATAATTTAGTGTAATTTATCATGCTAGCATTCTGACAGAAAAGTACATCTTTATTTACAAAAACACCAATTCATACAACAAACATAGAAATCTTCAACCGCCCAGCACGACAATTTTTTTAAAGATGCGTTTTGAAAAAACTGAGAAAAAGGAACCTGTTGGTATAGAGGTCTGCACGGGCCGGAATTTCCCGGTGCCGGACCGGCCCGAACGAAAGCTATCTTGACCCGGCCCGTTCATATTGTCACAGTTCACGGCCGTACAAAAATCAGTAAAAACAGACCCGGCCAGTGGAAAAATCAATTAAATCTGGCCCGATCCGACCCGGCTCAATTTCTACAAAAAATTCAGATTTTTCTTAACATACAATTAAGATTCTTTTAAAGAATACTGCAGATAATTTTACAGCATATTTTAAATTTACGATGTGTTCGCAAGACAGAAATTACACAATAGCAACATTAATGATTTACTTAGAGTCTTAGACGTTTCAACATTCAAATAAGGATTCATTAAAAAATTCATATTGTTTAGAATAAAAGAAAAACGGGAAGGTTAAAAACATGATGAAAACTTTTGAGGGTATATTATAAAAAGTAGATTTGCGAAAATATTTCTGTTATTCCTTCAGATTTTTCTCAAATCCAAAGAAGCTACTTTCTGACACATTTCTAAATTCATTTATTTTCGAAAACGTCAATATATTTTTGAGAAAATACTGTCCAAGTTAGCGTTTTGAATCGAATATCCGGAGACTATAGCACGGAAAAGGAGAAAAACCTGCAGTCATGTGACAAGAATCTCTTATATCTCTATATGGAATTCATTTATTAAAAATGGGAAACACTATTCAATTTTAAATCCCTTCAATAGACAGGTTTGTCATTTTTATGCCTTTACAGTTAAAAATGTGAGAAAGTTTTTCGTTTTTGAGTAATGAATTTGAGAACCACCTTCAAGTATATTTCCAAAAATTCCGTTAACAGAAGTTCAATATCGTTATATTAATAATTTATTATTAATATTTTTACAAAACAATTGTCTGGCCTAAACATCCTGAGAACAATTAAGTCCATTTCTGGCTATGTTGAAAAAAAAAAAATGTAAGCCTGATCTCGGTCCGGCACGAGTCTACTGGAAGAATTAAAAGCCCGGGCTCAAGCGCCATGTAACTGTCCGATGCAGATCTGTACGCTGGAAAATGTTATATTTCGATATTGATGCTGGCAAACTATAGTATCGGCTCGTAACGCACATTTATACTTATTCTCGTGAAACTCATATTCATTGAAAATGATTCATATTTTCTCGTCTGCGTTTAAATATTTATATCGGGCCGACAGACCCGCTTAATTTCTTTTATTGGCCCGGTCCAGCCCGGCAGGCACGTTCAAATTTTGCCGGCCCGGCCCGTTTGAAACTTCACCTTCATTTCGCCGTCCCGGCCTAGTACAAGCTTCTAGCCAAGCCCGGGATCGTGCAGACCTCTACTGTAGAACACAGTTCTTTACACATATTTTTTTAGGTAGCTTTCTTTACAAAAAAGCTACCTATTGCAGCCGTTCGGAGGAAAGCGATTTCAAAAAATTTTGGTATATTTTCATCGATCATGACCCCCAGACCCCGAAACCACCCTCCGTTCAAAATTGATATATATACATATCTGACCTATGTCACACTGTAACTCCCGTAATTATGAACCGATTTCGATGTAATTCGCTGTGTACATAGTACATACCAATGTCTCGAACGAGTTCGTTGGCCAGCTTCATGCGCCGTTTTGTTTCAAAATGGCGGCCATTTAAAATTTTTAAAAAAATTTAAAACTTGAAATGTGGTACCAAAAAATTAAAAATGGAAAAATATTTTTTTCTTATGTATTTGAACTTTATACAAAGATTCCGGAGCAGTTTTTGTTTCGTCTATATCTTAAAAAATGGCTGAGTTATAGCATTTTGAATTTCTAGCGTGGCTGACATTTTGAAACGTCCTGAAGTTTGTCACGCGATAAAAGGCGTATTTATGAACCGATTTGGATGTAATTCGGTGTGTACATAGTACATACCAATCTCTCGACCGAGTTTGTTGGCCAGCTTCATTGGCCATTTTGTTTCAAAATGGCGCATATTTAAAATTTTTTAAAAATTTAAAATTTGAAATGTGGTACCAAAAAATTGAAAATGGAAAAATATTTTTTTCTTATGTATTTGACCTTTATACAAAGATTTCGGAGCAGTTTTTGTTTCGTCTATATCTTAAAAAAATGGCTGAGTTATAGCATTTTGAATTTCTAGCGGGGCTGATATTTTGAAACGTCCTGAATTTTGTCACGCGATAAAAGGCGTATTTATGAACCGATTTGGATGTAACTTCGTTTATACATAGTACATACCAATGTCTCGACCGGGTTCGTTGGCCAGCTTCACCCGCCATCTTGTTTAAAAATGGCGGCCATTTAAATTTTTAAGAAAAATTTAAATTTGAAAGTGGTACCAAAATTGAAAAAACATTTTCTTCTTATGTGTTTGACCTTGACAAAAAGATTCGGGAGCAGTTTTTGTTTCGTCTATATCTTAAGAAATGGCTGAGTTATAGCATTTTGAATTTCTAGCGTGGCTGACATTTTGAAACGTCCTGATTTTTCTCACGTAATAACAGGCGTATTTATGAACCGACTTGGATGTACCTTGGTGTGTACATAGTACATACAAATATCTCGACCGAGTTCGTTGGCCAGCTTCATCCGCCATATTGTTTCAAAATGGCGGCCATTTAAAAAAATTAAAAAATAAAAAAATTTAAATGAGATACCAAAAAATTGGAAAATGAAAAAGATTTTTTTTGTATGTGTTTGACCTTAATACAAAGATTCCGGAACAGTTTTTCTTTCGTCTATATCTAAAAAAAAAATGGCTGAGTAATAGCATTTTGAATTTCTCTTGTGGCTGACATTTTAAAACGACCTGATTTTTGTCACGCGATAACAGGCGTATTTATGAACCTATTTGGATGTAACTTGGTCTGTACATAGTACATACCAATGTCTCGACCGAGTTCGTTGGCCAGCTTCATTCGCCATCTTGTTTCAAAAGGGTTGCCATTTAAAAAAAATTAAATTTAAAATTCAAAATGAGGTATTAAAAAATTGGAAAATGAAAAAGATTTTTTTTATGTGTTTGGCCTTGATACAAAGATTCCGGAGCAGTTTTTGTTTCTGAAAATTTGTTCTTTTGTTGATATCTTAAAAAATGGTTGATTTATAGCACTTTGAATTTCTAGCATGGCTAACATTTTGAAACGATCTTGTATTTGTCACGCGATAACACACGTATTCGCCTATTTCGATGTAAGAAGGCATGTGGATAGTATACATCAACACCTCGACCAAGTTCGCTGGCCAGATTCATCAGCCATCTTGTTTCAAAATGGCGGCCATTAAATTAAAATATATATATATATTTAAAGTGAGGTGTAAAAAAATTAGAAATTGAAAAAGGTTTCTTTCTTAAGTATTTGATCTTGATATAAGGATTCAGGAGCATTTTTTGTTTGTCTTTACCTTAAAAAATGGCTCAGATATAGCAGTTTCAATTTCTATTGTGGGTGACATTTTGAAAAATCTGATTTTTGCATGCGACAGCACTCCTATATATTAACCGATTCCGATGTGAGTGAGCATGTGCACAGCAATTACTAAGGTCTCGACCATGTTCACTGCTTAGCCTCATCCACCATGTTGTCTTAAAATGACAGGCACTTTAAGAAATTGCCGAATTTGGCAGCCAAATATAAGTTACTTTAAAGAAAAGCAGCTTGGATAAAGCTGACTAATTTCGCGAAATTCTCATTCATTATATTGATAAAAATTAGTATTGAATCTCCTATATTCGGTTTCCACTAAATTGAGCTTCGTGTGTTTGCATGATATAAGTTGGCTTTTTTTAAATAAGGATTATGAAAGCTACCTCTTCCTCCCGGCACTGGCCGGAAGGACTTTCTTTAAATTGAAGACATTACATAGATTTAAATATCATATTCTGTTAAATTTTTTAATATATAGAAAAAAGAACGAAAATTTGAGATTTTGCAAATGTTTTTGCGTTATGCATAGATGCCAACAACACTTATCCGGAGTCTGTTACAAGACGAAAATATTTTCAACAGGAAATTTCATTTAATCAAAAATTTCAAACTGCAATTTAAAATGTACCTTATCAAAAAAAGACACAATTCCTTATATATTTTTTCCAGTTTAAAACATGCTTGTTTTGGATCAGACTCCGAAATAATTAAGAGATGTTGGCATCTATGTTTATGTGTCCTATATTTATTAATTTGAATAATTCACAAACTTACTATTATCATTTAAAAAATATTTTAATATTTTAATTCCATACGTTTAATATTTATAATTAATAGCTATTTGTAATTTATTTAATTTTATTAATATTTTGGTTTCTGCTGAATTATTAGGTCATTTTTAAAATCATGGTTGTTTGTATACGATTTAATTTAGTGATGATATTGTTTCGCTTTAAAACGAGCGTTACCTAACCTTATTTTATTACTAATATGATTTATAAATTTAACCATTTAACAATTCGCAATAATAATTAAATTTAAAAGTCTGCATATGATTATATCATTTTAAATATGAATCAGTTATTACAAATATATATTAATTACATATTTTTTAAACATACCTGGACTTAATAATAAAAAAAGATATTGTAATTTTAATATTATGTACAATACATTTCTTTTTTCAAAGAAAACAACTTAGATTTAATTCATTTAAACAGCGATAACATAGATTATTTTTGCATACGTTTTACACATGTTTCATGAAATTTGTTCAATTTCACTTAGAAAAAAAAAAAGCACAATGGCATGAACGCCCTTTTCGATCAGTTTTCATTAAATGTAGGCGACTATTTATTATTATACGTTTCCCCCATTTCTAAAGATCTTTAAAAATATTCGTCTTTCACTCAATAACGAAAATTTTTCTGATGCAGTTAAGAAGTAATTTTCTTTCCCTTTGCCTAAAATTTTCAGCTTCTCACATTCATGCGCCTAAGAATTGAATACCGTTTCTCATTTTCTTATAAATGCCATGATTATAAATAACATGATTTATAGTCATTTGCTACTCGATGACTATAGCATTTCGTCGTTAAATGCCAAGAAAATCAGCCTACAAAGTCAAATTTGCCGTCATTTTTTGACAGATTTTTTTAGATTTTCTGTATAGTTTGAATACTTGCAAATATCTTTATAAATAAAAGAAATTCGCGAACATGTCAGAAAGTAGCTGGTTTAGATTGAAAAACAGCCTTATAAAACACAGAACACAGTTTAATTCCTTGAGCTTGAATAATATCTGCAAATTTTATGCCTTTATCATTAAAATTATTTCGAAAATGTGTCAGAAAGTAGCGCATTTATACTTGAAAATAGATTTAAATGAAGCATACGCCAAATAGTTGAAGACATTTTTGTCATAATCTTATAATAAACTTAACCCTAATCATGCTTTTTCACTTAAGGCTCCTGTCCCTGCCGGCGAAGGCACTCACGAGCTAATGCTAATCCTATGGGGAGGGATTTTTCTAATGTCTCGTTTGCATTTCGACATTTTTTATTTTATTTTTTATTTTTTTTTTTTTTTTTTTTTTGCATTGGATAGTCGAGGTCCGTTTCTACATCGCATCTTTTTTACTTTCTCGATTTTGGTTGCAGATATTTTTTAGAATGACATTTTCATTTTCAGAACCGGTTTTGAAAGTGAAAGTAACTTTATAAAAAAATATCTGTGACCAAAATCGAAAAAGTAAGAAAGGTGCACTGTAGAGACGGACCTCGGCCAATGCTTATCCAATGCAAAAAAAAAAAAAAAAACTTAAAATTGTCAAAATGGGAGCGAGATAGTAGAAAAATCCCTCCCCATAGGATTAGCATTAGCTGATGAGTGCCTTCGCAGGCAGGGACAGGAGCTTTAATGTTTTTTATTGTTATATGACAAATAGAAAAAAAAATGTTTAGCAAATTCATGGAACATAAGAAAAAAAAATTAGACGAAAGTTCAAAAAGCAAACAAAAAAATGCCCTACCTCTGCTCTTCTACTGTCTACACCCATAGCAAGAAACAATTTTTGACTTTCAAGCAATTATTTTTCTTATTCCATTTGTATAAAATGACATTTTGTTATCTTTCTAATTTCCTTCTACAAACATTCTAGTTAGTTTCCAAGTGATATTTCATCATTAACTATATCGGCTGTCATATACATAATGCCAACAGGCAAATCATTAACATTTAGAAACACGTCTTTTTTGTGACTACGTTTTAGTGAAGACGTTTAACCATTTAACTTGAGCAGCATATGTCTATTTCAATTCATCCCGTATACGATCATTGCTTTTAAAATGTCAAGATGTACGAAAACATGTGGTGGCTAGTTAGTGCATCTGGACTTAATTTTTTCGGGAGAAAGAAATGTTCCTACTTAGAACGCGTTTTGAGAATTGTATCGCAAGCAAGATAATAAAAAACAACTAATCTAATAGGGTTCTGAACGCAAAATGTTTGGCATATTCCATTGCATTCAAGCAGTTAAAAGATCCAAATGTTTTTTGGTTTTTTTTAAGAAAGTTAAAACGTACATTTTGTTGAAAAAATAAAAAGTAGGGAAATCGTTAGAGGGGGCTCTAGAGGAAGCTGGGGGGGGGAGGGGCTCAGCCCCCATGGCCCCCATCTGGTTACGGGCCTGGCTTTTTTAAACTTATTTTTACAGAATCGCTAAAAAAATCTGTCCAAAGGCGCCATGATTAGAGAAACACGATGATAGTTTTTTGAAAGGGATTTTTACAGAGGCGCTGCAAAAATATCTGACCAAGGGCGCCATCATTACAAAAACACGATATTAGTTTTTTAAATCTTATTTTTACAGAGGCGCTGAAAAAATCTGACCAAGGGCGCCATGATTACAAAAGCATGATATTAGTTTTCTGAAAGTTGTTTTTACAGGGCGCTGAAAAAAATCTCACCAAGAGCGCATATATTACGAAAACACGACATTAGTTTTTTGAAAGTTATTTTTACAGAGGCGCTGAAAATAAATCTGACCAAGGGCGCCATGATTACAAAATTACGATATTAGTTTTTTGAAAGTTATTTTTACAGAGAGGCGCTGAAAAAAAAATCTGTCCAAGGGCACTATGATTACAAAAACACGATGTAGTTTTTGGAATTTATTTTTACAGAGGCGCTGAAAAAAATCCCTCCAAGGGCGCCGTGATTACAAAAACAAGATATTAGTTTTTTGAAATTTATTTCTACAGAGGCACTGAAAAAAATCTGACCAAGGGCGCCATGATTAGAGAAACACGATGATAGTTTTTTGAAAGGGATTTTTACAGAGGCGCTCGAAAAAAAATCTGACTAAGGGCACCGTGATTAAAAAATACGATATTAAGTTTTTGAAATTTATTTTTACAGAGGCGCTGAAAAAATTCTCTCCAAGGGCGCCATGATTAGAAAAACACGATAATAGTTTTTTGAAAAGCATTTTTACAGAGGTACTGAAAAAAATCTGACCAAGGGCGCCATGATTACAAAAACACGATATTAGTTTTTTGAAATTTATTTTTACAGAGGCGTTAAAAAAATCTGACCAAGGGCGCCATTATTACGAAAACACAATATTATTTTTTTTTTAACTTATTATTACAGAGGCGATAAAAAAATTGTCCAAGGGCTCCATGATTACCAAAGCCGCCTCTGACAAAGGGACCAAATGAAATTAAAATGAAAATCTCTTGTCTTAAATTGGCATTTTTTTTTGTTTGTTTTTTGTTTTTTTACTTTCACAAAAAAACAGAAATACCAAACTACCGGGCAGCCACCCAGGGCGCTGAATATTTGACAGAAAATATACTAAATACATCATTAATACCAATATTAATTTATGTAGAAGTTACTATTCTTCGGGGTACTGAATAAAATCTGAACCAGGGTGCCATGACTATCAAAGTCTCTGTGTATGAATGCATTTAAAATGAGAATATGTTTCTTATACAGTGTTTCGTCCTTTATACTTGTACCAAAGGCAGAAATACAAAAATACTTCACAGCACTAGGGGCGCTAAATACTTAGACGCAGAAAATATGCAAACGTATTAGACGCAGACTTATTAGACACTTATTAGAAGCATTCTTAGAACAGAAATTATTTAGGCGTATATCTAAATAAGTGAGTACTTAATATTATTTTTCTTAGAATTTATCATTAGTACAGGCTTTGAAACAAAGTCTGGTCCTGGATACAATGTGTAACAATGGCATATCTGATTGTCGATAACTTATGTTATCTCGAAATTGGTTTATCAAATTGTCTTTGATCACACATAGTTTGCTTATGCTATACTGTAAAAATAAAAAGCATTACTTTTTTATTTTCCAAATGAAAATCTTTGAAAATTTTATGCCTTTCAAAATGCGTGCTTAAAAAAAAAAAAAAAGAAAGAAAGAAAGAAAGAAAGAAAGAAAAAAGTGACGATGGGCGCACCGGGCATTTGCCTCGTTGCCCGGTGGGCCAGTACGACCCTGATCAGTCATGATTGACTTAAGATGTGAGTGCAATTTCTATTTAAACATAAAATATACATGTGATTCATGGGTTTGAACAGCCAGACTGCAAAACAGAAATCTTTTCCTTTCCCCCCACATATTTAAGATGAGTGAGATTATATAGATGAGATTTTAGGTAAATCATCTTACTACAAAATAAGAAATATGCCAAAATTTAAAAAAAAAAATAATTATTTTAAAGATTTTAAACTTTGCTGAGTGGGGATCAGAGGAACTTTTAGAGAAAGGAGTGTAATTTAGATAATTGATTAGTCACTTATTGTTACTAGCGAGCAACAAATAGAGCAAAAGAATTAAGATTTATAAGATGTTAAAACTTTTTGTGTTGAGGAGGGAGGGCAAAGAAGGGAAGCAGGGATTTCATGCAGGGAGGGGATGCGGGATATTATTAAGATTATGTAAAAACATATGAGGATGTGATTTTCAAAACACGCCTTATCCAAAATTTTGTTCTCTTTCATTTTCTCTATCATTTTATTGCTGAACCTGCACTGAAAAAACGCTACAAACTTGAAAAAAAAAACTAATTTATCGTGTATTTCTGGCATTGTAAAATTTTGGTTTACAATGAAAACCAATGGACGCAATCAGAGGTTTTTTAAAAAAAGTCAAAAGGTTCAAAATGATCTCCCTTAGGCTTTTAAATAAATTTTTTCTACAAAAAAAGTTTGTGAAAGGCATATTTGGAAATGGAAAAGAAAATCAAAACTGTTTAAAAATGGGTGAGGGGCTTACAATCAGGATTTTACAGTAATTACTTTAAAAATCTACAATGCTTGGTAGTTATTTAAAAAAGAGAAAAAAAATATTCTGATTTACATGAATAACATTAACTTGAAAAGAAGGGGGGGGGGGGGGGGGGGTAATCCGAATTTCCCATTTTTTAATTGAAAGAAAATATTATTATGTTTTAAATTATGATTTTATTTTTGTTACACCATAGATCCATTCTCTTTCATAACAATGATTTTAACTAGGAATTGACCGAAGCAGGAATTTTGCTGAATATCGGATATTCGGTCAAAGGCTATAGCACAAAAATAGCACTCGGCAATCATCGAGTTACATTTAAAACATGGCAGGGTTGCAAAACAGCCGGCTAAAATTAAAAAAAGCCACGCCGGTGGCTTTTTTTGACCAAAATTGGCCTTTTTTGGCCATAATTGGCTTTTATACAATTGAGCATGAGCATTGTAATTATAAACTACACATTTTAAAGTGTTTCGAATTAGTTTTAATGACATTTAATTGATTTAGAGCTTAATAAGTAACCCAATTTCTCAATAATGAAGACAATACTGGAATAAAACTTAGATCATTTTGCTAGTGATTTGTGGTCTGAATTGCGAATATGTCAGCTAAAATTTAAAAGGGCCATACCAACTGCTTTATCTGGTTTACACTGACCTTTAACCCCCCACTCTCCAAATTTTAGGACAATGGTTACTTAGTTACATGTTTTATTACTTAATTAATTTTAAGAGCTATTAATATAGAAGTCTTATTTTATTTACAGTAAACATTTAAAATTATAGGTACATAATCATATAATAACACCACCATTTCTCACTACTAAAAACATTATGAATAGCATATTGCATGAATATGCTTAGCAACAAGCTTTTAAAAATTTTATTTAGAGAAATTTTATTTATTTTTTCTTGTTTTTAAATGCTCTATTTTTTATACACTTATTATCAAACTCTTCTCAAATATAAATATTGTTTCTAATTTCTCTTTTAACATTAATAACTTTATCTCTTCATATGGAGATGGACACATAAAAATGTTTCCATTTTGATGTGCTACATTTTGTCATTGTTTAATTAAATATAAATTTAAAATGTGTAGTATATGTGGAGTTATGTAATATGTAATTTCAAAACACCAGTTTGGAGTACAACTTATATTTTTTTCAATATTTATATTTTTTTTTCAGACATAATTGCCTTGCTTAAGTTATAAAAACTTATTTATTTGACAAAATTTAATAGAAATTTATAATTTTTTTAGTAGAAAATATTTATAAGTATATTAAAAATTAATTGATCCAAATTTTAAATGAATTGGCTGCAAACCAACTTTAAAAAATAAAAACCAGCTTTTTATAAGTGGTTAAAACCAAAAAAGCCGGCAACCCTGAAACATGGCAATTAACTTTATTGTTCTCATTCGCCAAACGTGGTGGTTGAAAGTTGTATCGATGCCAGAGACGAAAAGGGGTGAAATTCATTCGGAATTTATGCAACCAGATCGGCGATTCTTCCGAAAGTAATAAAAGAAAGTAGCAGGGGTGATTCTGTTCCAAATTTTCTGAAAATTTAAGGCATTCAGTTCCAAAAATTTAGAAAAAAAAAAAATTAGTCTGAAAATCCGAACATAAAAAATATTGCTAATTTCGACATGGTTGCCGAAAATAATCAATTTCGTCAATCATTCACAGAAAAAAAATCACCAATTTCATCAGAGAATCGCGGGGAAAACGCAACTTTTGTACAGGGATCACGTTAAAAACGCGAATTTCGTCAAAGAATCGCAGAAAAAAACCCCCCACCAAATTCTTCAAAGGATCACAAAAAAAAACCCGCAAATTTTATCAAAAGATTACAGAAAAAATACAAATTTTGTCAAACAATCATAAAAAATGCAAATTCCTTCAAAGAATAGCGAAAAAATAAATTTCGTCAAAAAAACACTGAAAAAACACAAATTTTGTCAATAAATTGAAGAAAAAATGCAAATTTCGTCAAAAGATCACTAAAAGATGCAAATTTCGTCAAAGGATCGCGAAAAAAAAACCCACAAAATTTTTCAAAGGATCGAGGAAGAAAAGCAAAAGATCGCAAAAAAAAATGGAAATTTTGTCAAAAGATCGAAAAAAAAATCAAAACCCCAAAAATTTCAGCAAAAGATCGCCAAAAAACACAAATTTCGTCAAACAATCGCGAAAAAAACACACATTTCTTCAAAGAATAACAAAAAAAACCCCACAAATTTCTTAAAAAGATAGCAAAAAAATGCAAATTTTGTCAAAGAATTGCGTAAGAAAACTCACAAAATTCTTCAAAGGATCGAGAAAAAAACACAAATTTTGCAAAAGATCGGGGGGGAAAACGCAAATTTCGTCCAAAGCAGATTGCGAAAAAATGCAAATTTTGTTAAACGATCACGAAAAACGCAAATTTTGCAAACGGATCGAGGAAAAAACACAAATTTTGTCAAAGGGCCGCAGAAAAAACACATAGTTAGTGTCAGGAGGGGATTCCCCTCTCTGCTGTAAACTTTCAGAAAATTTGATGTGAATTTCAAATTTTTTTTTTCTTTTAAACTCAGAATCACTCCTGGAAAGTAGATAACTAATTCTTATTGGTTCAAAGCTCATACACCTCTCTCTCCTGGAGGGGGGAGGGGGATGTAATTGCACTTTCAGTCGTCCATATTGTTATTTGATTTGTTAGAGAAACTAAAAACTGATAAATTCAAAGGAAACAAAATTCTCACAAACACTGTTAAGATTTTGCTAACAATTGCTCCAAGCAATGCTGAAGTGAAGAGAATGTGGATTAGTTCGAAAAACACTCTAAAGGACAAAAGTTTATCCATAAATAAAGACATGCCTACATAATCGCCAAAGGGTTAAACAATCTAAAATTCAATTAAATGAATATGATCTTGCTGCAGCAATAAAACTTTGGTGGGAAGTCTCTGTTAGGGCACGAAGATCTAATGTGAATGATAAACATTAGTGTCAAAAATAACACTTTTTGTAATACTGTATTTCATTACAATTAATAGTAAAAATAAAATATTCAAGATTTTATTAAAATAATTCTTAAAATATATTTTTTCTTGTCTCTTTTATACACTGCATTAACTATATCTAAATATCTTCAAATATGCATTTGACTTTTATTTTGACTGCAGTAATTTCTTGGTTATATCTTTCTGTTAGACGTAATGGCAGTTTTTTTTTTTCAGTTGAGTGTAATCGAACCAATCTATCGAATGGTAAGTAAAAAATAAGTAAATTACAATGTTGATAGTTAGAGAAAACACAGTTTTGTATGAAGTGTTCATAACTTTGTTACTGGCCAGTGGTTAAAAAAAAACTGGCCAATAGGGTGGTTCACAAACCTGTGGAAAAAAATAAACTTTCTCGTACAGACCAGGACACCCCCTCATTTTTTTACATCAGCCCATACTATTATTCTGGCAAAGTTTCAATGTCCTACTCCAAATAAAAGACTATGCTCAATGACTGTCAACTTTTGCCTTTTGGAGATATTTAGGCATTTGTAAGTGAATTTTCTAAAATTTGAGGTAAAAACCAAATTATTTAAATATCTTTTATTTATATATTTACAATATTAGTAAAGGCTAACAAAATAGTTAACATTGTCAGATTTTTATATATATATATTTTTAAACAATATTAACAACTGATTTTTTTGTTGTCGTCGGTAGGGAAAGTCCTATTAGCTTCAACGTCTTGTAAAAGAAACTGCATATCATCCTCATCATTTCTTAAAAGTTTGTTGAATTCTTGAATCAGCTGAACACCTCTCTTAGCAGTATCGTGGACCCCTCTTAGCCCTTTTACATAGTTTTCACCATTTTTATAATTGATATTGTTCTCCCATTCTTAAGGCGAAAGTTATAGAAAAATCATAAATATTCAAACGAGAAAAGAGCTCAACAGCTCTTTTTGTTGCAAAATCTCCAAGGCATCTCTTTCAATAAATTTGATTGCCCTTTTACATTTTGGAGTGTTCATTCCTGCAATAATTTTTGCTTTCTCTTTTGTTGGTACTGTGTCTGAAAATAGGACAAGACCAATCAATTCGTCTGAAAGGTACCACGTGTGATTTTCTAGGACTTTCCTTGCTGCTAGTCTAATCTCAGAATCAATAGTCTCATATTTTCTCAGGAGTTTCCATAATTGCAAGTCAACTACAGGAGCTTCAGCTACAAGTGGAGATTCTATCCATGCTTTGGTATATAGAAAAGTACTGAACTGCACAAATCATGGAGCTGCATTTTCAGTTAGATGGAATCTCGAATTTTGAAGATTTTGAAACTGCACAGGAGTTTAACCATCTACCAAGCATGATGAATAGCACCTGGTGTTCTCCAATGGTTTTTCTATGGTGGATTTCCCAAAATAGCAAGTGTCAACGCAATCATCTTTAATGACCACAGATAAAAGACAGGCAATGGTTGAATCTTTCAAATCTAGTGCTTTCTTTTTCCAATTCTGTACCCGAAAATTCGTTTGTTCAATTCCTTGCCAAACATTCTTAAATCTGTTGAAGAGTGGAATTTCTGTGAAAGTGGATGGTCCAAGGCACAAGCTAAAAGCCTTTGCCAAGATTAATTCTATTACATGGTGTCAGCAGGCTAACCACAATAGTTCATGGCCAATTTTTTTCCCAAACAAATGCATACTCTTTTTACATAATCAGTGCTGAGACTCGTAGTGTCAAAACATAAACCTTGAATGTTTTCTCTACACACAACTCGTGTAATAGGTTAAAAATAGAATTCATTATATTTTCTGCTGTTTCACCACCATTGCATTTCCAAGGAGCTTTTCAATACCAGCTCCCGAAACAAGCACTGGCAAGTGAAAAAATCTTTCCTAATCCAAGACATTCAGATAAAAGTTTGCCGTTTCAATGGAGGACTAGAAGACAATCTGGTTTCAAATCACGAATTTCTGACTCAACATATTATTTTCTAGCTTTCTTTCTTAATCGTTGTATGGTGCTTCTTGAAAGAGGAAGTGCACAAAGATCATGCCCAAAGCTGATACAATTGGAACAATCAAATGCAGATCTTCACGATTAGATGTCTTGTTACGATCTAAAGCACCACTAACATGAGATGTGAACTAGAGATGCAACGAATATTCGGCTTCGGCCGAATATCAAGTCCATTATTCAGCCTTGGCCAAAAAATACTGTAATAAATGTTTTTATATTTACACAGTATATCTTTTTAATTTGACAATTTATATTCATGATGTATAATGAAAATTTTATTTGAAATTAGCTAACACTTTTTTTCCCATTACCTTCCATACCCCGAATGGGTTTTATCTACCCATTTTTGTATAAGAGGCTAATTTAGGAATCCTGTTAAGAAAAATTTATGCTGTATCAGTAAGTACAAAAAGTATTTGTAATAAGCTAACATAATCTGTTAAATTTAAAATTAATCTATTCAAAATTCTTTTAATACAGTTGTACAAGCAAATTCAAATTTTTTTATTATAATGGGAAGTTTAACATTTATCCCTTGTTACATAAAAAATATTTCTTTCAATAATATTTTGAATTATACCTATAAAGAACATAAATATATGATGGATTAGATATAGATGTATTATATGTATAAGATATTTAACTCGTATATGTTCCAATACTTAAGGGGTTTTTTTTAGAAAAATACGCTTAAAAGTTAAAGATAATTTAAGTTATTTTTTAAATGTGTTACTATTTCTTATTAAATAATGAAAGAAATGTAAGTACTAAATTCTTTTAATTAGTATGCATTTACTTTTTGCATATTTTTTTCAAGAATAGCATTGTAATGTTTATATTTGCTTGTTTATATTAAAATGTTTTCAATAAACGTACATTGTGATGCAGAAATAATAATAATTTCAGCATTCTCAGGTGATAGTCTATTTCTTTTTTTTTTTGCATTATACCTATAAAGAACATAAATATATGATGGATTAGATATAGATGTATTATATGTATAAGATATTTAACTCGTATATGTTCCAATACTTAAGGGGTTTTTTTAGTAAAATACGCTTAAAAGTTAAATATAATTTAAGTTATTTTTTAAGTGTGTTACTATTTCTTATTAAATAATGAAAGAAATGTAAGTACTAAATTCTTTTAATTAGTATGCATTTACTTTTTGCATATTTTTTTCAAGAATAGCATTGTAATGTTTATATTTGCTTGTTTATATTAAAATGTTTTCAATAAACATACATTGTGATGCAGAAATAATAATAATTTCAGCATTCTCAGGTGATAGTCTATTTCTTTTTTTTTTTGCGTAAATGTTACCTGCTTCTGAAAATAATGAGTGGCAACATATTCTTCCATGTATATAATTTGGCGAATAGTTTAATGATTTGTATAATTTGGAGAAATTAGTCAACTGGATAATCAAGTAGTACACATTTTTCTTAACCTGGCCCCAAGCGATAAATCGCCAAATGTTGTACCTATTGAAATATTTCATATTGAATTCAATTTTAAGCATTACGAACATTTATTTCATGTTTAAATTAATTATTTTCGTTATTTAAACTTCTCTCATTAAAAGGATATTTGTTTGTTCCTTTTTTTAATTAAAAAATAAGTTTTTTTTCTTTTATTTTGCGAGATGTTTACATTATTTTCTAACTGATATAGCCCTTTCTATTCTTTTACCAATGATAATATCGCCACAATATAATCACTAGCAACCCTTTCGCAGAAAATATCAATAAAATACGAAATTTATTACCAAAAATCATAGTTATCCCTGTATATTTGACGCATAAACCACCGTGGGAATATTCTCTATCGAATGATACAATCTGAAAAAAAAATTCACCAGGTAGTTTTTGAAAACACTCGAGCCGAATTTTTAGAGCTCATTGCTTTATAACAGATATGATGATATAATAAGGGAACAATATATTTTTTTGCTGTATAGTATGTATAATATGTAAATGATGTAATATCGCATATATTATACTTTTGAAAACACCCAAAAAGGCCCATGTGGGTTGGGTATTTAAAAAAAAAACAAAAAAAAAACGGGGAACCCTGATTTTTTTGCGAACCCTGATTATGAGGGGGCTTGTTACTTTTGAGAGAAAGAAAAGAGAAAAGTATATCTTGGTAGCAGAAAAGAATAATTATATTTTAATGGAATGAAAAATTATATTTTAAGAGAACAACCTTTTTCTTTACATACAGAATGTAAATTTACTAAGTTTGAGTTGAATGAGAAAGGATATAAAAAGACAGAGGACACATGCAAGTTCTTATTTTTGGGGGTGTGAAATGATTTTACTAAAATAAAAAAAAGTTTCATTTTTACAGAGGTAATGAGTTTCTATTTTAGATAAAATATACATAAATTACTAGAACTATCTATGGATTAAATAAAAAACTATAAATTAAATTATTATTTACATTTTTTAAAGTCATATGTTACCTTATTGGCATCAAAGTATTTAAAATATTACAAAAAATACATTCAGCTGCTATGATTTTTGAACACTCAAACAAAAAATTAATTTCAATTAGTCCTTAATTTAATTTTTGATTTTAAAATTGAAAAAAAAAATAAAGTCAGTATTCGGCCGCTGAATATTCGGTCAAATCACTATTTGTTGCATCCCTAATGTGAACAGTTGTATTTAGACACATCTTGTTTCTTTTCAAGATTGTAAATAAGGTAATAAGGTTTTTCTTTATATTCAGAAAAATATCACCATCATCAACATCTGAATGGGAAGGGGACTCTGATTTTTCTGAATCAGCCATTGAATAAACATAAACAGCTGTTGATGAAGTTTCAACACCTATGCCTTTTTCTTTTCATCATTCTTCCTGTTTTTTTTTTTTTTCTGTTAAGAATTCTCTCTTGCTTTTTTAATAAATTCTCTATCTTCATTACCCGAAATACATTTTATGTCTATCCATTGATCTATAAGGAAATCAAAATCTTCTGTTATTTTTATTAGAATCAAAGCATCAGTATGGGCAATGTAAAAAAGGGCCCTTGCTTACAAAATGACGACTTCTTGTGTCAGAAGTATTGCAATGTTGCCATATGCATTAGATAGAAAAACTGTTGCTAAATAATTCAACTAAATTTTTTAATATTTATTAGGAATTATGAAAGCTTAAGACGATCAGCTTTTGTTTAAAAATTACGTATTTTAAACACATATTATCATCAATCTAAAACTATAAAATTGTGTAAAAATACCAAAAAGTGTCAAAATGAAGGGTCATTGAGCACCATCTTCCTGTAGGTATAAACAGCTACAATTTTAGGCAGGGTTGCTGGCTTTTAGCCAGGCCAGAAAAAGCCGGTTTTTACTATTAAAAGTTGGTTTACAGCTAATTCATATTAAATTTAGATTATTTTTTTATACACTTATTTTCTACAAAAAGAATTATAAATTTTTATTAAATAAGTCTTGACTGCTAGAATACAACCATGAAGGCATTATATTAAAAAAAAAAGATAAATATTGAAAAGAATATAAGTTAGACTTTAAACGAGTATTTTAAAATTCTATATTACATAGCTCTACATATACTACACATTTTAAAGATTATATTTCATTAAACAATCACAAAATGTAGCACATCAAAATAGAAACATTCTTAATTCTTATGAGTCCATATGGAGAGATTACGTTATAATCATAAAAAGAGAAATTAGAAAAGGGTATAATATTTAAGGAAAGTTTGGTACATAAGTGTATAAAAATAAATCTAGTAATTATGCAAATTAAATAAATAAAATACATTCTGTAAGTAAAATTAAAATAAAATTTTGAAAAGTTTGTTGCTATTTAAAAGAGTGCATATTCATGCATATGCTGGTGCATAATATTGTTTTTAATCGTGAGAAATTGTATTTTTATTATATGATTATGTATGATTTTAAATATTAATGAGAAATAAAATAAGACTTGTATATTAACAGCTCTTAAAATTTGATAAGTAATAAAACATGTAACTTAGTTCTCTTTAATTTTATAAAGTAGTAAAAATGAAGATGATTCCAATTCTCACTTCAAATCACTAGAAGATCCATCTAAGTTTTTTTTTCAGTATTATGTCTTCATTATTGAGAAATTGGGTTACTTGTATTCTAAATCAACTAAATGTCATTAAAACTAATTAAAAACACTTTAAAATGTGTAGTCTATAATTAAGATGCTTCATTGTATAAAAGCCAATTTTGGCCAAAAGAAGCCAGTTAAAACCAATAAAAGCCACCGGGGTGGCTTTTTTAAATTTTAGCTGGCTTTTTTGCAATCCTAATTTTAGGAGAGTGATACTATGGATAAATGTAAAAAAAGTAGGGGTGTCTTGGTCGTTACCTTGAAAAATTTTTTTTTGAACCACCCTACTGGCCATAAATCAGTGTACTGGCTAGTGGCCACCGGGTAAAACTGTTAATTTTGGCCTATATCAAAGGCCGAATACTTAAAAATTTTTAATAAACTTTAATTAAAATTAAATTCTTAATAATTTAATTGAGTTACATTTTTATTCTTAAATCTAATTACACAAAAAATTTAATGATTTCTTTCCACTTACAAATTCATTAATCAATCACTTATTTTTTATTTCATTACTAGTTATTACCCAAAATAAATTATGAAAATGTTAAATTTTACAGACTATTACTAAGGATAAGGAAGGATTGTCAAAAAATAAAGTTCATTCAAATAAAAAAAAAAAACTGGATGTTATCATTAAGTTGATTTGGTGATTGTCTATGCCAGGGTCGGCAAACTTTTTCACGTGCGCTTGCCAATAATTCACAGACGATATCTATCAACAATGTAAAGTGCCAAACTTGTAAAAAAATATTTTGGAAGCGTATGATGTTTATACGAAACACTAGTTATAAAATCAGTTGCTTCCATGCATTAATAATTAAAAAATATTAAAAATCAAACTGCGAATTTTTCTTTATATTGGAATAAGCCATTAAATAAACTAATTTTTAATTCATAAATATGATTAATTTATACGGTATATACGGTAATAAAGGGGAAAAAATACGAGTTTTTATTTCATTAATTTTTAACTTAGGTATTATTAATGCAACATCCCGGTTATAATTTTCCAAATTGAATTAATGTACAAAGAATGTATTGATGACGTTTTTGCAGTCGTGCATTCAATGGAAAGAAAATGATATCCAGTTCATATTTTGTTATTTTTACAAATATACATAGCTAAAGGGAATCCTTTTGCCATTTTGCTGCAGTGATTGTCAAAAGAAATTCATTTGAAAATTACAGTTTTTTTAAATTCATATATAGAAAAGAAAAATACATGTCCAAAACGCTGCATAGCATCACAGGAAAATAAAATTATTATGATGTGTTAATTCAAGCAAAAATTAATTGCATAATTTATGGTAGTCTGTCCATATGGAACAAAATTTTATTGGTTATAACAGAAATAAAAAATGAATTTGATCTGTATAATTACCATACTTAAATTTTTCCCATGCCAGAAAAATTAGCTTATGTGCCAACTCTGGCACGTGTGCCATAGGTTCGCCAATCCTGGTCTATGCTATGTGTAATTATAAACACATTGAATAGAGATGTTCTCAAATACAAAAAGTAACATATCAATTTGTACATTTAACTATTTTCTGGAAAATTATTGCTTTATATTTTGATAATGATTTAACTATTTTCTGGAAAATTATTGCTTTATATTTTGATAATGATTTAACTGTGTGGTGATGAAGTAAAAAAAATTGAGCAATTTTAATTTAATGAATATAAAAGCTATAGGATAGGCATAGGGGTATACTTATTTGATGTGTATATTAAAGAAAACACACATTAAATAATACTAGACTAATTTTAACACAATTATTCTAATTGGTAAATAAATCATATGAGATGTATATTTCCAACTGGGCGAAAAATGTCCGAACCAGGAATCTCTTGGCTGAAGCCGTCAATGCTCTACCATCTGAGCTATCCTGAACAAATTTAGTAGATCTAATTCACCCAGCTAACCTTAATGATTAAAGCATCTGGTCTGATTATCTTAATCAGATGAACAGAATAAATCGCAGGTAATGGAACTCCAGAAAACGCTGGATACGTAATTACACTAGACTAATTTTAACACAATTATTCTAACTGGTAAATAAATCACATGAGATGTAAATTTCCAACTGAGTGAAAAATGTCCAGACCAGGATTCGAACAGGGATATCTTGGCTGAAGACATTAAATAAATTTAAATTAAAAAAAAAAAAGCTAATGTAGAAATAATTAAAATTAAATGATAAAGGAAAGATGCCCCATCTGCAAATACTTTTTTCTTTATTGTAGACAGTTGTTTTCATTATACCCCTATATAGACTATTTTAGGAAGGAAAAAGTTCACTTAAAAAAAAAAATTAAAAATGGCCTTTGACTTATTTTTCCTTTTTGCAGTGCATCTGAACTCATGTACATAATATTGAATCTCAATACTTATCTATCCTACTTCTCTGCATCTGCCAGCAGTGTTTAATAGTGAACATTTATTTTCAGAAGCTGGACAGGTTTATGACCAGGAAAGAAACAGATTATGACCAGATAATGCAGAAAAACTCTTATTTTTATGTACCACAATTTGGCCATGTTAAATTTTGATTACAGGTAGTAATGTAACTGTTTTTATAAATGATCACTTTTCACTGGAAGAATATTAAAATAACATCAAATGGCATAGGTCATCGTGTGTTTTTACAATTACAAATAGTAATACTTTACCTATTGTTTTTCATAAATTAACTATAATTCTTAATTTTAACTGCTGTATATAAATTATTAACAACATTATTTTAACAAAAGGCTTTCAAAATCTGAGCTAAAAAAAAAAGTTAAAATTCATACAGTCGTACCGAGTAGTTTTGAGAATTTCATTTTTTAAGCATATTTGAAGACAAAGAAATTTATAACTGATCTATAAAAGGTTATTTGCATACAAATGTATAATACATTCAATAATTCATAAAAATTATTTTCTAAGTACATAACAATATATCTAACAAATTATAGAAAAAAAGTAAGTAAAACCTTCATGTAAAATTAATGCAGATTAAAATTAAGTTTTATATTTGTACAAATAAAAATAAATAATTTTTAATCTGTAGGAAAACACTATGATTTTGGATAAAGAAACAGAAAATGCAATAGAAAACTGTTAGATTGCAAATTATGGTGCAAAAACACAAATCATTCTACATTTTTAGGAGATTAGGGCATTTCTTTTATTCTTGTAAATTTTGGGAATAGATGTCATAAGTTCCCCCCGGCCGCCATCTTGGAATTTTCTTGGCGTGAAAACCCTTTTTCCGCCAAGTAGTAAATGTCGCCAAGCACCGGTTTATACGCATGTTTGGCTTAACGAAAATAAAATGTAAATAATAAACAAAATTCGCTAAAATGGCAACCAGTAATCCTTGTATGTGCGCTTCGCGCACATTTTCCGAAAAAAAACATCACTGCATTCAACACTTCTCGAGGTGTAGCATTCTCAAAATTCAGCAGTTTTCGCTTTCTAGCAATCTCATAATATAAAACTTTTAAAGCAAAAATACACATAAAAAACAAAATTCGCTAAAATGGCAACCAGCAATCGTTGTATGTGCGCTTCGCGCACATTTTCCGAAAAAAAACATCGCCGAATTCAGCATTTCTCGCTATATAGAATTCTCAAAATTCAGCAATTCTCGCTTTCTAGCAATCACAAAATGTAAAAAACTCAAAAGCAGTAAAATACATAAAATTATCAACATACCTTAACAAACATCTGCTTTCTTGAAAGATCCAGCTCGAAATATTATCGCCGACATTTTCCTAAATAGGCTTATCAATACGTATTCACAAACTATAAACAAACCTTCTTTTCTTGTCAAAATTTCCTCATATTTCCTAATTATTTCAACAACAGCGTTTAAACGGACTACAGAAAACATAGTTAATCAAATACATTCAATAAATTTCACATAAAAATAAAAAGGCAGAACTATACAATACGATATCAAAATACATTCACAATATTCCAACATTAACTTCTCGGTTGCCAGAACGACACGTCACAAAAACACGTCACACGGCATTCAAGATATCGAGGTTGCCATATCCATAACCACCGTCAACACGCCAACACGCCAACAAAAAATCGCCAAACATTTCAAAACAACAACGGCGTAGGGAACATACGGCATCTAAGCCAAATTTTGCATCCTGGCATGACTCAGAAAAAAAGCAAGTTCAATGCGAGCACTGCCTTAAATAACATCTTTGTATCCTGCAGATATGGAAAAAAAAAGAAAAGAAACTGTAAAGCCAATACAATTTTTTTAATCAAAAGAAAATAAGGTTCAGTTATAAAATATGTAACATTTTGGATCCTTCAATGAATTGTTACAGCAAGGCATAACCATTTTTGATCGACAGATTTCACATAATCAGAATGAGCAATGATAGGTTAAAAAGTTAGTTTTAGTTCCATATTGGTTATTTTACTTGTTATATTGTACATCAATTCTGTTTTTTTTTTCTTCGTATTTTTTAAATAATGCTACCTACTGTTTTAAAATTTTTGAATTTACAAAAATTGTCTTTAAAAGGTGCACAATAATTAATATTAAATTATATTAATATTAAATTATATTAATATTAATATTAAATAATATTAAATTTCGAATTGAAATTAATTTTTAAAAATATGATTATATGTTCAAGATGCATTTTTATGCCTATATATATAAACACACATGCACATAAGCTCACTTCATGTGCGCATCACTGATTCTTTCTTACGCACAATTATATTCGGTCTCGGTATCAACTGGGTAATACTCGGCTACTTAGCCAAAGCACTGCTGATACTCAGTACAACAACACTATTAATTCATTACAGATTTTTTATATTAAGACTATCACAATCAATGGCAGCTCATGGCAGGAACTGCAGAGCTCCATAATATTCTCTCTCTTTTCTTTTTTTTTCTATTTCTATTCTTATAAATTTATAAACAAAAAGTGAAATGAGGAATATATGTTTACTCTAACCTCTATTTCAAAACATTAACAAATTATAAATTATAAAGAAAATTAAACTTCTGAACATTTTAAAGTAATTTTTTATGAATAATTATTATTTTGTAAAGATTACAAACCATAAGGATATGCGATCCTTGGGATAATCAAGTCGTTCAAGATATCCAAAAAAATATGGAAGAGTATGCTCTTTGTTTCTCACGAGCATAGCTATAAAAACAGTAGGCAGAAAAGTATCTTTGCTTGCATCTAATGAGCAATTTACATGGATGCTAGATAATAAAAAGTATAACACTGTGCAAAATTTAATTTGAATACTTTTTCGTAGCATAGTGATTCTTAATGGATCATATCCTTATGCATAACGTTACTCAATCATACTAACTGGACGACAGCAATAAGAACGTTGTCACTTTTCTGCACCCATTAATAAATAAAAGTAAGAAGACAAGTAGAAAACTTAATACTTCTTCCGGCCATGATCATGATGACAACTTAACAAAACAAAAACAAAGCGTCGTCACGGCTGGCAGTTAAAAAAAATTAATAATTACCATTGCCAAATGCTAAATCAAAGATAATATTAATTAAAACCATCAATAGGTAGCGCTGGTATATAAAGATTACAACACTTAGTATGACGTCAAATCAACAGTACCGTTAGCCTCGAGCCTAGACGCTATTCTAAATCTGGGTTCGAAGCTGAAAAAAGTCACGTGGTACCGGTAATTTACCCAAAGAACATCTAACTGATAAGAAGGGAAGCTACTACTACTTTCCCCATCAACTGTTTAAAGCTGCATTTTCACTGGTCGACTCCCTGGTTGGCGCGTGGGATTTGCGTCTATGGGGCTTTCCCTTCTTTTCGCTAGAAGTTTTTGCCTTGACCACGTGATCATAACGTAGATGGAATGCATAATTTTTTTTTCCAAGGGAGTTCGTCGTTCCAAGCCGAAACTCGCAACCTTATTGGTTGTTGGTTGCCAGTGTCCAGCATGTTGTTCAACCAGTTTTGGCGATTTTGCACTTGTTTTGAGAAACTACATTACAAACAAAATAAAGCAAAAATGCGTTTTTTATAACATAATGGTAATCTGTTGAATGTTATTCAATGCATTTTGTATAATTATAAATAATGATTTAGAAATATGTCTCTTCAATACATTTTTAATGAATTTTTTGAACGCTACATTTTTATATCCAAGTATATACTTAATATTAATTTTTGTTTATTAAATAAAGACGAATGAAAGATTTTTTTTCTTTTTCTTAAAATCGCTTTTTGTAATAAAATTATTTAATTTCTTTTTAATGAATGTACTTACTTAGGCAATATTGGGTTAATTTGGTTTTAGAAGGATGCTATTTAATGTATTTTGTATATTTATAAATACAAATTTAGTAATATTTGCCTTCAGTTTATTATTATTATTATTAATTTTCTTAAACGTTATATATTTTGTAACTAAGTATACTTAAATTTTGTTATTATTTATTAAATATTTTCTTCTAATACAAATGTATATTATACGAATTTGATATTATATTTGTAAATGCAGATTATTTATAACTAAATGCACAGAATATTTGTTTCTGCTTTTATATTATTATTATTATATTGTTTAATATATCTTAATCAATATTAATTTATTAATAAAAATTATTACTATGTATTTATTACATTGATTTAATAAATATTATTATTAAATATTAATAATTATAAAAAGTTCATGTATTTTTTTTTTCATTTATATTATACAATTAGATTAGACTATTTTAAATAAATAATAATACATATTTAGACTATATGCTAATTATAACTAAATTTATATTATACAGTTAGCTTATTTTAAATAAATAATAAATCTTTAGACTGAATGCTGTTAATCCTAAATATTTGGGTTTTCTTTACGTTGGTTTTTAAATTTGACGTATTCATTACAAAATATTTTTACACATAATCAACAACTTTTTTTTTTTTTCGTTTTTCCACTTTGTATTAATAATGATTGTTCAAAGTATATAACTTCTTCCAGAAAAAAAAAATATATATTAACTGTGCCGCTATATTTTATAATGATTGTTTGTCAAATGAAAGACAGAACTCACCCCCCACCCCACCCCGCACACACATTCATACACACATACATACCAAATTAATGCTACTGCGAAACAGTAATTTATTTGCACCAGAAACTAACATTACACACTAAAGTGTAAAATTTCAACTAAAATGCCATTTAAGTAGCAAAGACAAAAATAAATAAAAAATAAAGACAAGTAATTTTTTTCTTTTTTGGTTCCATGTAATGTATAATTTTGAACTATATTCCATAAAGGTATAAGAGCATACAGTTACAAATTCATGGGATTGTTAGGGAATCCAACCTTTTCTTCAACCCCCCCCCCCCCTCCCGGATTTTGAGGTTTTTTATGGATTAAAACTGCAAATTCTTCCTGGAACTGCAGCTTGAAAAATAAAATATATATAGTTTCTTTTTTGTTTATCACAAATAGCATTTAAAAAAAGATATAAATAATATACTTATATTAATATTATTATATAATAATTAATAAATTATATAGTAATATAAAAATGTTATTTATATTTTTAAAAATTATATATATATTTTAATATAAATAATATAATATAATTATATTAATGTTATTGTATAATTATATAATATAATTAATTAATAATAATAATTAATTTTATATAATATATCATATTAATAATTATATAATAATATTATATTATTTATATTAAAAAAAATATTACAATATTTTTTATATAAATAGTAATATACTCCCTGGAACTGCAGCTTGAAAAACCAAATGTATATATAGTGTTAATCACAAATGACAATTTTTAAAGAATATAAATAATACAATTGTATTAATATTATTATATAATTAATACTAATAAGTTATATTAATATTATTGCATAATTATATTATATAATAATTAATTAATATAATTATATTATTTATATATTTTTAAAATGCTATTTATGATTAAAAAGAACTATATACATTTTGTTTTGCAAGCTGCAGTCCCAAGAAGAATTATATTAATGTTATTGTATAATTATATTATATAATAATTAACTAATTAATAATATTAATTAATACTATATTATAATATACTATATTAATAATTATATAATAATATAGCATTGTTAGTTATATTTAAAAAATTATTACAATATTTTTAATATAAATAGTAATATTCTCCCTAGGACTGCAGCTTGAAAAACAAAATGCATATAGTTTTAATCACAAACGACAATTTTTAAAGAATATAAGTAATACAATAATATTAATATTATTATATAATTATGTTATATAGTAATTAATAATAATAATAATAATAGTTATATTAATATTATTACATAATTATATTATATAATAATTAATTAATAATAATTATTTTAATAATATTAATTATATTTTAAAAATTATTATAATTTTAAAATATAAATATTAATATTCTCCTAACTGCATCTTTAAAAACAAAATGCATATAGTTTTAATCACAAATGATAATTTTTTTAAATATAAATAATATTATTATATTAATATTATCACAAAATTATATTAAATAATAATGGATTAATTAATAATATTATGTTATTAAATATTAAAAAATATTTTTTATAACTTAATTAACCATTGAAAAATTTAAACAACTTCCCGCATGCTTGGATTCGAACTCAAGTACTCAGATTTACAGACAAACGTCATACCTCAACGCACGCTAGTATGCATTCAAACCGATTCAGCTTAAAATAGAATTCATACAAAACCCCCAGAAGTACTCTTCGCCAAATGTTATTATCGCCAATATAGACTATGACACTGCCAAAGGCAAGAACCAATGAGGTTACGAGCTACAGTTCCGATCGACGAACTCCCTTGGAAAAAAAAATTATGCAGATGGAATATCTTCCATTTAAAAATATACATCAGATGTCGCTATCGTTGCACATTTAAGGGATCCAAATTTTTAGCACTATTGGGATTACAGCGTATAGAATACAAAGCGCTATAAGTAAGCGTACAAAGTTAATGCTGGAATCTGCCGTAAATTGACACAGCTGCGCCATCTTGTGGATGGAGTGAATAACGCAAATACGCGGGTTTTTTGTATGACGTCATATATGACAGAATATCTACCATCTGCGCATCTCGTGCGCAGGTCTATTTGAAGATATTTACAATTTAAGAGTTATAGGCGGAAAAGCAGACAAAGCTATTTTAGAGAATACCTGTTAAAATTTTAATCATGAATTTCAAATATTTACTCACTCATGGAAGATGAACCTTGTTTACCAGATTTATTGCAAAATATTTTTGTTACAGTTTGTTTTGATGAAAATATGTGTATTTAAAAAAAAATCGCAATGTCATTTTAATTTCAGGAGAAAAAGCACTAATGCTACGTAAACAGTATTGCCTTTTGCCCCGAAACTAAACTGACATTGCAACTATTTTTTAAATACATATATTTTTATCAAAACAAGCTATAACAAAAATATTTTGCAATAAATCTGGTAAACAAGGTTAATCTTCCATGAGTGAGTAAATATTTGAAATTCACGATTAAAATTTTAACAGGTATTCTCTAAAATGGCTTTGTTTGCTTTTCCGCCTATAACTCTTAAATTGTAAATATCTTCAAATAGACCTGAATTTTATGCAAGCTATTCAGGCTAAAAGAAAACCATTTTTGTTAATAAAAGTTATAGGCGTAACTTTTAATTCCATGGTTTTTTTCCACATTGGAAGAAACTTGCCCACCTTGGGTTTATGTTATTATTTATTAGGAAAAAAAATGTATTTTAAATATAATGAAAGTTATGTTTTTCAAATGACGAGTATATTTTTTAAATGATGATTTTATATTTTGAATGAAATGAATGCAACATAAACGCTGGTGATGGGGAAAATATTTGACGGTTTATGAACTGCGGCCGGCTAACATAAAAGTACTTTTTTACACTGTTTATTTCATCTAACCCTGTTCATATATATGAAAAGATAAAAAATTTTAATCGATTTTTCCCTCCGAGATATGCTAGAAAAATAAAAATTATGTACATGGATGTGTTTCTAGTAACAATACAACATTAAAATAGTTTTACAACTTGATTATAAATTAGCAAATTAATTTTACGTTACCTAAACGTAGCTGATAAATCCTTAAACATTCTTTATGGTTGTTACAACTGTATATACAAGTACAATAATTGAGTAAGTTATGTAACAAACTCGATTTCTAAAATATACCAGCTGGTTGGGAAATTGCAAAAGAGAAATATTTAAAACGTTTAAGCATCTTAAACGTGATTTTCAGCCCTATATTTTTTTATAAAAAAAGTAAAAATATTATTTAATATATATTATTAAATGTCAGTGATTTTAATACATTCAATTGGCCCATCTCCGTCCGCAGCCCTTTTTTCTACTACTTATTCCGACTCTTTTGCGGAAGCCAGATAAAAAAAAAAAAAAAAAATCAAAAATTGAAACCGGACAAAATTAAAAGGGAAATTTGAAATTATTGGCTACCGACCAACAACTGCTACGTCGAGCTTGTTATTAGTCTATAGTTTTCAGTTATTGGCAATTGTTGTGTGTTTCATAAGCCTTTTTTAAATTTGGAGAATGTTCCGCTATTGGGTTATTTCGATAAAAGTTACTTTCATTTTCTAACCATTATTTAACTTTTATACAGTTACAATTGTATATTGTTTTCTCATTTGACGCCAATCATTGCTATCGGCCCGATTACGGAAAGTTATCCATTTTACCCCTGCGAAGAACCGGTTTAAGATAATAAATGTTTAATTGAGCATATCACGTACTATTTGTAAAAATTTTATATTTTATTCCAATTTTTGAAGTTTCTTCCATACTTTGTATGCTTTCTGCAATGTATGTGTGTATATATGTGTGTATATGTGTATATCTGTAATGCACCTGTGCGAAGTGCAGGTATCCTATGAAAACTATTTTTACCGGATATGACACAATGACCGACATATTTCTAGATTTTTAAAAAAAAGTAATTTGTCGATTTTAGGAATTTTTTTAAAGCTGTTGTCTAAAATTCTCATAATATTTAAAACTATAAATAATCAATTATTGCTGGTTTAATAGTACTAGAATTACTGCTTGCATTTTAATTTAAAGTGGATTCTAATGTAAAATTAAATGAGTTTTAAATGGAATGAATGAAATGCTTCTATTTTAAATATTATAAATACAATTCGATCAAGAGAATATTTGGCAATTTATCTCCTGCTCCCGGTAAATAGAAAATATGCCTCAAAATTAATTAAATAATTTATACTTAAACTCTAAGCGTAATAAAACGTTTAATTCTCATTGGAAATACACATGTTTATGTAATTTTTATAACTTTATCTAGGAATTGAATTAAAAACGCTGCTGTAAAATTCTATCTTAACATACATTAACTAATTTTTATATGTCTTTGTTCATTGCATTACAAAAACATAATTCAAATAGAACGTATTAAAATCACTGACATTTAATAATATATATTAAATAATATTTTAACTTTTTTATAAATTATAATAAAACACAAAACTAACCTGTTTTTCTCTTTTGGGAAGCGAAAAAAATGAGTTCTCTCAGATAGAGAGTTATTTTTGCAGTTTTGAAAACTGCAATAATTAGAACGCCAACGTGGCATTTTCCCAAATAATATAAGTTCTTAAAAGAACTGATTTTGTTTAAATAACTAACTTCAATTAATAAATTAAATAATGGCGAATAAATTAATCGAATTATATCTATACTTGCAACAATTAAGTACTGCAGACGACAAACGAATAAAATCACGGCTGCGCGTGCGCGTAGTTATTTCATAGATATCGAACATATAGATCATTCACAAAGGGGAAAGAAGTTAATAATCCTCTTGTAGTTCACTCCGTCCGCTGGGTGGCGTATGACCTTGATTGACGTGACCTCGCCTTTAATCTTGCGATAACCTCTCCCATTTAAGATAGGACGCTTACTTATATCGCTTTGTATAGAATACCTTGTGTGGAAATATGCCATAGATTAACATCCAAGATCGGACATTCCCATAGAGCGTAATGGTAATGCGATTGCGATCGTAGCGCCCTTAGTGAGAGTGACAATGGGGAAGAAACTCTCCCTCCTTGTAATATGCTTATTATTGAGTATCTACCTTATTGTGGTCTTTCTTTTTTTAATGTTGTGTTTACGTTTTCGATAGAATCTTACACCGATACATGAACATATAATTGGCGATTCAAGCGCTCGAATACGCCATCTGGTGGAGAAAAGATATAACTTCTCGCTTCAGGGTAGTCGCGTACAAGCGCATTGCATTACATGTATTTTAAATTTGTTCAGAATGATTATTCTTTTGCATAATTTCAGATTTCCTGCGACATTTGTGTTCTGTCTTGTATGACAAAGTAAAATTTATCCGAATTTGAATATCTAAGACTTTCAAATGCATTTACAATAAAGAATTATTTCAATGGCACTTTAGCATTAGTTAAAGGGAAATTAAAGGGACAATTTTCCTGTACCGAAGGCTGCGAACAGCGCCTCTATAGGCCGTTTTAATTCCCAATAGACATTCTATTTTATATATCTATTCTATGTTCATGCACGGATATATGTTTATTTATTTATTTACATGATTAGTGAACGGTTTTTTAAGTGCAACGAATACTAGGTAAAAATTTCGTCTTGAATGCTATATATCAAAAGCAATGGTGTAATATAAAAATGTTGAACTGTACAAGTCCCAGAAAATTTCATAATTATTCCCCCTTGGCAGGAAAATTTTTATAGCCTGTGTTTTATAAATTTATGAAGTTTAACGTATTAAACAATCGTTACAATAATCTTTTAAAATTTATGCATTTTCACTTCCTTACAGATAAAATAAAAATATTGTTTTAATGTAAATAACGTACAAACAATTCAATAATGTTTATAATATTAACATATAAGAAATAATAATAATAATATTACAGATAGGAAAAAATTCCTGTCGATAAATTTTTAGAATTGTATAAATCTAAAAGTTAAAAATAAATAGAAGTACTGGCATTACACTCAATAAAATTTTATTCGATATGACTAAATTGACACAATACCTGAATTTGATTTTTTACAATTTAATCTTATAAACTTACATATTTGCATTCTTAACAGAATTTTCTGGCGGCTTTCTTTTATATTATTAGTCTAATTATCATTTTGTAAGCTAAAAATAAACAATACAAGTACGCTAAAAAAAAAAAAAAAGTAGCTAAATAAATAAAGCAAGCATGAATAGAATATCGTCTGACACTGACACCCGCTTTGTTTTAGGAACGAATAGATATTCAAACCATAGAGGATAAACATATTTCTTCAATATAGGTAAATTTCGGAGGTTTGTTAGTTCTTCCCCCTTGCCGATAGTGACGCTAGTACTGTTGCTATTACAGATTTTGCCGTAAATGTCCCATCTTGGTCCTTAATCTATGGAAATATGCTATCCAAGCAGTGCACAAAATTTGTATCCCTTAAATGTGCGACAATACTGCTAAAATCCCAAGTGTCGATCGCAGCGACATCTGCGGGATTTTCATTGCAGTTGTAGAAAATATCCTGCAGATGTCGCTGCGATCTTCATATTTCAGCAGCATCCTAGCACATTTAAGGGATACAATATTTTAGCGCTTTTTTAAGTATTACAGGGATAGCGGATTTCCACACGATATGTATATTCTAGGCGCTATAGTTGGGATAGCTGATTATGAGCTTGTTCAGCGATGCAGATCGGACCGCCCGGACACAGGGAGATATCCCTCATGGTCTTAAAAAAGTAAGGAATTTCGAAATAATTCAATTATTTTGTAACTTCATGGTTCAAAACAGGTGAAACCAATGATTAAATCTTGTTACCTTTCCAAACAATGTCTCTCGTAATAGGAATACTTATCTATATGCACTCAGACAAAATCCAAAACATTCATGAGAAGTATCACGTGATGTGATATAAATCCGATCAGCAGCAAATTTTACGCCTGGTCTTCACTCACTTGACCCACAAAAAATGTGTGGTTGTTAGATCACGTGCTTGGGCTTTTTTTGTTTACATTTCTACTTGTTTTGGTAGGTTGATTGATCCGCTGATGAACAGCTCGAAAAAAAAAATACACCATAAAAAACAGTGGTGGGATTCAAATAACTTAACAAGCAGTTCTTTCCCTAATGACTTTTTCTCAAGTGTAAACAAGTTTCAAGGAAAATAATGTGTCACACATACATAAAAAAATAATTTCCAACTTTATAAAAATAATGATTAAAAAAGTTTCATCTTTAAATGCACTGTAAAAGAAAAAAATATGTGCTTTAACACTCAGTTTACTCCCAAAAGGACAATGTATTTAGCAAATATTCAACAATTACAAAGCACTGATCAAAATTTATATCAGAAAATGCATCAAAATGAATGTTATAATTATTTAAAAAAAAAAACACTATTTTTCAAGCGAAGGAAGAGCCTAGGCTATCACCAAGCTTTGTAATAGGCTGCCATAGATTGGACAAAAACTTTGCAACTGAACATTCGTTCTGTGAATATGTCGCTATTCTCTTTTAAAAACACTCTGCGGAACACTGCTTTATTTATCTAATAAAAATGTTGGGTAATACCACAGATTTGTCATATAATCTGTTATTTTTACTCTGAGGGTAATACAAAGCTGCTGAGTATTTAGCATGGATGTATTATTAAATTAATTTTAATAATACGTCCATGGTATTTAGCTCCCAAGTTCACCGTAACTGCATGTTTAAAATAAATCCCACTCTATATTCCTCAGTCTCCTTCGTGCCCGGGCGAAGTGGTCGTGGTTACTGAACAAGTTGTTCTTTGGAACGTAGCAAACATTTGTTTTTAGATTCAAAAACATCATCATGACGTTTAAAACGGCACACGGTGTCAGTGTTGAATCATTGACTGCTAATATAACTGGACTCAGAAATGGTAACCTTTTCTTGAGGCACATATGTGCTCCCCACCATCACGTGATGGTGGGAAGAATGCTCGCCAAACCGGTTTTTCCCGCATCCCACCAAGACCTATTTCGCCTGTGTTCGTTTTGGAGCGTTTCTTTTATCACGAGAATGAAAACAGAAAATTGCCAAGAAAGGGATCACCGCCAAAACGCACCTTTTTGGCGATGAAATCTCCGACATGAGTGCTTCAGGGTTCCATTGATGAGAACAATGGGATTCGCTCTCCATTCAATTCCTCCTCTAAGTGTTGAATCCAGTCCCCCGAGAACAATGAGAACACCGCTTCCCCCGAAGGCAGGCCCCGATTATGACTAATCGGGGCCCTGGGCAAAGATAAATTAGGGGGCCCCATTCGATCTTTTACATCTTTTTAAGTTGTTCTACACACAACATAATATCAAGTAAAATACGTTCTACTTCCCAAGTAGAAAATGTTTTTTCAATAAATCTCAAAATATGGCAATTTTGGGTTTGTTTTTCATATTTAAGTCAAAGTTAAAAGAAAAAACTTCGAATACGGAAAAAAGTTCTCATGTCAATTAGAAATGATTATTTTCTACCACTAAAGTTTAGATATGATTTACGTTCATTGCTAATAAAAGCTATTAAAATCAAAATATTCTTTCTTATTTAATAGCGGTTGAGGTTCGCTTTGCGAAAGCATTGAGTTCGTAAGCTGTGAGTTCAAAATGAAATTTGTTTTTCGGAAAGTTTAGTAGAATCTTTTAAAAATGAAATTTGTATTTTATATTTGAAAATTTTCAGATTTGGAATTGGGGGGGGTAAATGTAAACATTTTATAAATTAACATATGATTTGGGGGCCCCTGGGCAAAGTCCCGATTTGCCCATGCGATAATAAGGGCCTGCCCGAAGGATTTCAGATTTTGTGCTTTCAATGGTCAAAAAGTGCAATTTCCCTCCGGAGCCACAGAAATCCCTCCTGGAGAAAAGTGCCTGAATTCAACACTGCACGGTGTGGTTGTGGATCATCTTTATATTTATAAATAAAGGTGACCAGTGTAAAGCGGCGCGTCCATCGTTTCGTGCCTCGGAGAAAAGATACGTAGTGGCATGTCGTTGGTTGAACATATAGAGGAGGCCCCCTAGCAGATATAAACTTCGAACTAGTTTGAAGTTTAAAAGCTCGATTCTAAATAGAGTATCTCTATAGGCGAAGAGAGAGGCAACTGGCAAGATACAGGAAATAAAATTTGATTCTACCACAGAAAAAAAAAATATTTCGAATTTTGCTCCATCAAAAAACCTATACTAAAAAATGAAAAATAAGTCTCTCTCTGTGTGTGAAATGGCTACAACAATTTATCGCCATGAAAGGTATCCAAGGCTGGTCCTAATACACATGACACTGAGATTTTCCAATAATTAACCGAGATATTAATTAAAAACTATAATGAACATCGCAAAATGGAGTGAAAAATCTCAGCGAAGGGACCGAAAGTCTGTTCAGCAAATGAAGAACCAAGAGTTGAAAACAGCAGTTTTTTCGCGTCTTTCATAGCACACATCTGCTTAACTATTGAAAATACATTGCTCAAAACAATTAAAGGATATTGCAATTTTAGGTGGATTTTGTATCTGGTAAACTGTTTAGCTGATTGATACATGGTCGACAGACATAGGTTATATGAGAATAAATTACACATGTTTGGCAGAAAAAAATGCATTTTATTGCGCATTTGTGTACTAAAGGAAAAAAACACAATTTGTGCATATGAGAAAAAAAGAATAAGAACAGGTGTTTTCTTCAAAGAAAATCATTTTCAGTAGGGGGTATGGTTTCCACGGGCGACCAGCAACGTTGAACACCTTTGAGGCATGGACTCAATGAGGCTATTAATGACGAGTTGGGGTATTCTGCCCCACTCTTCCAGAAGAGCTCTTTCCAGTTCTTGGAGAGTTTGTGGGGGTTGTTGGCGGCCAGAAACTCGTCTTCCTAGAGCGTCCCAAACGTGCTCGATTGGATTCATGTCTGGAGAACACGCTGGCCATTCCATTCGAACAATTCCTTCCTCGAAAAGGAAATCCTCCACCAGGTTTGCACGATGTGGCCTGCAGTTATCGTCCATTAAAATGAAGTTATCTCCGATTGCTGCAGCGTAAGGGACTACAATAGGTCTGAGGATCTCATCCCTATATCGGCGACCAGTCAGAGCTCCATCTCGAATGATGTAGAGGTCAGTGCGCCCGTCAATGGAGATGCCACCATACACCAACACTCCTCCACCGCCAAATCTGACACTTTCGTGCACGAACGCAGGATTATTCCTACTGCCACGGTCCCTCCAGATGAAAATACGCCTATTATCCGGATGCACAGAAAAACGGGACTCGTCAGAAAACAGAATATTGCTCCATTCATTTCTCCTCCAGTTGACATGCTCGGTTGCCCGCTCCCTGCGGTCGCGACGATGCCTTAATGTTAATCTAACACATACCATCGGTCGGCGAGCATACAGACCTACAGCATGGAGCCGGTTTCGGACAGTCTGAGTTGAAATCGTGGTGCCTGTAGCCGAGCGAGGGTGTGTGATGTAGCAATCACATTTATTATTTATTTTTTAAATTGTAATGCAGCATTATTATCTCATGTTTTAAATTATTTATTTTCAACGCAAAACATCGTTCAAATCACTTTTTTTCTCTCCTTTTTACTGCATGCAGCAGATAAGTTTTGATTTCAGCTTTTTCCCCTCTTCCTGATCTATTTTTAGAACCAGGGTGTGTTGCAAGTGACGTCGACCGCGTCATATTGGGGTGTGTCTTCGCTTGGCGAATTAGAGCTTCATTCTCTCCTTGTAAAGTTTCGTTTCTCTTTTCTCTGTTTTCATACGATTTAATCATAATACGTAAATTTAATTTAACAAATAGATTTAAACCATTTCTGCATGTAGTTTTGTAAACCCCTTTTATTTAGTATATATATCAATGCAGCCAGTTTTTTAACAGATTTTAAGATCGGATCAGATTTTAAGATTTACGAAAGTATGTATTATTTTTGACAACGTGATTTGTCGTTTGAATTTCGGGCCTTGCGCCTAAATTCAAAGAGCGATGTTTTTCAATAGCTGTTACCTCGATATCTAAAAGTTTATCTTCGGTCTTTGTTTTTTTTAAGTTAACGCATGTTTGATTTCGGACTTTTTATCATCAAGACCTTCTTTAAAAAATGATTTTAACCAGTAATCATCTTTATCATGGAATTACTTCCAAGTTTTTAATAATTCTACGTGGAACGTCCTTCTGATGTGTACGGTGACCTACTTCTCCTAATTGCCTTCCACCTCTCAAGTGAAACAACTAATAAAGAAGATTTTTTACAACTGCTGTCTCATCAATATGTCTACTGTTGTCATTTAAGTAAGACTATTCCTTTTATTCTTACTGCAACTCTATCTTATTCACGGCAACTTTTTTAAATAACTTTCGTCACATTTGGTTTCCGTGACAAAAAAAGAACATTTCGGCGTTGTTGCTTTTTGATCACAACGTAATGCCTTAAAAAATAACTTAATGACTGTATTTTTTCGCCGTATTTTTGACGATTGATGTATCTTTTTAAAAGAAGATTTTTTTTCTCAAATAGATGAACTGCTCTTTTTAATGAAATTTTGAAAATGTTTTAGCATTATAATTGCTGTTATTCTTTTTTGCAATATTTTCTGTTCTTACAAAAAGAAAACGTAATCTTTTTCAATCTTAGAAGAAATTCTGTTCCTGAAAATTATTCTTAACTGAATTTTCTTTTGCATAAAATTTTGCAGATTTGTTACTTTTATAGAAAAATACTGACGTAAATTCAAATAAATTGATTTAAAATTATTATTTTTTAATGGAACTTTAAGAAAATTATAATATTCTGCTGTTCTCAGATGGAACATTTTGCTGTTTTAACGGCTGAAGATCGATCAAACATCGTAATGAAAATTTTGTTCTCAAGTTCTATTTGCAATACTTATTCCATGATTTAAAATTTTTGAGCATAGTATAAAAAAAAAAATAAATTCCGTTACTGGTTTTCATTTTGAGATATGTCTTGACAAAATTATTGCTGTTTTTAAATTATTGAAAAATGAAATATTATTTTAAAAATCAAGAAATTTATTTATTTATTCTCTAATTTATTTATTCTTATGGTGCATTAAAAGATATTTATCATAGAAAATCTTTAATGAATTTTGAAATTCTAAAATGAATTCCAACAATTGTTCTCTGATTTTAAGAACAAATTTATTTAACAAGAGGCTATGGTTTTTATACTTATTCTTACATTGGGTTTTTTAATTTTATTTTATGGCACTAATATATTGAAGTAAAATACTTAATGAATTTGAAGATATATTATGAAAATTAAGATATTTATTGAAGCAAATTATTTTTTTCCCTTTGAATCTGTGATAATTATTGAAGTTTAAATTATTTTACTGAAGTTGTTCTTATCTATTACTTGCAAAGGAGCTGATATTCTTCATGAAATTCGTAGTTGTAATATAACCTGCATAATTTTTTTGAAGTCTTCTCTGCTTTTAAATGTATCAATTTATAATTTTTATTCAAAAAATACCTTCAATAACTTTTTATAAAAAATATATATGTATAACGTGTTCTTGTACCACCTTCCACTTTTATTCTCAAGATATTTTTGTCATCTAGTGCACGATTTGACTGCTAATATCGATTTTGGTGTTTGGTGAGTGCAGTGTTCCTTTATAAAATTTCAAGATCTGTGTTTGCTTTCTACAAACTGTTATGATAACTCTCAGTGCTTCAATTTTCCAGAATTATGTAGCTTCATCAAAATTTAATGACATATTTTTTTTGCTTAAAGAAGAAATTAAAAAATTCATTCTCCTGTATTATCCTCATGACTGAAATAATTTGAAAAATTTTTATTCTACATGATTTAAAATGACAATAGATTTACTCATCTTTCTTATTCACATTTGCTTACCTACTGAAGTTGCCTTCAAGAGTGTTGTTATTAATCCATTTTTTGAAACGCTTCTCTGGTGTATGGAAATGTTGTTCTGAAAGTACTGAAAATATTATACATACCTGCAAAAAAAAAAAAAAAAAAAATTCTGTTCCTCATTTACAGCAACCAATAAAGATTTGTGCTCCATTTTTGGCTTTGATGTTCCTGGTGAATTCTCAGTAATTTATGTAGTAAAATATCCATATTTATTCTGATCTTCTCCAGTGTGTTTTTGAAGTTGGTTTTGAAGCTAAATCAATAATATTATTTTTTCATAAACAATAGAATTTCCCAGTCAACGTTTACTTGTGAACGGAAAATTTTCATCCTTACATAAGGGTAAGCGGCAAAGTTTCATCCTCGCATTGGAAATGTTTGACTTCTACATTATACCATATTCTACAAATATTTATAAAATTTAATGTTATTTGAACTACAGAAAATGTTTAAGCTCAAGAATGTTTGTTTATTTGCTTATTTCTGAAGATTTTTATATGTTAATTATTATCATAGTGCCTTTTCCTTATTTCATAACCCAATTGCTTCAAAATTTTTAATCTGCCATATGCCTCACTTTTTCAATTTATGCAAGAAATTATTTTAAATTGATTCTGAAGATATTTTTTTTTAATGAAGAAAATTTTTATTTGCACCTTTTATACGAAGAAAAGCACAAAATTCTTAGTGAAAATATTTACCAGCGCATCTTTTTTTGAAGTGTTCGTCAGAGAATCTTCAACAATTCTCTAAGAATCATAATTAAAAAGTGCTTCTTCACTACCGATCTTGTCCTCTACTCATCAGGGTGTATGTATTTATATCATCCTTAAGTGAAGTGTTACTCCTAAATGTATCACCATGCATTGTCTTCTTTTTGCCAGCAGTGTCTACCGATTTTTCCTTCAAGTATATCACCATATTCTGCTAAATGTTCATAATTGGTGATGTGTTGTTGTGCTAACTGTGCCTTTTTTTCAACAAAATAGAAGTGTTTGAATAGTTCACAGTACTATTCATATCCAACCATTTGTGGTTTATACCAAGAGCTTCTTTACATATGTAAAATACACTATTTTTTTTTCTTTTTCTATGCTGAATTATTTGATTATCTCTTGCACAAGATCTCAGAAGTCTCTTATGCGCATTGGAGTCTGCTGTATTTTTGTGTTTTGTATAAATGTGTTTACAGAGTTACTGAATGTGTCCACTGATCATGGTATCATGAAGGATTGTCTGTTTACTCTACAATATTTTTTAAATTTTTGCAGCTCTCTAATTTCAACTGTTGTTTAAAGTTAATTTAAAATAATTTACTTTTTCTTTACAAGCATAGAAATTTAAATTTTATTAGTAAATTATTGAAGGAATTAAACTAAATATTTTTATGGTACACTTGTTTGGTAATTAAAATTTTTTTCCTGATTATGACATTTTTTTTAACTATTATTATGATTAATGAAATTCAAGTCCTAGGTTGTCGGAATATAAAAGTAAAATATTCTCGACTTTCTCATTGCAATTTATTTTTATAAATATGCGGAAATTGATTAGTAGAAATGACTTGTTCATTTTGAATGTTTCAATATATGAGGAAATTGATTAGTAGAAATGACTTGTTCATTTTGAATGTTTCAATATATGAGGAAATTGATTAGTAGAAATAACTTGCTCATTTTGAATGTTTCAATATTATGAAAAAATTGATTAGTAGAAATTATTTTTAATTTCGAATGTTTCAATTTTATGATTTATTTTTCCTAGGCAGTCGGAGTATTTAGAGAGGGTACTTCTGACTTTATGTTGCTTTACTTTTGCAACTTTATAAATTTTGATTCATAAGAATACCTTATTTTTTAACTTATTGAATTCAAAATTTTTTTTTGTGGTCTCTTTTGGCTAAAAATTTATTTAGCTTTTGGATTTACTATTAATTTTAAAATATTAAAAGACTAATATTTTAATTTGTAGAGATCATTTTACACAGGAAGGTGCCTTTCTTTGCCTGTGATTGCAATGGGGCTTAATATTATTGTATACTATCATGTTGTGCATACTATTGAAATTTGAATGTACTACTTGATGTATATTCTTTTTCTTTCTCTTTAGGTCACTGTACATGTACGTTCCCTAAATGTGCACATGCACTTAAAATTTTTATTATGACTTTTAAATTTTAACTTAAATTTTATTCTACATTTTTTTGCTCCTTGGCTTTTAAAATTTTGTTTTCCCTTTGTTGAAAAAGCTCTTTCAAGATTTACCTTTTTCACCTTTTGGTCATCCAAAATTTTGTTCGGCAAATGGGGGTAATGTGATGTAGCAATCACATTTATTATTTATTTTTTAAATTGTAATGCAGCATTATTATCTCATGTTTTAAACTATTTATTTTCAACGCAAAACATCGTTCAAATCACTTTTTTTCTCTCCTTTTTACTGCATGCAGCAGATAAGTTTTGATTTCAGCTTTTTCCCCTCTTCCTGATCTATTTTTAGAACCAGGGTGTGTTGCAAGTGACGTCGACCGCGTCATATTGGGGTGTGTCTTCGCTTGGCGAATTAGAGCTTCATTCTCTCCTTGTAAAGTTTCGTTTCTCTTTTCTCTGTTTTCATACGATTTAATCATAATACGTAAATTTAATTTAACAAATAGATTTAAACCATTTCTGCATGTAGTTTTGTAAACCCCTTTTATGTAGTATATATATCAATGCAGCCAGTTTTTTAACAGATTTTAAGATCGGATCAGATTTTAAGATTTACGAAAGTATGTATTATTTTTGACAACGTGATTTGTCGTTTGAATTTCGGGCCTTGCGCCTAAATTCAAAGAGCGATGTTTTTCAATAGCTGTTACCTCGATATCTAAAAGTTTATCTTCGGTCTTTGTTTTTTTTAAGTTAACGCATGTTTGATTTCGGACTTTTTATCATCAAGACCTTCTTTAAAAAATGATTTTAACCAGTAATCATCTTTATCATGGAATTACTTCCAAGTTTTTAATAATTCTACGTGGAACGTCCTTCTGATGTGTACGGTGACCTACTTCTCCTAATTGCCTTCCACCTCTCAAGTGAAACAACTAATAAAGAAGATTTTTTACAACTGCTGTCTCATCAATATGTCTACTGTTGTCATTTAAGTAAGACTATTCCTTTTATTCTTACTGCAACTCTATCTTATTCACGGCAACTTTTTAAATAACTTTCGTCACATTTGAATAAAAATCGTCACAGGGTGTTGTTGGAGAAGAGTAGCGTTCATGGTTCGGTGTCTCCGAGCTGTTAACGCTAAATACCGATCTTCATTGGGCGTTGTTGCTCGTCTACGACCTTGCCCTGGTCTTCGGCCTGCACATTCACTCTCCAAAAAACGGTTCCAGATCCTGGAAATGACACTCCAATGGCTTGCGCTACTTCGACTTGAGTTTGGCCCCCTTCTAACCTACCAACAATTCTCAAAGCTTCTGAATCTGTCAAATGACTTCGCTGAGACATCGTACTCATCGAAACAAAGCAATCACTGAATGCCAATCATCCTTGTCTTCATTCTTTTTTATCCAGTTGAAAGTCAAATTTCATTCGCTGCCGCTGAAGCGACGTTTTTGACGTCGAACTCAAAATTTGCATACTCCACAGTTTGAAAACCAGAAAAATTTGCATTTGTGATTATCTTCTTCTATTTTCGGCAAAAAAAATTTCGTTTATATCTTTATTTTATATAAAACTTCAAATATCCTTTAATTGTTTTGAGCAGTGTACTATAAAACAAACAAATTAAACGCTGATGTTTTGTACTTTAATCTTTCAAACGGTGCAATCCATTAATTTACATGAATGTACAGTTTGGTTTTCACGTATTCAAATCAGAACCAAATAATGTGAATATTAAACAGTAATTAACTACCATTTTTATATGTACTTGGTTCAAATTTACGGCTTTTTCCACAATCCATCACGAGAAGTGTTTTTTTTTAAGTGACCTCTTGACGAAATTCGTCATTTTTTTCGCGATCATTGGACCAAATTGATGATTTAATTTCTGCGATCGTTCGACGAAATTCACGATTAATTTTTGCATTTGTTTGACGAAATGTACGGTTTTTTTTCACGACCGCGAACGTTCGACAAAATTTGCAATTTTATTCCGCGATCGTTCTATTAAATTTGCGATTTTATTCCGCGATCGTTCAAAGAAATTTGCGTTTTTATTTTGCGATCGTTCAAAGAAATTTGCTGTTTTATTCCACAATCGTCTAAAGAAATTTCCTATTTTATTACGCTATAGTTTGACGAAATTTGCGATTTTATTCCGCGATCGTTTGACAATATTTGCGGGATTTTTCACGACCGATCGACATTTTCAATTTTATTCCGCGAACGTTCGACGAAAATTGCGATTTTGAGGGTTCGTTCGACGAAATTTGCGATTTTATTCAGAGATCGTTCGACGAAATTAGCGATTTTATTCCGCGGTCGTTCGACGAAATCTGCTATTTTATTCCGCAATGGTTCAACGAAATTTATTATTTTATCACGCGACAGTTCGGCGAAAATTGCGATTTTATTCAACGATCGTTTGACGAAATTCGCGATTAATTCCTGTATTTGTCTGACAAAAATTGCGATTTTTTTACAGGACCTCTTGACGAAATTAGCAATTGTTTGATGAAAATGCGTTTTTTACGTGACCTCGAAGAAATTCGCGATCAATTCCTGCAATTATTTGACGAAAATTGCGATTTTTTTACGCGACCTCTTGACGAAATTTGCGATTTTATTCCCCGATAGTCTGATGAAATTCATGATTAATTCCTGCATTTGTTTGACAAAATTACGATTTTTTAAGCGACATCTTGACGAAATACGCAATCAATAACTGCAATTGTTTAACGAAAATTGAGATTTTTTACGGACCTTTTGATGAAATTAGCGATTAATTCCTGCATTTGTCTGACGAAAATGCGTTATTTTTACGCGACCTCTGGTAGAAATTAGCGATTAATTCCTGCTATTGTTTGATGAAAATGCGTTTTTTACGCGACCTCTTGGCGAAATTTGCAATTTTATTCCTCGATAGTCTGATGAAATTCGCGATTAAATCCTGCATTTGTTTGACATAAATACAGATTTAATACGCGACATCTTGACGATATACACGTTCAATTTCTGCAATTGTTTGACGAAATTTGCGATCTTAATTCGACAAAATTAGCGATTAATTCCTGCATTTGTTTGACGAAAATGAGTTTTTTTACGTGACCTCTTGAAGAAATTCGCGATCAATTCCTGGAATTGTTTGACAAAAATTGCGATTTTATTCCTCGACAGTCCGACGAAATTTGCGATCGTCCGGCAAAATCCGCGATCATTCGGCAAAATTTGCGATTTTAGCGGGACCTCTTCACGAAATTTACGATTTTTAAAGAGACCTAGATTTTCAGCCTCTCTGGAATGCATTACTTGCATCACGAAAGTATCTCCGTCTCCAGTTGAAACATGATGAATGTACGCAGCAGAGGCGCGGGAAATTATTGCCGGCAATTTGGTATAGGCATACCCATAGAATTGGACAGGACGGATTTGCATTGATCTCAGAAACAGCCAGAATAGCTTTAAAAAAAAAGCGGATTTCCACGGAAAACTTTCATGCCTGAAACCTACATATTCATCAGAGAGAAATTAATTTGAGTTTAAAAGAAGTAGGGTATATTAAAGGTAGAGGTAGGTATTTACAAAAGTTTTTTTAAACTTTTGGCCAGAATTGAAAGTTTAATATATAATTATAATATCTAAATGTGAGTAATTAAATCAGCAACAAGTATAAAAAGGACACTTTAGTTCATTTTCCTTAAAAAATATAAAATCATACAAAATTCGGGAATGTACATTGCCAAAGGCAATGGTTTTCCCAACATCAGGTGCATTTGGAAAGGTTTTTGTTAAAACATATAAATTCACTGAACACTGATTTTAGGTACATTTAAGGTTATTATGGACCCGGCTATGCCGGTCTTTCATTAAAAAATATAAAACCAAAACAGACTACATTGTGTATAGCATGCCCACTATAAGCTGCTGATGGCAGTGGGGCTGCCAACTAAGTTCATTTGGGTAGGTTTTCATTTAAATTATTAAAATCATACAAATTTGAGTATGCAAATCATACAAATTTGAGTGTTGTAACTTTTTCTCAGAATTTTTAAATTTCCCTGACTTTTCCAGGTTATCCAGGTGGCTAGACACCCTGCTCTGAGTGAGCAGAATGCCTATACATCTGTGACTCCTATTGTGCACAAGAATTCAGGTAATCTCATTTGTCTACACTGCCATGACGATTCCTGCAATGGAGGTACTACAAAAATGTAGCAGGTAGCTTGATCGACGGAAGTGACACTAACGGCAGGCTTGTCACAATGCTTGGGATTTGTTTTTGTCCAAAATCACCTCAACCTGGTTATATAGTCATGATGGGTATTCACAGGTATTTTTTGTGCTTATCATGAGTTATATAATTTTTTTGCCATATAAAACAGTTGTGAATTTTTATTTCACATTACATTGCCACTTCCAAATACCTGCAAATATCTAAATATGATTTGTCTTCTGCAATAAAACATGCTGATGATATTGCTACTCTGAAATTTGTAAGTAAGAAAAAGAAAGGGTTTTCAAAAATTTGCTGATGTGTTGAAGGGAAAACCTTTGGCTACAAAAAAAAAACTGATACAATTTTCTTAATTAGGACACACAGAGCCATACTCAGCAAAAACAAGGTCTGGTTAAAGTACTTTTGAGAATCCTTTGCTTCTTTGAAACATGATTAAGCAATAAACTATGCAACTTAAAAGTATTTAATTCTACCCTACTTTTCACCGAAACTCAAACTGAAGTGAAAAAGGTTTCGCTAGTATTAGCCGTTATCTTACTTTTGTAGGTAAACGCAATATAAAAAAAATATATAAGTAAGAAAATCTTAATACAGTTTAAATGATGAATTTTTCTTAATGTAAAAATTGCTTGTTTAACTGCCCCCTTATATTAGCCAGGCTTGTATTAACAGAGTTAGATTGTATTTACACATGGTCTTTTTTTATTGAGAGAGAATATGAACAATTATTGATGTTGGGGATATCGACAAGGCTGAAAGATAAAAATGAAATGTGAGTAAACCAGCTCCTTCACTTTCAGAAACTTAATCTCTTTAGGGCACAGATGTCATATACGCATATTGACACGATTGTTTTCAGACGCCAATTTGGCAAAAACATCAACAACATCCGGGTTACCATATCAAGCAAAATAACGACACTTTGGTGCCAATTAAGCACCCGTTGTGTATATGACATTGGCATTAGAAAAAAATCGCGCCAACAGAGGCCTCTTTAGTAAAAAAAAGTGACTAAAAGTGACTTTTTATTAAATAAGTGACTAAAAGTGACAAAATTTAAAATAAGTGACTAAAAGTGAGAAAAGTGACTAACTGGCATCCCTGAAGTAACATACCTTTTACAGAAGAGTAAATATGTATTATATTACAAGTAATCTTTGAACTAATAGTTGCTGTTTATTCAAAATCACTGCCACATTAACAGTTCTTATTCAAATTTCAAAATAAAAAAAGAATCAAGTATGCATAATTTGTTTATTATTTTTAAATACTGATTTTGGGCAATTCCATAAAAAATAAACAGAAACTCAAAGAACATCATTAAGTCGCAAAAAAAACAAAAAAAAAAAAAACATTGCAGATTGAGGATTTTCAGAGATTGCAAGGAAATTGAAACCCAAATCCGACAGGGAAATAATACTTTTCCTTTATGCACAAATAGATTTCCATATTTTATACTTTATTACTGTACTTAAATCTAAATTTCCAGAGATACTGGCATCTACGTACATGGATGCCAAAAGGCAAGAACACTCTCTAAACATAACTTAACGTATTACAAAACTCCCGGGTTTTCCAAAGTACGACCTTTATTTTTACTATGTTCAAACTGGTGTTCTCCCCTAATACAAACTATTCATGAAATAGAAAAATCAAAATCTTCTAGAGTCTTTCTTCTGATCCATTCTTTAAATGCATCACTGAAACAAAGATTTATATTCTAGACAGAAAATGTTTTTTCATTGAATTGGCAACATTCCAACTGTGAAAAGGAAATGAAAATCAAATGAGCGACTGAAAAATTTATATGTTTAAATCAGTTATATTTTTGCAATATTTTGTGATTATTTCTATGTCTCAAAATTATCATGTACAGCAAATTATGAAAATCTAAAACAGTTTCAATGATTTTTCCTAATATTTTTAAACAGACAAAAATTTTTACCTTGACAACAAAGTTATGTAATTTTGTGTTTTTTGTTAGCATATAATTACCAAATTTATTCTGGTAATTTGTACCCCGTACTGTTGAGAGAAAATTTGAGTAAAAAACAAAGATTTGGATAATTTTCGCATCAAGGTTAGACGATAATTTGAAGCAATAAAATTATCAGACATGGTACAAACTTTAAAAAAGGCTGAGGAGGGACAGGCATCTTACACTGCTTGGGGAAGCATTTTTATCTCTGGTTCAATGGTCCTGATTACCACGGTATTGACTCATTTAACTTGGTTTTCGATTGTCTCTGGTGCATGTGGAGCACTCCTGGCATATGCTGCCTTAGGCAGCGGAGGGACACAGCTGATAGGTTTGTTCAAAAGCTGTCAAAGGAATTGGGGTTCCAGAAACTAAGGTCATTTGAAACACTCTATGCTGCTGTGGACAGTGGGGCTCCCAAAACTCAGTTCATTTGAAAGATTTTCTGAAGATATAAAATCGTTCAAACTTGAGTTTTGTTTAAGGTTACTATAACGGGCCTGGGCAGGTCAGATAGTTATATAAAAAATATTAATAAGTGTAATAAACAGCATTTTCAATTACTTGATGGGCTATTTCGACTTAATTCAGCATTTATCTAACACTAATGATATTTCGCAATGAAAACTATGGATGAAGTTTAGAGTAATGGATACCAATTTTAAAACATTCATAAATTTAGCCTAACTTTTTATATTCAGTGTTTTTAAAACTATTCAAGTCTTCATGAAATTTTATATTTAGGCTAATCTAGAAGGGAAGTCAAACTGTGGTCTGTAGAGAATATTATTTTATTATCACTGAATAGTATAAGCTCATCTAATCACAGAATTTCTGCAATTATACAAGGCTACAATTAATCAGGGTTGGGTTTTTGACGTCAAAAACTGGTTTTTGACATGACAAGCGTCAAAAACTGGTTTAAACTGTCATAAACTGGTTTAAACTGTCAAAAACTGGTTTAAACCGTCAAAAACTGGTTTAAACCGTCGAAAACTGCCAAATACATGTAACATGCTAAAATATTTTAACAATAGATAAACATTAAATAAGTCAATGATTTTGGTGATCTTTTATTGAAATTTAATAATTTAACAAATATATTATTTGCAATAAAATATTTTTTTTTTTTTTGGATTTTTCAACCAGAAGAAAATAATTTTGTACAATTAAATAATCCGGATCAATTTTACCCCGCAGCATGCTGCAGCACACCACGTGTTTAGCACATTTATTTACACCCAAAAGATTTTTGAGTTTAGAGTGTATGAAGCGTTAGAAAATAGTCTGTCTCTTAATGCTGAGCTAGTAGGACTTGATAGCAAAAGCATTGCTAGATGAGCAAGTGTTGAAGCAGGCTCAAAAAGCTGTTGCATTTAAATGATACCTTTCCACCAAACAATGGAGTCCTCCCTATAGCACTGAAATAGGACTGAAAAGGGGATTCTTTAGCTTCATACACAATCAGTATGGGTAAGCATCCATAAACTCTCTCCGTAGCTCAAACGCGAGCTGAATCAACTGATACAGCAGTCAACCCTTGCCCTTGATGGTTGGGATGCAAAGTATAAGCCAAACAATGGTATGGTTTCATGATTTGATCCCTTCTATTATGCACTTTTTCAATATGGGCTTACAGGAATTTTCTTTTAGATGACCGAGCCAATTTTGTTCAGTTTTAAAATTAAAAACATTTTTATATATTGAAAGAAAGCATGTTTTAAAAAGATTTTGACTTTAAGCTTTTTTTTTTTTTTTAATTACTTATCTTATTTTGTAAATGTTTAAAATTAATAATCCAATTTCAACTTTGAATGGAATGGTTATTGCCTAGACTAGAATAATCTTGTTATATATACAAAAAAATCTACACTTTTCTAAGTTTTTTTCCCCTTAAAAAAAGCTAGCTAATGCTTTAAGCTCTCAAAAGTAAGCGAAATTAAAACGATTTTAAGTAAGAGAAATATGTACAGCTCAGGTGAGCTTAATGTCTACTTTTTAGAAAAACAATTTTACAAAAAAAAAAATTAAAAATTTTACCCTGTTAAAAAGTTGTACTTAACAATAATACTTTACTATGTACTAATTACTGATATACAGTAAGAGTGAATTTAAAATATTACATGTAATGTTGTCAGGTGTGACATTTAATTTGAATTTTTACAGATCAGTTTAGTATTTGAGGTTTTTGACATGATGGTTTAAACTATGCTTTAAATCCGACATAAACTGACATATGTCAAAAACCTGCCAACCCTGTAATTATTACTAATACTATATACTAATTATACAATTACAGTAATAGTGAATTTTAAATATTACATCTAATGTGTGACATTTAGTGTGAAATTTTTCAGATCACTGTAAGTATATGAGGTTTTTGACATGACGGTTTAAACCGCAGTTTAAACTGTCAAAAACTGACATGTGTCAAAAACCTGCCAACCCTGCAATTAATATTGGTATCTCATAAGACACAGCTTCAAACTGATAAGAGTTAATACCTTATTCCCTGTCTTGACACTGTCCAGATATATATATATATATATCTCCTCAGCATTCCTCTATATTTATTTAACACTTAAAATATTTCCTTTATTAAAATATTTCTTTTATTAAAATATTTCTTTTAACAATATATAGTCATTTCACTTACCTTTTTATTCATTCCTGTTATTCTATCTTTAATTCCTTTTTACGATGTTTATCTTTCTTTGCCGTTCGTATTCACGTTTTTCAGCTGTCATGCTTCCATGCAAACATGAGCACGCATTTCGTTTGAATGACAATCATAGATTATAGTTTTACGATCGCCGCCAGATGGCGTCGCTCGTTTGAGTCTACGAAAGATCGGCTCTGCGTTCTTTTGTCATGATGATTTCATTCTGGAACTGTCTGCAGTTCCTCCTTGCATTGCATAATGAGGCGTTATTCAAACGCCCGGCTGATATAAATAAGTTTTCTTCCTTTGTCCCTTCTCTCTGTGTTTGTCTACGTAGTTCGTCTCGTCCTTTACTAACAGTGTTAGTCTTCACGAAGTTTCAATAGTGCTATATGATGGCTAGAGATGTTTTCTTGAAGTGCTGTGTGCTTTTAATTAGTTGTTTCTATTTAACTTCTGCTTCATCGTTTGTTGGCCATTTTATAAGTTGATTGTTATGAGTTCGATAATATATGACTTCGACTCTACTCTTTAAAGGTGGACTCTGCGTACATCGTGTTTAAATGGATACACTGATGTGTGAGTCAAGATGGCTTTTGTTATGATGAAGTTCAGAGATGTTTTACTCGCTACTTGTTACCGGCATCTATCTTTTGACGTTTCTCCTAATGGTTATTTAAAACGTATCTTCATCTATAGAGAAGTATTTTTCCTGGAGTTGTTTCGGCACAGATATATGATTCACGGTATTTCAGTTTAAATCCACCGGCATGTTAGATGTTTGTGAACAACATGGAACTTTGAGGAGGACCGGTCACTCTGTGATCATTTTCATTTCTTTATTGCTGTGAGGTCAGTTTTCTTTTATTGTCAAATGGTTTTCTGGATATGTGTTTATATTTATTTTGACAGCTTAAATGTGTTTATTGAATTTAAAGATTTAATTTATTGTTTGAACTATATTTAAACTTATTTTTATATTTTAGTTAATAAACGTTAGTTTGTTTTTAAACTTACTTTGTTTTTATTTCGCCACCATACATTTCTTTTATTTTCATAACTATTTAATACTTTATCGGGACTATTAGCGTAAGCTTTCATCGTGCTTTTAATTAAACTCTGCTAATTTAATCCTTGTCATTAATTTAATGACATCACGGTTATGGACCCGTCTCTAACTGTGTTAATAGCTTAATATTTAATAGAAACTTTATTTAAAAATTGGAAAGAAATTTTGCTATAATAATTAATTAAATCGTAATTTATGTGATTTTATGATTTTTTTAAATAGATATATATATCGTTTTATTTTATAATTACTGTATTTAATTCTATGGGTACGGCATTATGGTGGTGAACGCTGACCCCATTAGCTATTTAGCGATGGGGGGGCGGTTAGTTTACAATATTTGTAAGTTTATAAATTGAATCTTTCTGATAATTTTGAATTTTTTTGAAGTAATATACAGTTTTTATGATATTTTTGAAATTTTTTTTTAGTAGTTAAAAGTTTTTCTATAAAGTAAATAGTTTGAGATTTTTTTTGACCTCATGGCATATCTACAATAATATCCTGTTGAAGAAAGTGTTCAAGTTTTGAATATTGAAAGAAGTGTCATCTATAAAAGAAGTTGACTGAGTCCTTTCCTATCTCCTTGAGAGTTGCTCTACGCATTTTAAATCTGCATTATTATGAATCTACATATTTTTGAGTGATTAAATCTGCATGTTTTCAAGTGATAAAATATGCATATTTTGAAGTGGTTGGACTGCATGTTTGTGATCCTGCACTGATTTGCATATTTTTGATTCATATCTTTCAAGTTAAGCTGGATTTTAATGTCTGAAAAGTAAACCTGTGCTTCTGTAAAATGAATCTTTTTTTTTTTTTGTGCTTCATTTCTGGTGCTTCTAAGATTTGAGATGTTTAGTTTTTCATAAAAGTACGTCATCTACCATAGTTTAAGAATGGTTTATGCATTTTTTTTCAAGAACTGTTAATGGTGCCTTTCCCAGTATCGCAATGGTCGCGTGCTGGGCGGTGATGATTGAAAGTAGCATAAGTGAGCCTGATCGGAAGTCATCGCGAGTTTTCTGGTTTTTTTTTTGGAAACTTTTGACTTTTATTAGTATGCAGAACTTTTGATGAGACATTTAGTGACCAAGAAGTTGAACATTTACTGTTCCTGAGTCATTTGGCCAATAGCGGTTTGTGATCTCCGTGGACGACACATTCAATTTTTTTTTTTGGATCCCTGTGTGATTCAAATGTGATTTTTGAAATTTTTAATGAAGTTTTAGGTACTTAAAGTGTATGCCATCATTGTTCTGTTTTTCTGCAATTGTCTCCTATTAATTTTTAATGTGTGCTAAAGAATTTTATGAGTCTTTTGAAATCTCGGGATCTCTAAGCTGTAGATCAGTTTTTATTAAATTTGAATTTTTATATAGAAATTTAAAGAGGAAAGTTTTTCTTCATATTTTTAAAATAGTTAAATGCTTGTTATAGTTCTTTATAAATATTTAAATAGAGATTGGGAGTTGTTGATCGGGGTAAAAATCTTTTAATAAATTTAGGTTTAAAATTTTCTTATAAAGATGTAAAATTTTGTCAGGTTAGAATTTGTAATGGGGGGCAATGTTTTTAAATGTCAATTTCTGTTAAACAGATTGTGATTGCCTATCTGCCTGACCCGGTTAATTTTTAATTTCTACAGTTTGTTTTATTTACAGTTAATCTTTTGACCCTCTTATTTAATCTTTTAAATAGTTTAAATGTAAATTCTTATACTTAATAGCTTTATCAATAGTTAATCAAATTTCTTTTGATTTTTGTTAATAGTATGGATTTTTAACTATCAGTATATTTTTGGAAGTTTGACTGTTTAATATTTTTCTTAAATGGGACATGCTCGATTACCTAAAAGTTTACTTTGATAGTTTTTATAAATATAATTTCTTACTTTCAGTTAATATTGAGAATTTTTATTTTCTTGAACTTATTAAGCTTTAACTTTAATAGGGGGTCATGTAAGATATATTTATGAATTTTCTTTTGACTATTTAATCTAAGTTTTTTTTGTCGCTGAGTTATTTTGAATTTTTATATATGACTTATCAATTTTTAAATAGTCATATGCACAGCTGGGCTATATTGGAAGTCAGTTGGTCAGGATGTTTTAATTCAGTGACTTATTTATTGTTTTATGCTTATTATATATTCTGTGAATAAAAGATGAATTTGTTTTAATTTGTTCATTTTTGATTTGCTTGCCCTGATTGATAATCTCTTATAAATGCATATTTTTGAAATGTTTTCTTGCAGCCGTATCTTGGATGAGAACCTTTTTAATAGAACTCTAATGAAGTTCTTATGGGTTCATGTTTGAAATTGGGGATTTGTGGCCATTTATTGGGATTATTTGTTTTAAAGAAACTGTACTATGACAATATTTTTTTTTTTTTGTTTTCTTTAGTTTTCATCTGTTAAAATTAAACTTAAGTAATCTTTGCTGGCCATATAAGTTCCTTTACTCATTTAAATGTTTTCTTGGTTTAGATTGACTACCTTGTGTCAAATATTATTTTTTAAGGCACTGTGGTTTTTCGAATAATTCCTGAGGGAAGCTTTTTGTGAGAGGGACTTCAGGTTGTAGCTATCAAACATATTATATAATGAACTATTATTTTATTAAGTTTTACAGGTTTTTATTAAATATGTTAAAGTTTAAAGTTTTTAAAGATGTTTTATTTAAAATTATTTAGTTTAACTTTTGCCCCATTTTGGCCTACATGTTCCTTGTGGTAAAGGGACAGGTTTATGTTGCTGTAAGATTAACTTTTAATAAACTCTGTTTGGATTTTAACTTTGAAGAGATTCTGGAATTCATTTTTAAAATTAAAGTTTCAGTATTTGTATTGTTCAGAATTTAAACCCTGGGAAATTGTGGGTATGTTGCAGATCTGACTGATACCTCTTGTAATCTAGAATATCTTAGATCAACTTGTCAATCTTATCACATATTTTTTTAGAATTGAATCAAATGTTATAGTTTAATTGATTCAAATTCAGTCTTTTTGGATTGGCTATGTTTAAAGGTCTGATAGAGAGATAGAGGTTTTAATGAGTTTCCTGTTTCTTTGAGTCAGTTCAAAGATGGAATTAGAATACCTGGTGTGTTTGAAGATGATTCTTGTTTAAGTAGGAAAGCTTTTTTATTGGTGGAATTTCTGTAAGCTGTTTTTATCCTTTTTCCCGGTGGTTTACAAAGTTTTTGTTGATGGTAGCTATTGCCCGGATTTTATGCTGTATCTTTTTAATTAGAGAAGGTTTAGAATGCAACTAATGCAAAATGAGAAGAGTTGCTGTTTTTGGAGGTATTTTCTATTAGATCAAGGTAGCAAGTTGTTAAGATAGTGGTTCATATTTTTAAAGGAAACCTGATCATTTCTTGCACTTGAGAATTTACCATACACCTTCCATGATTTTTTACCACTGATGACGTCATGATGAGAAATTGCTTTTTATGGTTTTAAAATGTGAAATGCTCCTTCATTACTGGATTTTAACAGGATCATTGATTTTTATTGAGTTTTGGTTTATCTTCTGGTGTTTTCTTTGTTTGATCATATATATACCTGTGTGTCAATGTGGAATGAATCGGCGCGAATGAAGACCATTGGCCAATGGCAAATTTACTTTATCTGTTTCAGCTGGTCTGATGCAGCTTTAAAGAATGGGTTCGTGCTTCGGCATCTGTGCTGTCAGGGAATGTTGATACTATTTTTCAGCATGTTGATAGGTTTTTGTGAGGTGTCATGCTTCAACAATTTATTCTTCTTTTGTTATATATTAGATTTTTATTTGGCAGGATTCTCAGGTATATTGTATAGTGATCGGAGGGGGGAATCCGTGGAGGTAAATCTGTTTTTGAAGAATAGAATTTTATTTTATTAAACCCTGAAAGTAATTTTTATTGAGTCATTATCTGGGAACATTTTATCGTCCTCTAACCTTTAGTGGCCACGGGGTTTGCCTGCTTGAGACAATGTCGGTTTTTCTTTGGTGTCATGTGGGATGGATTATGATGAAGCGGTATATTCTGTCAACATGGGTGAAGAGTTTTGATGAGTTTGGGTAGAGCTACCTCATTTCTTTTGGATTCTGCTGAATTACTTTTAATACATATCTTGGTACATTTTTGAATTCTTTTAGGGGGGCAAGTTGTGAGATGAACATATGTTAGATGGTCATTTTTCACTTACAATTTCAAGTTTTAAAGTTTTTAAGAAATTGTTTTGTTACTAAAGGCCTTAACTTCAATACATTGTAACTTTGGATACTGATTTTCAATATATTGTAATTTTAAATCAATCATGTGAGAATTGAACTGATTGAATACCATTGTGATTGATCACAGGGGGGGGGGGGGGGTGTCTGAGAAAAATGTGTTTTGTCATTACTAATATTTATGTGTATTTTGTGTTATATATATATTTTTGTTAAGTATATTATAAGTTTATTAATTTATATGTTAAATCACTGAGTGGCTGGTCATCCTTTAATTTACAGTTTTTAGTTCTTTATCGGTCTTCACAGCTTTCGGTTTTCTTGGACTTCATGGAGTGAGATTAAGTTCTTCTGGTTTTTAGTAGTTGGGTTCTGGTTCGAGTGGACACTAACATGTATAACTGGTGTAAAGTCATGTTTATAGTAGTTCTTTGAGCTTTTACCTTTTTGCTCTGTCCCAGTGTCAAGAGGGGGGGGGGGGGGGGGGGGGGGCATTTGATAAGAGTTAATACCTTATTCCCTGTCTTGACACTGTCCAGATATATATATATCTCCTCTGCATTCCTCTATATTTATTTAACACTTAAAATATTTCCTTTATTAAAATATTTCTTTTATTAAAATATTCCCTTTTATTAAAATATTTCTTTTAACTATATATAGTCATTTCACTTACCTTTTTATTCATTCCTGTTATTCTATCTTTAATTCCTTTTTACGATGTTTATCTTTCTTTGCCGTTCGTATTCACGTTTTTCAGCTGTCATGCTTCCATGCAAACATGAGCACGCATTTCGTTTGAATGACAATCATAGATTATAGTTTTACGATCGCCGCCAGATGGCGTCGCTCGTTTGAGTCTACGACACATCGGCTCTGCGTTCTTTTGTCATGATGATTTCATTCTGGAACTGTCTGCAGTTGCTCCTTGCATTGCGTAATGAGGCGTTATTCAAACGCCCGGCTGATATAAATTGAAATACGTTTTCTTCCTTTGCCCCTTCTCTCTGTGTTTGTCTACGTACTTCGTCTCGTCCTTTACTAACAGTGTTAGTCTTCACGAAGTTTCAACAGTGCTATATGATGGCTAGAGATGTTTTCTTGAAGTGCTGTGTGCTTTTAATTAGTTGATGTTTCTATTTAACTTCTGCTTCATCGTTTGTTGGCCATTTTATAAGTTGATTGTTATGAGTTCGATAGTATATGACTTCGACTCTGCTCTTTAAAGGTGGACTCTGCGTACATCGTGTTTAAATGGATACACTGATGTGTGAGTCAAGATGGCTTTTGTTATGAGGAAGTTCAGAGATGTTTTACTCGCTACTTGTTACCGGCATCTATCTTTTGACGTTTCTCCTAATGGTTATTTACAACGTATCTTCATCTATAGAGAAGTATTTTTCCTGGAGTTGTTTCGGCACAGATATATGATTCACGGTATTTCAGTTTAAATCCATTAGCATGTTAGATGTTTGTGAACAACATGGAACTTTGAGAAGGACTGGTCACTCTGTGATCATTTTCATTTCTTTATTGCTGTGAGGTCAGTTTTCTTTTATTGTCAAATGGTTTTCTGGATATGTGTTTATATTTATTTTGACAGCTTAAATGTGTTTATTGAATTTAAAGATTTAATTTATTGTTTGAACTATATTTAAACTTATTTTTATATTTTAGTTAATAAACGTTAGTTTGTTTTTAAACTTACTTTGTTTTTATTTCGCCACCATACATTTCTTTTATTTTCATAACTATTTAATACTTTATCGGGACTATTAGCGTAAGCTTTCATTGTGCTTTTAATTAAACTCTGCTAATTTAATCCTTGTCATTAATTTAATGACATCACAAACCCCTAGTCTAGATTCATATTCTGGTGTCAATATATGATTTAGTATTAAAAATTTCAAGTTTAAAGATATTAAATATGAAAATTTGTTCATCTCTCAATATAGAGGCTTTAACTGGTGATGATTAATAAGTGTGGTATGTTCTTTTTCAGCCAATTGTACATAAATATAATTTGACATAGGGACTATTTTACGCAGCCAAACATTTAAAATCATACTACAGATTTTAACCCTTGAAATTCAATCACAAGATAGGCTTATTTGCTTTTGAATAATAATCTTTTTAGCTGTTCAGCAACAGTCAAATTTATTACATATAGTAGTGTTAAATTGGAAACTAATGAAAAAATGGTTAAAATAGCTATCATACTTACAAAAAAAAAAAAAAAAAAAAAAAAAAAAGAAAAATACAGTAATGTGAAAAGGAATGATTTTCTTCCACAAAAATAAATAATAGTTATTTACCATTGCAATAAGCAGTATTATCGTGCAATTAGCATTCTCTAAATTTATCCAGGCATAGAGAATCACTGAATAGGTTAACCTCATTTTTACAATAGTTTAACTTAGTGAAGCCTTAGTTGGTACTAAAGTAATTAAGTGTATGACAGGATGGCTGGCCAACTTTTTCAAATTACTTGACTTTCCCAGGTAATTTTCCATGATTTTTCAAAGTCATTCTCTTGTGAAATCCTACTTAAACAATCAAATGCAACATATGCATTGAAATTTCCAAATTAAAACCAAAACTGCCTGATTTTCCAAAGTTTTTATCAAAATTGCTTAACTTTTTTTCCTTGGTGCTGCTAAATTCCTAACTTTTCCAGGTTGGCTGGCCATTATGTGTAATTTATAATATGAACTGGTAAAATAATACAAATTTGAGGAAAGTGAGTGTACATATATATCTTACTAGAAACTGTTGACATTTTAGAAACATAAGAATGAGGCTCTACTTGAATAATTTGAAAATATTCTTAGAATAGAATTTTAAATTTGTCCAATATAAAATAAATGTTTTTAATATGAAAATTATAACATAAGTTTTCTAGTCAAATTATTATTTTTTTAATTATAAATACAAAATAAAGAGAAATGATAAGTCACTGTCAAAATAAATACACAAACTTAAAAAGACTAACTCATAATGTTTTTATGAGATTCCAGTGAAATAAGAAATTTTTTACAAAGTGACATTTTTCACATTTATTTTTCTTGAGAGATGAGATACAGTTGTTAAAGCACACCTAATGAGTTCATGTAAAATCACTGATTTTCTATGAAAGTTTGTATTTAGAAAAGTAATGTGCTCATGCCACCCATCTCACTCTGCTCTTTGACAAAGATTTCGAAATACTGGTATATAATTGTGACAGCAAGTAAAATACCAGTACCACTGCCAATGGCACCTAAAAAATAAAACCAAAAAAATTATTAAAATGTCAGGAAATAAAAATTATTTAGTTAGTACTGCTCTGACACAAACAACACAGAGAAAAGCACACAAGGAGAGTAAAATCTTACACATGAAGCATTTGAAGTGTGTGTGAATCATTCAATAGTTGAAAATGAATTATTGTAATGTTGATGCTGTCTACACTAAGATATATCAGTAACTAAGGTCTATGCCCCCTGCCATTTATTCCGAAAAAATAAAATATATATACAGTAGAAGATCTTTATAACACAAACCTAAAAACGCAAGGTTGTGTGCTATATAGAATTTTGCGTTATATGGATCATCACCTTTCATACATCATTAAATTTACCTTGTAAACATGGCCAAATATGTCTGAAATATGTAACACATTAGAATACCTTTATACTGCATTCCTTGTTAACAGGAGTTACCTAGATTGTAAATTTTCGCATTCCACACATTGTTAAATTTACTTTATAAACATGATCCAAATAGCCTAGACCAAATCATTCATTATATTACTCATTTTCAAAAATTTTTATTGTAATAATAGCAGTTTTTTCATTAAAAGGATTTTAAATTAGGAGATAGAGATGAAGTAATGTATTATATTTAGTCTTCTAGAGAGTAGCAATTTTTTACAATGTGGGAATGCAGGTGCTTCTGAACTACAAAACTCATTGTTTACGTCTGAGAAGTTGTGCGTTATATGGAGAATTGCAATATATAGAATTGCGTTATAAAGCAATGCAACCTTTTTGCTTATTTCTTTTAAAGTACCATCTGAAAATTTTAGACAAGTCTTTATATAGAGCATAGAATGAAATGAACTTCCTAGAATACAGCTTTATGATACTAATAGTGCAAGAGGCAGCAGCACATTTTTGTAACCAATTTTTTTCAATGATTTTGATAATATGATATTAGATGGCATATATAACAAAAGTGCCAATCAACTGGTACACCAGCAGGGGGTAATGCCATAACAACATTTCATAACACGCAGCAATATGAAATAAATGGCAACCTAATTACTGATGTTACTCCGACTCGAGAACATCATGAATAATCGGGTTGCCATTCATTTCACATTGCACAGGGCTGTGCAATGCTGGTGCAACAACAGTCTCCTGTTGGTGCATCAGCTGACAGGGAGTTTCATTATCTGTACCATCTAATCTATTACGAATACCAAAATCATCTGTGCTAAAAATTGGTTACAAAAATGTGCCGCTGCTTGCCAGACTATAAAGTGCATAAGCACCCAACCTCAAGTAAATTGTATAACATGGAATGTTTCTGTTATTTTATATATTATATTATCTTATATTTTGTTATTTATCATTTTCAGTAAAGTTCTGCCAAGGTTTTTTACCTTGGCAGAACTTGACGAAAAATGATAAACTGTTTGAATTAAGGAATTTCCCAATCATGTTAACAGCGATTAATGTACTCTATATAATTCACTGATGTCGCAAGGTGAAAATCATCTTACCTAAGAAATCGGCTAGCACTGAGAGAGCACCAATGCACAAGCCACCAAAAGCGGCTGCTGTAGGAATGTAACGATTTAACTCATGGATCATAGATTTTTCTCTGTGACCCCTCATCACCATCTGCTGTTCTTTTAACTGTTTAGCAACCTAAAATGACAAGAGAAATTTGCACATTTTTTTTTTCCCCGAAAGTTTTAATCAATAGGCCGAATAAATTGATACACTAAAAATGAAAGGAAATTTTAGAAGAATTTTTGTTAGTTAAATGAATATATGTGAATGAATAACAAATGCCACTCAAAATAAGCAGAATACCCAAATTAAATACAAGCTGTTGTGAAATAATTTTCCATTCATATTAATAAACAATTTTACAAAGAAAATTAAATGTACAACAATTATTCAAAACAAAACCTAACCTGTTAGCTATCAAATTTATTTTAAAACAAAAGTGTAAAAAAATATGTATTTTTAAAATTTAAAATCTGATTGTTGATTTTTCCCCTGCATTACAATACAGAATAGCTACCAATAATTTTAGGTTTCCAAAACAGTTAAACCTCTAATTGCTAGCAATCTATGTTTTTAAGCTTTAATTAATTATAAATACTGCATTAATTTTCATTAGTTAATAGTATACAATAAAGTTATTAATATTTTTGTAATAATTATGTTAAAACCATATTAAATACTACTGACAATTACATTTATTAAAATTATTAATAACTGCACTTGATATTAAATTGTTAACACTGCTAAAATAAATAATGAGACAATTAACTAATTGGGAAAATAATATAATTTTTATGCTTTAATTACTAAAATGATAATAATTTAGTAATCCTTCTAGAAAGAAAAAAAGGTAAGGTGCTATTTCTCCAAAAAGGCTCCAATTCAATAAAAAAGGGGACATTATTTCATGAGGAAATATTAATATGTTTAGTAATGAAATAAGAAAAAAATATATAATTCTTTCATATGAAAACTACAGTGACATTTAATGATTTTATGAATTATGAAAAAGGCAAATAATGACATGATTTAATAATATCCTGTTTTTTCCAAATAAATAACATTCTATAACTTTTGGAAAGTCTTGGGCACATGGATTTAGAAATAATGTGGTATGGGGACTTTCTTTCCAAGAAATCACCGGGTAGAACTGTTACTAAATTTCATTATTAAAAAAAAAAAAAAAAAAAAAAAAAAAGTGCATTTTGCAAAAGAGCAGGGTGTTGCAACCAAACAAAACGGCCTAGAGGAATCAGTAAGTAATTAAAGAATTAATAAAAACTGAAAATATGTACAATTTCATTAGTTAGCAGCACAAATAACAAAACAAACAAATATCATTTGCAGCTTTTTTGCATTTGTACTTGGAAAAATTACTGCCAATTGCCTAAATGTAAACTTATACATATGTATGTTTCTTGGCAGAAAAATAAAATTATGAAAATGAGTTACACCCATTTATACACACATACAGAGTAAATATCAGAATAGCCAGTTATAGCTGAAATTCTCAAAATATTAAATAGCAGCATTTTCCACTCAGTAGGGATTATTAGCATTCAGTCCTTCAAATATAAAAAAAAAAAAAGAAAGTTTTGCTGTCTTTTTAATCCCTAGTTTCTTTATTTAGTGTATATGGTTCAAAAGTTACAAAACATTTCTTTAACATCTACAGAAGAAGCTCTTTCTATGCTTAACATTTTTATACCAATTAGTTTTTTTTCTCTTATAAATTTTTTTATAATAGTTGTTGAGCAGATGTCATTACTTCCTTCTTCTTTAGCTCCAATTTGCTATAAATTTATTATTTCAAAAGTAGAAAGAGAAAATAACATACTGGGTACTTATTCTTTTACTTGCTGAAATTTAATACACTTGCTATACTTATTTGATATAAAAGAATGAATAATTTGATTAGTTAAAAGAAATTATGATACTGCAAATTATATTAGTTTAAATATTTTTTAAATGAAATGCTTTTTATGTCAGATAAAACTTGCTTTTTACAAACTTACTGTACTTAATTTTTTTTTACAAGTCTAGGGAATAGTTTAAGCTTAGAAATAATTATTTAAAGCTGATTAATATCCAGATCACAGATTTAAATCATTTGTTTAAAATCGTTGACACCTTATTTAAAACTAACTATAATTTTTAGCATTGCTCATAGCAGATATGAAATTGCATAAAATGTTCTTCAAAAAATTTAAATATTTTAACACCTTAGTTAGGGGTATAAGCTCTATAACATACTTTAAAATCATCAAAATCAGTGTGAACCATTTTTGATGGTTCCCTTGTAAGTTCTAACTTACACTAAACTTTTTTTTTTGTTTATATATTTCATACTTTTGAAAAATTTTGAAACAATTTTTAATTGCGTGCTCCATATTGTTACATAAGAATTTTCAAAAATCACATCCCTGGGCCTAGTGAAAAAAATTACTAAAAAAAAAAAATTACATCTTTGGCACTTGATCCAGAAACTTCAATCCATGTCTTTGAGAAGAAAGCACAGGAGCCTAACATAAAGACAATGTAAAGCACAGCGTGGATGGGATCTTCAAAGATGTGAACAAGATTTTCTGGGGGTGACAGATAATAGCACAGGCCACCAATAGGATAGGCTCGAGCTGGTCCACCTCCACCAACATCCTAGAATTTTATGATTATTTGTCTTTTAATAATATTTAATCACAAAATGTTAGCATCAAAAGTCAGAAATTATCACTGAAATAAATGCTAAATATACATGCCAGTAAGATAGTTTTAAATGAGCTCTACTTACTGCCCAAACACCAAGTAAATTAACAAGGAAATTTCCACTGAATTTGACTGCCAGCATCTGCAGAGAAAAAATTTAGTAAAAATTTAGTATACTAATACTGATGATTATGATTTTCAAAAAAAAATATTTTTAAAGTTATGCAGTACACCACACAAAAAAGAGAAAAAAAATGTTAAAAAGACATTTTACCTGTGATATAACGTAGAGATTTGATACAAGAGCTGACTGCAGAATAATAGGAATGTTTGAAGTATAAAATAATTTAATTGGATAGGAACTATATTGTCCTCTGTATCGAGCTGACTTGATAGGGAGATCTACTCTGAATCCCTAAATAAGAGAAAAAATGTTATATCAAATTACATCATTATTCATCATTTAAAAATAGCTCATATGTAATTAGAACATAACTTCAAATATATTGTATATATACTAGTATGCAATCCATTCAAAAATGATGGAATGTTGATCTGAGTTTCATCTTTACAACACTTCATGGAAACAAACAGCATAAATATTTTATTATGGAAAGGTTTGTGTAGTAGAAAAGTACATTTTAAAAAATTATAATTTCCACAAATACAAATGATGAGCATTTTTTTTACTCAGTGTTCAATTTCTGAAATTTTAACGATCAATAAAGTCTCCGATTGTAATCTTTAGAATTAAGAAATTGAAAAAAGCAGTGAAAATTACGTCATGTTGACACAATCATTATTTTTTCTCCTTAGCTTTATGAAAGTAAAATACATTTCAAGCTAAGCATAACGTCACCGACACAAACTTTATATACATTTTTTTATGCTTAACCACAGTACATTAAAATAAAAATATATTTTCTATTTAATTGTAATGAAAAAAAAAAGTTATATGTTTAGAAATCAGAAAATGTGCGATCATTCTATTGGATGAAATGTCAAATGCATTGCTTCGGAAGAGTACATAATCTCTGTGGATATCCAGACTCACAGGCTATGTGCAAGCTGCGCACAGTGCTGCAAAACAAAAGGAATCCGCTTAGCTGAAGATTCAAAAACATTTATCAGATTCACATTGGCAATGCGGCCACAATTGTACAATGCAAATTGGAAACAAAACACGCATATCCAAAAATTAAAAAAGTCACAGATATTTTACAGAGATTAAAATATAATAAAAAAATTCGAGGTGTCTGGCCAAAAGCTGGAGACTTGACAAGTCTGGATGTGGTACTTAAGCTTTTGACTTGGATCGGACACTATATATCTCAGTGCTTTATTATTATTATTATTTAATTTATTCAATTTGTACCACTTTTTGAAAAATAATCTCTAACATACATTTTTATTAGGATATTTTTAAGAGAAATCTACAGAAATTTTTTATTTTTTTGTAAATTGTGGTCTAGTTGAAAATAAAAATAGTCACCAGTTCTTGCCTGTAATCAAAAGGTTAATAAAAATATAAATTTATAACTTTCTGAATATCAAACATCAACACAAGTTTTGAATTCCATTATTATTATTTCATCCCCAATCATTAAAAAACTGATCATAGAAAATGCACAATGAAAAATAAATTAAGAGAATAGCATATTATTTAAAATTAAAACAAAAATTTTAATTCAAATTTACATTATATTAATTGTTAACAGTATTAGTAACTACATTTATAATTAAATTTTATTCACAATATTATTCAACTGCTGGTATTATTGAACCGTAACTCCTGGAATTATAAAACAGTAAAACTTGTTTTTACCCCTCAAATAATCGACACTTGTGTCATATGTGAAGCTTCTCCTCCCCCCCACCCCAGTTAGTGTAGATGTTTTGAGTTAATGCATCTTTATGAATATTAACTAATTTATAAATTTAATTTTAGTAATTGGAAATCGATGACTATTTGTTATATATAATGGTTATATATATATATATATATATATATATAAGAACACCTAACATGAATATACTTAATTTAAATTCTTCTACAGGATCAAACATGCATAGAGCTTGTATGGAATTTGTTGTCTTATTTTTCAGTTAAAAGCAACCAAAAATTAATAAGAACCTATAAGAAATTCTAAAAACAAGATTGTTAATAAATATTAATTACTTTCCCTTTTTAAATTATTCCTCATGAATCATATTACACATCGACTATCAAGACAAATTTCAGTAACTATTAAATTTCAATTGTTTAAAATAAAAGAGCAATAGAAAATAATAATAATAATACTGAATATAACTAACCTGGAAATAAATAACAATAGCAAAGACGAGAACTGTGGCCAGTAAATTCATGAGATTTGGAAGATTCTGACGATAAAAAGCTTCTCTGAGAGCTCTGACTTTGTCAGTTCTAGTAGCCAATAAATGAAATAAGGCAATAATTGCACCTTCAAATTCAGTGCCTAAAGATAATAAGTTATTAAAATAACAAACTTCATATAGTACAAAATTACATTTTATTTCAAAAACTGCATAACTGACAAAAAAAAAAAAAAGTTAAAATTTTTTTTTTTTTTTTTATAAGTTGATTGATAAACCTTTCTAGTGGTGCAAAACCGCAATAAAATAATCTATTTTTGTGCCCTTTTATCACATCTTTGAAATATTAATTTATTGAAGAAACAGCACAAATGACATCACTTGGATGCTTTCTGCAGCTGCACATTTTCAACTTTCTGAGATAAAGAGAAGACCTTCAAACTGTTAGAAATCTTGCATATTACGCCTTTCAACAGTTCTGACTTTTCCTTTTTGCAATATCCAGCAGCTTTTCTGTCTATTGAACAACTTACACATGCTCACTAATTTTAAATTGGTCAGCATTTGCAAGCTTCTTTATTTCAGATTGGTCGAGCCTGTCCTAAAGGAAGCTTTCAATTACAATGACGAAGGTAGTTATTAATTATGAGATTTACTTTGCTGGTTGTTACATAATAGAAATACTTTGTACTAAGTCAACTTTTACAAAAAGTAAGAAGCTACTTATTGCAGCCGTTTGTATGTAAGCAATTTCAGAAAATTTCGGTATATTTTCATTGATCATGACTTCTAGAACCCAATATCATCCAGTCCAAATGGTATTTTATATATATCTTTTCTTTTGGTCATACTATAGTGCTTGTACTTATGAACCGATTCAGATGCGACTGAGCACCAGCACCTATACAGGACTTACCAAGGTATCGAATGAGTTCAGCTTTATCAACCATCGTTTCGAGATGCCAGATAATTAAATATTTAAAATTCAGAAAGATACAAAAAAGGGAGAAATCCAAAAAGTTTTCTCTTAAGTGTTTGGCCCTGATACATGTATTCTGGGACATTTTTTTGTTTTTCTTCTATCATAAAAAAATGCTGCAATATACCAGTTTGAAATTCTAGAGTGATTGATTTTTCCATGATCAGGTTTCATTAATGAGCTTTTAAAAACGAGAATTCTCACAAATGTACTTTAATATCATCAAATTTGATGACAAATTGCCATAAACGAAGCCAACTTTGCTATAACTGACTATTTGAATTCTCATTCAAATTCAGTATTAATGAAAACTGGGATTAAATCTTCTATAATCAGGTTCCATACATTTTAGCATTGCGTGTCAGAGCAAAATTAACTGAATTCTTAAAAACAAGGAATAAGAAAGATATCTTTTTCTTCTTGTACAGGCTGGGAGGACTTTAAAATTTCGTTTCTTGAAAGTTTACAACTTGACAAAATGTAACGTAAATGCTTTGCCAATTGTTTCAAACTTACAAACAGATTGTATGAGCATACCACAGCAATACACTCATTATAAATGCTAGCAGAAATGGTCACTTCTTAATTAATGAAGTGCAAACTGGTGCTATTTTGAGTTTCAAGAATTAGTGGTTACACTCAGAGACGAAAACCTGATGAAATGTTAAGGAAGGGCATTCAGAAGGAACACAGAATCCAGTTTAAAATATAAACATACAAACACTATTTTTCGGCCTGGTTCACCTGGAAAAGCAGAAGCTAAGACATTCATCAAATGGTATTACCACATCAACATTTTCTTTTAAAAAGACCACCGCTTCCCTGAACTGCCAACGATGAAGACTGCCTTTTAGGGAAAGTGCCAATAACAGGAAAAAAGAGCTGATCTGCAGAAGCTGTGTGTATACATCTCAGACTATGTTGAATTCTATAATATGATTCTGAATTTGTTGACATCTAAAGTAGAAGGTAGGGTGGACTCTGACAAGAAGAACTGCAAAAGAATATTCTGATATTCTTTATTTTTGTTTTTTTCCAAGAAACACATGATTGTTTTTAAAGTTCATTGGTATCTGAAAACATTTTCAACATTTTGAGTTTATTTTAAATTTTGCAATTGACCAAAATAAAGTTGAGCTTAATCCTTAACATAGATTATTTATTTGATAAAAATTAAAAAAGCTGATGAAAAAAACAGAAGAAATGCATCTTAGTGCAAAGACTATAAATGCTTAGAGGGAAATATTTTTTTACTCTCTTCCACTAAATCCTAACAAATAAACTACTTTAATGTGAAGGTCATTTCTTTACATTATCAAATTTCGGCATAAGATATTATTTTTTTAAACCTCTTGGTTAAACAGTTTTTCTTAAATATCTCAAAACATGAAATTCTGCGCTTACAGTTTCTGGAATAAAAAATTCAACTTAAGCTCAAGAAAAGTCATTTTATCAAAATCTGCAATATTTTTGTGCTGAACATAACATTTTAATAAATAAATAATATTGAATAAAGTGCAATAAATGTCGGCAAATTTTAGATTTTTTTTAAAAAGAGGAACTATTCTTTATGCACTTTTCAGAAATAAAATACAGGGAGAGGGAGGAACACTTAAATTAGTGAGAGAATGCAAGTACAATTTTAATTGGTTTCTATACAAACATTTATTGCAGCTAAATCTACCCCTTTTTTGAATAAAATATTCCGATTCTCTTAATTAAGGACATTTCTCAAATTTGGAATCATAAAATGCTTGTATTTACATTTGACAATGCATAAATGTTTCATTAACTGAAGGCAATGCACGTTTTTTTTCTTGCATCCCCATTTTGTGAAAAATTTTGTAACAAAAAAGGAAATCCTTGTTACCAAATTCAATATTTATTAGCAAAAATTTTGAATCGCCCTGCTAGTTTTCCTTTCTGATGAGCTTGTGATGTTTGCACATTATACATCAAAAAATAAAAATTACAATAAAGAGTTTGCTTTTATGGGATGGAATTTTGTGGAGAGTCCCATGGCTGAAAGTCAGAAATTTCCACAAGATTGAAATATAGAAATATGTTTCTGTAGCACTGAATAATGCAACTCTTATAGATTCAAAACCTAAATTTCCAAACGTTTCAAAGTGACAATTCTTTCAAAGGAATAAAAGACTTCCTATCAGGAGCTTTAAATAGGGCCTAATTGTTACCAGGATAGAACTATATACTCCTAAATCTCAGTTCTCCCTAATCTTCATTCCTTTCTTTCAGCAAAGCAGGACACTCAAAATTTAAACTTTGTGTAAAACTTATTTTTTCTAAGGAATTAAATTTAATTTTTAGATGATAAACAATATAAAACAGCATTTTCCAAGCTGCTTTTAAAATGGCGATCACCTTACTTATCAACTTTTATTATTCTGAGATTTTCAGTTATAGTGTGTGATATGCAATTCAGTTAAATTTTATTTTTTCATGCTTTTTTTTAAAAAAAGTAATAGGATAAGTTTTGGCCTTAAGGACAAAAGTTTGAGAAATGTTGATGTAAACAAGTCAGAAAATCTAATTGAAATTTATTAAACTTTCAACAGTTGTATCACAAAACTTATGATATAGCACTACACATTAAATAACCAACTGCACTTGCTTCAGGCAGGTGAAGAAAGAGAAAAAAATAATTAAAAAGAAAAGAAATAATCAAAAAGGTTCTTTTTAAATAACAGAAACTCAATTTTGACTGCAAAGTTGAAAAACGTAAAATGTAAAAACACTATAAAATAAATTAGTTCAAATGTAATTAGATTTAAATAAAATTGCATTTATTAATTAAAACTAACAGACCTGTTTCACCAGCCCCTCATGATTCAACACCCTTCCACCCCCCCCCCTTGATTGAAAATTTGATTAAAATTGTTAAAATAACAACCACTATAATGAGGATTTTCAATTAATACACAACATCACATAAATAATTTATTTTGTTAAAATGTGAAATTGTAAAATAACTTTATAAAAATACACTTTCTTCATCATACTTTCTGCTAAATAAAAGGTCTGATTTTCAAAATGGAAGTTTTCTGCAATAGAGTTATCGATATAGACAATAAAAGAAACACTAATTGCAGTATGCACACCACCCTAATTTCCTTAAGTATAAATTAGAAAAACATGAAATTTATCCATGCAATGTGAAACCAAATTTTAGATGAATATAATAATTACGTACAATTCTATTTAATATCTGAAAAAAAGCATCCTATAACCCTAAACTTCACTAAAGGTAAAAAAAATTCAAATTTTCAAAAAGAAGCTTTAACTTTTAAAATTTAAACGAATTCAATACAGTTAATTTTAAATACTGCTTGATTAGTGTTGATTTATTTATTTCTTTTAAATAAGAATTTTATCTGTTTTTAAAATGAAAGGAAACAAATGATATTTTAAAGGTTCTAGTATACTTTAAAAACAAATTTCAAATAGCTGGGGCAGATTTTGTCTCCTCATAAACAAATATAAAATAAGATCTTAAATACAAATTAACAGACAATGTTAAGATTTATTTCTAAAAAACTTACACATAGTACCCTATTTTACAATATTCAATAATAAAAGTTTAAAATTGGTTCATAGTAAATTAAATTTTAAGAATCATCATTCACACTTCATTTGAATTTTGTTTATCACAAATACCATATCACTTGTCCATCACAGATAAATTATATTTGGTTTTGTGATATTTTATTCTCAATGGAATTACACTTGAGAATAACAAAAAATTTGGGGGGGGGGGGGGGGGGGAAGTATAAGAAAATTACGAGTATACGAAAATGAGCAATTTCCAATTTTTTATACTTACCTCTTCCAGTATTCACAGTTGCAGGGCTAAAGGCTTTCCAAACAATAGTTTCACAAATATTGGTAGCAATAAAGAGTGAGATTCCAGATCCCAAACCATATCCTTTTTGTAACAATTCATCAAGTAACAAAACAATAAGACCAGCAACAAACAACTGTAAATGAATTACAGAAAAGTTGTTCATATTATCAGTATCAAGACACAATATTTCAATACACAATCATCACTTTTCATCAAACTATTCAGACACACACAAGATAAAATCCCTTTTTTTTTTTAATACAGTCGACGGTTGTCATAACGACCGTTTCATTATAAGGTCCGATGCAATATGTCCCGAACGACCACCCATTATAGCGACCAATGCAATATGTCTCAAAGTATATCTCCTTTATGCTATGTTATTTTTGCATCCAATACAACGACTGGCCAACAGCTTATTTCCCAATACAATGATCAAATTGACCTTTCCTCACAATTTTCTTCCCTAGAAAAGATTCCCATTTTCAGGGTTCTCACTGCCGCTCGCCATTGCGCCACATCACGACAACATGCGTCATTTGGCGAATAAAGGAGAAATCATACTCGCCAAATTGCGAGTACTCAATTTCTGCTCTATTTGTGTGTGTGTCAATACAGTCAAGATTTGTATCCGCATTCCTGAACAACTGATGTTGCTTTACATGTTCAAACGCACCGTGCCATTTATATTGCACTATTTATAGAGATACTGACACAATATCAATTCAGTTTAGGAACAGCCAAAGACACAGAAAAATGTATGCCATACGTATTTTTCTGTTGTCAGTTAATCACTGTCTATGCGCCGGCGTCACGCTGGTGAAAACACAATCAAAATTATTCCCATCAAGGGTCAAATAGAGAAAAGTTTTGCTGGAATGCGGTATTGAAATTGGCTATTTATTGTACTATTTATTAGTTGAATGTAAAGTATCATTGCACTGCCAATATTTTCTATCGGTTAGAGTTGAAACCTTATAAAAATGTTTAGTGTATATTTTCAAAACGAGAAATCAAAGATAGCTGTTTTGAATTTTGACTTAAGAGTGCTAAAAGAATGTCTGAAACATGTACTCATTTAGAATGTACTTATTTTTAATAGTTTCAGTAGCGGATAGTCAAATTTTTATTTTATAATTAATTTTTAAAAATTAGATTATTTTAGAACATATTCAAGAAAAGCGATACGATAAGGGGTTAAAGATTGATTTTTTTTTTTTTCCAGTGCTTCACGCCGCATCTATTTTGCTAACATTTCTTTTCATTTGGCTACTGTTTTTTTATTTCTTATTCGCCAAATCACTAATGTTGGTCAAAAGTCAGCAAGAACCCTGCCCATTTTATTTCGCCAAGGTCTGATTGCAGAGTTCACAATTAAGGCCTAAAGAGATCAGAAAAAATATATTTCTTCCTTTGGCGAAATTTAGTAATGATTCGATTGAGTCTGATTCTCTTTGCTGTAAGGGTAAGCATACTCGCATGCATGTACTTGCTCCTACGTGCATTCACTTCGGTGCATATGTGCATTTTTCCAAGATGGCTGCTTTAAACAAATGAAATGAGATGAGATTCCTTTGGATACAAAATTGATGCTTAAACTTGAAATTGCTAAAACATTTAACATGCCCAAAAGCACTTTATTATGACTTTATTTACGAACCATGATAAGATTTTGAGGGATGAAAAAATTCCTGCTTCTTGTAGCCTTGGAGTCCCTGCTTCTTGCAGTCGAACATGAGAAGGGAAATTTCAGCTATAAGAGCAAGCATTGCATGAATGGCTAAAGAGATGGCTTATGAGATCGAAAAAAACTCCCGTAGATGGGAATTTGTTAAGGACAAAAGGCAATTTTTAAAAAAGAAAAAATGAACATTGATGGAGAAACATTTAATGCGTCAGATGGATGACGCCATGAGTTTAAAGTGAGAACATGGTGTTTGTTTCTGCAAGCTCTGTGGGTGAAAGAAAGTGGCTCTGTAAAGCAAGAAATGATTGATGCATGGAAAAAGAACAAACTGGAAACAATAATTGACAGGTATGCCCCAGAAAACACATTTAATGCAGCCGAGACCTGACTGTTTTTATGATGACACCAAACAGTTCTTTAGTTTTTAAAGATGAATGTAACAGGGGACAGAAGAAAGCTAAGCAACGGATTACAGTTCTTCTATGTGGCAATATGTCGTGGGCTGAAAAGCTTCTAATTTTAGTTATTGGTAAATCAAAAAGTTCTCGATGCTTTAGAGAGGTTAGAAGTTTACCATTATCCTATCGAAATAATGCAAAATCATGGGTGACAGCAGGTATTTTTGAGGAATGTCTGTACTGCTTGGATATGCAAATAGCAAAAAAAGTAGGAAAATTTTTTTTGTAATTGACAACTGTATTGCCCATCTTCAGATTAACGGTTTGAAATCTATAACGGCAGAATATATTCTGCCAGATGTCAGGTCTGTTCTGCAGCCTCTTGATCAAGGCATCATCTTAAGTTTTAAACACAATTAGTAATTACTTTTGAGAAAAATTGTTGTTGCACTGGATGGAGACAAAATTTATAAGGGGGATATTCTTTCAGCATTACACTTTTCCAAAGCAGAATGGAATGCAGTTATAGAGAAAAGCATTACAAATTGCTTTTATCATGCTGGTTTTGAAATGCAAACCGAACCTGTAAAATCATCCACTGGAATTTTAAATAATCTGCCAATCAAAGATAAAAATTTTGACAAGGAAGAAAGAATAGGGTCAGGTGGAGGAAAGAAGCCTCATGAGGTAAAGTGGGGGTATACTAAAAAACACATATTTTCTCTTTTTAAATTAAGATTTTAGTTAATTCTTTTATAGAGACATATTGAGATTATGACAAATATTTTTACTTTAATTTAGAAACTGGTAACAAGTTTAAAGTTTACAAAATATTTTATTTATGCTCATTGCATATGTTATGTCAGGTTAAGCTTCTGATGAACTTGCTTCTAAAATCATTAACTGTCAAAAGCTATTAATTTTAGTTCAGACTTGTAGAGGAACATCTAAGGAAAAGATCTACATAGAAAGTTAAGAATAAATTTTATAATTCTATTTATTATGAGTTGTTTTCTGAGGCGGGGTAATTTAGGATATAGTTAGGCTTAGCTAAGTGTTGTATGAAAGGGATATTTTTTACCCCTGTATTAACTTTAGAACACTATTTATAACTTATTAACCGTTTTGTAAAAGTTGATTGTTGAAAAAAGTGACCGTAAAAAAAAAAATTCAATCAAGCAAATATATAAAAGGATGTAAAAAATGCAGAAGAAACTAACCATAAGAAAAAAAAATCTATCAAGAAAAGGAAAAGAAGAACACCCAAAATCCAAAAAGCAGAATAATTATAAAAAGTAAAACAAATGAAACAAATATAAAAGTAGACTTTAAAGAAATAAAACAAGGTTCATGGGTAGAAGTTGAGTACCGGTAAAATAATCAGTTAAATTCATGTGCCATGTGATAGAAATTAATGAATTCTATCACAAAGTATTTCACTACGTCACTATTGGTGGATTATTACACATTTCCTGCTACTGATGAAGATTGCATTGTAGTTCAGCAATACTATGCTGCATACTAAGTGAACCTAATTTTGATAGCCATGCACAGTTTTTTAAAATTAAATATGTAAAAAAAATTTTTTTTTGTACTTTTGCACCTTTAAATATAATTAAGATACATTTACTTCAGTGTATTCTTATTTCAAAAACAATATTTACATATTTTTTATTTTAAATATACACTAATTTTGGAACTACCCCACTTTATCCCATGGTAAGGTAAAGTAGGGGTATCAAAAAATGCTCTTTTAAATGTGTCACTATGAGAAAACAATCCAACAAAAATGAATGGTTGTGCTTCGTGTTTAATCTGTATGAATCCAATGTATATAAAATGCATTAAAAGTTTCATTAAAATAAATTTAATAGTTTGGTTTTAGGGCCTTCTCTAAAAAAAAAAAGCTTGATTTTACCACCACTTTCCCCAACCTGACCCTACTACTACAAGAAATTTATGAGAAATGAATTTGGAAGAAACTGGAGAGAATTTTAGGAAGTGACTTTTAATGATTACTTCATGATTAACTGTGTGGAAAATCAGATGGAAAATGACATTATTTCTCGCTATTTTATACAAGTAAAAATAGAGTCATCGGATGAAGAAAGTATGCAGTCATTGTCAATGCCTCGTGTAAAATTGTTTCAAAAGCTATTGACACTTAAAAAAAATTTTTTTTTGAAAGATAAGAAAACACAGAATATTATTTATCTCTAACAGGGATTGAAAATTTTGTTTTAAGAAAATATCAAATGCACTAAAAACAAACAACAATTTCAAATTATTTTTGTAGAAAATAAATGTAAATATTGGATATATGTACATTGGTTAAGCATTTAAATTAAATTTTATTTTACAAATATGTAACCAATCTCTCAAATTGATATTTTTTTTACAATTTTTTTATTGTCAATGTTTATTTGATACAAAGGTAAGCAAAAATTGTAACAATATTGTATTATAGAATTTCCTTTGAAACTTTATGTACCTGATTAAAATTTATTATTTCTTTCATTTACTTTCGTTATAGCGACTTCCCATTTAAAGACCTTTTCTTTAGCATGCAAAGGGTTGTTATAATGAGTGTCGACTGTATTAATATTAATACAATAGCATGTAGATGTTAAAAGAAAAGGTTAAAAAATAAAGAATAAGAAATACAAAACATTAACACATCAAAAACAAGAATACTCTTAACACAATGAAAGTAAACATATATGCTAGTCCTTCCAACTTATGCAGATTTTCGGTTATCCTAGTTAAAAGCAAAATTAAAATTTCTTTTGCTGAAGAAAATTTAATTTTTATCATTGGAAATTATTTCATTTACAAATTTGCAAATTATGAATGTGGTGACAGAGTTTGAACTCTGCACTGCAAAGACCAGCACATTTTTAGATGAGGCTCGGGATGATCCACCCCAACCTCTGAGTGTATGAAAAACTGCTGAAATTACAGAAACTATTGTGAAAAGATAGTAATGACTGTTGGTTGCTCGTGAGAGCAGACGTGTTGAAACGTCGCTGTTCGACCGAATACCGGGTCACGGGCCTGATTAAGGCGGAATACCGCCAGCCAGTTATAATTATCATGTTTAATCTAAATGTAAATACCCTATCTGTAAATACCTCATCCATATAGTCAAGAACATTAAAGTTTAAGATTCCCTCAACAATCTCCCTGGACTAATTACTTCTAGATACCGACCATAGTGTACATTTATTCGTTAAAATCAATGTGCATTAAATTTCTACAGATTGGGACCTGTCGACCGGGATTTACATGCAAAGTGTGGATTTAACGTGTACGAAAAATTTTCTGATGTCTAAAGAAATTCTGATGTCCTTAAGTTGAATGATGTTCTGAAAAGGAAAGGAAAAAAGTTGCTTTCATCAAATGATCCGTGAATTACTGGAAAGAGAAAAAAGAAAAGGGAAATTTCTCATGCAGGAGGAAAGATAAAAAGAGTGTTTTCTGTCTTGTGCGTCGATAAAGTCCGTTAATGAAGGGAAGAAAAGTTTCAAGCTTTAAGTGGTTCTTAGAGTCAAGTGTTTCTATCTGTGCACGTTGAAGTTTCAACTACGTGTTCATCTTTTTGAAAAGATCTGTTCCTGTGAGATGAATCATTTGTGAAAATGCATCTGATAAAGTTTTAATAGGTCGTTTCTAGTATTCGAGAAGAAAATATACGCTGACCTAAATAGTGAGCGGTGAAAGTTTTTTCCCGTCTTATATGACGAAAGATTTTCTTTTTTTTCTTTTCTTGTGTTGAAATGGGAAAGTGAGTTTTTTATTGTTTCCCAGTACAGTGAGTTTTTTGTTGTGTACACCAGAAGAAAAAGCGTATTTAGTAATTTATGCAGAAGTGGATTTTTTTTTTGTTCTGCACTTTTTTTTAATAAAAAAATAAGGCACTTGCTTAGACGTGTCTGCGAAGAGGAAATATAGGAAGGTGTTTTTTTTTTTTTTTTTGCTTCCTAAGAAGTACATGTTTTTTTGCTTCTTTGAAAGGAAAAAGTATTAACGATATAATTTTTTTTTATCTTGTAATTTTTTTTATGTCAAAAGAAAGAAATATATATTATGTGAGAATATTTAGAGGGAAGCAAGTTTTTATAAAACAGGTGTTAAATAATTATTTTTTTTGTATTGTTATATTGTGAAGAAAATATATATATTTATTTTTTTTGTGGAAAAATCTGGTACAAAGTAAGTCTATTTTAGAAAACTATTAATATTATTATATATATAGATATATTTGATATATCGGGTGCTTATATATTATTGATTTATATTAAGATATTTTATTTATGTGTTAATTGGTCAGATATAATTATGGCACACTTAATAAAGTCTAAAAAGATCGATCTGGTTACTGCGGTAATCGAGTTAGGTTTAATTCCTCCAGATGGTGCTAATAAAAGTCAACTGACTGATTTAATTTTAAAATCCGAAGGGTATAATGAGGATTTAGTAAAAAATTTGCTAGCGGGGATTATAAGCAAAAGGGAAGAGAAAGAAAAATTGTTGCAACAAAAAGAAATCGAAAATCGCGATTTTGAGTTAAGAAAATTACAATTGGAAAAGACACAAAATACCCAATTGCATAATCCAATATCTACAATCGCCGGAAAGGGTTCCGATGCTCTAAAATTGTTAAATAGATATAATAAGGAGGAAGAAATTAGCATTTTCTTAACCCTTTTCGAACGGCAAGCGAAGCGTCTTGGGATAGAAAAAGATGAATGTGTTACATATCTGTTGGCACTGTTACCGCTTGATATTGTTAGTTTAGTAAATCGTGAAAGTGAAGAACCATCCAGTGATTACGACTGTGTAAAGAAAATACTTTTAAGACGTTTCAAACTTACACCAGAGCAATAAATTTTCTGAATGAATGGTTATTGGGATTACACATATCAACGTTCGAAGAGTTAAAAAATATTTTAATCATTGACCAGATTAGGCGAAAATTGTCCCTAGAAATGAAGGAACACTTTTGTGACGAATTGCCAAAAATTACGAGTGTAGAAGATTTGACCAATAAATTGGATGATTTTGAAACCGCCAGAATTAACTTACGAAAAACTGAAATTAAGCCCACAAACACGGAATTTAGAAAACGTCAAGGTAGTGAAAATAATAGAGCGTTCCATCGAAATGACAGTCGCGTATCATATGAGAAAAACTACACACCTACCCCCCAAAAGAATTTAAATACAAAAATCCGTTGTTTCAATTGCAATGACCTTTCCCACCATTTTAGAGATTGCCCCTGAAAAAAAGAAAGTCCGGTCTGCTGGAAGTGTAAAATTCCTGACCACAGGTCTGACCAGTGTACAAATAATTCTCCTAAAAATGCAAATGCTGCCGTAAGCAATAACTCAAATCCGGTTGATAAAATAATAAAAAGCGTGAGGATTTTAGGGAAAAATATGGATGCTTTAATTGATACAGGAAGTTATGTCAATATGTGTAGCAACGATACTTATACAGCCCTGGGATGCCCTAAATTGCATGAAAATGATTTGGTTCTATCAGGTATTGGTGGTAGTCAAATTACACCCATAGGATTTACGACCATAAAAATTGAAATAGATGGTTACACAGTGAATGCAGATTTATACGTCGTAAAAAATTTGAGCCATTCTATAATTTTAGGGAATAACTTTTTGAAACAGGTAAATTTCAATATGTCAGAAAAAGGATTGCAAATTACAGGGAAACGAAAATTGAAGGAAGTTAGGGTGAATTACGTAACTGCTTTCCCACGAGAAACAGTCATGACAAAAACCAGACGCGTCATCTATGTCACACCCAAATTTCATGCGATGTTGCGGTCAGAAAAGCAAAACAATGCCATGATAAGGAAAATGATTGCGACAGCTGAATTGGTGAGAAAGGAGCAAACTAGTCAAAATGAAACAGCTTGCAACTTTAGTGAAAAAATAAACATGCAATTAAGCTCTAATAAAAATTGTTTGTTGGAAAGTGAACAGTGTTCTGTCCCACAGACTCAGCGAAAACCACAGATATTTATTTAGCTGAGACAGCTAATTCTATTAATTTTCAGGAAATTGAGCTAAACCACATTACAAACAACACTATTAAGAAAGAGTTAACGAAATTGATCACTAATTATAAGCCAAACAAGGTTAACGACACAAAGTTAAAAGTAAATATAACATTAACTGATGATATTCCGATTGCGCAACAACCGCGTAGGTTAGCATATCCAGAACAGGAATTTGTAGACAAACAAATACAAGAATGGTTGGAAATGGGAATTATAACGGAGAGTAATTCTAATTATGCATCGCCTATTGTGTTAGCGAAAAAGAAAGATAATTCCTGGAGATTGTGTGTTGACTATAGACCCCCCAATAAAAAAATAATTACAGATAATTTTCCCTTGCCAAGAATGGAGGACGTTTTAGATAACATTGAGGAAGCGAAGGTTTTCACTACATTAGATTTAAAAAAATGTTTTTTTTCATATAGACATAGCAGAGGAGAGTAGGAAATATACAGCATTTGTCATGCATAACTCCCAGTACGAATATTTAAAGCTTCCATTCAGATTATCGATTGGCCCCCAGAATTTTCAGAGATATATTCAAGCTGTTTTTAAACAGTTAATTAAAGAAAAAGTAATATTAATTTACTTAGACGATGTCATAGTACTTGCGAAGACTGAGGAAGAAGCGCTTTTAAAACTGAAACGCGTCCTAGAAGTTGCATCGGATTACGGGCTTGAATTTAATTTTGCAAAATGCCAATTCCTTAAACGGAAAATTGAATTTTTAGGCTATATTATCGAAAACGGAACTACAAGGCCCTCGGAAGGAAAAACTTTGTCAGTAAAGAATTTTCCTGAACCCCGCACCCTTAAACAATTACACAGTTTTCTAGGTTTAACTTCTTATTTCAGAAAATACATCCCACATTATGCAACTATAGCAAGACCTTTAAGTAGTGATTTATTAAAAGCGGGAAATACATTTAAATTTGGAATCCTCGAAAAACAAGCTTTTGAGACTCTTAAAGAAAAACTAGTTAACCCACCAGCATTGCATACATTCCGAAGAGGCGCTAGACTAGAATTGCACACCGATGCAAGCGCCATAGGTTTTGGTAGTGTCCTACTACAAGAAGGTGAAAACAAAAACTTACATCCTATTCATTATATGAGCCGTAAAACTACACCTACTCAAGCAAAATACTCGAGTTACGAATTGGAAACACTCGCGGTAATAGAATCGGTTAAAAAATTCCGAAACTATTTATTAGGCACGAAATTTAAAATTGTGACAGATTGTTCCACGTTTCAAAAGACAATGGACAAAAAAGACATTACGTCAAAAGTAGCCAGATGGGCTCTATTCTTACAGGAATTTGATTATGAAATTGCCCACCGATCAGGGTCCCAAATGAAACATGTAGACGCATTGAGTAGAAATACAGTACTAATAGTTACCCGATCACAGGATGAATTAACATTAAAAATAAAGAATGCACAACAAGAAGACGAACACATACAAGCGATAAAAAAGTTAATTGAAAACAATGAAAGTTCAGAATATTTTATAAGAAACGACATCGTATACAAATATGAAAATGATAGAGAACTTCTGATGATTCCTACCAATATGCAAAAGGAAATAATATGCGATGTTTATAACAAAGGTCATTATGCAGTGGCTAAAACTGAAATTATTTTAAAAGAAAATTATTTTATACCCCAATTAAGAAAGCAAATTGAAAGTGTCATTGCCAACTGCATAGAGTGTATACTTTGCAATAAAAGGCAAGGAAAAGGAGGCCTGTTAAACCCGATCCCCAAACAAAATATGCCCCTCGAGACCTATCATATAGATCACATTGGTCCCATGCCTTCTACAAATAAAAATTACAATCATATTTTTACCGTTGTGGACGCATTTACTAAATTTGTTTGGCTATACCCCGTTAAAACTACAGCCGCTAAAGAAGTCATCGATAAATTGACCAGACAACATGATATTTTCGGAAATCCATCGTGAATCATTACTGATAAAGGACCAGCATTTACCTCTGCTGATTTTGAGAAATATTGTAAGGAAGAAAACATAGAGCATATTCCCATAACAACAGGGATACCTAGAGGAAACGGTCAAATAGAACGAATGTACAGAATTCTTATCCCAATTTTAACAAAACTTAGTGTAGAAGACCCCACTAAATGGTACAAATTTGTCGCACCCGTGCAACGTATCATGAATAGTACCGTATCGAGGAGTACAAAATTTACACCTTTTGAATTACTGACAGGAACGAAACTGCGGCAGAAAACTGACCTGCAAATCAAAACACTGCTAGAGGATGAGGAATTAAATTCGTTCATGTCGGAAAGAAATTTGAATAGAGAAATAGCTAAGCAAAACATACTAAAAATACAACAGGAAAACGTGAAAACGTATAACAAAAAGCGAAAAAAGGCCAATACATATAAATTTGGTGGCCATTCAAAAAACCCAGTTTGGGACAGGTACCAAACTAAAGCCTAAGTTTCTTGGTCCCTATGAGATTACTGCAGTAAAGAGAAACGATCACTATAACGTGAGTAAAGTTGGACACCATGAGGGTCCAAATACGACCTCAATGGCTGCAGATCACACGAAGCCTTGGACTTCTACTGTCTAAGACGAAATATTTGAGCTTTAAGTGATTTTTGTGTTTTTTATATATATATATTTTTAAACTGTGTATTATTGATATCTTTTTTTTATTACTATTATGAATAAACTGTGGAAAAGATCTGCTTCCAAGTGACAAGCAGTAAAACTTTATTGTTTTTCTATATCTAAAAATATTGGTCAAGGACTGAAAACTTTTGATCATCAGTATTTAATGGTTGATTTTACTATTATTTTGTTTTAAATATTGTTTGTGAATTTTTTGTGTGTATATTATACGTTCTGGGAAAAGTAGTCCAGTACCAGTCTGGCATATAAAGGAGATGGGTGACTGGGAGGACCCAGCCCCGTCAGGTAGGCCGAATTGTGGTGACAGAGTTTGAACTCTGCACTGCAAAGACCAGCACATTCTTAGATGAGGCTCGGGATGATCCACCACAACCTCTGAGTGTACGGAAAACTGCTGAACTTACAGAAACTATTGTGAAAAGATAGAGATGACTGTTGGTTGCTCGTGAGAGCAGACGTGTTGAAACGTCGTTGTTCGACCGAATACCGGGTCATGGACCTGATTAAGGCGGAATACCGCCGGCCAGTTATAATTATCATGTTTAATCTAAATGTAAATACCCTATCTGTAAATACCTCATCCATATAGTCAAGAACATTAAAGTTTAAGATTCCCCCAAGAATCTCCCTGGACTAATTACTTCTAGATACCGACCATAGTGTACATTTATTCGTTAAAATCAATGTGCATTAAATTTCTACATGAATAATAATTCCTAATTTTTGTATTATCTAATAAACATTCTTCCAAAATGTTACATATAATTTAGCATAACTTCTTCATATCACTGTAAAACTATTTTATTTCTAATAAACAAATTATTCATATATAAAATATATATAACAGAAAAAGAGACAAAGGGTTTATAGTAAAAAAAGCAAGAAAAGAGGTGAGGGGATACAATTAAATATAGTTACATCAATAATTACCAATTTTAGTATAAAAATAAATTACCTTTATAGCTGGGAGGAAAAAAAAAAAAAAAAGATAACTATTTAAAAACAAGAGAAGAACTATAAACTGCAACGATTAACTGAACAGTGCATCATTTATCTGATCACTAATTTTTTAACTATCCTTATTCTACAGAAAACAAATTTTTGTCATATAACTTTTTACATTTTAAAGTAGAGCAAAACTGTATAGTCAGCTGAAAACTAATATTTCAATTTGACTCAATTTGAGTTTAAACATTGCACCATGAGACTTAATATTTTTAGTTAGTTCCTTAGTTCAGTTCTAAAATAAAATATAATGTTCTTTTTTAAAAGAAAGTTTAAACTTTTTCATTTTCTGCAAGATTAACATACAAGACTGGATGATTTGACTTCTTTCTTTTTAAATAAATAATCATTTATTAATAAAAATGTGCTGAACTAATTATGCATTTAAAAGGGTACAAGGATAAACTCAGAATATGTATGCAAAGTTAGATTAAATTCTGGTTTCAAGAATCAAATGAGGGGCTCACAACCAAAGTAGACTCAGTCCATTTTGAAAGTAAAAAAAGAAAAATGAGATAGTCTATTTAGAAGATGCTTAAAATCTCCCTTATTCACTCCCACAGTAAACCAAGTCAGTAAACAGATGTGATAGATAATAATGTATGTGAAAACAGGCTTGGTTCACTGTAGGAGTGAATGAAACATTTTATGTGCATTCTAAATAGACTATCATTTTTTTTTCAAAATGGACTTGTTATACTATGGTTGTGAGCCCCTCAAATAAGGTATGCAGTTTTACTCTACATGATTAAGCAAAGAAAATACATATTATTCAAGAGTTTTATTCAGAAAGGATATTGTCACCAGGCTTTTCTGACTTAAGTTATAAAATGAAAAAATATACCATTTCGCAGATTAAAAAAGAAGATTTTATTAGTTAAGTTAGTAATAAAACTACTCAAAAAACCTTCAATAATAAATGTGAATGCCACACCTTTTTGCACACCATTTACATTTTATCATGTAATGTACAGGTAGAAATAACGTTCAATGTATAAAATTCAAACGAATATCTTAAGACTGCTTTTGTTTTTATTGAGAATTTAAGCAAAAGTTATTTTAGAAGTTAAATTTATTTATTAACTGACTTTAAACTAATAATAATAATCATTGCAATCTGGAACATACTTGAATAATAATTAAAATGCAAACACCAGCTCCAATATCTACAGGATCTCCATACATTCCAGTCATTACATACACAATAGCTTGTCCAATAGTAATGACCATACCAAACACTGCAACAAAAGACATAAGCAAGCATGATTAGTAAAAACATCTAAATAACAAAAAACTGAAAAGAAAAGAAAAATATTTCAGAACTTATTGTATTTTATAAATTAAATACTATAAAAACTTTAATCGAATTATTCAAATTTCATCCAGTGTCATGAATCTGATAAATCTATCAAAAATTTAATAAATTGTGAAGCATGGACTTTATCTAGCATAAAAATCTTAATTATAGATAACTAAATATTCATTTAATACTTTATTGATCCCATCATTTGCCTAATGCTATCAAAAATAGTTGCTTTCTTTAGTATCTTGCAGTGGAAGAAACAACAACAAAAAAAAAAGTTTTAGAAGTAGCATTTGTACAAAAATAGTAGCCAAGATAGTTGCATGCTTCCTAAATATTTACTATACATATAACGAAAATTGTTTCATGAAAATCTGCATTTTATTATATGCTACAACCAAAATTTGTCACTTTTGTACTTTTAATATAAATCTCGCTTTAATTTTGGAAAAAAAGAGGAAGAAATATCTTAAATTATCTGACATAGATAATAATAATGCAGCACAGTTTTCACAAACTAAATTTAATATATGCTTGCATTTGGGTATTGCTGTGAGGCTTTCTAGCTGTAAACAAGAAAACTCTTCTTGCATATTATTAAACACACGTTTAATTCTATTTTGTAAAAAAAAAAAAAAAAAAAAAAAGAGAGAGAGGATATCTGTTTATTAAAAAATAGTTTTAATACAAAAGAATGTATTTGAGAAATAAAGGGCATCTGCACCTTTTGTGTGCATAATGATCTCCATGGTAATAAAAGCAAATTGGTATAAATAAAATCTAGATTTTATAGCCACCAATGGGTTAAGTAATCTAAATAACAAATAATATTCTAAATATTTTTTCATTTAGTAATCAAGGCTTGATTAAAACATGACACAATGGCGCAATGGTCATGGTTAGAATTGTGCATCAGTCCAGGCAGCCTGATTTTACCCAAACCCAAATTTAACTGTGGTTTGGGATAGATGGTTTTCGACCTAGGTTTTGACTCTTCTGGTTTGGGTTAACCCGATCATTCAGAAGAAAGTCCTGAATATTTTTCAAATAAAAAAAAAAAAAACTACATTCTTGAATATTAATGAGTGTGTGTTTATTTTTATACATAAAAGATAAAACTGATATTAAACAGGGTGTCTATTTTATTCTGAGCTAAAAATTTCAATTACTTTTCTTTTCCAGGTTTTTCCTACCATTAAAGAAAATTTTCCAGGTATCGAGATTTTGTGGTGTTTCATACAAAAAGTCTTAAAGGTTGTGAATTTGAGAGTGGAATTTTCACAATTGATTTCTTTTACTTCATATAATTCAACAATGAATTTTACCACTTATTTTACATTGTCATATAAATTATAAATTTGAAATATAAAAATTGTTATAAAAATTACAAGATAAAACGTTCAAAATATAGTGGGGGTTTATTTATTTTTGATCCCAAGATTGTAATGATAGCTTATTACATGAACGTTAATATTTATTTTAAGGATTCTGAAAGACTGAACACAGCAAATCATAACATAAATGTTAGATCAATTGCGAAGTTTAAATACCTAAGAAAAACAAAAAATTGGGGGATGCAAAGTATATGCGTAGGAGCCAAGCCAAAAATCAATAGTTTCCTGTTAAAATCGAGACAATTGGCACTTGCTCGCTTTACAGTCAACTCCAGACTATCTGGCCAAGTAAAAAAAAAAAAAATGAGGAATGTTGCAAGCGGCCGAGACAATACCAACTGTGAACACGTAGCAACTATAGAAAAATATTTGAAAGATAACAATTTGCTGAGAGAAGCTTTGCTAATTCTTGACAAAGCACCTCCGCATCTGCCCATTGATGAACTCGCAGATGGAGACATCAAAGCTGAATTTTTTCACCCAATGCGACTCATGAAATGATAAAGAAAAAGTATCGCCGGCGTCTTCTCCGTTCATTGATATCAGCGATTGGTAATAATGAAGACTACATAATCACTGAAAAAGATTGACATGCTGGATGTCATAAGTTGGGAGGCAGAAGCATGGGAATAAATTCCAAACATAGCGATTGAAAGGTCTTGGAACAGTCTTTTGGACCATAGAAGTGGACATAAACCCGTGTGGGAAACTGAAGTTGATGAAAACACAATGGTAAACCTATCAGTTAACCATTAAAATTAGGTTGGCAGGTATTTTCCCAGTGAGATATGACTTAGCAGACCAGTTGCATTTTAATATGAGAATAGAGTTTTAACTAATCTTGAAATTTCAGGCATCAACTGGATGAGGTGGTGGTTTGTGCAGTCGCCTCTCAGTCTATAAAGAATCCATTTTGATGCTAAAACTTTTGTAAAGGATCATTTTTTAAGAAATAATTTTATGAAGGGTCCTACTTCAAGATGAACAAATTTGTGAAGGGTTTAATATCAAAAAATTTATGAAGAACCCTTTAAAGGACTCAAATTTGTTCTAAATAGATCTCTGCCTTCTTAGACAGTTTCACGGTACATGGAGCTGTTCTTTGTCAATATCTGTCATTTTATTTTCTATCAGCATTTGCGCAAATGCTACTGATAGAAGGGTTTCTTAACAATTTCAAAATAGATTTTTTTTTACATGTCATAAGAGTCCCCCCCCCCCCCCCAACTACAATCAGATTATTTCCAATAACATATAAATGAACTTTCACTGTATAAAGAATTAGTAATACTTGTGTACATTTCATGGATGTGACTGGCAAGCTCGAAATTTTGAATAACATTGAAACATCCTTTGTTAGAGTGATTACATGTGACGAATTGTAGTTTTTTACTTATGATCAAGTGAAATGATGATCAAATTTCATTTAAGAAACAAAGTACCAATCGATGCTTTGAAGTAGAGGTCTGTACGGGCCGGAATTCCCGGGCCCGGCACGGCCTGCACGAAAGCTATCTTGGCCCGGCCCATCGTAAAAATTGGAAGTTCAGCCCGAGCCCGGCCTGGCACAATTTCTACAAAAAAAAAAAAAAAAAAAAATCTTTTTTCTTGACATACAATTAAGATTCTTTTAATGAATACTACATACATATTTTAGATTACTATGATGTTTGCAAAACAGAAAACACACAATAGTAAACATTAACGATAACTTACAGTATTTTAGTCATCGTGTCTGCATTAGTGATGGGCGATTTCGATTTTTTTAATCGATTTAGTCGATACTATGGCCAACTCGATTTAATCGATTCTATAAATTTTTGAATCGATGTCTCTAAAGGTAATGTCATTTTCCTTTTCCTTAAAAAATTGTAGGTAAAGTAGTCGGATGTGCCAATACCAAAACTTTCTTCTATCTCAAACATGTTAAAACTTCAAAATTCGCTATCACAGTGTCAAATTTAAATGATAACCTATGGCATCATGAGGATTCAAAAAGTATAGGTTCGTTGAAATATGTGTATTTTAAAAGAATGCATTTTCCAAACAAATAATTGAATTTCGGCCCACACCCTCTTAGATGTCTGCAACAGAAATTCCCAATTCAAAGAGCATAAAAGCGAAACCTGTTGGGCAGTATACATCCAAGCCTAATAAGGATCTATTCATGTGATAGTGTAACAGTATATGAAGTTTGAATTAGTTCCATGCATTAGTTTTTAGATACAGCTATCATCACGAATATCATGTAAAATGCAGTGACAAAATACGGCATCCCCATGTTAGATTACCTACGGTAGTTGTCTGACGTAGCTCCCTGTGACTTCTATTTATTTCCAAAAATCAAATCTGAAGGGGACAAAATTTGAAAGTATAGAATCAGTCAAAGTAAAAGCAGTGCAAACTCTAAACAACGTAACAGAAGAGAATTTCCAGCACTACTTAGCCTGGTGCAAAATTCCGATGCAGCAAAAGGCGATAAACTTTCTGATATAACTGGCGACAAATAAAAAGTTTTAGGACGTCAGTCAGGGTATTTAATAGCTAGACTTGTATTAAATTGTTATTCTGTAATGGTAACAAAACATGCAGAGAAAAATACATAACTTATTAACTATTTAATATAGAAAGATATATTGAAAAGATAAATACATTTCTGGGCTCCATTAAATAAAGCACGATCCTTTGGAGAATCACCAACTTCAATAATTTTTGCACCAGCTAGAAGCTGCATAATGAGACCAGATGTTACAATGGGAGAAATACCAAGTTCCATCAACGTGCCTCTGTTAGAAGCAAGTATCACCCTCATCCAATAAAAAGGATCAGCAGAGTCCGAAGACATGATACCAAACAGAGGAATCTGAAAAATAAGTTCTAATTAATGATTTTCATTGACTACTTTTCAGAATACTTAGGACATTCTGACAATATAAATTAGAAATCAAATTTTTATTTGAATTAAAATTAATAATAATCATATATGGCTAATTCCATGAAAACTTGTCATGCCTGTTACATACTACGATTTTTGGCTACCAGTATTTCAGAACGGAAAAATATGACTTATTTTATCGGAGGTATCTCATCAATTGACTAACGCAAGCAAACTTTTCGAAAATAACGGTGGCCAACAAGCATAGTGATTTTTAGCTGTGTGACAGACATGACAGATTTTCATGGAATTAGCCATATATAAAATAATAAATATTCACAAAATTCAATACTTAGTAGTAAAAATTTAATATAATTCGTAGAGAAATGAGAAAAAAAATAATGTACTTACTTGACAGCACACAAGAAATATGAATAATGTTATTGCTGTCCATAGTACTTTCTCACGGAACTGAATCTAAAATTAAAAAAAATACACAGAGATAAATTCAGAATTATATTTAGCATAAAAATGCACTTTTTAAAAATAATCCATTACTTACTTTTCTTTCAGGTTTGGCAACTTCAGGCAAAATCCCACAGAAGGGTTTTATTACCTCTAAAAATTTTACTACAAGAAAAAAATTTATGTAAATAAAAAATTTAAATATCATATGATAGAAAAGCTCAAAATAAGTACAGTAGACTCCCACAAATCCACACAGTTTGGGAGCAGAGGTTGTGTGGATTATAGAATGTTGCAGATTTCTGGTCATTGCTTTGTTTAAAATTTTTAAACAGTAATTTGAATGTAATAATGCAACTGAAATTACAATGAATGCTTGAAATATAGTAAAATATTAAAATAAGTAATAAAAAATAATTTTCAAAATGATTAAAATATTAAAAATAAAGGTCAAGTAAATAATAATGTATAATTAAACATACATAATAAAGATGAGATATATTTTTCCTAAATTATTCAATGAAACTTGCCTTATAGACACCCTCCTAATTCACAACAAAATCATAAAATAAGGAAATTTTATTTCAGATGTAGCCAAACTTAATAATCAAAAAAGCTTGATTAAAACATAAAATACATTTGGTAAAAAGATTGTAATTACCAGTGCTGTCGGCAATATCTTTAATTATTTCAGAAATAAATTTATACATCATGAAAAAGCATGAATTCAGTCACATTAACAAGAATTACATATAAAAGGCACACTGAATTGATATAAAAATAAAAAAATCTAATTTTGTCCCTACATCTGAACAAAGTTTCATTGTTTACATATGTGATGATGTGTGGATTTTAGGGTTGCGGATTTGACGGGGTCTACTGTATTAACATGCTAAGAATGTATGAGCTAATGCTCTCTCCAAGAGGCATTTACAGACATATAAGCAGAATGTTAAAAAAAAAAAGATTTTTTGAAATTTAAATCCCGATTTATGATTTTTTCCATGCGTTAAAATACAGACCAAGAACAATTTCTAAAACAATTTACTTGCTAATATAATCTATGTTTCTATGCTTTAGTTAATAAAATTATAATTATTAGCTAGTAATTACAGAAATTATAAAATCATCAAATTAGTAATTTCATTAGTAATATTTTGTAATTATCATGTAAAACTATATTAAATACAAGCACAACTGATATTTAAGTTTATTAAAAAACAAACTAATATCAAATTGTTAACACTGCTTAAAATGAATTATTAAATAATTCTCTAATTAGGAAAATAATACACATTTTTATTCATTATTATAAAGAAACAGGGTGCTAATTCCAAAAAAGGTAATCAGTTCGGTAAAAAAAAACAATATTTCATAAGGAAATATATTAGTAGTGTGTTTAGTAATAACAATATAAGAAAAAAATTTATAATTTTTTAATATGATAAATAAAGTGACAATTTTTCATGAATTTATAAATTACAAATTAAAATATATAATTAAATTACAACATGATTCAAAAATATCCTGTTTTTCCCACAGAAATAAAATTCTATAATTTTTGGAAGGTCTTGGACACGGATTTAGAGCAATGGCGGCTCTTCCATTGGCACATATGAGCATGTGAACCACCAAAGGAAATTTAATAAATAATTTAACAAATTAAATAATTATAATTTTTTTAAAATCTCCAATACGAGTATCACTCACAAACGTCCCTCACCCCCACCCTCCCCTTTTCTAGATATACCCATAACAAACTCTTATTGAAAAAAAAAATTCGAATGTTTTCAAGACCGAGCGCGACCAGTCTTTTCTTGATTGCATGTGCAAGAAATGCTCTTCAAAATCGGCTTATACGGACGTGAACGGGAGGGACACCTCACTTAGGGCCTTCCATTTCCACAACTTCAAACGTGCAGTAGAATTACATTTTTAGCACGTTTGATTTCTCTAGCAGTTTGAATATTAAGTTAGATATTTTTTTACTAATTGTCAAACTGTCTGTCTGTATCGTTCTTACTTTTATTCTATATAAGAAGTAGTTGAAGACAGTTAAAATGAAAATGAAAGTTAGTAAAATCAATATTTCGGGACTAAAGAAACTGCTTAGACTTAATTTTAAAAAAGTGTACTTGAGTAACATTCAAAGGTAAAATATGTAAGCAATATTGTTATTCTACTTTCCTATATAGAAAATAAAATGGTACAATTTCTCCATCTATGGATGCTTTTTTATTTCTTTTAATTGCAACTTTTTAAACTTGGGAAAACAAAAATGCTGTGATGAATTCAGGGGATGCCTAGGGAGAAATCCTCTTGGAAAGACTAATTCCCCCATTGAAAGCTCTCTCCCCCCCCCCCCCCGAAACCCATATTGTCTTCATCGGAACAGCAAAATTTCATCCACAGAAAAATGATTCTGAATTCAATACTGCACAAATGTATTTTAACCAATATGTTACATCCTACCAACAAATTATATTTTCGTAATTTTTATATTGTGATCCTTTAAATAATCCACAGGCTGCTACTGATTTAGAGGAAAATTTTTAATAAGAAATCTCCGGGTACAACTAAAGGTGAATTTCACTATTTAAATTAAAAAATAATTAATATTAATTAAAGAATAATTATTTTAATTTAAAAGTAATAAAGCAAAAATCAATGATACAAAGGTGAAATCTTTTCAATTATTTTGTGAATGCATTTAGAAACAACCCAATCCTTAAGATTGTGATCTCTTCACAGAAAATGCCAGTCACTCTTATAACACTGCGAAGTTATTCGATTTAACAACCGTTACCAGGCTAAATTGTCACTGCAGCCGCCGAAGAAAAACAGATCGGCGACAAGTTTTAGTCTGCGGAAAATAGAAATAAAAGGGTCTGTGATGTCACAACAATGTTTTGAGTCTTTAAACTTTGAATTGTGGACAAACAATATATAAAATCGTATATAAAATTGGGGAATATTTTAAATTTTTGGTATTAAAAAAAGTTACAAAAACAAAACATACATTTTTCTTTTCGTAACTTTTTTCCACAAAGACCCGAATTTTTCAGAAAATTTTCCATGCACGGCGTTCGCGTGTGCATCTATATCATACAACTCTGATTATGCATTACACATATTACACTGCTTTTTCAGTACATCCGGCCTGAAAGTATAAGGTCATATTATGAATTATTATTGTTCTAAGCCATTGTTAAAATTTCTAGATTACAAAGCAGATAATTTAATTTTGCAAAATAAAATGCATCAATTTTTTTAATTTAAAATTATTTATATTTATGGCATTGCATTTCTAAACCTATAAAAACATGCAAACAATCATACTAAAATTACTCATATTCTAGGTACCTTCATATATCAGCAACAGACAAAGTTAAAAAGAGAAAAAAACACAGAATGACACATAAAAAGAAAAATCTCATTTTACTGTGTCTTAGTAACAAGAAAGAATAAGTTAGCTGTTCTCACAGCACAAAAGTTGTTTTTATAAGGTAAAGTCACATATATAATGAAAATCAAGGAAAAAACCTGTCAACCAAAAATCTATCGGCAAACTACAAGATTAAATGCCAATAATGGCTGATCGTAAATGTCACATTCACTTGACTTTAAGCAAGCTACACGTGTTTACGTCATCAAGTGATTTTTATTTCGATGTTTCTTTTGTATTTTTATTAATGTTATACTAATTTATTTGTTCTTTCGTTATTTAAAATAAAAATTATGTCAATTTGTATAATTTGGCGAGTGGTTTGGAAATTTGCATACTTTGGCGAAATTAGTCGATGGGATAACTAAGTAGTAACAAATTCTAGTTATTATTTCAAATAAAATAGAGCATCTGCCCTTGCCAGACAAAGGACGGAAACATTGCCTACCCCTCTTTCTTTTGGGTAGTGTCACGGTCTTGAGTATCTCAAAAGTTAAGGTTTTAATTGCTGTGAAACAATCAAAATATTTGTTTTGTACAAATATGTAGTTGAAAACTTAGTGAAAATTTTCACTGCTTTTTCAGTCAGTAATGAATATTAATATTTTAGGTAAAGCCACAAATTTAAAATTGTCTTTTTTGAAGATAAATAACAAATAATATCTATTAATATAATTATCAATGCCCACTATAGTTTAAAATTTCAAAACTAAAACTAAAAATTTTTATAATAAGATTTTTTTAAGTGATTATCAATTATTACTAGATTTATTATTTATACGTAGGGGAGACTGTTGTACCTTGGGACATTGACAATTTCTAATAAACTATTGGCAACAGTTATCTTTTGTGTATTTCTAATAGTGACCTATAACCAACAGGTCTCATCATAATAACAGACAACATCGGAAGCATCGAATTTTAACAGCTAGGTGAAAAAAATAAATTTCACTAGTCCAAAATAAATATTTTCCTCCATTCTAACTTCATTTTTTTCCTATGTATTTCTACAACAAGTCAACTGCAATTTATTTTTTTTTATAAAAGAGAAGATTTTTAAATGTTTTGGGTATGAGAAAATAATGATAGTTCTTCTAGATTTACCGCCATTTTGATTTTATTTAAACCGTGTGGTGATTGTACCTCAGGACAGTAAAATATGTTGTACCTTGGGACATGTCCAATGGTACAAGAAATACGTGGTCCGTAATAATTTGGATAAATAAAAGTATTTTTATTACTTATTTTACAGAAAATTTCACAAATCATGTGAAATGCAATAAATAAAACAACTCAACTTTATTTTGGACCTTGAACGAGTTTCATTTTCTATTTCCTTAAAAAAAAAAGGTTTTGTTGGCATAAAATTAGTTATTGTTATTATACAAAATATTGTATTAGTTATTGTATAAAATTATTGATGAGTTATATGCCTATTCCCTGAATTATGCAGTATGTCCCTAGGTACAACAGGATGTTGTACCTTAGGACAGTTTGCCTTCCCTACTTTAAATGAATGACATTTTTTTATTTTCAAACTGTCTGAATTTCTAAAATTATATTATAGAGAAATATGTTGGTGTATTGAAATGTTGCTTTTAAATTTTAAATCTCTATATAATAAAAGCCAGTGTAACGCTGGGCGGGGCGAATCCATCAATCTTACCGCAGTCTCCCAGGAAGAGACTCAAGGGGAAAAGGATACATTCTCCCATTGGTTGACAAGAAACAAGAATCCCTCGATTACTTCTCAAGGTTACAAGTCCTGATAATTGAGCAGTGGTAAGCACTTCTTCCTAACAAATCAGTGCAAGGCAGATCGCATTACATTACCAAAATAAATCGTCAAGTGTCACTTGAGATTATTTCAAGTATTAAGTTGCAATCATATTAAATTTTCTTTGCGACATGTAAGGAATTTTAATTTATTTCTCATATAAAGTGATTCACGGAAAACAATGATATGGTATTTTTAAAAATATCCTTTTTTTTTTCCTGCAAAAATTTGATAAAACTGACTTTCTTTTAAAAAAGTAATCACTTTAAATATTTTAGGCTTATTATTTTGTAACTTATTTTTAAATTACACATTACTTATATTTTCCTTTTCTATATACAGGTGTATGTAAATTTAAACTTAAAAAAAAAATATATATATATATATATATATTCAATATTTTAAAAGTAAAATTAATAATTTTTGATTTATAGCTTTGCATCAGGAGGACAGAAGCTTAGGGGATTAGACGGTTGGGATTCAACCCGAGATACTTATTTATTAATCAATATACATATTAAAAAAAATTTGGAGGAAGGGGGGGAGGGGTGCAAACGATAAAATACAATTTCAAAGTGTTATTAAAAAAAAAATAGTATTATTTCAATAGTTGCAGCAGGCTGTTTTAATTACGCACTTTTATTGCATATTTATTAAATTTTTGTTGTATTAAGAAATCTTAATTTTTTATAGTATATTAGTCGGAAAACCTATTTTACTCAGAAATATTGTAAATGCTAATTGTGTGTTTATTAGAACATAAACTAGCCGAACTTTGCTCATCTAAATGCTTCCATATTGTCAATTAATTTTTTTATGAGTTTTTCAAATTTTAAGTGAAAAACACAATTTTTACCCACCTCCTAGGACGGGTATTTACACTAGTTTGATTATAATCATCGAAGTAAAAAATTAAAATGTGAAAATTGTCCCAAGGTACAACACTCTCCCCTACAGTTATTAGTTAAACATTTTAAAAAATGTTAAGATTTTCCTGCGGACCATGGTTGGTGACCTCTGCCCTAGGGAAAACTCTGGTATTACATCTGTAGCCAACTGTTTCCTAATAGTTGTGCTTTTAAAATCTGCCTAAATCTGTAAGCTTAGAACCATTTTCTAAGATTCTTTGTATTTTAAGAAAACAAAAACGTTAGACTTATTATATAAATAAGAATACCTACCTACAAATTTTGTGAATTTAAGCATGAAAAAGGTTGTATATGAATGCGTCAAAGTATTAAGTTGGAATTTCAGAAAAGCATAGCCAAAGAAAAAAAACATGGAACAGATGTCCTAGATGCACCAAGGTTGGTGTGATTTTTGCATTTGTACCATTTTAGCTAGAAAACTCAGGGGTTTTTTTTTTTATTCGCATAGTAGACCATGCTTGCAAAAATATGTTAGTTTTATTTCATTATGAAACAGTTTATTTCATTATAAAACACTAAATAATATGCACTATCTGGTCTATAGGCCAAATCGACGCGTTGCTACACCAGGCGAAAAAACAAATTGCCATATTGGTACCAAAAGCAAACCCCAGTGCATCTGTGACATTTGTATCAAAAATATTTTCATTCTGAATCTATTTAGGTAAATATTCATAGTGTTGACTCTAGAAAAAGAGGGCCGCCGGGCGGGAATTTTTCAAAAAGGGAACACTATTCTAAAAAAAGGTACATTTTTCAAAAAGGGGACACACTATTCTAAAAAAAGGGCACAAATTTTTCAAAAAGGCAACACTATTCTAAAAAAAGGGCACACTTGTACCTTGTTCACAAAAATATTTTGAACTGGTTTGTTTAGAGTCCCTAGAGTTTGTAATATTTACCCAGGGCCAGGATAAATTGAATTGCCAAGGGAAAGTGTTAAAAGGGTAGCCGGGCACATCAGAAGGGTTTAAAAGAGCGGCCGGGCGAAAAAAAGAAATAAAAAAGGTCGCCGGGTGCAAAAAATAAATAAAAAGGGCCACCGGGCGCTGTGTCCTGCTAAAGCAGCTTAGAGTCAACATTAATTCAAAATATTTGGGAAAATATCAAAAGTACTTGGCGGAAGTAATTGGCTAACTGATACTCCATATTTGATTTGGCAAACAGAATATTCATTATAACCCTACTTTTCTGCAACACCTGATGTTACATTACAGCATCTTTTCATGAAACTGCCAAATTAAAAATAGTAAACATATACTGCAAAATGAAGACCAAAATTGGTACTTTTCGATTAGCCGGGCGCCAGTGTTATACAGTAGAAGATCTTTATAACGCAAACCTAAAAACGCAAGGTTGTGCGTTATATGGATCACATCATTAAATTCACCTTGTAAACATGGCCAAATAAGTCTGAAACATATCAAAATACATTAGAATATCTTTATACTGCATTCCTTGTTATCAAGAGTTATCCAAATCATAAATTTTTGCATAATATAGGTCAGACATTGTTAAATTTACTTTACAAACAGGATCCAAATATAACTGACACAACCATCCTTTATATTAGACATTTTCAAAAATGTTTATTGTGATAATAGCATTTTTTTCAGTAAAAAGGTCTTAAATTAGGAGATAAAGTTGAACTAATGTATCAAATTTAGTCCTGTAGAGAAAGAGTAGCAATATTTTACAATGTGAAAATGCAGGTGCTTTTTAACTGCAAAATTCATTGTTTACATCTGAGAAGTTGTGCGTTATATGGAGAATTGCGTTATAAAGATCCTCTACTGTATATACATACATATATGTAAATATACATATACACATATTGTACATATACACACACATATGTATATATGTATACATACATGTATATACATATATATGCCCAGTAGCAGAAACAGTGCAGCACAGCAGCGGACACTGCAGATTAATCCACCAACTTAAAAAGAAATGCTGGGCTTAAATAGCTGAAATTTGCTTTAAGTCTCTAGATTTATGGTATTTGTTGCATCTTTATATTATATTTTCTTTATAAATGGAAATTTTGCTTTCTTTAAGTGAGTTTCTGTTATTTCTTATGATAGCAGGCTTATTGGGTCGCAGATAAATTTTAGTTTGCTGCAGACTGATGCAGAAAATTCTGCTTCTGGGTATCAATGTATGTATAAACACTGGCGCCCGGCTAACCGAAAGGTACCCTAAAATATATTTAGACAAATTTTGCAAGCTGAATAAAAACAAACTATGTGCAGACTAAAAATAATTTTTTTTTTCCATTAAAAATCACAATTTGAATGCTGTTCATATTTGACAAATTGTACTTTCTTAATACATGATTCTTATAAAAAGAAAATACGGATACATAAGTGAACTAAATTCTGCTAATAAATATTTCACAAAATATTTGTAATGTGAAAAACTTAAAAAAACATGAAAATTATTAAAAAACTTACCAATCAAGATACATACTACATTTGTATCAAAAGCGACAGAAAGAATATATTTTTCTTAAAAGCTTTTATTTTATAAACAAGTAACTTTATAAAAAACAGGATAAGCTAACTCCATGAACAGTGCATGAATATACAGTGAACCAAAAAAAAAGTTGGACAGCAACAAGATTCGATTTTGCTGCTTAATATTGTTTTAACCAATTGTGGTATCGTAATCTAACAATATTAAAGAAAAAGATAATTTATTCAAAGATTGAAATAGTTTTATTTAATCTTAATAAAATGTTAATATAAATTTTTAAATAATTTAAAAATAAATTGTGCGTTTTTCACTGCCAAAATAAAACTTGGACACTTATTTCACTTTTACTTTGGATTGACATTATGCAAATTAAAAAATGGAAAACTGCAAACTTCCGCTGATATGAAAAACTTAATTGTTAAACTGTGGAAAAGTATACGATATATTGCAGAAACTGTGAAAGAGCCACGTTGAACAGTGCATTACATAATAAATATATACAAAAAGTACAGATTTTTGCAAAGACCTAGTGGAAGTGGCAGGCCCAAAAAAGATTCCTCGTATCAAACAGAAAGACGGATTGTGAGATTTGTGAAAAATCTTAAAATTTCTGTGAATCCTAAAATTTCTGCGGTAAAGATAGCCAAAGAGTTGAAGGAGGCATCTCTATAGTGAATATGCATCCACAGACTATAAGAAATTTTTTACATTCCAAAGATTATAGAGCATACACACCACGAAAAACGCCATATTTGTCTCTCCGAAATGTAAGAAAACGTCTTGAAAATGCTAAACAATATGTTGCAAAGCCACGATAATTCTGGAAGTCTGTTATTTTTACAGATGAGTCAAAATTTAATTTGTTTGGGTCTGATGGTCGGCATTTTATATGGCGAAGGGGAGGAACAGCGCTAAAAATCAGCAAATATAAAAGCAACTGTAAAACATGGCAGCGGATGCGCTATAGTATGGAGTTCAATGGGTGCTAATGGTGTTGGAAATCTATTGTTCATTGAAGGTACAATGAATAAAATGATGCATTTAAACATTCGAAAAGAAAATTTACCAGAAACAGCTTCAAAATTAAATTTAAATGGAAATTATTTTTTCGTCCAACACAACGATCCTAAGCATAGCGCTCGGATTGTACAAGAATGGTTATTATACAAGGTGAAAAAAGTGCTACGCCATCCTCCCCAAAGTCCGGATCTAAATCCTATAGAACATTAGTGGTCTTATATTGAGAAACAATTACTAGAAAAGGAGATTAAGAATAAAAATGAACTAAAAACTGCTATTCTCAATATATGGCAAAATGTGCCATCAGATTTAACAGAAAAACTGGCCCTTTCAATGAATAAGAGGCTACAAGCTGTAATAGCAGCAAAAGGACATCACACGAAATATTAGATGGTTTTGTTTTAAATTTAAAAGTATTTTATTGGAACATTGTGTAAGTGTCCAAGTTTTTATTTGGTGCTGAATGTTATATCATCACCACGTTTTATTAATTTATAATTTAGATATTAGTTTTATTAAAGTAAAATAAAACTGTGTAAATCATCTTAATAATTGTTATTATTTTAAATATACTTTTACTTTTAAAGAGCAACATAGAGCAAAATAATTAAACAATGAAATCAATAGAAGCTGTTGTCCAACTTTTTTTTTTGGTTCACTGTATATTTCAAATTAGTCAAGTGCTATATATATATATATATAGGTATATATATAAAATACATTAAAGTTATATGGAAATTAACCCTTATATTGAGAATTTTGGTTGAAATAAAACAATTTAAATACTTTTTTCCCCTTTTCTCATTACAAAATGTCCTCTAAATGAATTTTCTTCGTTAGATGATTTAGAGACAACAATTCTCATGTTTTTGCACTTGTTTTGCCTAGGTGCCTACGATCAAATTTTACATGTAAGAAAAACTTATTTCTATACCCAAATAAGCTAAATATTGAAACGATTTGTTTGAAAGGTACATAATAAGGATACTAACAAAGTTTACAAAAAAAAAGTAAGCAGATGTTTACTAAAACAACTTGAAATTAATGAATTAGCATATATTCATAATATATAACGAATGTAATAATTTCAGTAAAATATAATCAATATATTTTTTTTAATGAAACAGTAAATACGAATCAATCACAAAATTTTATTATTACTTACTTCCCATCTTGATCTGGGATCAAATACACAATATATTACACAAAAACTAAATTTAAAGTACTTTATAATTATCTTTACACTAATAAATTAAATGTCTAAACAATAATTTTAAATAATATTTTGCACACGTGTCTCTGATAACTTGATCCAGTTCTTCATCAGCTTTAAAACGCGACTGAAAAGACTTGAAGCTGCCACATCACGCAAGAACGCAAACCGACGAATGCTGCGTTGGAGAGATGAGAAATGTGACGTAATCCAAAAGTAAATAAACAAACAAATAAATTTTTACAATTTTTTTTTTGTAATGATTATCTTTCATTTACAGCGAGATAATTATAAAACAAAATTTATAGTATCCGAATCAGATGAATTTAAAATTATTTGCTACGTCTCAAGAAATGATTAAAGTCAATCCTCTACAAAACAGCCAAAGCAAATGCCAAGAAAGAAATTAGTCAATGTTTTTGTTTTTATTTTTAGGTTTAAACCGTTTGGATCTGTTCATATCTGTTGCAATTTGTTTTCGCATTTCGCAGGTAGATTATGCTAACTTTTTGATCGCTTAAAATGAAAATAAACTCAGCAGAATCCTCTTATCGAAAGTTTTTAATGTTTACATGAGAATGAACAGTTTATATTTCGGAAGGAATTGAACAGCCCAACATGTAGTTTTTTTTAATTATTTATTTATCTCTATTTCATGTTAATCTATGCAATTAGTGAAAATAATGTCTTATTTTCAAAAATAAATCAAATAATCTCACATGCATTTCCCCCCCTCATTTTTGCCTTTAAAAAGTATACTCTTTTGATAAATCATGTTTTGAAAATACGCATTAACTTCATGCGGGGAGTTAGTTGTAAATAGTTTTAGTATAAAGTGTTTATCACACCGATTATACTCTCTTTTTTATACTGGGAAAACTATCCAATCTAATCTATATTTTTTCGAAGATAATATGATTACCTATGAATTTTTGGTACTTCCTTGTTATAGTGGCCTCCGCAATTACATTAACGCCAAGGTTACTGGTACGATTTCGTCAAAATCGTCACCAAACTTAAGGATCCCCATATATATTCCATACACCATGTACATTACATATGCCTGAGATGTGCTGTAGCACATCATTTAAGCGAAAAATCGAACATGAAATGCATAAAAACAATATTGTAATGGGTTTTTCAGGATGCACAATTTTTACTTTGAACAAATGCAAAAGAGGCATATTTTGATAATAATAGAATTCAATGTATTCTATTAAATATTTTGAAACTTCCTTCTTTCTAAAAGGAGGACCCATTTTTGCAAAAAAGAACCCAGTATTTTGAAAATGTCTATACCTACGGAGGACCTAAGTTGTCAATGGTGATTATACTAGAGAGGAGTGTAAGTCCGCGACAATAAATAGTTCTGTACTGAATATGAAAGAAATGGCATATTAAATCTCTTTTTTTTCTTCATTTTCACAGGAAAAATGATTGACTCATTAATCGAAATCGATTGAGCTTAGCATATATTTATTTTTATGATAAATATCTAATAATAATCAAGGAAATGTATTTATTCGCAAGGAAGGTTTTTGGCGAGTACTTGGCGCGGTGCTCGCAAATAACTAGCAACCTTAGACCCCCAACAGAGCTGTGCGGGGTGATGCTCAATAGATATTGCCTCTTCTTATTATCAGAGATTGTAGATTTTTGATGTCCAATCAAAAGTTTCTTTTTTTAAGCTATTACACAAAGAGAAAAATTTTCGGTGGATTCGAATTTTTCGGAAAATTTCACCCCAAGTACATATCCAACATATGGATGAAACATTTAAAATAACAAAGAAAATTTCCTTTTGCAAATTAAAAAGAATAAAAGAAGCTCTTTATTGTAAGGCTGTTCTCAAAAAAATTATTTTTCCCCGTTCAAGAACCGGAAACTTTATATTTTAAGGCTCTTTTTTAAATGTAAAAACAGGATACTTGCAAGCATGATATTTGAAGGGATTTGAAATCGAACAGTTTTTCTTAGTTTCTGGTAAATTAATTACAAGCAATTGTTGTCTAAGAATGGATTTTTATTTATTTATCTAATTTACTGGACAATCGCGTTGGATAGAAAATTTTGGTGGATTAGACAATTTCACCTCAAATAAATATGAAGCATATGGAAAGAATATGTAAAATAACAAGAATTTTCCTTTTGTGTGAATTAAAACGAAACTCTTTTTTTTTTAATGCGGCTTTTCTTAAGTACATTCACGATATAATTTCCATCCCTCCGCATACAGAAGTTTAAACTATTCTTATTTTACTTAAAAAGAATTGATCAGAAGTTAAATTAATTTGTCTTTTAAACAATGATATAAATTCAATATTTTAACAGTATTTTAGACACAAAAACAAGAAAAAATTCACCAGTATACTATATTCACCATAATGCATACTATATTTTTATACATAAATGTAAGTTAATTTGATTCGATAAGTTAAATTATAATTTAATTTGACATAATCAATTAACTGGAAACAAATTTGCAAAATATCTAAATATATTGGATTAGTTTAAAACAATTTCTTCAATGCTACTAAAAATGTGCATTTGTTTGTAAACATTGTGAGAAAAAAAATTGTGAGTAAAGTGTTGTACGAACATTGTGAGAGGTTGTGTATGTGTGTTTCCTTCTATTTTAATAGATAAGTTTGAAAAAAGTGATATTATAATAATTTTTAGGATGAAATTTATATTGAATATGAAATTGGAATAAAATTTGTAAGGATATAATTAGATTATTTTCAATTTTTTCTTTTGTTTTAAACATAAAAATTGAATGCTAAATAATAAGAATTTTATCTTTATTTAAAATGTTAACATATATATCAATAACATTTTTATTCGGCTTCATAATAAAACACTGCACAGCTTTTGAATTTTAGCATTCATTACTATGAGTTTATTACACAGGTAGATTTATTTATTGTTATTATTGTAATGAAAGCTTTCAAATCTGGGACTAAATAATAATTGATTTAGAAAAGAAAAGCTAAAAATATTAATTCCTGTTTTATTTTATGATTTTCTGAAGAAGATTTCTATTACAAACAAATCAGCGAAGGCCATTTATTTTTATTATAAAAATAAGGGGGAAAACAATTTTTATTTTATACACGTTTCATGTGATTTACAATAAATTCTATATTGAATGTATTAAAAAAAAACTGTTTAATTTAATATGATATAGCTTCTTGCTAGCTAATTTTATATGATATGATTTTTGTTCGCGCACTTTTAAAATAAAATTTCCTGTTCTTTTTTTTTTTTTCTGGTTGGGTGGGAGGGTGTCTGAACTAAAACACAATTTTTCTCTTATAAATTAGTTCTTTCTGAATATTTTTGTACATTAAATCATCGTTAATTTTATATCTTCGCGAAAAAACACTGAAAATAGCATTATAAATGACTAAAACTTCAAAAATTGTAGGATAAAAAAATTTCTATATTGGAAAAAAATAGGAGGTCCATTTTGTGAAAAGTAAAAGTTATTTTTGTGAATTTTATAATATTTTTGTGAAAAATACCATTTTGTAATGAAAGTTGAAATCCAGTTACTCAAATTCGAACCACGAATTTATTAACAAAAACTTCTTTAAATCCCCTTGCTAAAAAGTTTTTGCTTTTCGTGACCTGGTTTTATTTACAAATTACATATTTTAAAACAGTTTTTATGAAAAAGATTATTACGAAAGGGGCCTGGCCTATTTTATTAAAAGGAATTTTGTGAAGGGGCCTGTTTTATTAAATTCATTTTTCTGAAGAGGCCTGTTTTATTAAGTTCATTTTTGGGAAGAGGCCCATTTTATTAAATTCATTTTTGTCAAGTAGCCCATTTTATTAAATTTATTTTTGTGAAGGGGCCCATTTTATTAAATAGATTTTTGTGAAAGGGCCCTAAATTGGCCCCAAATTTTGCCTGGATCGACCCCTAGATTAAATTTGCGAATGTTGAGAAATCGTCGCGCAAACCCAAAAAACCCCCGACAAAAATCGCTGTACGCGAATTCCAAATAAACTTCATTGAAAAATAGGATAAAATTTATTGTATTGGACTAAAAGTTAACAATTGGATGTATTTTTAATAATGTAGAAAATCGCCGCGAAAAACAAAAACAAAAAAGAATCGCATAAGAATCGCTAAAAATTCAGAAATCACAGATGACAAAATTTAGTACATTAGGCCAAAACAATGGAATCGAAATTCTTTTAGGAATACGGAACAATCTGCGTGGAACTTGAAAAAACAAAAGAATTGGTAACATGAATTCGCTCAAATTTATTCCCCCAAACAACGATAAACAGCCAAATCCGGCGATCCTACAATGCCAAAGTTAGTAAAAAGGCTGGCGTAGCATAGTACCCATTGACAAGTTAAACGTGCCCCAACTGTAGGTTCCAGGTACACAGGATTTCAAAATCATATTGACATTCCTGTATATGGGGCATTCTCACAATCTTTTAACTTTTGAGAAAAAAAATCTGGTGAAATTAAACTTGCTAAAATAACATTTTAATCTGATAGACGAATGCTATAATGATTCAAAATAAAGAAAAAATGCTCAGCAGCGAAAAAAAATTTATTTAACTGAGGTTTAAGCTAAACTTGCGAGTTTAATTTTCCTTACCATTTTACCACTATAACTTTTTATTTTCTTCTAATTTTTTACTTATAATGAATTTGCATAGTACCCACAGGACATTCAAATAAGAAATAATGACAATGTAGTATTTTTAATGCAAAATTTTGGTAAGTCCTCCCCACTTAATCAGGTCACGGATAATCGAATACCCCGCTTATTTGAATAGAATCTTCCGGAACCGAATTTATTCCCATTGGTTCTATGTTATTTTTCCCCACTTAAACCAAGTACCTTTTACGAACATCCCTGCTTAATCGAATAACAACAGTGTGACCGATGTTTGAAAATAGATGCGGAAAGCACATTTCAGCTGGAACTTCCTTCCACCTTTTGTCATTTTCGGTTCCTTTAGGCTTAAACCAAAATTTCAGTTCTTCCTGCAATGATTTCGGCCAGCAGGTGTATAATGGACAGGTCAAATGATTTCCCACCTTGATCTCCCTACCATTACTTCTTGTTGTTAACCAGGCTTTAATGGCAATGCACCATCACTCGAGATGGTAGTTGTAATATTTTGCACTCATTCGAAAAGTAACTCGATATTTATTCCTTTAAAATTCCACTTAAACAAACCACTTTCAACGATTTTTTTTAAGGCAGCATAAGTAACGTAAATTAGAAGTAGCAAAGTTTTAACCAAATTCAAACAAGTTACATTAAGTGTGGTGTAAACCATATAAATGTGCGTACTGACATTAAATTAATACGTATTTACTTTAGCATTTGTATTTATTTTAGTTTATGTTATTCTGTTAACGATTTATTATGCTGTTAATTAAATATATCATAGATGGTTATTTTGCCTTTTTATTATGCATTAAATATTGTAGTTATGATTCCCCATTTAATCAAATACCCCGCTTAATCTAATATTTTTTCTGGAACCGCCAATATTCGTTTAAACGGGGACGACTGTATAACATTGTCTTAAAGGGGCGTTAAAGAAGGGACGGTAATGTAAAAAAAGGGGGATGGTATAGGAAAAAAGGAACAAAATGGGGAAAAAAGGAACAAAATGGGGAAAAAAGGGATGGTAAGGATGGAACAGCAAGGAAACTTACCACCTATTTTAGGCAGATCATGTTAAGACTAAGTGGTAGCGAAAATGTTCATTGATTTTTAGAAACAGTTATTTAGATTGGATTAAATTAAGAAAAATAATTAATTTACCTCGAAAATTGCAGGATTAAACCTTGCAGACGGTAAGACTACCAATAAAGCCACGGTGCTTGAAATTGATATTTAAATGCTTATTTATATTCTGCAGTAAATTTCCTGTCAAAGAATTTTAGATATTCTTTCTCTAGCATCAGGGTTGTTAGGTTTAAACCATGCTGGTTTAAACCAAATGGTTTTTTTAAAAAAACCATGCTGGTTTTTTTTCATGTGGTTTTTTTCTCTTTTTCCCTATGTTTTCTTTTATTTTACACATTATTGAAAAATGCAAAATCCAAGTTATGCAGAAGCTACAAGCAAAGCTTTAGAAAAATGATGAATTAATAAATTTGTAAAGGTGACAAACATTTTTAATCAATCAAACTTTTCTCATAAGCTTTAAATCTACATAGCAGACTAACTAATTTTTCTAAAATTATCTGGGAAGAAAAAAAAAACAAGTAGTTAGTTATTTTTCTCCTTTTTTTTAAGCCTTTTATTTTTAAAAATAGCCAAAATGGCAGATTTGAGCTAAAAATACATTTTTACTACTTAGATTGCTTGATTAGTTAAGATTTACTAAGAATTACATGTGCCTAAATGATGACGTAATCATAAGTAATTCTCTCCATTGGTTACTTTTTGTTCTGTATGTTAATGAATGAATGTCTGAGTTTTCTTTGCTGTATCATGGCTATTGGGTTTAGTAAGCTTTTGTTTTTCTTGCATTCCTACATTGGGATTGGGGTTTTGAATTATGATTTTATTCTTTTACCAGCAGGATTGGCACGGTTTAAATCAATTGGTTAACCAACTGGTTTTTTAGAAAAGATCTAATATAATATTTTCTCATTTTTTGTAATTTAAGTGTTTCAAATTATTGGATATAAATAATTTCTACTTTTAACAGTCTTATCCCAGCAGTCACCGTGAGACATAGTGAGTCTAGGTATGCATGTAGAATGCAAATTGCATGTATTGATGAACATATCTGAAGCTCTAAAGATAAAATTTAAAACATGTGTATGTAGCAAAGATAAAATAGATTAAAAATATTCAATATTTTGAATAAAATATTTTCCTTTGAGAAAACGCAGATTATTTACAATTAATAACATAAAATGACCTTTAAGATTTCAGTCAAGCTGCAAAAGAAAATTTTCTTGATTGGGGAGATTATCTTTTAAGACTGTTCTCAATTGCTCAACTTAACAAGCGCAAAATGCTTTGACACATTTACAAATTCAATTTTTAACGGAAAGACAAAATTGGAAGGCCTGACTGGAAGTGATTTGGAATCGAACTGTGTTTTCCATTTTTTTATGAATAAATTATCTATTGAGTTAAAAGCAATTTTGATGATGTGACAAAGATGTTTTTAACCTTCCTTGAGTAGTTATTTTTCTTTTGCGTGGAAATTCGGTTCAAAACGCCAACTTTGACACTATTTTCTAAAAGATCGTTTGGAAAAAAAAAAAAAAAAAAAAAAAAAAACGGAAAACGCAGTTCTATTACATAGTTTCTGAACAACAGCATCTGCTAGTTTCATGCATTTCTGAACAAAAATAATTTAAAACTTATGTCATAAAGTTGTCCTTTCGGATTTTAGAACAGCCTTAAGAATAAAAAAGAAACTCGAGATATGAAGTCAAATAAGAGGACATTGCAAATATGCAATAAGATATTTAAATCGTCTATTGTATAATTGAATCCACTATTTAGATCTGACAAAAAAAAAGGGTAAAAATCGAGATAAGGTTCGTGTGAGACATAACAGAAAAAAGTTTCATAAAAATGCCTAGAAATATATATATTATTAGTTTTTAGCTTAGTCATATAAAAAGTAATACGTATTATAAAATAGCTTAGAAAAAAAATCCTGCGTATTAAGTCTGATGGCTGTTTAAATGTTTTAGTGGATGACAACTTTTATAAATCTACTTTCCATTTTAAGATCAATGTTTACAGTAGTCTAAAAAGCTGGTAAATAGGTATTTCTGTTTATTTTACTGTTGCACTTTTTTTTTACAACATGGCAGTTTCTGAGGAGGAGTGTCAAATGGCAATACATAATACTTCTTGAAATGTGACAGACCCTACTGCTAAATTCAAATCATTCCAAGAATTCTTTATAAAAAGCTTTACTTTCAATAAAAGATAATTGTTCATGTAACAGAAAAATCTGATATCTCAGGTTGCAAATATTTCAAAGAAATTATTTTGAATAGCCATGGAAAAGTATATTTATGAAACTACACCATATATTTATTTATAGTACTAGTAATCAAAAGATTGTTTATTAAGATTTTCAAGGTATCAATGTTTCACTATGTAGAGCATTTTATTCATGGAACATAAGACCATAGAACATAGAGTTCACTTTTACTAAAAGTGATTAAGTTATTTCAATTTTCTACATAATTACTGTAATTATTTAATTTAAATTATTTTTAAATGAAGTTATATTACTTATACATCTAACAATGTTTATTTTTATCAATAAATATGCATGTATATGTAATAGGAAAATATATTTTTAAAAAACCCGGTTTAAACAAAAAAAACCTGGTTTAAACCCCCCCAAAAACGGGTTTTTTTTTTAAAAGAACCCGGTTTTTTACCAACCCCCTTCTAGCATACTTCTGCATGAGCAAAAACTTGAAAAAAATTCTGTCGCTGCATCTGAAGTGATTTTTCTGTATCATTTTAGAAGAGGGATGGTAAAAAATCTAAAACCCAGGGACAGAGTTCAAAAAATAATATCAACCCTAAAAATGTGTGCAGGTTAATTTTTAGCTACATATTTATATAAAACAATAGTTCCAGTTTCAGAAAAAAATTACATCGAATTATTTTTATTGAAACAATTTTATCCAGATAGCTCCAAACTTCAAAATCAGCATCAGGGACACGAGATGGTAGATGAGTTTTCCATGTGTTTGGACCCCCAACATCGTCCAAAACTTATTTATCTCGTTAATATTGTTGTGAAATCATGCATTGGGATGTTCCCAAGGATATGAAATAAAAAAAACACAAAAAGTGTATTAAATAAAAAATTATTATTCAGGGACATGAAAGTTAAAAGATTGTGAGAATGCCCCATATATAAATCATATGTACAGTCAGTGGAGGAAAAAAAGTAAACACGCCCTGCTTCAAAATACGCATTGCAACTATAGTCTGTTCGCGGAAACCAGGGAATGAAAGTAAACAAACGAGTTGCTGGAACATTGCCAAGATGCTACACTTTTGGCCTAAATCCCTAGCTAAGCGAGTTTTTTTTTTTTTTTTTTTTTTGCTCTCGTCTTGTTAATTTTTTGTACATTTATTCTGATAAATTTTAAAGCATTTACATCACAAATGACTTTCGGAAGATGATGTGGAAGAATTCGAGTGGGATTACTGATCTTGCAACTTTCGTTATTATAACTCACAATGCCGAAAATAGTAAGCTATTAGAATTAGAAAAAGTAAGATTAGAAAGATTTAAAAATTACTTCAAACTTGCACAAATTCATGTCGTACATAAAGCTGAAAATAGGGCAAATATTGAGAAAAAAGTTGAAAACGCTAGTTCTATAGATAATATTATTCAGTGCATTAACATTAGAAGTTCCAATTAAATGCATAACTTGAGGATATTTTTTTTGTATCTTGAAAGGGCATATCTTATCTAAGTGTGTTTGTAATAATACGTAGCACCTATAGTCATCGTCTGGTCTGTCCGTCCATATATAATAGCGCAAAAACTACCCAACCAAATGGTTTGAAATTTAATACATATAACCGTTTCAAAATTTTATCAAGTCATTTCAAATTATGAAAAATTGAATCAACATATGAAAATTGAATCAAAACTTTAAGAGATATTAATAAAAGTTTTCTTCATCCTATTAAATCCTATCATACGTCATTAATTCAATGATATTCTATGATAGGTAATGATTCTAGGTTGCCATGGTGATTATGTTCTATTTAAGATGAAGTCCTTTTATTTCAGTATCACTGAATTTAATATATATAATCATAATAAATTTTGTATTCATGCATTTTTTCATAAGAGTGCAACAGCTATTGCAACAAGATCTGAATATGTATAAAGCTTGTTATACTACGAACACGAACGCACCTTATTAGCAACGTTTAACGTGTAATATCCAACTTGTTATATCTTCACATCACTCGGAAAACAGAAGGTTTACGTACCTGTGTTATACCAACAGCTTTATTCCCTATATCAGAAAGAATATTCCCTATATGAAGTTCTTAAAGTGTCGTTTTGTATACATTCAAAATCATATCCTTTTCGTTTACTCAAATCTTTTCTTGTTACTCTCTTCTTTGATGGACACAAAGAAGTGTTCATATTGGCATATGAACAATACATTAATAGAAGTGACATAGTCATTCTGTAGCATTTTCAGTGGCACCAACTTATATGGGCTCACCCAATAATGTTATCTCGCCGCCCACCCAATTCCAATCGATTTAATTCGCATTTATTTATTTTTAATCTCTGAAATGAAATTTGGTTTTATTAAATTAACGTTGACAAAATAATTTTGTTTGAAAAATAATAAGGACATCAATTAGACTTACAGGAGCACTGAAAACCCCCTTTTGCGGATGTATATTTAAATTTCTCACAAAAAAAATTTGTTGCATATTTTGCCATCTTTTTTTATTTCTTGAATCGATAAAGAACTTGGTGACTAAAATGTACGCTTTTCTTGGCATTTAATTTTTTGCATTTTTAATAGTTAGCAATACCAATCTTATTTAAAATAAATATTAATGTATTTATAAGGAAGAACTTAAAAGAATATAACTTAATAAAATTATTTATAAAATTATAATTAAATTATAATAATTTATAAATTTGCTTAGAAAAAACATTAATATAATTTTGAATTATCATCTTTAGCCATTTTCTCCTCCCCCCTCTCTCTGTTCTCACAAATACAATCTAAGGGAAAAAAATTATATGTATTATTTTACTCAAAAATTTTTGAGCCCTCCCAATGTTTTTGAATAGTTGGCGCTTCTGAGCATTTTAACAATCAAATGCCAAACTTCAATTTGGATACAGCCCCTAAAATATGCTCATTTTAAAATAATTTCTTGCGAACTTATCATGCGAATTTCATGAAAATTTGTACTTAGACAAATTGAAAAGTATAGAATCTTTTTATGGTGTCAAACTTGGGTATGCCCACTGAAAAGAAACAAAACAAAGTTTGGGTTCGTTTTAATATGTAGATGGCCCCCTAAGCAAATTTTATATACATCATTTAAAAGTAGACCTTATTTCCAATTGTTTGGTACCAGTAACTTTCTTCTACACAATAATTTGTTGCAGAGTTAGTAGGGGGTGTTTACTATTTTTTTTCCCTGACTGTACATAGTTTCTTCTTTATCATCACTGTTGTTTTCATCTTTGACTGAGTGCATGCATACTTGTTGAAATATCTCAGCATCTGTCAGTTCTGGCACCGTCTCAACCTCTTCGTCAACGTCAATGAAATCTCAAAATTGTCACTTGTTGCACCTTGCTGCTCTCATTGTGAATAGAGGTACAGTCAACATTAGTTTCCACTTCAATTTCATTCTCAGGTGGATTGACATCCGCACATTTGACACAAATATCCCAAGCACACCATGGAGCCTATTTAGTGCCAAAATGGTGATTTTATGCCTGGGCAACCTGATTTTGCTTTGTATGGTAACCTTGTAGAGCAGTTTGTGTGTGTTTTTGATTTGTGTGTATTTATAATAAAAATTGTGTGTGTTTTATAATAAAATTCTTAAAACTAACATGCTATTTTCACAAGCTAGGCCTAACAAATACCTGAAAATGAGTTTTCTCACCAAAAACAGGGTTCATACTCATTTTCCAAGAAAGAACTCCCTTATGTATTTTCCAGGATGCATAATTTTTCTGTCAAAAATTAACAACACTTTTTAAGCCAGTATCATGACCGCCCAGACAGAGTTATCTAAAAAATAAAGTTTCTACATCATCTATATAGGGGAGAGGGGGGTACCTTTGAACTGGGGGCACCTTTGAGCACTGTAAATATTTTCCTTTAAATAAATTATATTTTTTAAATATATATGGCAGCACATTACTACTGCTTCAATGTAACAAGAAAACAAAGCTTTACTATTTTGAATGCACACTACTGTCTAAGCAAGATATGTATATTTTGCTTTCTTGAATCTAAACTTAACAAAATAAAGTTGTAAGCTTTGTGTTGATAATCTTGTATCCCTAAAATTATAATTTACTATTTAATACCTAAATAAAGATGTTAGCTTTATAAGATTTGTTTTATTCAAATTCTCAAACCTGATTGAGTAAATAGTTCTAATGCTAAACATCCATGTGATGGGGCACCATTGAACGGAAAAGTTGGGGCACCATTGAACAATTAAATCTATGAAGTAAAGAGTTATAGATGTATCTAAATATTATTATTGTTGAACATTTTTTTTAAGCATGAAAATTAAGAGATTAATTAAGTGTTACTATACTTATTATGAATGTTGTACTGAAGCAGTACTTCAACTACAGGCAAATTCAGGACACACAACAGTAATTCATGATTTAGCAGATTTGTCTAACAAACCCAATACTTTTTCATTTACAATGGTAAACATTATTTCTGGATTACATAAAACAGGGTTTTATCCATTTTCTATAACAATTTGAATGTAAATGATTTCATTTTAGTTTAGTTTCATGCAAAAAGAACTTCATTACGTCACTCAGATTAAAATGGCTTAATGTCAGGTTTCTTCGTTTAAAAAAAAAAAAAAAAAAAACTAGTCGGATGTACCAATCCCAAAACTTTCTTCTATCTCATACATGTTAATGCTTCAAAATTCGCTATCACACTGCCAAAATTAAATGGCAATCTATGCATCTCATGAGGATTCTAACGATATGAAATTCCGTGCATTAGTTCTTGAGATATGACTATCGCTGAAATCATCTAAATTCAGCAAAATGCTGCCTAGCAACGCCACCTATTGGGTGATTTATACCAAATCCTAATCAGCAACAATTTATGTCAACGTCTGACTGAATCTGAAGTTTGGAGAAAATCCGTACATTAGTTTTTGAGATAGAGCAATAACGAAAATCGTGAAAATTTCTGCATAGCAGCGCCACCTATTGAGTGATTAACACTAAAACCTAATTAAACAACAACTTGTGTCAACATACAACTAAATCTGAAGTTAGATGAAAATTGGTCCATTAGTTCTATTGATAGAGCTATTGAGGCAATCGTGGAAAAGGCAGCAGAGAAGCGCCACCTGTTGTGTGATTTACACCAACACCTAATCAGTAGCAAGTCATATCAAGGACTAACTTAATCTGAAGTTTGATGAAAATCCGTGCGTTAGTTCTTAAGATAGAGCTATTGGGGAAATCGTGTAAATCCTGCAAAATTCATCATAACAGCGCCACCTGTTGGGCGATTTACACCAAAACGTAATCATCATCAATTCATATCAAGGACTAACTAAATCTGAAGTTTGATCAAAATCCGTGCATTAGTTCTTGAGATAGAGCTATTGCGAAAATCGTGAAAAATGCAGCATAGCAGCGCCACCTGTTGAGCGATTTACACCAAAAACTAATCAGCATCAATTTGTATTAGGCACTAACTGAATATCAATTTTTATTAAATTCCGTGCATTAGTTCTTGAGATAGAGCGCCCACAAAATTTGTGTCACATACACACAGACAGACAGACTCACAGAGTCACAGACAGACATTTTGTAAAAACATGTTTTTTGGAATCTCTGACCCCTAAAACGTGTAAATCCGTCGAAAACCGGAATTCGAAAATTTTCATGAATCCAATACTTTCTTCTTGTAAAGATAGAAGAAAGTAAAAAACATAAGATATATTTTCCAGAGGCATCATATATCAATTTGGTGAATTTTAAGGATATTATATAAAAATGATGGCACAATTAAACATAATTGGAGGGATCCTCCGTTCTGTTTCAACAATGTGCTTTGATGGATACAAATTTGGTTAGATAATTAAAAAAATAGTAATTTCAGTTAAATGTAATTGTGTAATTTTATTCTTATTATTTTATATTTTGGAAAGATACACAGATTTTAATAAAAACTGTCAATATTTTCATATTTTGTTTATTTGTTCAAAGGTGCCCCTAGCTTGTTCAAAGGTATCCCTACATGGGGCAGGTTTGAACAGAAAACTTTCAGCTTTTTAAAGCCTCACAACATATTTTATTTATCTGAAAAATGATATTTTTTTATTTCATGTGATGCAGAATTACATTCTTTCTCTCACGAAATATTTAAAATTCAATAAATATAATTCAAGTAAGAAATATGTGGATTTAAAAAAAAAAATGTTCAAAGGTGCCCCCCTCTCCCCTACACTACATGAACAGAACATTAAAGGAAAGCTTTAATTTGTGTACAACAGAGATGAAGTCTGTAGTCCTTGTGCTGTCCTTAAAAATTTGGTAGATTGCTGCAAGAATTTAATTTAATTTCCACTTTGTGATTTTATTATTTCTTTGAAAAGCATTATGAATAATAAAAAGGCTACAAGTGCAAATATCAATTTGAAAATGCTCTTTATTTTCCTTAAGTTCCTCTTGATCTTAATCTCTTGAACCTCATTGTGTTAGAAAGTGTATCTAGTGACTGAATGGATGTCACCAGACTTTAGAAGGAAGGAGCACAGATTAAATATAACATATGATATATTTAATCTGCAAGAAGGAGTGGCTAGTTTCCAATTCTATGTTTTACGATGTCAGAAAGCATATTTTAGTTTTATATCTGGTGTCGGTAAGTAATTTTAAGTGGAATCCGGATACTTTTGAAAATTTTTATCAGAGAAAAAAAACACATAAGTAAATATAAGTATGTATTACTTTTAAACTGTTATTTTTACATACATATACGTATAATAGAAAATAGAAAAGTCAGGTATCCGTTCAGAAAAATTACTGCATACACAGGTATACATTCTGAAAATTTTTACACATACATAATAAAATAGAAAAGGCAGGTATTCGTTGAAATATTAATGCAAATAATTATACTTTCTGTCTTGAGTCAGTTTTTTTTAGTTTAGTTCACGTGTTTAACTGCTAATGCGAAGAGTGTGTTAAAGGTGGGCATCCTTTAATATTGAACGATACTTGTTCTTCAAAAAATCCATTTTGGAGAAAGTCCTTTCACATACATAATGTGGATCCAAACATAGTAGCCACATTATTAGCTACTTTATTGCAATTTTCCCACTTTTCTGAAACATGCTTACTCCAAAATTCTTCGGGGGATGCAGTTTTATACATTTGCAAGGAAATATCTTCTTGCAAGTCAAATATATCTATTTGAAGTAAAGGTTTTTCAAGACTGAACAATTTCGCAGTCACATCAGTCCATTCTGCAGCTGGAGCAACTTCATAAGGCGATTTAAAGAAATGAGACAAGTTACCTATCTCTGTAAAGTCTTGGAATCTTGGTTCAAATTATTTCACAATATCTAACATAAAACTTAGGATTACTGAAGTATGTATTTCAGAATTCTTCTTTTTATATTAAAAAATTATTGGAAAATGAATAAATTCTTAACTTGCAATATCTTTTTCGGCGGTCCAGGCTTCGACCTTCTGTGGTACGGATGTGGACTGCAGTCCGCCAGTTGCCGACCATAGTTTTATATCACTATGGCATCACAAAGCATGTGAATAGCAGCAATTGACCTCAATTTCCCAGAGTAGCCAATCGTTTTGCCAGGTTTTCCCAAGTTTGGGGAATTTTTTGCATTATTCCCCGAGATTCCCCTAATTTTTACAACCAAAATTTTTCCTGATTTTTCCAAGAACCCTGAAAAATGTCGCAAAAAATAAATAAATAAAATAAAAATCCTGCCAACCCCGGTGTGTGTGAGACATTTTTGCCGCACATTTAAACTTTGCTTTCCAAACTCAGTTTTGACTGACAATTGTCTCCAGAGCCCTCCTTAGAGGTGTGTGACGGGCGTGGCTACATAGGGCCTCGCTCCCAGAAAAAAAGATTTTAATTAAAAAAAAAAATTAGCATTTTGCAGAAATGTTAAAATAATTAGCATTCACTGAGCAATTTACTTTATTTTGCATAAGAATCCTACCTGTTTTTAAGAATATTATATTGTATATCTTAACACAGAAAATAGAAATTTGACTGTGCTCTTATCTTAGCATATGATATACTTATTTAAAATGCAACAAATTACAAGTATGGCCTTTTTCAGAGTGAAACTGAACTAGGTCATGTCACTATGCTCAAGACAATTGAGAAAAGCTATGGGTCTATGGGAAATTTCCAGACTGAGCCCAGTCCTAACTGAGTCCCTGAATACCAATTTTAGAAGTGGCCACTTTTTTATTTAAAAATACTAAACAGTAAACTTTTATTAAATTTTCTATTAGTATTAATCTAAAATTGAATAGCCCAAATATATATGTTAATATAAACCTATTGTAACCAGAAAAAGTAAAATCCTTGTTGAAATACAAGAAAATTTTACCTTCTCCTTGTAAAAAGTGGCCACTGACAGACGGGTTTTTAATAGCCACTTTTTCTCATTTAGTGGCCCTGTGGCTGGTGGCTAGTGCTAATTTTGCCCTTTAGTGAAGGGTCCTTTAAAGGATCCAATCTCTTCGTAAACAAAGAAATAATCCCTGAATAAATCGTGATTGTACAGTATGAGTTCATCAAAATTTCAGCTAAATTGTAAAAAAAAAACTTTAATAATGAAAATAAGTCTTCATAAATACTTATTTATGTCACAAATATGTGTTTTTGTATGTATTATAAACTGTTCAGTCTGATTAGTTAAATTTATTTAAATAAATTTCAGAAATAAGATAAAAGAATGTCTGCTGGCCGGCCTCATTTGACCATAGATGATTGGTTGCAAAAACTGGACCTTTGTGTTTATAGATGTTTATTGAAGGATTATGAGGCAGTAGAGGTAGGTTAAAATTACATTATTAGCACTTTTATAATTAAAAAGTTTAAACACATTCATATTATTCTGATGATAAAAATATTTATTATTTTTTTAAATAATGTTTTCTTAGATGAATATATATTTATGACAATTTTTTGAAACATATTTCATAGAAAGTTTAAAATACTTTTAAACTTTCATTACATATGAAATTATAACTTTAAATTCTTTGTTAAAAAAAGGAAATTAATCTAACATTATTGAAAGGGTTAACTGATAAATACATTTAAAAATGCAACCCTAAAGCTTGTAAGCATAATAAGCTTGATTCGAAACTAAGATAATAAGTCATGGCGAAACTCGGTGGGGTATATAAGAAGAAGAATCTAGGGATTGTGCTAAAGAGACTGAAAATCAGCTATTGTATGAAAATGTTCAGAATTGGAACAACATTCCTGGCTAAGATCCTCAAATTTCCATTTTATTTTAGTTAAATACTTAACTAAATGTTATCCCAAAAGAACAGTAGGAGAAAAGTTTAATCGGTTGTCTATACTACCCGAATTTCTCGGTCCCGACATTCTTACTAGTGCCAACATGCAAAAATACTGCCCATTTCATTAGCCAGAGATCGGAGGTGGTACTAACACTCACTCTGTTTTTCTACATGATATATGTGAGAAGTTGTCTCATTTTATAATGATTGGCAGCCAAGGACAAATAGCCATCTCATGTTATGCTATTTTGCATAAACATTTAAAAATTTAACAACTTTTGCAATTTGCAACCTGCCAACAATTCCATCCTATATAATGCCAATATATAGGCTTTCACAAAAATTGTAAAAAAAACAAAACATACCAGTGCCACTTGTTGGGTGATATACATCCAAACCTAATCAATACCAATTTATATCAAGATTTAAGAAAATATGAAGTTTGGTGAAATTCTGTGCATTACATCTAGAGATAGAGCATCTACAAAATTTGTGTTGCATACAGACAGACATTTCCAAAAATAATCAAATCTTGTTCAGAACATTCTGAAATGCATAAATCCATAAAAAAAATGGAAGTTAAAAAATTTCATTATTCCAATTCTTTCTTATATATACTACAGAAGAAAGTAAAAAAAAAAAATACTGAGAAATTGTTATGTTATATGACTAATAGGACGGACATTTTCCAAACATCTTAAAAAATTCTTCCATAGCATATTGCAATTAATGTTAATAGCCCACAAAAAATTATATTTTTTAGATATCAGTAAATGATATGATACATTTCAATAAACCCTAGTTATTTGTCATTTCGATAGCTACTTTTAAATTTTATACTGAAAAGTGATTTCTCCCCCCCCCCTCCCCCAAATAATAATAATAATAATAATAAAATAAACCTGAAAGAGTTAAATAGATCACATACGAGCAACTGAATTTTCTGCAGTAAAACAGTAAACAAATTATACCTTACACAACTAAGATGATTTCTGTTTTGTTTTTAAATATCTTGTATATTAAAGCAAGATATCAAGTACTGTATATTTTATGCAGATGGTTGTTTGCTCTATTCTAAACAAAAACATAAACTCAACTTTAGACAGGGTTCCTACTAGGGATGGGCATTATTTAACGCAGAGGTTCCCAAAGTGAGCTCCGTGGAGCCCTAGGGGCTCCGCTAGAACTTTCCAGGGGCTCCTCCGCGCTTTAGGGAAAAAAGAAAATTTGAACGAAAAAACACATTTAAGCAACGTTTTATTTTTCTTCTTCTTTTTTTCCAAAAATGTAAACAGATTGTCTTTTTACAAAAATATTTATACACTGATCTTCAACTTTCGGAACTCTTTTAACAAACTAAATTCTATTTTCTTAAAAAAAAAAAACTTCCGTTGCAAATATTAATTTCTACTAGCAGTCTATTTTTAAGTTTTCTGATCAAAAAATGCGATAAATGAAAAAAAATGTTGATTTAGTATAAGAAAGCAAGACATTGTATTCTGAAGCAAAATTTTTGGTATTTGAATTTCTCGACTCCTCCTCTCAGTGAGACTTGAGGTGTAGCGACGAGTGTTATCCAATAACTCCACATTTCATGCTCATATGTGTCATCATTTCGAAATAAACCATTCTGATTTGCAAGATAAACCGCCTCAGTTTTTTCAATATGAAGGGCAAAGTAAAGTATGCATGCTTCAAAAGAAACGATCACAACACTTGTTAAGACAATTGAAGAACTGAGTGGATGAACATGTTATGCTACATTTTCTAAATTTTTTTTTAATTTTTTGGATGAAAGCGTTATGAGGTATCCTATCATATGGTGAAGCTAAAATACTAAGATTCTATTTAGTTTTGAAGATTTAAGACATTATTCATTAATATTTAATATTTAATAATGTCAAAATTATTAATAATTTTTAATATTTGAAAATTAAATATGAATAAGTTTTTCTGAGAGAGTTTAGTAGCATACCTGTTAATATTTTAAACACATGGTATCAAACAGAAAATAAATCATTAAAATTTACAGCAAAAACTTTCACTTCAAATTTCTTCAATTGTAATTTTTGTTACTTAACATGTTCTTCCACTTAGCTCTTCAATTATGAAATGTCCCGGACATATTCGCAGACATCACTGGGACGAAATAGGCTGTAAGATATATTTCTACCACTAATTTAAACTTTTCATTTTGTCCTGTTTAATCACTGTGATTAATTAGGATAAAAATAATGTTCTGATGGAAATTTGTCTGTTTTGACCCCGTCTCTTCCGTTAAGTCGGCGCTTATGATGACATCTACTTGATACCCATGGTGCCTACCTGACAGTTTAACGAGCCGCTTGAGTTCGTGAAGATCATATAACTGCAAAGACACTTAATAAACCTTGTAAAATTGATATTGTCAAGAATTTACTTTATGAAAAAATTCTCAATTTGGTGTGAATATTCCCTTGTCAAATAACATCATTTCTTTTTTAAATTAACTATATGATATTTGGCATAAAAGAACACTTAACAGCCTCTTCAGATGTACTAGATTTACGCTACAAATGCATGCATCGAGGCTAACGAAAAAGGCAGGCTACCGCGGTGTCTTTTTACAGATCGCTAGAGTGACGTTGACGTGATGCTCTTTTCGCACACTTGCATTGGTACATTCGAGCATCACGTGACTCCAGTGGTCTGTAAAAAAAGATACATGGAATGCACCGCGGTAGTCTGCCTTTTTCATAAGCCTCGTGCATGAATCTACTGTCGTCACTGGATTAGCAGTTTTGTTACTATTTTTTAGTTACATATACTAATATCCCGTCCAGACCAGGGCAGTTAAAAGTCTTAACTTACTTTTTTAACCCCTTGAGGGGCAAGTGATTGTGTTCCTGTAATGTTGAACTCACACCGGAATCTTTGAAAAATTCCATTTCAAAATAAGTAAAAGTAATTTTGCTGCTGTTTTCCACCAAAGTTAGAAAAGTAAAATTCAATAAAATTTTTCTGGTGTAAAACTTCATTAATCGTAGTTGGTATATAATATATACCGCCGCCCCTCAAGGGATTAAAACGGGCAACTGCAACTAGACTTGACTTCTCTATTGCTGCAGTGTTTGAGAACATTAACGCGATTAAAATTAAGTGCCTTGCTAATGCTAGTCTAAAAGAGGTTTTAAAAAGCTATCAGGATCATATTGTTTGTAGATCACTACAAAACCAAAACAAACACTAAGGGACGAATTATTTTTGGATGAATATATGGTAGAACACATATGAACATGAATGCAATGATGGATCACAATTCATGAGCCACTGCAAAAATTGAACAAATGGCAAAGCACTATAGCACTATCTATTTCACTCTTTATACTAGATACACGATATACCCGAGAAAATGTCTTCTGAACTTATGAAAAGGTTGAATGATGTCATTAAAATTAATAAACTACATAAAATCACGAATTCTTAAAAGCAAACTTTTTAAGCTTATGCTTGAAGTTATTGGAAGCCAGCAAACGCCCCTCCTACTGCGTACCAAAGTAAGATGATATTGTCGAGGAATAGCGTTTCCACGAATGCTGAAACTGCAGAGGTGATATTAGAAGAACCATAACTCTAAACTGGCAAAAATTTTAATCAATGAAGATTGTGAATGCTAATTGACCATTGGTCCGATATGTTTAGCAAAATGAAATAAATGTATCTATCATTGCAATGACAATCTGTTACAATTTCCGATGCATTTACCAAACGAGTCATCTTTTAAGATGAAACGTGTATTGGTCTGATTTTGAGCGAAACAATGTTATCGATTACATCCCTCTTGTTAAAAAGGATTGCAAACACCACCAGATTAACCCTTTCCGGCACAGGCAATTTTCGTTGTAAAATGATGAAATGATTGACTTACACCGGAATTTTAAAACGACTTTTTTAGAAATTAAAAACATGTTACTTTAACACTAGAAAGACGGGGAATTTTACTCAAATTTTATAAAAATATTTCCCACCAGAATTTTTATTTTAAATCATTAACTTATTTATTTAACTAGTTTTTTTTCTTTGTACCTTTAAAACCACTTTTATAAAAAAAAAAATCTGATTCGAAGAGAGATGTATTCATCTGGTAGCGGTCACAATGACCGCTTGCCGTCTTTCTAGTGTATTCATTGGTCTATTCATTGTAAAAGCAAAATTTTACTAAAACATTTTTGGTGCCGTCCGTAAGTTTAGAATTAAAATTAGGTATCCCAACCCGGGCACACTGCCGGAAAGGGTTAAAAATATATACAAATAAATATTCAGGGACATCCTACAGTTTTAAAAAACTCGTTTAAGCAATGTTTTTCAACAGCTGTTTAGAAAAAGGCTTTGGACGACTCTAAATGTGTACTGAATGTTTTCAGCGATGTAAAAAAAAAAAAAAAAACCACCCAGCATAATTTCAGCGAACCACGAAGTCCTCGTTGATTTAATATCTCATAGGAAGTTAACATCGAATATACAACAACCCGTTATTCAGTGATACCAAATGAACATATTTCAATTCGAACCAGAAATTTTTTATAAAATAACTAAAATATAAATCAAACAGAAATAAGTTACACAGAAAGGAAAATAATTTTAAATGAAAATTCTGTTCTAAAATATTTTTATAAAACTTCAGTAAAATTCTTGATACATTTAGTGTTAAAGATCTTACTTTAAAACCAAAATGAAATACAGAAGTCTTTTAAATGCAGAATCAAACATTCACCTGCCATTAGTATCAGATGACCAGAATTCAGAGATAGTAGTTATGCAAAATAATTCAATCACATTAAACGCTTATGCGTTATTGTTCGCCCAGCTCTAATAATGTGAAATGTTACGATTTTCTAAATTTTGGAAGTTTTGTAAGTATGCAAATTTTTAACAATTCCATCTGTATTGATGGTAATTGAAAATAAATTCAGTGTTCCGGTAAAACTTTCAAAATATAATTTTATTTCTGGGATAATGCACAATTGTTTAAATTACTGTTCATTCCCACTTCCTGTGCTACTTAAAAAACCTTACCTGTAACATAGGGCACGAGATGCTTCAGGGGCTCCGCCATAGAAATTCATTCTAAAAAGGGCTCCGCGAGTCAAAAAGTTTGGGAACCACTGATTTAACGTATTAGGATAAAAAACCCTGTTACTATGCTGGAACCTAATATTGAATTATTATGTTACCGAAAAGTCCCTGTTAATTAAATAACATATGGTTTTAAATGGTAGCGTCTTTATTTATTTGCCTTAATCAAGAATTCAATTTCATGCCTTTAAAATAGAACAATATTAACAAAAAAACGTCCTCAATCGTTTCTTTTCAGACGTGCGCCCCCAGTTTGGCCCATCTTCACCCTCTAGTTATGGGCAACTCTGTTAGGTGTGTTGTGTTAAAAAATTATTTTGTATCTCACCAAACCCTAATGCATGAATAGTAATGACTTGCAGCACTAATTAAACGCTTTTTCGGCTTGGTGCCTGGTGCTGGGTTATCAGCATCATCACATACTCTCACCGATTCTGATGGCACAAATAAGAGCATAAACGAAACACTGGCACAAATAGTAAATCAGGAAAACATCTGAAAATTTCTAAGAAAAAAGCTCATGCTTGACATGTTTTGTATTCATGAATCGTAGATATTGTCTTCATTTAGCATTTCCATAACAAAAAGTCAAATTTGACTTATAAAACCCATGAAAGTTTTGTCTAATTTTTGATCCGAGCAATTTCTTTTCAACTAAAAATATATTTTTGTGCTTTTTTTTGTTCAGAATCATTAAATTTATAAAAAGTAGCTTTTTGCAATATTTAAATAAAATACATTTATTTATAATTTTATCTCTTAAAAATTTTAATTCCCGATTCTGAATAAGAAATCTATTTCTGAAAATAACAAAATATTGTTTAGCTACTAAAACTTCAATTGATTTCAACTGAGAGCAGCTGAAACTAACCGCAGATTCCTTAATTCCTTCTGAATCACGCCATCAGTAAATGTAGTTCTTGGCATATAAAAAGTTCTTTTATCGCTTACAGCTTTTGAATACAGAAAGATATAGAACATCTTTGCAGTTATTTATCTGTTAAAATTTTCTGCGGTCAATGTATCATTTGCTTATTTCGAAACATTTGGTACAACAGTCTTTTAAATTAAAAAATACGCTGCAGAATAAATTTATCTAAATAGGTAATTTTTTCGGAGTGAAATGACATTTGACTAAGAGTTTTTATTTACTCTTCATGTGTTTCTAAAGAATGGAGCGTTTTGTGTTGGCGGTTTATTTGAATATTTAAAGGGTTTTTACTATGTACTCATGGAGTTTGTTTTTTTAGGGGATAGGGTGGGGGCGAGGGGGATTCCGGCACTATAAATTTTGTTTTTTGGCAAAGTTTTTTTATTATTTTTGTTTTGTCATTTTTTTAATTTGCTGGAAAAAAAGAAAGAAAATAGCCTATAATTTGCGAGAAAATTTAATTTTAGTACAGTTGTAATTAATTTGAAAAACATACTTGTACAAACGAAATTTGTTTGGATGAATTGCATTTGATTAAAAGAATATAAATAATATTTTTGTGTTCTTGTGAAATTAGCTTTGAATATGTGTTGATAGATATGGCTGCTATGAAGTCGGGAATCAAATTTCTATTTTTTAATACTTTCCAACGTAGTTGAAAAGTGTTTATCAATTCAGATTGTCTGTCCGTCTGTCTGTCCTTTCTTTAACTCGTGTAAATATTAGGCTGACTGCCATGAAATGGATATATCTTATTTGGGTTTAGTATGGCTTGTTCGGTATTGTAAAGGAAGTGTGTATAGCATATTTGGTTCATTTACTGGGCCACTCAAAAGAATTCTGTTACATTACGGTACATGGGGGAAAATCGCTTTCTGTGTATTTTAATGATATTACAGTATTTAAAACATATTGAAATTGATATAAATCACTGAGGTGTATTACAAGGTTCTTACTATAGAATAGGGTGTGCATAGAACTTATCGTTTATTTACAGGAACACACAAAAGTATTTGGATATCGAAGAAAATGAACAATAATTGAACTTTTGAAGCCACGAACGATAATTGCTAGGAAGAGCGTTTTCAATTGTGGTATGCGTTTTTAAATTTAGCTATTTTTTAAATATTACTTGGTGTGTATCAATTCCAGATCATATACAAGGTCGAACAAAACAACATTTGTTTATTGGCTGAAATTGCTGAGTAGAAATTTTAAAATGTATTATGCGTTTAACTGAACTAACTTTTTGCATACTATGTAGTATACATACATATCTGAAGATCTTATACAGGGCTGAAAAAAAACCCATATATTTTAATGACTCTTCACGGTAATGGCAGAAATGGTGTTTTCAAATGCATTATGTGTTTTCCAAATTTTTCATTAAAACGTCATCTTCCAACCTTTGTCAATTGTGATGTTTTGTTATGGTATTCTGAATGTGTTGGAAAGTGCTTCATAATCTATGCTGTATGCATGATTCTTTTTTTGGGGGGGGGGGGGGGGTTAGAAATCGTGTTGTTAAAACTGTGTTAATTATTATACAAGGTATCTCCAATAACTAATTTCTAAACCGTTAGTTTTAAAGGTATATTTGTTCTGCATCAATTGTTTGCAATTACAATTTGTTCTGCATCACATAAAAATCAATTTACATTACAATAATTACTTTTCAAATAGATGAGAAATTACAAATGTTATACAATGCCTCTGTCCTATAAGTTTTATTTAGAAAACTTTTTTCCATGTTCGAACAAGTAAAATAGCAAAAATGTATTCTTTTATGGTCAAAACTTACTGAGTTATGATACTTAGAATTTTATGAATTTTCAATGTTTTAACCCTTTCACCGTCCGAAGGTTTTGCAGTATTTTTATAAGAATGCTTGTAAATCCCAGGATATATATTTTTTAAATCTCAGTTTGATGCTATAATATCTTTAACATCTCTACTTTCTATATAAGGTTCAAAATAGAATTCTGTTTAAAATATTTTGGTCTACAGCCATTTTAACATGATTTCTAGGAACGGAAAAATCCGGGCCAGACGGTTAAAGGGTTAATCACCATAAATGAAAAAACACGTTTTTACTGTCAGAAATCGCTAAAAATGCATGAAATTCAAAGTATCATGACTAGGTAAGTTTTTGTCTTGCAAAAATTACGTTTTTAATCACAAACTAATTTTGATTCATCTCAATAGAAAACAGCATTTATAATTGTGTCAAAAAATTATTCCAAACATTTTGTTTAAAAGCCGCCTTATTAAAACATCCGTTGACCGGATATGCACGATTAGTTATATGTTATAAAAATAACAGGTTGTTGGAACCTGTTACCTGTACAAGTGTGGAACGATGTAACCTGTTAACCAAAAGTAACTATATTTCCCATCTCTAGTTCCTACAGGTCCGGAAATTCAAAGATTTCGACAAAAAGTCAGGGAAATTTTTAAACATTTGAAGTGGTCAAAGAATGTTTAATGTACTACTTTCCATCAGAATATCGGTTATCATCATAAATGAAGAAATTTTGCAGTAATTGTTCATCCAATCTAAAATTTTTATATAAAATTTATGCAAACTATATAACAATAGCATTAGCATAATATGAAAAATAATTAAAAATTGGAAATTCATACAGTGCATATTTTTTTAGCATTTATCTAGATTAAAGTTGTCTATTGTGGAGGATATTACAACAATATCATAGATGCCAATATCTCCGGAAATTCCGGAGTTTCTCCGGAAATGTACGATAAAATACGGAAGTACGGTAATAAGGTAGAAAATACGGAAATTTGAGGCAAAAAAATCGCGAATTTCTTCGACCGATCGCGGCAAAAAATCACGAATTTTGTCAATAGGTCGTTGAAGTATATCGCGAAAATCGTCTATTAATCGATAAAACCGCCAATTTCTACAATCGCTCGCGGCAGAAAATCGCAAATTTCGCCAACCGATCATTGAAAAAAGTTGCAATTTTTGTCAATCAGTCGCTGCAAATAATCGTGAAATTCATCAATAGGTCGTTGATATAAATCGCAGCCGCTGCAAAATATCGCGAATTGCGTTAATCAGTTGGGGGGGGGGGGGGGAATATCCTGAAATCCGGTAATCGGCCAATGATAAAAATCGCGAATTTTGTCAATCACTCGCTGCGCTGCAAAAAAAATCTCGAATTCCGTTAGTCATTCGCGGTAAAAAATTGCTGTTTTCGTCAATGAGTCGCGGCAAAAAAATCGCTGTTTTCGTCAATCAGTCGCGTCAAAAAATCGCTGTTTTCGTCAATCAGTCCCGGCAAAAAATCACTGTTTTCGTCAATCAGTCGCGGCAAAAAATCGCTGTTTTCGTCAATCAGTCGCGGCAAAAAATCGCTTTTTTCGTCAGTAAGTCGCGGCAAAAAATCGCGATTTCCGTCAGTGAGTTCTCGGCAATAAATCGCGATTTCCGTCCGTCAGTCGCGGCAAAACATCGCGATTTCCGTCCGTCAATCGCGGCAAAACATCGCGATTTTCGTCTGTCAGTCGCGGCAAAACATCGCGATTTTCGTCCTCATATCGCAGCAAAACATCGCGATTTTCATCTGCAAGTCGCGGCAAAACATCGCGATTTTCATCTGCAAGTTGCGGCAAAACATTGCGATTTCCGTCTGCAAGTCGCGGCAAAATATTGCTATTTTCGTTTGCAAGTCGCGGCAAAACATCGCGATTTTCGTCTGCAAGTCGCGACAAAACATTGCGATTTTCGTTCGTCAGTCGCGGCGAAAAATTCACGATTTTCGTCAGTCAATCTCGGTGGAAAATCGCGAATTTTGTTAATTGGTCGTGGGATTTCATACTCACATCAATCATAGATTTTTTGCTCCGTAGAGATAAAGAAAAAAATTCCATTTTTATAAATTTATTATAAAAAATTATTAATAGATTAACAGTAAAAGTAAATTAAGTAACCTTTATTTAAATTATGTTTGTGTTGATAAATGCAAAAGCTGCAAGAGGACTGAAAATATTTGTAAAAAATATAGCTCGTAAAAAACTTTGTGCAACTCCTGAAATGACTCCTGAAACGTGAACATTTTACTCCTGAAGAGTGTCCAAAACTCCTGAAATTTAACTGGTTTACTCCTGATACAGTCTTTACAATGTTGGCGTCTATGCAATATATGTCGCATTTTTAGTGAGAAAGGTCAGGGAAAACCTGGAAAAGTCAGATAATTTTTTTACCAGAATTGACAATTCTTTATACAATTGTATTAGATACAAATAGCAATTGGTTGACTGGAGTCATTAAAAAAAAATTAATACAATCAAACTAAACAATCGAGAGAATCGATTAAAACATCATAGCATCCTCAAGCACTAGTTTGAACCTTATTTTTATCAACTGAATAGCTATTATTTTTGTTATAGAAGAGCACTGTTAACAAAATTTACCAGACAACTTGATTACCCCATTCTTCAATTTGACCCTCTCACTGCTCATCCCGCAATTTCCACGGGCAACCTGAAAGTAGCAAAATTTGTGCTGCCCACGATTTCCGTGATATATTTTTTTTATAATCAAATTCTATATTAAAACTAGTATGTTGTGGCCATCACAAAACTTTCTTCTATATAAATCACGTCAATTAAGTCATTTAAATAGTACAAGAAATAACAACGATTTAGCGGCAATTCATATCAAAGTATATCTGAATTTGAAGTTGGATGAAAATTCGTGCATTAGTTCTTGAGATAGAGCTATAGCGGAAATTCTGAAAAATATGTAGCATAGCAGCGCCACCTGTTGAGCAATTTACACCAAAAGTAAACAGCACTAAATGATATCAAGGTATACCTGAATCTGAAGTTTGTTGAAAATCCAAGCATTAGTTCTTGAGATAAAGCTATTGCGGAAATCGCAAAAAATACAGCATAGCAGCGCCACCTGTTGAGCGATTTACACCAAAAATTAAACAGCACTAATTTATACATCAATTCATGTCAAGGACTAACTAAATCTGAAGTTTGATGAAAATCCGTGCAATAGTTCTTGAGATACAGCTCTTGTGGAAATCGTGAAAAATGCAGCACAGCAGCGCCACCTGTTGGGCGATTTGCACCAAAAATTAAGCAGCACTAATTTATATCAGGGACTAACTGAACCTGAAGTTTGATGAAAATTCGTGCCTTTTTTCTTGAGTTAGAGCTATTGCGATAATCATGAACAATGCAGCATACCAGTGCCACCTGTTGGGCGATTTTTACAAAAAAGTAATCAGCACCAAACTATATCCTGGACTAACTGAATCTGAAGTTTTATGAAAATCGGTGCAGTAGTTCTTGAGATACAGCTATTACAGAAATCGTTAAAAATGCCGCATAGCAGCGCCACCTGTTGGGCGATTTTCACCAAAAACTAATCAGTTCCAGTTTATATCAAGGTCTAACTATATATGAAGTTTTGTGAAATTTCGTGCATTAGTTCTTGAGATAGAGCGCCCACAAAATTTGTGTCACATACAGACAGACAGACATTTTGTAAAAACATGTTTTTTGGAATCTCTGACTCATAAAACGTGTAAATCCGTCGAAAACTGGAATTCGAAAATTTTCATGAAACCAATACTTTCTTCTTGTAAAGATAGAAGAAAGTAAAAAGAACTTGTTTACATCTAAATATTTATTTGAACAATGTTTAATAGTTTTATTTTTTAAATCATATCTTGTAAAATCATTCTATATATATTTACAGGATATATTATGGATGTCAGAAAGAGATTTAAAAGAGATAGGGATAAAAAATGGTAGCCATCGAGCCCGCATGATGTCTTCCTTAACAATTTTAAAAGGAAAGTATAATAAAAGTAAGTAATTTTTTACTTAAGCTGTGTATACTGAATATGCTTGCATATAAATTTTCATTACAGTACAGAACCATTTATCCAGAATGGTTGGGGTCAGATGTATTCCGGATAACTGGTTTTTCCGGTTAACTGGTTGGGCATTAAAGCAGCATCCATTTGATAAGCTTTTTGGAATATATATGGTTGTGACATTATTTCTGATTTTAAATTATTAGATTACTTGGATTAAAAATCAGATGCAAGAAAGATCAAAAGTTAATGAGAGTTTGAAAGGAGGTAATTTATGGGAATCCCTTGGGAACAAAAATTCCTCTGATTTCTCTGCATAAAAATTAAAATATGTAAAATATAACTAAATATGTTTCCATTTCAAATACTAGATGTTGACATCAAATTATACAATTGTTTCAAGCAATGCATATGTCAAACTGGAAGTGTATGACATTTTTTTCTGGAAAAATTCTGAAATAAATCTATTAGAAATATCATTCCGTATAACTGGTTTCTGGATAAATGGTTCCATACTGTATATAATAAATATATTAGGAACAATGAATTGTTAATTAGTCTGTGTACACTTTTAGAGATATGTGGAAAAATAATTAACAAAGCGAAAAATAAAGAATTATAAGTACATCACCATGAAAACATTATTAAAGTGCAATTACTTTGTCATTAGAACTGTAAACTCAGACAAAAATAACAGGAATATGCATAGCGTGGGTCAAACAATTTTATCTTTTTAAGTCAAATATATCTCATATTCTTTAACTAGTTAAGATCTTGATCTTAATGCAGTAAAATTTTTACTTAATTGAATTTTTTTTTTTTAATATTTCTTACAAAGTATATTATACAAATGTAGCCTAGGGTAGCTTAGTGGTTAAAGCAACAGCATGGTACACTGTGAACCCAGATTTGAGTCCTGGCCCCGGCTAATTTTTCACTCCCGTTGTGTTATTGTATTAATTGTGTTCAAGTCTGTCTTAATATATGTACCTTTAATTATACAAATTGTTTGTATATATATATATATTTTTTTTAAATATATATTTCCACATAACTTTTGAACAAGTGTTTCCATTTTTCTAGTTATTTTTTTATTGGAGAAGAGCATGTTTTGGTAGTGGTTTTGTATAGATTTCATCAGATCCAAAATTCATATGTTTGTCTACCTTCACTGTTTTTATTTTTTAGGCTCTAATTTTTGCCGAAGTTGGCCGACTACCAAAATTTTGAATAGGTTGTTAAAATACATTTTTAAAATAGTCATTGTATTGCGCATATTTTTATTATTTATTTATTTTTTTCACATAAAGACTTTAAAAACTTTAATATAGGATCATCAGTTATGCGTCAAAGTGAGTGATATTAGCAGCAGTGGAATAAAAAATAAATTTGATTAGCGATAAAAGGTTACTATAAAAACACTGGTTATCCAAACCACTCTCACTAAATTATTTCAAGTGGAATACAATAAGTATATTTAAATACAATAAACTGTGTTTAAGGCAGAAAATTGTCTTGGTCCCAATCAGTTCTGCTTTAGACAGAGCTTACTGCATTTCTGTGGATTTGCTAGGGCTTGAAACCTTTTCCATGTTAGACAGATTTCTATCTTACACATAGTCTGCTGTAGACAGAGTTTACTGTATTAGGAACAATTATTTGAAGTTGTTTATTTTATTTCTAGACTGAATTCAGCATTCGTAACAAGTACAACAGGTTAACTTGCATCGATACTAGTTGTATCTATGAAAACTTAGCCAGATGAAAGTGACTCTTAAAAAAGAATATCAAATTCAGAAGAAAATAGTACTTATAAAATGTAATAAAATCAATGCTGCAATAAAATTTCATTGCTAATTTATTTATTGCATTGTGAATAACGGCTAATGCCTATGTACACTGCCTGACAATGAAACATCCCACCAAAAAATTTTAAAAGCAATTTTTCTTAAGTAAAATTGATCACAGAGTGGCTTTGGCTGGGTGGGGGCGTTTAACACATTGGTGACCAAGGTGGCTTTAAGCTCATTCACTTCTCATTTCATTGTCAGATTTGAATAGATACATTGGAAGCTTTGCTTACCCCCCCCCCACCCCCACACCCCTCTTTGGTTCGCAGTGTTTTAATAATGATCTTATAACTGCAAAATAATTTATCAGCAGTAGGAGGAATATCTTCCTTCCCTTTATTAGTGTATTCATTGCTCTCAGCGGTGGTCGGGGGAGGTGAGGATGACCAACTGATGCCTATCCTGATTATGGATGATTGTTGCATGTAGAGTTTGAATTTAAATTTTGCACTTTAATGATTCATGCCACAGTTCGAATTTAAAAAAAAATATTTCACGTTATTATCTCTGCCTTATTAAGATCTATGTTTGTAGAAAGTTACATTGTAATTCATCAACCCGTTGCTGAGAAATTGTGTTCATTTCATTGTCAGATCGGAGTGGATATGTGAAAAGATTTGTTCATGTTCGGATTTCAGTGCTTCAATAATGAATTTATAAACACAAAATAATTTATCAGCAATGAAAAGAAGCTAATAAAGGGAAATATCTTCCTTTCCTTTATTAGCTTCTTCCATACTCTCAGCAGTGCTCACTGAATTATCAAACATCATTTTAATCTTCAATTTTAATGTCGTTAACAAGCACCTTTTGGATTGCATCTCAAAATCTCATGACATTTAGAAAATTTGAAAAGCATGCATGGCTACTAGAATCAGAATATTCACAAGAATGCATTCATGGTTCGTCAGGGACTGGACAATTCAAGGTCTAAACCGTTTTTTGAAATGCTAGGGCACTAAAGTACTGCTTAGAGAGGGCTGTTTAATTTGTTTCGATGAAATAGTTTTAAAATGTAACTGTGAAATTATTTTTGTTTCAACAATATATATTATAGGAATTTTAGAATGCAGGACAATTTTTTTTTTTTTTTTCAACAAAGTGAAAAATATAAGGTCACAAATTAAACATTGGGAGAAAAAAAAACTTTGGGATTAATGTGCCAATGCTCTACCAATTGTGTTCTTTTAGATGACTCTGGAAGACACAATTCAATAATGTAATCTTAGGCTATGGAATTCTTACCGTATATACTCGCATATAAGGCGAAGAATTTCTGACAATTTTCGGTAAGCAAATTTGGGGGGTCGACTTATATGCGAGTCAATTAAAAAAGTAAAAACAAAAACTTCTACTGCAAAATTATGGCTTTTTATGTGTATGAATTAAAAAATAATATATAAAATATACAAATAATAATAATTTATCAGTTTAAAATATTTCAGCAATTTGTTTTTGTTTACCTACTACCTTTCGCATTGGCAAGTGAAATCTTTGGTTTGATTTTGTGCAAAATTGAAGTAAAAAGTTTGGGGGTCGATTTATATGCGGGTTTTTTATTTTTTCCAGAATTTGCATTCTAAATTTAGGGTGTCGACTTATACGCGAGTATGTACGGTATTACCCATGAAATATGCTGTAATTATGAAATCATTTTTACTTCAATCACTTCCATGCTGTAAGACTTCATTTGTAGAGTTCCTGTTTTCCCAACTTGATGATAATGCCAACTGGTTATATGAATGAATTGTGTTCACCAGAATCATGCTGGATAGCTCTATTGATAGAGTGTTGTCGTGTTAACCCAGTAAAGTCCTGGTTCGACTTCTGTCCTGCATACTTTTCACTCTTTTCAGAAATTTAAAAAAAAAGAAAAGAAAAGAAATTTTTTGTACCCCCACTCCAAAATTTCAATAATTTTAAAACCTTTTTTTTATTTTTATTTTATTTTATTTTTGTATAATAATTATTTGTTTGTGTTATTAGTTGTAGCTTAAAGCTTGAAACAACTACTTTTAAATAAACTTTACTCCTTTTTATGCCTCAACTGGACTTTAAAGCCCCATTAAACAAAAGTTGATATAAAATATTTTTAAAGCATATTAATAGCAATAAATTTTAATATTAAATGCAAAATATTTTGCTTTATAATTTGTAGATAGCACAGCGAAATTTATAAAACTGAATGTTTTCTTAACCTTGTATGTATGGACAGCTTTGATGTTGTTGAAGCGGGACTTTTTCGACATTAAAAAAATTCTCCATTTACAAATAAGATCGCAATATATTTACACTTACCATTTTGTAACAAATAAGCGACTTGAAAATCAATATGTTTTAATTAATCACAGTATATTTGTAAATGTTTTAGAAAATCATACATAATCTTTTGACTGCGATTCATGTTTTCCCCAAAAAATTTCTGTTACAATACATTCATTTGGCATGGAGCCAAACTCTATTCTGAAAAATTCACTGTTATTTTTTAAGTTTGGTAGAAAGCAAATGCATTTATTAAAAAATGTATAATTTTTTTTCTCTGTTTCTTTTTAAAGATATGGCAACAACAAAGAAAAAAATGAAACACTATTTAAAAGGATTTCTAAATTGATTTCTCGAGGTATAATCGTATATTAATTAATATTAAATTATTAATTGATAAAAACAATTTTTTTTAAAAAATCTTATGCTCTTTATTTTCTACCTTTTTAGTCTTTATAATGTTTCATTGTTGTAGTTTCACAGCCATTTGGCCTATTTTGGCGAGCATGAATTGGCACATGATTAAATCCATTGTTGTTTTAACTCATATACAATTTTATGGGTTTCTGAGAATATTTGGTTATTTATCGCCTGTGGTGGTCTAATAGAAAAATGCCTTAAGTAAAATTAATGTATTAATTTATAATTAATTTCTAAAGATATTAAAATGTTGTATTATCATCAGAAGCACACCTGTGAACATAATTATGGTTAGATAAATTTTCTAATGCAACTTAAGGTACTAAAGTGGGAAAATATTAAGATGGATTTTTTTTTTTTTTTTTTTTTTTTTTTTTTTTTTTTTTTTAAATTTATAATTTGATACGTAAAGTGCTACAATAATGGCAGTCTTTGTTTCATAGGTTTCTTGAAGTATCCAAACATGTTGAAATGGTCCATTTTTGCAAGACGTAATATTTTCAATTTTTGAATTTGTTGAATTGAACATTTATTTGGCTTTACAAAACAATTTTGATTTTGTATCTGCATTAATTACAAGCTATTAAAGTATTTGTAACATTCCATTATAATCCAGAAGGGATTGTTAAAATAGTTTGAAGTAAGCGCATGTAAAGTTGTCAAACAAAATTGAAATGCCATATTCTTTAGAAAAGATAATTTTTAATGATTTTTTTTCTTAATATTTAAAATAACTAACATTTTAAGATAGTATCTGGCAATGAGGAATTTAATTTAAATTTGGCCTTAATTTTTTTTTTTTTTTTTAATTAAAAAAGATAAATTAAAATGCTATTGGGATTGATGCACGACTTTTTTCCTTGGGGCCCATTTTGTGAAAAATTAAGGTTAATTTTGTGAAATGTATTATATTTTTGTGAAAAATATCATTTTGTAACAAAAAAGAAAATCCAGTTGCTTATATTTGATCTGAGTATTTATTAATAATAACTTCTTTAACTACTTCTATTGAAGTTTTCCTTTCTGGTGAACTTGTTAGTTTGCAAATTACACATTTCTAAATATAACAAAATAAAAATAATTAATGAAGAGTATGCTTTTATGAAATGGAATTTTGTGAAGGGGTCTGTTTTATTAAGAGGAATTTTGTAAAGGGGCTTGTTTTATTAAATGGATTTTTGTGAATGGACCTTAATTATCTCCCAAATTTTGCCTGGATTGACCTCTGACTATTCAATTTTTTTCAATCTTGATGTGTCTTTTCTTTGTAATGTTCATTAGGGCATGAATTAAAGGAATGTTCACAATAAGAATATTTTTCTAATTGTGCTGGGATATTTGAATAATGATGGTATAAAAAAATACAGTAAATTCTGTCTAAGGCGGACTCTGTGCAAGCTGGAAATCTGTCTACCGCGGAAAATTTTCCAAGTCTTGGCAAACCCATAGAAAATTACATTAATTCATGCTGCATAAGGCGGAATCTGTCTAATGCGGAAACGGAAATGATTTTAAGGTTTCACCGAAACCAAAATTTTGCATAACGCAGAAAAAAGGATATTTTAATAATGAAAAGCATTTTGTTTGTCAAACTTTAGGACTGTCCAATACTCAATGTCAAATACTTTAAAGTCAAATACTCAATGCCGAGCATGTTAGTTAAATTGTGTAACACTTCGAAAAAGTTAATTCAAAAGAACAGAAACTGTTTAATTTTTATGGAGTTCTTGCTTATGCCGTTTTTTCCTATACAAAATTGCATTTAAAAGTTATTATTTCTAGTAGAATGCATATTTATCAACATATATATTTTCTAAAGTACAATATATTATACTTTAAGGTTGTACTCAAATGCAGCATGATACCGTTCTGTCTCATTCTCTAAGTTTATTGTTTTTTGTGCGTGTAAACATCCTATTCGCATATATTATAGCAGTACTAAGAGATTGAATAGCGTTTCTCATTTATTTATAAAGACAAAGGATCTTTCAGAATTTCAGTTTTCAACCGATTTTCGAATCAGGAAAATCAATGAAAGAACGACATCGGCAAGGGTTTTTTTGGGGGGCGGGGAGTTTTTTTGCATAAGACGGAATATTGTCTACCGCGGAAAATTTTCTCAGTCCCGACCGATTCCGCCTTAGACAGAGTTTACTGTATGCCAAATATTTAGTATTGATTCTTCGGCTGGCTCTGAAATGTTTATTTGTAAAAGTAGCCTAAAAGTTTTAGTTCATTCCCTAGTGCACAAGAATTAGTTTGATACTATTTATCTGAATTGCATGATTATATTTGCATGTAGCATTTTGGCGTTTTCCTAAAATTTCTTCAAAACTCCCTATATCAATTTTCTAAAACTAAAGTAATTTAATGAAAATATAATCTTAGCATAGTTAATCCATACATAAACTAAAATTTTAAAAATTTAGTTAATTTGTTTCCATGTTATGTTTTGTAAAAGTGCTCTGATATCTCAAATATCTTTAAAGCAAAATTTATATTCTGCTTTATTATTTTCAGATTTTCTATTAAAATAATTTACTTTTCAGTGTCTAAAGATGATCAGTTTTCAACAATTGATAGAAGTAAATTAAGAGCTAGCAGTGGAAACAGTTCTTTCTCTAGGTAATGCTGTATTTTTATATTAGGCTTCATTTAAATATTGCACCTCTTTTTTCTTTTATGCATTATTAGGTAAATTGATGTATCTAACAGTAGATACATTTTGCACTTAAAATATTTCAAGAAAGTTAATTTCAAATAAATTCACATGCCTCTAGGTTTGATACAACAAAATTTCTTAAATTCACTAACATGTCTAAATCAAGCCTGTCTATATCAAGTTATCTGTAGATAAATCATGAATGATCTGGCAAATTAAACTGTCATTCAGAATTTACCTATATAGCAATTTCTAAAAGGTCTTAAGTCTCACGGTAAATACGGTTTTCATGAGTGATTATGGCTCTTTTCAGAAATTCTGTTTAATTTCCTCTTTGTTAAGTATGAATAAATTTATAAAATTTAAGTACAGTATATATAGCCCCTCATTGCATCTCTTATTTGGATAGATAACTTTTATTTAAGTGTCCTCCCCCCCCCCCCCCCAAAAAAAATAGGGAGAGATACTATCTTAAACTTACTTTTTAAATAACTATTTATACATATGTTAATTACAAAAATATCTCTATTGTTAATTTTCCAGAAACTGTACATATAAACTGATATTTTGTAAACAATTATACGACTTTAATTACTTCGAAGTTATCATTATAGTTCAATATTCAATAGCCTCAGTTATATCTTTTAGACTTTTCATGCTTTTAGATAAATCTTACCCCCCCCCCCCACCTTTTTTTTTCTCTCCTGGCATGCACAATGTAGTAAGAGACTACAGTGCTTTGTATTCATTTTCTTTCCCTCTCTCCCTTTCTCTTTGTTTTCTCTTTCAATGAAGTGTTTCAGGTTTCTTTCATAATTACCTATTTGAAATTACTCTGAAGAGAAACTAATGTTTTTAAAAATTAAAACACTTTCAAAATTAACTTAATTAGGAAATCTTCCTAAAAATATTTTTTTTCCAGTGTTTTAACTGTTTGTTACACAGAAAAATATCCTTACTTGAAATTTCCTTTCCTTTTTCTTAAAAAAAAAAAAAAAAAAAAAAAAAAAAAAATGTATTTCATAACTCGGTTCTTATAGTATTTTAAAATGAAACAAGTTTCAAACTTTAGAATTGAAATTAGTTGTACCAATGCAGTTGTTGTTGAGTTTCTACAGAAGTCATGATTCTTCTGTTTATCTCAGTCGATGTTGATTATTCGATTTGTCTGAGTGCTTCGATGTTTAAGCAAAATGGAATTCCTTACAAATTCTTGAGCATTGGGATGGTAGAAGTAGCCAGGGATTGTGGGGAAAGAGGAAAAGGCCCCAGAGCCATACATTTTTTTTTCCTATATAAATTAGCCAAATGCTTAGGCAGGAACGATGTCGAGGAAATAAATTGAAAAATATGAGAATAGAGTTTAAAATAAAGGGAAAAAATTTAAAACCATGGTTAGAATTTAGAATAACTGCAACCATGGTTTTAAGGTGGTTCATGCCTCCTTCTTTTGGAAGGTGGGGCAAAACCGTCATCTCGACTCAGGATGACAAGTGGTCTTTTTTTACCAACAGCATTGTTAATACTATAAGTTTTAATTGATCGCAACGCTTCGTTGGGTATAAGAATACGATCTCTGTGGAAATTTCGTGCGAGTTTTTTAATAACTTGCGAAATTGGTCGAATATTGAGATCATTGTGAATGACATCATTCCGGACAAACGAAGTTGCATTTACAGCCTGTCTTAAAATAGTATTTTGAGCAATTTGAAGTTTTTGCATTTTAGTTTCGCAAACAGATCCCCAAACAACTGACCTGTAAGTCATGGTGGATCTGATAAAGGATTTATGAAGCAATAACTTGTTAGAAATTGACAGACAGCTATGTCTAGCTAATAAAGATTTGAGGGAGGACTTGGCAGCAGTAGTTTTAGCATGTACATCTTGAATCTGCCTTGTCCCAGGGTTCGCAAAAACCCGGGTTTTTCTGAAAAAACCCAAACCACCTGGGTTTTTTCATGAAAAACCCAATTTTCCCCGGGGAAAATCGGGTTTTTTCAAAAGTATAATACATGCATAATTACATTATTGTATACTATATTTTCTATATATTATATACACTATACATAAAAAAAATACATTGTTCCCTTATATACAATATAATTGTAATGCTATTTTACAAGTTATAAATTGTATAAATTATATGAATTTAAATTAATTAAATGTCAGTGTTTTTCACAAATTAGTTTTAAACATAATAGAAGATATAAAATTGTTAATTTTCTTTAAATCAAATAATGAATAGAATATTAAAATTTAAAATATATTAAGTAGGAAGAAAAAAAGTGGTAAACTAGTCGGATGTGCCAATCCCAAAAGTTTCTTCTATCTCATACATGTTAATAATTCAAAATTCCCTATCACAGTGCCAAAATTAAATGACAATTTATGCCCATCATGAGGATTGTAAAATATAGATTTGTTGAATTGGATGCATATAACAAGGAGATATAAGCATCACCTGTTATGTAATTTACAACAAAACCTGATCAGTAACAATTTATGTCAACATTTAACTGAATCTGAAGTTTGACGAAAATCCATGCATTATTAGTTTTGAGATAAAGCTATTGCAAAAAGAGAGATAAATGCAGCACAACAGCGCCGCTTGGGCGATAATATACTAAAAACTAACCAGCACCAGTTTATATCAAGGTTTAACTGAATCTAAATTTTTGTTCAAGTCCGTACATTAGTTCTTGAGATAAGAGTTATTGCTGAAATCGCGAAAAATGCAGCTTAGCAGCACTACCTGTTGGGCGATATGCACCAAAACTCGATAAGCAACAACTTAACTTGTAACTGAATCTGAAGTTTTATGAAAATCTGTGCATTAGTTCTTGAGATAAAGCTATTGCAAAAATTGAGATAAATGCAGCATAGAAGTGCCACCTGTTGGGCAGTATACACCAAACACTAATCAGCACCAGTTTACATCAAGGTCTAACTCAATCTAAAGTTTTGTGAAATTCTGTGCATTAGTTCTTGAGATAGAGCACCCACAAAATTTTTTTCACATATAGACAGTCATTTTCTAAAAACTATCAAATTGTCTTCAGGACCTTTTTAAAACATATAAATCCATCATGAACCGGAAGTCGAAATTTTTCACGAATCCAATACTTTCTTCTTGTAAAGATAGAAGAAAGTAAAAATACATATTTTTTATTTCCATGAATATAGTTGATTTGAATTTTTTATATAAAGACATACCTATAATTATGCACTATGTATGTTGCCTACTAGGTTCGATGTTAGTAAAGTATTTCAATGTGCTGAAATACATTTTTATTTTACTTCAGATGTGTAATGGCTTTTATATATTAATATTTTTTCAAAATTAACTGAAATCACTTAAATTCATTAAATGTATATGTTGTTTAAATTATATCTGAAAATTGAAAAAAACCCACTTTATGGGTTTTTCAGTGGGCTTTTTCAAGTGGGCCCATTCTGAAAAAACCCACTGGGTTTTTTCGAACTGGGCTCAGCTTTGCGAACCCTGCCTTGTCCAGAGTAATTTAGAATCCAGGTAAATTCCTAGGTATTTATAATCGTTAACCCAAGGTATATCTTCATTATTAAGAGAAAGATTAATGTCTGGGGTGATAGAACTTTTAGAGAAAATCACTTGCAGCACTTTTCGCAGCATTCACTTTAATACGCCATTTCCTGAGCCAAATAGAAAGGGCCTGGAGATAGGATTGGAGTTGTTCAATCACAATGTTTAGTGAGATGTTTCTGAAGAGGATGGCCGTGTCATCCGCATATAATTCTAAGAGGATGCGGGGAATCTTGGGTATGTTGTTGATATATAGGTTGAAGAGCCAGGTGCTAATCAATCCCCTTTGTGGTACGCCCACCTCAATAATGCGAGATGAGATGATAGAATGGTGAACTCTGACAGAAAAGGATCTATTTTTTAAATATTTATAAATAATGAGAATAAGTTGTGGGGGACTTTAAGAAGAATTAGTTTATAGATTAGAGCTTCATGCCAAACTCTATCGAAGGCTTTTGCAATGTCTATGAATACTACACCAGTTTTTTGCCTACTGAGGAAACCCTCATGAATGAGTTTGTTTACTCTCCAAAGCTGGTGCTGCGTAGACAGTTTGGGCTGAAACCCGAACTGCTCCGGGATAATAATCGAATTGGCAGTAACAAACTCTTTCAGACGGTTTGAAAGTATGTATTCATAGACTTTAGAAATACAGGAAAGTAATGAAATAGGACGAAAGCTAGAAGGAGCGTGGCGGTCCTGCCCAGGTTTTGGGATTGGTACTACCAGCGCTCGCTTCCAGCAGTCGGGAAACATGCATAGATTAAGCATAGCGTTAATTAATGTAGTAAGAAAAAATATAAAATTTAAGGGAAGATACATTAACATGTTAGTAGAAATGCAGTCGAGGCGAGGCGATTTATTCTTTTTTAGATTCCCAATATAAGCTACAACCTCAGAAGGGGTTGCAGAAGTAAGAGTGTTATTATGGTTTGCATTAAGAAACTCTTCAACTTTGTCATTGATGATGTTCATCATTCTGGGATTGATGACATCTTGATTAAGTGTAAACTGATTTCTAAGACTGTCAGCAATGAGCTCAGCCTTTTCAGAGTTTTTATAGGCCATCGTTCCATTAGGGCTGGAATGTGTGTACATGTCCTACGGATAAGGGCCGTCGCCGACCAAATTCTGTTGTTAGAAGTCGATAGAGACTCAACATATGTGTTCCAGCGTGAGATACTGAACGCCTTGATTGCAGCACTAATATCATGATTTAAACAATTAATTTGGGGTTTTAGAAGGGGGTCCCTAGACATCTGCCAGTCCCGTCTTAAATGATTTCTGACTCTTTTCAAGTTCCTGATGTGCTCAGGTAGTCGAAAACGATCAACCACTCTCTGTCGAGGTTTGGCGACTTCTTTAAAAGCATTATGGAGGGTTTCTCCAAATGCATGAATTGAAGCCGTTACGTCATCGGCAGAGTGTATCTCAGTGGGAAGGGGGGGGGGGTTATTTGTTGTTTTTTACCTATATAAATTTTAAAAATCCAAGCTTAGTAATAATTAAGGTTATATTCTTGAATGTTTTCATTTCATTTGTCTTTTTTTTTTTTTCCAACTTTCTAATTTTTAGTATTTATTCATGGTGGTTAAAAATTGTTGCATGAGTTTTAATAAAACATTTATGTTTAATATTAAAATTCTATTTCATGTTTTTTTTAACTGTATTTCTATCAATTCTTATTAGTAAACTCATTTGAGAATGTATTGCAAGTTGATGTCATTCTGGGGGGGTGGGGGAGGGGAAGAAAGAAAGAAAAACTTGAGCATTTCAGAATGTATAAATACGATTTGTTTAAATGCAATGTAGCTTAAATTGAACTATACATATATTCAAAGTGAAGAATGAACTTTTTATTGTTCAAAAATATTTCTCTAATAGTTCCAAAATTGCAGTTACTTCAGAATCAAAAGTTCTAGAATCAGAATTAACTGCTTTAAAATTTAAAATCTGTTATATTCTTGTACTGTTTATATTCTAAAACTGAAATTTACTATCATAATGTTCAAATTTATCTTTTATAATGTACCTGAAACAGGCTTGGCAAATGATAATCGCTATTCGCCAAGTAGCATGTAGAAATCTAAATTTGGATAGTAAAATTTTACCTATGAGCCACTTTGGCAAGTGGCTTATTTGCTGACGAATTATCAAAATATGCAGGAGTTTTTAAGTCCAAAACAGTTTCTTGCATTTAAAGTATTTCTACCAGTGAAATTTGTATTGTTTAAAATTTATATCACACAATAATAAATCTTTGATACAGTTTTTTTTTTAATATTGTAAATGAAAAAACCTGTTTTTTTTTTTTAAATTATTATTATTTCTGGCCACTCCCAGCCTGATTTGTAGCTAGTAGGTTTTTGCAACTGGGATCTAGGAAGTTGGGATCATCAGCCTTATTGGCTGGTACAATACTTTCTTTTTCTGCAAAGCCTTATCTGGAATGTACTTTTTCATTTCTGATACATTAATCAGGGCTGTGCAGTCAGTGAAAAAAATGGTCGACTCTGACTCCTGAAATTTTAAAGACTCTGACTCTGGGATAGCTGATGTACTAGTGTTGCCTGTTGGTTTAGTTCCTTTTATTCAGATTGCTTGATTGTCACCACTTGTTTCGAAATAATAATTGTCGTCTTATTAAGTTTACCATTAAATAAAAGAAATTTTACTATTTTAAAAAAGGGGTAGCAATCAAGCAAACTAAATAAAATAAAATAAAATACCCAATTAGCAATACTGCAACCTACCGATGCATTTCTGTTTGACCTTCAAGCATGTGATGTGCTTATTGACCTATATATTTTTTTAATTTAATTTCTTTGGGATGAATCATGAATGTAATCTATCACAGCCAAGACCAGGGCCCAATTACTGCAGGAGAAAATTTCCAGTGTATTTTAATATAGAAAGTTTCACCTTTTGTAACTTCAGAAGTTTTGTTTTAAACAGAGCAAAAATATTCTTACAAATGTAGGTGGAACTTTGCCCCAACATTAAACGGCTCTGATCAAGATAAAAACAATTTGAACGTATTCCCAACTACTTTATGCACACTACCAAAAAAACATACATTAAATTTTATATAAAAAATATTGAAAAATGTAAATATTAAAAGCAAATTTAATAAAATTTAATTATTTCAAAATGTATAAAAGTAAAACTATTTCACGTTTTGCAGACCTGAAAAATCTGAAAATCAAATAGATAAAGATAATGAAATTTCACTCTTTCGTCATTATTTTGTGTACTTCAGACTCGGCGGAAAAATTATTACAATTTCACATTGCATCCTGAGCACATGAAAATAAAGTACAGGGGTGTTAACATTTTAGTGTTACTTCTGGTCACACAGACATGAAGATTCTGGAGAAGAAGGATTACAGTGCTATTTTTAGTTCTGTGGCCCCCAAAATAGCAGAAATAAAAAAATTTTGCATTATGTCCAATAATAGGCCTGTAAGGGCTGAAATTTCCAGACTGGGAGCTCTACAATTTTGGTCTAACCGTTTTATATTTAACGTCCCGACCCGTGCAAAAGTCAATGAAATGAGGCCCAGTCCTACTCAATTTATACAGAAAAAAAAAAAAAAAATCAAAGTTTTCTTAATACTCAATTAAGATTCTTTTAAAGAATACTGCATATGTGAAAATTTTACATGGGGGATAATCTGGACCCAATCAAATTAATGTAATAAAAATTTTTTGGAACAAGAATTGTAGTTATGAAATTAGGTGATTTTTAAGATAAACATTGAATGCTTGTGAGTGATTTTTAACTGTTTTTACTTTTATTGCCATTATTATTTTTTTATCCATACTTGTCCAGTCTTAATTACCATGTATAAAACAAAATTTTATCCGGATATGTCTTATTCATATATTAATTATATGTTCTTTTAATAATCTATATAAATGTATGTTATTATAGCTTCCTGTACATGTTTTATGCTTTCTAGAATGGTGAAACAGAAAGAGTACATTGAGTATCCAAACAGTTTAATATAATCAGAGCAACAATCTGATTTTTTTCTGTATTTATGATTGATTGTTTTTAATGCAAAATTTCTTCTTTTTAATGTAAAATTTATTATTTTTCATAGCCTGTCACCAGTACACAGTATGAGCCTTGATAAACCTCAGTCAGGTGTACGCAGTTGGCCATCTAGTGTTACTCCCAGCTCTTATAATACAAAACTTTCTAGTCCTAGATCAAGCATGGTAAGATTGTCATTTTTACATATCAAAGTGTATAATGCTGTTTTCCTTTTTTTTCTAATTTTTATGAAGGATTCTTATCTGTTAAAAGCATTTTTTCCCTTTATCAAGTTAGAACTATATCCATATAGAAATTAAAAAATAGTAAGAAACAAAGGAATTTTTGAAACTGAATAAGAATAGCAAAACTCTAATATTTTGTAGAATGTGATTAATACTGAATAAACTGACATACACATATAATAGACAGTGAAAGCTTGACTAGCGAAGATTTTGTTGTTTTTCTGATGTGGCTAATAAATGTTTAATTAAATTTGTGTTCTCACATAATGCAGCATTTTAATTGGGGAGAAAATCAAATTTCAATTAACAAATGTTATTTTGGAATGAATTATTTTCATTAGCTGAGGTATCACTGTATAAGTTTGCTTATTTGTTTTTATTGTGCTTAAGTTCATATATAATATTTCTGAGATTAATAATCTAAAAAAATCTACCTAGATAGTCTTCTTAAGAGAGAAGAGAGTTTTTAATGAATTTCAATTAAATTGCTTCTAAAGTGACATATATTCTGTTTTATCTAGTCCTAAAATCTAACAATTAATACAAATGGTGAACCTGAGCCAAGATCATGTCAACAATTTAAAGAAGTATTTTAACAATTTTAAGTGTTTATACATTTTTATAGATGTCTAATACAGGACAAATTGTTATGAGATTCTATTTTGTATCTGTTTTTATTTTGCCTAAATTTTATTTATCATATTAATTTATCATGTCTCATACTGTATACACAACTTTGAATTTGTGCTTACTGGTTAAAACTTTTAAGATTCAAAAAGAGTTATTTTCGTCTTGTTTTAGAGGTTAAACTCTTGACAAATAATCATAAATTTTCCATTAATCTAAATAAACAAAAATACATGCTTTTTACTACTGAAAGTAAAAACAAATACCTTTTATCAAATTAATATGATTCTCTATCTGTTAACCTAGAAATTAAAAAGGTTTTAAGATTTTTATACTCCATTGGGTGACCATGATATATTTTTTTCTTATTTTCATAAAAATTTGTATTGCACAGCTGTAAAAAATGTGTTAAAATATGTGTAAAAATAAACATAAACAGATCAAAATTTGAATAAGATCAGTTTTCATTTGTAAAATTAGTTGTTTCTTGATAATACTTTATTAATGTAAAGTAATAAAGTGTAATAAAAATTGCAGTTTAATTTTTAATAACAAAATAATTGATTTTTTTAGGAGGGTTGTGTTACTGAAGCAACTATTGATGAACTTAAAAAAGCCCTAGAAAAAGAATTAAGTTTAGATTCTTCAGATTTAAGAAGTTATGCTTGGTACCATGGAACAATTTTACGTCAGAGAGCTGAAGATTTGGTCTTACATGATGGAGATTTTCTTGTAAGAGATTGTATTTCTCAACCTGGTGATTTTGTTATAACGTGTCGTTGGAAGAATGTGCCATTACATTTTATAATAAAAAAGGTATGTTTCTCCTTATGCTACATTTTGTGCCATAAACAAAACATTTTTTTCCCCCAATTCCTCTATTAAATACCCAATCTTTGGTTTACAGTTTTTGATCTATTTTTGCATAGAACGAAATTGTTTAAGCATTAAATTTTTTTTTATTTAGCATTAACATGTAAATATTGGTCATACAATTATGCATTTGTTTTAATGATGAATATTATCAATTTATTTATTTAATGCCACTCATTTCACATCTGTTTTATAAAATCAGTTTATTGTTCCAAAAAATTTAGCATTCAAAATCATTTTGAATTTCAGAATAAATGAAGATGCTAATCTGGGAAAGTAATTTCATATCTTTTTTTTATTACAGTATAGAACCATTTATCCAGAATGATCAGGGCCCGGTGTATTCCGGATAAACGTTTTTTCTGGATAACTGGATGGGCATTAAAACAACATCCATTTACTCAGATTTGTAGAATATACAGGATGATCAGAAAATAACTGGTCAAATTTTAAAGGGTAGTAGAGGAAACCTAAACAAGCATTTTTTGTCATAGAATGCATGTCCAGAAATGGCACGTTTGAATGCTTGTGATGAATTAAAATGTAAAAAGTGCAGCGAAAGATAGTGTATAAGTGCCAATAGATGACACTTGTACACATCATTTCCAGACACACATTCTATGACAAAAGTTGCTGATTTTGATCCCCTCTACCACTCTTTAAAATTTGACCAGTTATTTTCAGATCACCCTGTATATGGATGTGGTATTGTTTCCCATTTCAAATTATTAAATTAGTTGTATTAAGAATCGCATTCCATCAAGATCAGAGATTAATCAGAGTTTGAAAGAAGGCAGTTTATGGGAATCCCTTGGAAGCAACAATTTTGCATAAAAATACAAACGCCTAATATCTAACTATTATTACTAAACCATTTATCCATAATACACCTGGCCCTGATCATAAATGGTTGTATATACTGTAATAAAATAATGTCATAAATACTGTAATAAAAAAAAAGATACCAAATTACTTTCTGAGATTAGCATCTTCATTCATTCTGAAATTCAAAATCATTTTGAATTCTAAATCGGGGGTCGATCCAGGCAAAATTTGGGGCCTGTTTAGGGACTTTTCACAAAAATCTATTTAATAAAATATCTTCACAAAAATAAATTCAATAAAATAAACCCCTTCACAAACATGCACTTAATGAACAGGCCCCTTCACAAAATTTCTTTTCCTCAACAAAAAAGATTTAGCAGATTTAAAGAAGATTTTGTTACTAAATTCTTGGTTTGAATTTGAGTAACTGGATTTCAACTTTCGTTACAAAATGTTATTTTTTCACAAAAATATAATAAAATTCACAAAAATATAATAAATTTCACAAAAATAAATTTTACTTTTCACAAAATGGGCCCCAAGAATGAAAAACTGCATTGACCCCTGTAAATATTTATAAATATGCTTTTATTTCAAGTCCTAAATGTTGACAGTTGACATCAAGTTATATCATGCATATGTGCTAGGGAATTAAGCAATGCAATTTAACAATTATTTAATAGCATTATATATATATATATATATATTTTTTTTTTTTTTTTTTCAGTTAGCACACAAAACATGTTTAAGAAATGTATGTATTGTAATTATTATTCCCAATGTGCTGAAAATACAAAACAGTAATATATAAGTGTATGGAATTAATAAAATAGGCTAAGTAAAGAACTATTTTTTTAATTATGGATACGAGGGAGTACCAATAAGTGTTTGCCCTCACATAGAAATAAAGGAGTGAAATTTATGAAATTGCTACATTTTATTAGTCTTTTTTTATGTGGTCACTGTGCAGTAACACATTTCTGCAAAAGGTATTTCAAAGAGGGGGGGGGGAGGATGTATTCCAAGAGGCGTGGTAGTAGACCCAAAGGGGGGTCATTTTTCTAACTTTTGCCGACCCCCTTCATGTGACATATTGTTGAAAAAGCCTGTGATCACTCATTCATGTTACGCATCTTACGAGACCCATATCCCTCGTCATGTGTCATAGTCACATGAGGGGTGTCCACAAAATTTAGAAAAGTGGCCCCCCGGGGGAGGAGCAAATTAGAAGGAGGGAGGGGGAGGTGTATAACATGAATAAGTGGTCACAGGCCTTTCCAACAATATGTCACATGAGAGGGGCCGGCAAAAGTTAGAAAGTGCCCTGCTTTGCGTCTACTATCGCACCTCCTGGAATACACCCTCCCCCCCTCTTTTTGAAATATCGTTTGCAGAAATGTGTTACTGTGCACGGTAACTATATAGAAAAGGCCTAATAAAATGTAGCAATTTCATAAATTTCACTCAATTATTTCTATGTGAGGGCAAAAACTTATTGATACTCCCTCATATTATATAAATTCTGTTTTTAAATTTATTGTACATAAGCAAATATTTTAATTAATTATTTATTTTTTTTAACATAAAATAAGTTTAATGTGTATGTGTAACTGTTAAATTTTATATTAAAATTACAAAAATGATTGCAATATTAAAAGTCTAATATCTACCTGTAAATTTTCACCCATCTCTTTTACTCATTTTCACAATGTTTTGTTGAAGTGGAATATATTTTTTAATTTAAAGGCTAATTAATCTGAGCTAGGAATATTTTAAAACTAAATATTGGGTTGAGGAATAAGTAATTTCGTTTTTTTTTTTGTTTTTTTTTCAAAGCAAATTTATTCATATAAATTTCAAATATTAATCAATGACATATGTGCCATCTTGATTGATGACCTTTTGCCACTTTTCCGGTAAAACCATAATTCCGTTACCATAGAACTTCTGAGATTTCTGGGCAAAAAACTGAACCAAGTGATTTTTACAAACCTATTTTCAAGCCAGCTTTACCCCATTAAGAGAGTCCTGCAGAGACCAAAACAAATAGTAGTCAGACAGGGCAAAGTGCGGGCTATATGGTGGATGCATCAAAACTTCTTCGTCAAGCTCAGTCAGTTTTTGCCAAGTCACTAAAGATGTGTGTGGTCTGGTGTTGTCGTGATGGAAGACAAAGCTTTTCTTATTGATTAATTCTGGCCGGTTTTTTTTAATCGCCTGCTTCAATCGCATTAGTTGTTGACAGTAGAGAGTCGAATCAATGGTTTGGCCAGGTTTGAGCAGCTTATGATGAACAATTCCTTTCCAATCCCACCAAACACTCAGCATCGCCTTCCTTCGGCTTAATCTGGGCTTTGCTACCGTTTGTGAAGCTTCTCCGGCTTCGACCACGATCTTTTTTGCACATTATTGTCATACGTGATCCACTTTTCATCACCCGTAATCATTCTTTTCAAAAATGGCTCAATTTCATTTCGTTTTAGCAGCGATTCACAATTAGAAACTCGGTCTATTAAATTTTTCACTGTTAATTCATGTGGAACCCAAGTATCAAGCTTCTTTTGGTATTCAATCTTATGCAAATGGTTCAAACCTGTTTTTTGGTCAATTTTTAATTCTGTAGCAATGTCAAGAGATGAAATAAATCGGAAGAATTTAAGAATTTATCAACTTTTTCAACGATTGGCCAGCCAAGGCGAGGTTCATCTTTAACATCGAAATTTCCGGAACGAAAACAAGCAAAGCAATTCTGACGCTGGCGTTCACTTAAGCACTCATTACCATAAACACCACACAATTTTCAATTTGCATGCGCTGCATTTTTCCCTTTTTGGAAGCAGAAAAGCAAAATATGACGAAAGTGACCTTCTGAATCTCCATTTTCTAAGTCTAATAACTTTTGTCTGAATAAACAGATGACACTACTTTTATATCTAGAATCTAGAATTTTCTATGGACTGTTACCTTTCAAACTTTCTATGGTATGGCTTCATTGAATGAGTATTACTAGAGATATGCGACTTAAAAACCATCTATTGTGCAAAAACAAAATTACTTTTTCCTCAACCCAATATAACTGTTACTTTAAAAATATAAACAAAACACCAATTGATAGAAATGTAAAGTTCAAACAGTTCTTATGCATATAAATATAGAACCATTTATCCAGAATGGTTGGGGTCAGATGTATTCCAGATAACTGATTGGACATTAATAAAGCAACATCCATTTGATCAGATTTGTAGAATAAATGTGGCTGTGACATTCTTTCTGATTTTAAATTAATTATTGGATTACTCTAATTAAAAATAAGATTCAAACAAGATCAAAGATTTGATCTTTTTTTAAAAAAATAGTTCAGAGCTTGAAAGAAGGGAATTTATGGGAATTCTTGGAAACAAAAATTTCTCTGTTTACTTTCCATAAAAATCAAAATGTCTAATATCTAATTAAATATGTTTGCATTTCAAACGTTAGATGTTGGCATCCAGTAGTAATCATGGCTTCATGTAGTAGTGTTTTAGGCAATGCATATGTCGAACTGACACTATATTGCATTCGAACACTTCTTGTTTTCATTAGTATTTAAAAACCTACGGACTTCAAAAAATTTAATAAAACTCTAAATTTAGCAAAACTTTTCACATTTTAAAAAAAAATATATATACATAAATCTGTTGCTGCCAAAGTTGGAAAAAAAATAGTCCCCCCCCCCCTTACTTGTACAATAAAACTGATTCACCTGGGCCAAAAATAAAACAAGTGAAATAAAAATTAAAAACAGGAAATGTCAAGCATTAATTAATGATTATTTATCATACAAAAAAGAAATAATAATAATAATCAATTTATGAAGTGTTCTAAAAGTAGTTACAAGTTTGACAGCCTTATCAGCACTTAACTGTTTCTTAGTTTTGCTTTGGAAAACTAGAATAGAGAGAATATCCATTTTAAGCCTGTAGTTCAACGCACAGTGTATGCAATTAAATTATGACTTGCATCACATTTATTTTTTGTAAAGCTTATCAACTAAGATAAGAGATGCAAAATGTTATATTTACAAAATTGACAAGTTCATTTAATTCTTATACAGAGAGTTTATTGTTTGTAACTGACAGTTTTTTTTTTTTTTTACTTTTTGTACTATAATCCTGTCAGTTACTCAAATGTTACTGGAGAATGGAGCTGATTTAACTTTATAGTTTATAATTGTGAGGACTATTTTAGGACATTGATCAATAGGAAAGCTCTTACTCTTTGATGTCTCATCAATTATAAAAAATTCTCCTTTAAAGGATGAATCAGTAACATTAGAAACAAAACATGCAGGAGTCATGGTCATTCCATATTCCATATAGTCCTCATTTTAAGAATTGTTCCCTCAAGAAATGGAAAAGAAAGTTATTTTTTTTACTCCTTAAAAGAATTAAATTGAATAAAGGTTTAACTCCTTTTCTCTCTTAAGATTTTATGCAAAATAATTGTACAACTGAATATTTATTAATAAACTTTAATGTAAAATTTTAACATGTATCCTTACTTCCTTCTTTTTTTATTACTTATTGTCGTCTTTTCATTTATTTATTTATTCTTGCATATATTGCAAGCAGAATTAGAAATAATAAATAAAAATTTTATCTCAAATTTATTTATAAATATGCTTGAGTTGATTTCATATTTTAATTAGTTATGCACTAATATTTCTTTTATGTTTTTTTTTCAAACAGTTATTTTTTCTTTTTTTTTTTTACCTATTTTAATTCTTTAATTACCATTATTATTTTTTATTTTATTATTTATTTTATTTTATTTTATTTTGAAGGTTATATTGCAGCCCGACACATTATATGAAAGAGTCCAATATTGTTTTGAGAAAGAAAGTTTTGATAGCATTCCTGATTTTATTACTTATTATGTTGGCAGTAAATGTCCACTATCTGAGAGTTCTGGTGCTATTATTAGTCGTCCTATTAATCGTACTATGCCACTCACATATTATTCTTCACGTTATGGTGTCCAGTGCCAGATACATTATGCTGCAAAAAAACTTGAACAGTTGCCATCTGATAGCTGCTCTCCAGAAAATAATTTAGAATTTGAGATACCTGAAAAAATGTTCTCAGATAAGTCTGAAAATGCAAGAAATTCTTTAGGGAAACCTAGAGAAAGTCCCACTTTTAATTTGACTCGAGTGGGTAGTGATCCAATGTTGAGTCCAAATACAGAAAGAAAAAAAGTAGAACATAGGCCAAATTCGGGAAATTTTTCTACTGAAATGAAGTTGGTATCATTAAAATCAGAAGATAAACCCCCTCCAAAGCCTAGTCGTGTTCCATCAAAAAAATGCGCTCAAAAACCTCTTGTCTTGAAAAGAATTCCAGCACTTCCATCTGATGATGATGATACTGATACTGTCCCCGAAAACTCTATAAAAATACCTAAGATTTCAGCTGCCCATGCTGCCTTCAAAAGGCAAATATCAGAAACACGTTTTTCATTTTTAGACAGACCAAGTGTATCAAGTGTGTCAGACGATGGCTCTGATGGCAGTTTATCAGATATTCCTCTTTTTTCTATACCTTCAACAAATCCTCCTTCATTATTTGACCCTCAAAACTTTAATTCTCAACTTCTTTGTCATCAAAATGCACCTCTAGAAGGAAATATTCTTGCGTTAATAAAAGGGGCATTGCTGTCTACATCTTCCAAAGTACTGGCTTGTCATATGACACGAATGGATCTTGAAGTGGCTCGAAATTTACAAGATATTGATTTAGGACTGGGTGTCACTAGCGGACTGGAACTGTTTCTTTTACCACAAGGACAACAATTACAAAAAGATTTATTAGAAAGGTATCACAAAATCATTCCTATTTTGTTAACACAAATTTTTATATAAATACTGCAGAAAAGTAACATAAAAAAAATTTCATTTCTCAAAACAGGGCACTTTTAAGAAATAAATTCTCATACAGTAATAAAATTATTGAAATATTAATTAATTATTATGATGATTGTATCAAATCATTGAAATGTTAATAATCAGGAATTTTTTAATGCTTATTTTATATAGACAGTAGAAACTCGCTAATCCAAAATTCCGGTTAATCCGAACCAGTTTTATTCTAAAAAATTATACTTGAACAGATTAACTGAAAAGGTTAACTTATGAAATTTTCTGGATTACAGGATGAATGTCAGGAAAAATGTGTAGAAGTTAGAATGAAAGAAAAAAATGGTAGGAAAGCAGATTTTTTATTCTTTAAACAGCTTGAATAGTATAAAAAAATACTCTATAATGTAATAGTACAAAAATATAAAATTATCAGAAGCCATCTTAAAAAAATCTTGAATATCAATTTGTTTTCCAGTCATTATAAAACTCTTTTCTAAAATGCTAAAAGTATTTGATTCAGGTGTGATAAAAAATTATCTTTCCATTCAAAAGTTTGTTTTCACAAATTATCCACAGAAATGTTTTTTTCTTTCCCCCCTCGACAACATGGTGACTGAGCTATTTATGGATTCACGACTTTGAACCGTTTGTTGGGTTGTTACGTAATTCCTCATTCTGAAATTCCATTGGATTATTATAACCATCAGGAATCATTGAACAAGGAATACTATTTTTTTTTGGAAAGTCTTCCCAGTTTATCCAGCATGCTGGACCTTAGGATTCCGGATTAGAAGATGTTTACTGTATTACTGAGTACTTATAACTTACATTTTCTTTAGCATGCATCTTTTTCTTTTCTATTTTTATCAGAATTTCGGGTAACCCGAATTTTTTGTAATCCGAAAAGGCACCGGTCCCAATTAGTTCGGATTAGCGGGGTTCTACTGTGTCTATCTAGCGATATTTTCACAGATGTTGGTACTTCCTTTTTATAATGGCCTTGGTAAAAATAAAGGAAATGGCCTTGACAAGAAAAAAAATGTTCACAAACATCTTCTGGAAACCCATTCATTGCTTCATACACACAAGCAATTAGTTCAATATTTATGCAATTTAATATAGCATTGAGCAATTTATCTAACACATACAAACAGAAGCAATTTATTTAATATATACATAAATGAAAAACATAATTTTAATTATTTGAAGAACTGTTAGACCAGTTAGCAGTGCAAACAACTTTCTTTTTGAATTGATAATATTACATCTTCGGACGATTTTTTTTTTTTTCGCAACATACAGTTGCATATTATAGCAATTTTCAAAAATCTTTTCAGAAGGTGAAAACCCTTTCTCATGGCAGAAAACTATAGCAATTTTTTTTCATTAGTGGAGAATTGCAAATAGGAAATACCTTGGAAATTTTAAATTGAAAAAATTTTAATTTATTAAATACAAATTTCATCAGGTGAAACTTAAACTGTGCACAGATTAGAATTTCTATCACTGGTCACTGTCTCATTTTTCTGGATGTTAGTAATGTTCGGCAGTAAATTGCTCTTTCTTAAACTGAGTTATGCTAAAACCATTGCAAAAAGGAAGTTCTGAGATGTCATGTAAAATTTAATCTATTTTAGGTGATGTTCAGTATATGAAATGGTTATTAAAAGAGAAAATGATACTTTGCATGTTTATATTCTGAAATAGTCAGAATTTGACAAATAATCTATGCTTCATTATTACAATTGAAAATTCAATAAATTTTAAAAAACATAATTTTTTAAATGCTATTCAGCATTATCAAAATACTTATTATAAAAATAATTAATAATGCCACTGATAAAAGGTGTACCGGAGTTACATTTTGAAGTAGATTTTTACATTAATATACCATTTTGGAAGTATACAGAGTTTCTTTAAAAAAATACAGAAGGTATGTGGTCTATACCACCATATAACCTTCATTGCAGCCTTGGTGATTGTATTCCAGTTATAAACCAGAATTCCAGTATTTTATTCTATTTTGAAACTGAAATTCCAGTATTTTATTCTATTTTGAAACTGAAATTCCAGTATTTTATTCTATTTCGAAACTGAAATTCCAGTTTTTGTTGTAGCAGAATCATTCATAAATCATAATATTTAATTTTTATACTTTTAACATGTGTTCTTTTTTAATAATTTAATTTTAGACCAGTAATATTTTTCAAAGTAAAGTAATAATTCTTGATAAAGTCAGCTGAAATCTGAATGAATTGTGTTGCCCAGGTAATTTACTTGGTAGAACATTGGCAATTTAAGTGAAAGGTTCCTGAATTTGATTCCTGGCATCGTTCATACGTTTTAGAAAAAATATATAAAGTACTTGAACAAAAGTGTTCATTTTCAAGTGCTTAAAAGTCCTTGAAAAATTTAAAATGTAATAATAGTCCTGGAATTTTAAAATTTCTAATAAACTAAGACAAATATGTTCACACATTTAAAAAAAAAGAAAAAAAAAAAACTCAGTTGTGTAGTATATATTTTCTTCCTAAAATAATGAAATCACCTGCTACTACATATTACATTTTCTCCTTCAAGAAACCATATTTAGCATCTTTGCTGTAAAAATCGGATGGCATTCAGATGTCCATCCAAGCAGCTGAGAAAAAAAGGTAATGCATCCCATGCCCACCGCTATATCTATTCCATCTATCGCTAATGCTCTTCTTCTAAAGTAGCAAGTAATGAGATTTTGCACAAAATATGTTCCTCCTCCAAACTGATGGAGAGGGGAGAGACGTATATCAATATCAGATTGTGGTATCGAAAAGTGCTTTATAGTCATATCGTTATTAACTTTTCTGTGATTAGGTTTTTATGATACTATTTTTCTCATCGGTTTTATTTTTTCACTAACTGGCCAATCCAGTGTTTCCTGGGCTCCAGGTAATAATCTTAAATATACCTTAAAAAAAGTGTTAAATTCAGACAGGAGGAATTTAGTGTTGAGGTTTTGCAAAAAATAAAAAATTACTGCATGAATACTGGCCTAAAAGATTGAAACTAGATTGCTTATATGAATAAAAAAATAAATAAATAAAAAAGCTGCAGAATGTGCAAAAAACGTTAAGATACACTTTAAGGAAGGTAGATTTTAAAATAAAAATTGAAAAAAGTAAAAAATCACTGCACTAATTCTAAACAAACTTTATTGAAAACCGTTTCAATCTTTTAGCCAATGTAATAACTTTTGTTCATTGCAATTTTTGAAATTTTCCTGAAATTTTATGCAATTCTTTTACAACATTTTTCTGAAATGGGAATAACTCCCCAATAACTTTTGCTACAGCCATAGATAAATTAAAGTTGAAAGAATGACGGTTCGGTCCCTATAGCAATGCGAATGATGATGCTGAAAGTTTTAATTTAAACTGAATTGAAATAAAAAATTACAATAATTCAAGCTTCGTTTGATTTGAGACTAGAGCAAGCAACGGATTTCTTTAACGAATGTCAAAAAATTGCATTAAAACTGTAAAAAAATTCACAAAACATTCAAAACTTCTTGCACGAATTCTGAATAAATTTTATTGAAAGGCAGACAAAATTTGCTTTATTTTTCTAAAAGATTGAAAGAGGATTTGTTTTACTAATGTAAAAAAACTCACTACGAAGTGTAGATTGTGAAAAAAAAACTAGAAATTGCAGAAAAAATCACTAAAAATTCAAAAATTGGAGACCAAAATTGACTATATTAGGCTAAAATATTGGAATCGGATTCCATTCACTAATTTTCAAAAATCGCTGCAGAATGCAAAAAAATAAAAATAAAATATTGCTGTACATATTCCAAATAAACTTTATTAAAAAGAAGACAAAATTTACTAGATTGGGTTAAAAAATTGAAAGCGGATTTATTTTACTAATGTAGGAAAATCTGTGCAAAAAGTGAAAAAACACTAAAAATCGCATAAAAAATGAAATAATCAAATCCAAAAACTGCCTTCAAAGTGCTTAGCTTCAGACATATGGGTACCTTCCTGCCAAATCATGCAGCTTTGCATCCAGCAGTCTCTTTAGAACACACATGCACACAGACAAACTTTTATTTTTATTATTATAGATAGTGATTATAGAAAATATCTATTATAAATTTGTTTAATAATCTGGAAAGATTTATTTGAAATAGACAAGCAATGTGGTGACTATATCCTTTATAATTTATTATTATAGTCTTTTTGATGCAGCTAATATTGCATGCATCTAAACAGTCCTTGGAAACTGCTTTATTTATTCTCAAGTGTGTGAACCATGCCTAGCCACTTGTTCACTCTGTTGTATGATTTCTTCACCAATCAGTATGATTCTGTTAAAATAATAAAACTTTACTAATAATTATTTTATTCCCTAAACTCTTGATAGCAAACAAAGTAAAACAGAAGAAACTCGTTGGCTTTTAATATCTTGTTTAGTAATAAATTAATCTGTGATTAATAACAAACGATATTGTGAGCAGTATTGTTGTTTTTAACATTAAATATAAAGAGAGAGTTGTTTAATTAATGTTAAATGTTTATGAGCAAATAAAAATTGGACCTCTTTATTTTATTTATTTTAATAAATTCATCTTCATGTAAATCCTGCAGAAATATCATGTTATAAGTCGGGCTAACAACTAAAAATTGATTTCAGCGTTAGGAAAAAGAAAAATCTCTGACACAAATACTGTATTTTTTATTATTATTATTATCTCATCTGAAATTAATGTTTAAAAATCATCCAAAATATGGATTTGAGTTACTTAGGAGTAAATTTGAATTAAAATATAATTCAAAACAATGATAAGTCAATAGCAATAGTCAGAAACAGTCAATCATGGGATACTAACAGCAATTGCCCATCCTAATTAAAGCTAAAACAAACGGAAGTTGTTGTTTTTTTAAATCACTTATCCTGCAGAAATTTATTTTTAAATGTATTACATGAAAATTTTATGATAATTTTTGTAACATTTTCATGAACAAGAGAAAAAAAAAAGTATATTTTTGTTTTTATATTTAATTGTGTCTCATTAATAAACTAATAATTATTTCTGTGTTTTCTCCTTTTTTGGTCTCCCTCTCTCTCTCTTCAACATTAGAACGGAATGTATGAAGTTGTTTGTAGCTATTACTATTCTTACAACCCCTGGAAAAGAAGACAGAGTTCAATTGCTAAATAAATGGATAGAAATAGCAATTGAAACCAAAACTAGTGTGGGGAACCTATTTGGGTTCACCTCAGTTATGCTTGGTCTGACATTACCTGAGGTAATCCTATTGCTGTTATTGATTTTTTTCATCAAATTAAATTTTTATAAAATAACATAATATAATTTATTAAATAACATAATAAATTGCTAATTAATTATACCAATTTGCATTAAGCTAATCAATCCATAATGCAGAAATTTTCCTTTACCCTCCAAGATTATTAAAATTGGAGTTTCTTTTTATAGGGTCTGGAGCAAACTGTAGTTAAATGTGAAACTTTACTGGTAAAATAAGTTAAATTAGCAGGAGAAAAGCCATTTATTATTATTTTTTTAATACAGTGTCTGAAATGTATGGTGATTTTAAAGTTATTCATTCTGTTCTTGAATGATTGTCTTTATTTCGTTCTAGCTGGCCTATCTGGCATTGCCTGGTCCCGTGATAAAGCCTTAAATATACCTAAAATCAGTGTTGGAAGATTTTATATTATTAAACGAAAATCTGTGCAAAGGGTCCTAATGTTAAGGGCCTCACTGTCTTTTGCAGCGTAAACCCTTGAATTTGTATGATTTTATATTTTTAAATGAAAATGTATCCAACCGAACCTAGAGTTAAATGCTCCACTGCCTTCGGCAGCATACACTGAGCATGCTATGCACTCTCCAGTCTTTTTTTATTATACATTTTCAAATAAACCTAATGTCGGGTACCCTGCTGCCTTTGGCAGTGTACACCCTCAAGTTTGTGTGTTTTTATATTTTATAATTAAAATCTATCAAAACAAACCTAGAGTTGAGGGCACCACTGCCTTTGGCAGCATACATCTGGCATGTTATGCATGCTCTGGTCTGATTGATTTTATACATTTAACCCTTCAAGCATCTTGAGGGTTTTCCTGCATTTTCATAAAAATGCTTTTAAAAATAATCTTAATGTAAATTTTCTTTCCCTATTTGTTTCTAAAATGCACTTCATACCCTTTTATTTGATATTACATTTTAAAATACAATTCTGTTTAAAATATTTTTTTCTACAACAGATTTAAGTTGTTTTTGGGAAATGGAAAAATGCACCCAAACCGCTCAGAGGGTTAAATGAAAGACCGCCATAGCCCAGGCCCATGATAAATAACCTTAAATATATACAAAATCAGTGTTGAAAGAATTTATATTTTGAAGCGAAAATCTTTCCTAACAAAATAAGTTCCTCTTCCCCCAATCTAATGATTATCTATTTAATTTGTGGTAAATACATACATTAAACATGCCATTCTAACCAATACAACTTGTGAAAATCCAGAGCACTCTAATTGCATACTGAGAAAAATTTCCTTTTCACCGAAAAAGAAAAAAGTCTGGTGATAACCTGAAGTGAGTTGAGGAAAGGAATTTTAGGTAGCTTCCCTTACAAAATGTAAAAAGCTAAGCAATTCCAGAAAATTTCAATATATTTTCACTGTTGATTGACCTGCAGACCTCAAACCCATCCCTCGCTAAAATGTTGATTTATATCTATATATCTGATATTTGTCATGCTGCAATACTCGTGAACCAATTTAGATATGATTTAGCATATGTACAGGATTTACCAAGGTCTCAACCGAGTTCATCAGTCAGCTTCAAATGACATCTTATTTAAAATGGCGACCACTTAAAAATTTCAAATAAAAAAAAATTAGAAATGTTTTTTTCGTTTAACTGTTCGGCCTTAATACAAGGAATCTGGAGCATTTTTTGTTTTTCTTCTATCTTTAAAACTTTATAAGAAAAGTATTAACTTTGAATTTCTAGGGTGGCTGACATTTTGAAACAAAACAACTAACCCGGTTGAGACCTTAGTAAATCCTGTACACATGCTCAGTCACATCGAGATCAGTTAATAAGTATGAGTGCAAGACAAAATTCAGATTATATATATACTCGTATAATCAACATTTGAACAGAGGATGATTAGCGAAAATACACATTTTTCCAGAATTGTGAAACATTGCCAAATTTGGCAACAAAAATAGGTTGCCATAAATTATGCCAACTTCGCGATACCTGACTAATTTTTAAAAAAATCTCATACAAATTTAATATTGATGAAAACTGCAAATCTTTTACAATCAGGTTCCATGCATTTTAGCTCGCATGTTAGAGTAAAATTAGGTGAATTATTAAAAACAAAGGATGGGGAAGCTATCTTTTCCTCCTAGTTTTGGACGGAGGGGCTTTGAAACGGTTACTATTAAATTTTTTTGCAACTGAAGACATCATTATAAATAAAAATGTACTCTAATGTGGATATATATATATATATTTCTGCTTTGAACTGGAAAATGGATGCTAATTTTTAAAGTATGCAGAAGAAATGAATATTGCAAAAGTTACTTTCAAAAATAATATTTTTTTTTAACGGTTTATATTATTACTTTTTTAAATGGATTGTACACCATTGTAAAGAAAAATGAACTTGGATATGGTCACATATTTTTTTCACATTTCGGTTTCCTGAGTGGTTGCAGATTTTTAAAAAATGCAGAAAAACTCTGAAATATCATTCGGAAATAATTTTTTTTGAAAGGGTTAATATTAATATTTTTTTAAATGAATTCCACTGTTAGAAGAAAGAAAATGTACCCAGATTAATTGTTTTCATTTTTTAAATAGTTAAGTCAATGCAGATTTGGAAGGATCAGGGTTGGTGAGGGGAATACAAAGGCATTTAAAAATATATATATATTATTATATTTTTTAATGAATTGCACAGTTAGAAAGGAAAAAGTACGTAGATGCAGTTTGGTATAGTTTTGTTTCTTCATATTTCAATTCGTTGAGACAATGCAGGCTTTCAAAAAAAAAAAAATAATAATAAAAAATAAAAGAGCCATTTTCACACATTGTTTCTTCCATGCTTGTGAATCTGCAATCAACCACTTTGAGCCATTTTGTGATGTTCATTATAGTTTTTAATTAATATTCTTGTCTAATTAACAAAAAAATCACAAAACTGGCTTTGAGGTGCTTAACTACAGACGTAGAGATACCTTCCTGCCTAATTTTGTAGCTCTATATCCAGCAGTGTCTTCAACTTACAGTGCATGTACACACGCTCACATACAAACTTATGTTGAAGATATATTAATCATTCTGTATTTTCATATTTAAGTAAAATGCAAGGTTTTTAAATTTTTACACTATTCTATGGTTCATTTTGTGCAAGAGTTTGTTTTTTTATCTATAAAATTTTTTTGTAGGTAGCAGACTTGCAGTCAACCTGGCTTGCCTTACGCCATGCTCACACAGATTCTGCATTTGTATTTGAAACAAAACTGCGACCAGCATTTAAAGCTCTGAAACAAGCATCAGGATTAGAAGCTCCTAATACATGCCTACCTTATATTTTGTCATTGATTTTAATCCTCCAAAAATTTAAAGAGGTTATGGATATTATTGATAATAATCCTCTAGAAACAGAACTTATTAGTGAAAGTATTCTGGATTTCGACATTGGTAATACTAATTCCTCTGACTTTGGACTTCAACTTTTAGAAGATCATCTTGAGGTAGGACGTTATATTATACAACAGTCTCCTGTATTTAAACAGAATGGAAAAATTACTCTACAGAATAACAAATATGAAAACCTCTTGCTAGATATGTTTTCTACTGAATTGCATTTACGGATGTTATGGGGATTCAGAGGCTCTGTTGTATGTGCAGAAGAAAGGCACCACAAATTTCAAAAAGTTTTGACTTTGCTCCACAACAAGTGTAATGAAGTACATGCCTAAAATTTATTTTCACTAAGCTGTACCCAGACTTTATTTTATGAGGGAATATGATAATAAAAGTTAAAAAAGAAATATTAACAATCAATCTACAATTTAAGACTGTTCTCAAGTTCACTGTTCAATAAGCGCAAAGCTTTCTGACACAATGACGTGCACATTTTTAAACGTAAAGGTATGAAATTGGCAGATCTGACTATAGAAGCGATTTGGAATTGAAATGATTTTTTCATTTTTTGATAAATAAATTAGCTATAGAGTTATAAGCATTTTTATATCACGTGACAAGTTGTTTTTCTCCCTTCGCTGACTGGTTTTTCTGCTTTCGTCGGGAAATTTGGTTCAAAATGCCCACTTTCAGAGTATTTCCTGAAAGACCTATTGTGTTTACAAAAAAAACAGAAAACATCTTTCGATTACATAGTTTCTGATTAACAACACCTGCCAGTTTTATGCGTTTTTGAACAAAAATGAATTAAAACTTGTGTCATAAAGTTGTCCCTTTGGATTTCAGAACAGCCTTAAGCTGTAGTTTTCAGGTGAAAAATTATATATATAATAGATTCTGCTTAATTTAAACTTGAGTAATTTTAACTACTAGATAATTTGAAGAGGAGGCCTTGAAAAAAGATTTTAAAACAATGCTACAAATTACTATATACTTTGGATTTTTAGACCACTATTTTGAATAGTTTGAAGTTTTTAAATTTATACAACTGATTAGTTGAATGTATGTAAAATTAGGTCATTCCAAAATTTCTAATGAAAAAAATTGCATGATTTGTTTATAAGCTTTCATTCTTTTTTCGATAACATGAAATTGTTTATTTGTTCATATGTGGGTTCTTATAATGTTCTTGAAATCCTTCTCTAAAAGATTTGTAAGAATGGATAACAAAAGTGAAGTGGAGAATTTTATTGAACATGTGAAAGTAAATAAACAACAGCAAATGATAATTACAAACTTCTTCACAAATTGTGACTATTATTAACTATTATAGGATTTCTGTATATACAATTTCTATATCAGTGGAATAATGGTACTCACTAAAATTTCTGTAACAGCAAAAATGGTAAAAAAGTGAACTCAAGAGTCATACTTATGTTTTTGCAGTCATATGTCTATTATAATGAATTAATGTTATATGCTAATATAATTAATACATAAATGTTATTTTTAATCGCCATTAACTATTTAATATTAATTGTGTGGTGGATAAAGTCCATAAGGTTAATAGGGGAAGAGATATTCTTAAAGTTGATGAATTGCTATTGACCAGACTTATAACATTGTATCCCATATTGGGTTTATTAATTGGAAAAAAATTTATAGAAGCCTATGTTTATTTTTATTGTATCAGATTTTTAAAATAATCATAAGGACTTTGAAAAAAAAAATACAAAACAAGATTTGTTTAGAAAACTTTTGGGTCTTTTACATGACTCTTCACAAAAATTTTCATTTTAAAACAGTACCCTTCACAAAATTTGTCTTTAAAAGACTTTTTCAAAAAGTTTTCCCCTACAAATTGAACTTTTCACAAATTTAATTACCTAAAAATAAAATCTGGCATGCCACAAAACAAATTAAGTTGTCAAAAAGTCTATTATATAGTATTTTTTATATATATATAAAATTATGATTAAAGTTTTCACAAATATAAAAACTGTTCACAGAAACAGGACCCCATGAGAAAATGCTGGACAGACTCCTGCAAAATATGATATATTTTTTTAATTGTGTGTGTAACTGGCAGAGTATCATAGTGAGTACTACTGCAATAGAATATGTGATACTTACTTGTGTCTGTCTTTATTGATGGGTAAAATGTTTTTAAAAGTTTTTTATTTGTAATGTGAAAATTTGTTTATAACATGACAATTTTAAAGATAAGGACCACTGCACATTATTTAAATGTGTCTCGATCTTTTCAAAAACATTGATCAAAGAAATCTATAAACTGTCAAAAGTACTAGTTACTATACATTAAAGTAATTTACATTCTAAAGCTGAAGTCTTCTCCCATTTTTCCCTGTTTGTTATTTATCTGAATGTCATAAAAAAATTCAATTAAATTACAAGAATATAAGAGAAAACCTTCTTAAAAACATTGTAAAATGATAAATGCATAACAGATTTTGAAAGAACATGATATTTTTCTTCATAAGGATTAAAGAAATATGCCCATTCCTGATCAAAAAAGACTGTTCTTTTAAAACATGTTGTGCTGCTCTTATTTTGTAGCATTTTTATGAAGTTTTTTTTTAATTGTGTTGTACACTGATTTTTATTACATTTCATCGCAGATTGCATGAATTTGAATTAAAAAATAGCAATATCTTTATACCGGTTACTAAACCTTGTAAATAAAAATATTAGTATAGGCAATATTTTGATAAAAAGTTATTGCTGTAAATAAAAGAATTTTAGTCTAGTAATAAGTAGCTTGATTCAAATTTATTACTGTAATGTGTAACCAAATGAAGTATTTTGTTTCTATATAATTATATATATGTGTGTGTGTAATATATACCCGATAAAACACTATTCTTTCTGGAATTTTTCTTTTACTTTGATCATTTTAATTCAATAGTCTCAGTGCAAGGTTTTATTTTATCATGTATAAATAAAATTCAATTATACTATTTCTGTAAGTAATGCCTTTAAAGAAAAAAAGAGAATAGACCTGATACAATTTATTTTTTTAATTCTATTTTGTCAATTTTTGTTTCTGAATTCAGAATTGCTTTAGTCACTTATAAAATAAAGATAAAATTCCGAGAATTTCTACATTTTGAAATATGGGTTATTCTCTGCAATAGTGCAAAAAGTGCTTCCCAGCCATATAAATGCTCTTAATTTTATTACATTTTTATTTTTATTAGAAGATCTAAACATAGTTTATTAGGGGCAGAAAGTAAAATTTAAAAATAAATAAATTTAGTATTTAAAAATATAATATATATCATGCAAACATCATTCCCTCACCTTTCCCCCACCTGTACTACCATATTTTATTGCCTATTTCTTTCCATCCAGAAATAAAAATAATTAAAAATACCCTAAGCAAAATAAAGTTCTTATTTGATACATTACAAAAAATAATAAAAATATTAATTTTTACTATTATTATATAGTCTACTCAATCAATTATATGTTTCCCCATGTTAGACCATCATTCCCTCACACATTGCTATTATCCCAAATATCTACCACTAATGAGCAGTAGCAGTCTAGCATCCTTCACAGAGAAGAAGCTATTTTGAGCACTTGTCAGTCCAGCAACATAAATTGGTGGTGTAAGATTTTGTTAATTTTACAGAATTTTTTTTTAGTCAGTATATCCGGAAGCGTTTTTATTAGCAGTCATTCCCTCACACAGAATATTCATTTTTTTGTAAATATCAAAAATTTTAATTTTATCATACATTATATATTAAGTGTTTCTCTTAAAGGAAACAGTTTGGATTTCTTCATAATTTTGCATTTTTCCCCTACAACTAGTAAAAATGTTTTATTTCATCATTCCCTCACTTGTCATTCCCTCACATTTTTTATTTTATTTTTTCCACAAATTTTTATTTTATTTTTTTTGTCAAGTCAAAATTTTAAAACAATTTCTGTTGCTATTAAAATCTTCAATAATTGTCTGATTTCTTACCATTTATCTAATTTTTATGAAAATTTACATATGCATCATTCAAGTCAGACTGCTGGCCAAATTTGCAAGTATTGTAGAGAACAACCCATATGACAGTGGTGATGCATTTAAATTTTCTGCTTAAATAATAAAAAAAAAATGATGTAACTAATCAATTATGTGCATGTAACTAAATGTTAATAGATATTTGGCATTCAGGAGGTAAGTTTTGTATTTACATGTTTTTTTTTTTTTTTTAATTGTCTACATTTTGTGCATTTATTAAGGAGGAAGAATGTTCATTAAGAAAAGATTATGAAAAAAAAAAAACTTGAATTTACAATCTTTAGTTTTAAATTCAATAATTTCTGTAAGTCAAAGTTTAATGTATTTTCTAAAATGGCATACCTACTAAAGAGCAAAATTATTAGCAGTCATAGCCACAAGGTTACTAAATGAAAAAAAAAAAAGTGTGGCTATTAAAAAATTATCTACTAATGGCCACCTTTCTGATATAAAAAATTTCAAAAAATATTCCCCATATGTTCCAAAACTCATAATTTCTTTTTCTTGTCATATTGTTTCTCAGAAGATTTGTAATCGATTAATTTGCTGTTTTGTCTCTTGAATACTCAAAAGCCAGTGGTCTTTACTGACCGTTTACTTTGATACTGCTTATTAGGGAAGTCAAATTTTTCTGCATGCCATTGCTATCAATTATTCTTCTCTTGCCAGCTGCAATATCTTAATATTAACATATTTATTTGGGCTATTTAATTTTTGATTAATACTAACAGAAAATTGTTTATCACATTTAAATTTTTTTTTAAGAGTCTCTTTTTAATGAAATTGCTACTGTTGATCGCTGGCTACTAATGAAATTTCCTAGTTTTGCCCTTTAATGCCTACCATAAGTCTCTATCAAAAAAAAAAATAATAATAATAATAATAACCTAAAATATACACACATTCCCCCTTGCCAATGCCATAATGTTTTGCTCAAAATAACTCTTTCTTCAAACCGTAATAACATATAAGTTTTAAATAAGTAATAAAACATTGCTTATTATTTTTTTTTTTAAATAGTTATTTTGACTATTTAATTTTTTTTTCCCTGGTTGTTATTGCAATACAGTACTTGCTCCCTATTATATCATGTTTTGTATACTATTTATATGGATATATTGCTATTTTCTTGTGCCTTCTAGGTTTAAAAATAATAATAAATAAAATTAATAAAGGGTTTATTTTAACCACATTTTTAAATAATTTTGTATACAAGTTGATTATAATAAGTGAATAAAATAATTCTTGATCATAAATTTTATTAAGAAAATTGTACGCATATGATGTGATATTTTGGAGTTTTAAATTTTCTTAATATCCTTGATTATGTCATTCTTGCAGATATATCCCAATGTTTCAGATATTTTGTTTTGTCTCCTGTCTTGTCATTATACAATTTGATCTTTCATACAACATTAATGTTTCATACTTTAAATGGTGATAAAACTTATCTAAATTTGAATTTCTAAATCTTCTAAATGAGTTTATGATAAATAATAATTATAATAGTAATTCACCATTAACTTTCTGATATAGCCTTTTATGTGCTATTTTAAGCACAGATTTCTTGTTTTTGAGAAAATATTTATCTAGTCAGTTTAAAGAAAGATATTTATTATAGTATTGGATTGAAGAATTTTTATTTTGTTATGAAAAATTATTTGATCAACTGTAGAAATATATTTTTGATAATAAGGAATTTATCTTCAAATATATATATATATACATATCAGAATGTATGTAATTAGTATATTTTTGTAAATTTTATTTCATTTTGAATAAAAAAAATTTATAAATATTTAAAGTTTGTATTAAATTAATAATGCTTCAAGCATCTATTTATTATCAATACATTTCACACTAAATACCGTATTCCCCCCGCATTAGCCAGCATGCCGGAAAAAATCAAGGTACACCAGCATGCCGGAAAAACTCGTATTTACCAGCATGCCGTAAAATATGAGGTTTCGCTACTGGAAGACGGGAGGCTGATTTATTTTGGTTTTTCTAACAAAATTTTTCATTTTAAGAAAAAATCATCAATTCTTATTTTTCTCTGTCTCTGACTATATATATGATATGTGGTTTAATCTGCCGCATCAGAAAACTATGGAGTGATTGGCTAAGAAATGGAGAACAGGTATTCATGAAGTCTGGTAAACGTCGATCTGCTTCGTATCCTTCTATAGGACTCTGAGTAAAGGCAGTATGGGAAAAAGTTTCTGAAGACTTAATTAAACAGGTGTGATTAAACTAATGTGGTTTAATTACGAAAAGAAACATAGACTTTTTACACAATCGTTTGAAAGAACTTATTCAAAAGAATGCTATTCCTGATTCTGATGCCAAAGACGAGATTTCTGGTCTAACAGAGGAAGAAAGCAAGTATAGTGATAATGAATGATTAAATATACAGCAAATTTTGTATTTCTAATTTAGGACTAAGAATGGAAAACGCTGAACGTCCAAAAGAGGAAATTTTTCAAGAGAGCGAAAAAAAGAAGGCGAAAGCACCTCATTTCCCACGTTTGATGTACAATTTCCGACTTGTTTGAACTATGACTGCTAGGGTTAGCACTTCAAGAGTGTTCGTGTTTATTAAGCTTGACATTTAAGCCATTTTTTGGTACCTTCAGCTTTTTCCATTCTTTGTCCGCTGATCTTTCTTATTGAATAAATAACTGTATTTCAGTTAAATTTCAGTTTTTTAAATTATCATATAAAATTACATTTTTGGTATAATGTGTAGCGATCTCACATGATCAGTATAAGGCGAATTATTAGCTTAGAGTAACTGGCTTGGCCTTTTGCTCGACGCTAACGTTCTCATCTCCTGATCATGAGATCTGTGGTTCGTATCCCAGCGGCGCCAATCGATCGCTCTCATCATTGGTGACCCGTACGCATACAAAATCGCAACCTTCAACAACAATCATCTCCTCTCATAACCAACAGATGGCAGAACCAAATAAATCATCTCCAGCAAGCTGAGCCTGTGAAACGCTCACAGCACATAAGCCTGGCATACTGCGTATCACTCACGAGTGCATATGCATATCGCTCGTCAGAGGTCAACAAGATGTCTTTCTCACTGGGGAGGGAGTGTGTAGCGATCTCATCTGACATGATCAGTATAAAGCGAATTACTAGCTTAGAGTAAATGGCTTGGCCTTTTGCTCGACGCTAATGTTCTCGCCTCCTGATCATGAAATCTGTGGCTCGTATCCCATCAGCGCCACACTCACTAAAGCACATATTTATCTCTTTATGTATTTAGATAATTATTATATTTTTCTTATTTTATATATATTAAGAGTATTTCTGTTCACGTAATAAGTTATGAGATAATATATTTCTACATTGTAAATATAAGATGGGTGCTAGGCAAAGAGCTTTGTTTGAAATGGTATATGAGACTCATGAAACACGTTTTTATTATCTTGAATATGTAAAAAAAAGTAAACTAAATAACTAGAAAAGTGGGGACAAACTCTATATTGCACCCCTCCTCCCCAACACCAATCGATGCTACTGAATACAGCTAATGAACGTCATTCCTTTCCAATTTCGAAGATCCTCGCTTTTTCCGGCATGCCGGGAAAGACCAGGGACTAATATTAAAAAATCTGGTCCCCCTCGAATTTTGCGGCATGCCGGCTAATGCGGGGGAATACGGTATATTTCTCCCTTCTTTTACAGCTGTTCTCAAATGAAAACTAGCTACTTTCTGATATACAAGATACTTCAACTAATGAAGATACAGGGGTTGTTCACACATTTTTGTAATGACTTTGGGAAAAGAAATATTTAAACAAAGATACGAATTATATCTTCTAATGCGTTCAATCTGATAACCTTTTTGTTAAACTATCATATTGCATCTTTATTTCCAAGTTATAAGAGCTTTTCTTAAAATATTAAGGTTGATTTTGTTCCACTCCTCGACTACAATCTTCCAGAGTCCATCCAATGTTTTGGGATGCTGCCTATAAGGAGCTTGTTTTAAAAGTCCAAGTTCACAGTGATCCATAAGATACATGTTGGGGTACTTGGGTGGAATGTATTAAAATGGAATAGGCTTAATTCAGTCTTCATTTTTCATTTATTCTAAAAATATAGCAGTAGATTTAAAGGTATGGCTGGTAGCCTTAACCCAATGGAACTTAAAACATTGAAGATTGTTTGGGTAAAGTGATATGTCTTTTTTGAATATAGATGTTGAAACATTTTCTGACTGTAATCAGAGTTAATTTTGACATTTTTTTTCTCCTTCTTTTAAGTTTTCTGTTATATGATAATCCAGAAATAACCATAAGACCTTTAACAAAACTTTCCTTGATTTCTCTCAACCAACATTTTTAGTGATCTTCCCAACTTTTTCCATAACAAATAGATCTTTTTTCTAGTGCAATCAGATAAATATATCCAAACCTCATCAATTGCAACTACATATTTCCATTTTTCACCTACCAAGTAGTTTTCATACAATAATCTGCACAAATCTTACACTGAGAAACATGTTTTTGCATTATGCAGTGATCATGTTTTTTTTTGTTATTATTATTATTATCATTAAATTAGATTTTATAATTTTGTTTAGGTTCCTACAAAGATGTTTAAGATTTTGCTATATTATACGGCTTCAGATATAATAAGCGATGAACCTACCTTTGTTGGGTAAGCCTTTTTTACCCTTTTCACAGTCAAATATAAACTTTGACTTTTCTTTTCTTTTTTATTATGCACTTATTTTACATGTAGAAATAATAAAAACATTCTTTTCACACCTTATAAAAAAAAATAGAATAAGAGTATTTCTTTTCTTGAAGTGCAGTTACATTGCCTTCAATCCATCATTGTTTTCCTGCAACATTTTAAAGCAAAGAATATTTTTAATAATGCACAGGATAACTAAACCCTATTCCGAATTGATGGTATACAATTTTATTTTTTTTATTTAATATTAAATCAGAGAGAAATTCAAAATCTTTACAAAAATGTGTGAACATCGTCTGTAATTTGTTCTGGAATCCATTCGCTAACAAAATCTTATGAACAAAAACTACATTTCCTGTTCAAATAAAATGCAATATGGTTATCAAACATATCCAGTAAATTATTTGATAGCTGAGTCATAAAAACATCCAAAGAAATCTTCGCCAGTCGAAGTATCACTGTATTTGTGGAGCAAACATGCAAACCATGCTTTCTCCTTCAGATACAAATTTTCAAAAAACTGATAAATAAGAAAATAACTTGTATTTAATTCTCATTTTTATTGTGTATTTTTATTACTGTTTATTAGAAAGAATTGCAAGCATACCTAAGATATTAAACATAAAACAAATTAATAAAATGCATTTAATATTTGGAGAAATCACGTTTTGACTGAATTCAGGAGGAAACATGTTTTGATTGTTTGACAAGTGGATAAAACGCTTTTTGAATGAAATAAGTTCTAACTCACAAATAATACTATAGCATTATTTTATTTGAATAAATACCGAATTTCAGTTGATTATTGTTAAAATAAAATGACAGATTATGGTACCTAGTAGTATTCATTAAATATTTACTAAATAAATACTTGTTTGCCAGAAATCCACTTCAAATTTTAAAACCAATATCTTCATCTAGACAGTTATACACATATCCCTCTTCTTTATTGCAGGCTTATCAATCATGGATAATGTGGTTGTATCATTTGAATATATCATCAGGTTGATTTTGCCACTGATCACTATACATTACCTTCAAAAGTTTTTTAACATCTTTGTTCTTTTCAACTGGTATGGCGTGGCTAAGAGGAAGATATTCTAAAACAACCCTTTGAACAAGGCAACAGTAACTCCCTTTTTAAGAAGATTTACATCATATTAATTTAGATCTTGAAATCTATAATTCTGGAAGCCTTTAACTTTAACAGCTCTCTTATTATTTTTTTTAAACAATCCGTTTCAATTGTGATATGTATGGTAGGTTTCGAAAGTACACATTAAGTGACAACTGTGATTGGCAGACTGGAGAAATCACTGCTTGATTGAATGCAGGCTTTGGAGGAAACACTCTTTGATTGAAACGTCAAGTTTTAAAATTGATTTATAATCGGAGAAAAAATCTTTTTAGTAAAAAATACCATTTATTTCTGTGCAATTTAACACAGAGTTCATAAAAATAACAATAACTCATTTTTTATTTTTTTGTGAGAAAACACGGTTTGAATGTTTGCTCCACATTTATAAAGCCATTTCTATTCTTAAATGTTAAAAATTTGCAGGTATTGTTATTCAGTTACTAAAAATTTAAACTGCATATCTCTTTTATCTGCAAAAATACTTTCAGATAGTGGTATCAGAATTGGCAATTTAAACTGATATTGGAGAGACAAATGTCAAGGAAAGCTAGTATTTGGATAATAATTGATCATAACTCAAAGATATACACTTATAAGAAAACAAAATGTTATTTGATCTGAAAGCACTTAAATAACAATGTCTACAAATTTCATGCTTTTACATAATGCTATAAACCAGAACCAAACTGGAAACAGGAAAAACCATTATTTCTTATGGAACGAAAACTAGAATGGAACCTAAATTGTTTTTTCCTTTCTGAAACCAAATCAAAATTATTTTTCCACTTCAGAACTGAACTGTAAAAGCATTTTTGTTTGTAAAAATTCAATATTTAAAATTTCAATTATTTAAAAGATAAAATATAAGCCATTGCACCTCATTTACTTCAGCTCTTTAATTAATTTATATATATATATACAGGTGGTTATCAAAATAATGAAAACACTTGTGAATGAAAGGGACATTTAAGAATTCCCTTCGTAAGCATTAAAATATAATCTTAGCTACCAGATTTTTTTAAATATAAAAAGTACATGTATTAGGTAGTATGAGAGAGCTCTAGAAGAGTTGTCTACGTTTTGATTTTTTTTGTCAGAAGCGTAAAATGTCAGATCTCACAGATTTTCAAAGAGGCCATATTGTAGGAGCCCGACTAGCTGGAGCAACGGTGACCGAAACATCCCAGCTTATAGGCATTTCTAGAGGTACGGTGTCTAAAGTCATGACAGCATACACACAGCGCGGAAAGACAAGCTCAGCAAAGCAAAATAGTGGACGGAAGGAGAAGCTGAGTGAAAGAGACCGACGGGTATTGAAGCAGATTGTAATGTCTAAAAAGAAAACAACTGCAGCCAAAGTGACCGCAGAGCTCAATCAGCATCTGGATTCTCCAGTGTCAAAAATTACAGTTCGGAGATACCTTCATAAAGAGAACATTTACGGCAGAACAGCAATTCTTAAGCCACTTGTCACAGATGCTAATGCCAAACATCGTGTAGAGTGGTGCCACAACCACAAAACCTGGTCGATTGATAAGTGGAAGACTGTTATATGGTCAGACGAATCATCTTTCACATTGTTCCCCACAACAGGACGGGTACATGTCTGGAGAACACCTGCACAAGCGTATGATCCTGATTGCCTCCGTCTAACTGTCAAGCATGGGGGTGGATCGGTCATGGTATGGGCAGCCGTGTCATGGTTTTCTGCTGGTCCAATCGTAACCCTGAAAGGAAGGATCACTGGGAAGAAGTATAGAGAAGTTTTAGCTGACCAGGTCCATCCCATGATGCAAATTTTGTTTCCTGCAGGAGATGGAATTTTCCAGGATGATAATCCCCCTATTCATGCAGCCAGAGTTGTCCAATCATGGTTTGATGAACATGAGGATGAGGTGGAACATCTACCTTGGCCCGCACAGTCCCCAAACCTCAACATAATCGAACCGTTGTGGTCTATTTTAGAGCTTTCAATCCGGAATCCATATCCTCCACCGGCATCTCTCACGGAACTTTCACAATATTTCCATGAAGAATGGTACAATATTCCTCTAAACACTATTCAGAATTTGTATGATTCGATTCCCAGGCGAATCCAAGCTGTATTACATGCCAAAGGCGGTCCTACGCCATATTAATAAAGAATTCCTTCAAATCTAGGGTGTTTCCATTATTTTGATAACCACCTGTATATATATATAACGCAGGTCAAAAATTTAATCAGAAATTATATATACATATACATACTGAAATTAATTGAACTGCCAAAAATGAAATTATTACTAAGTTGTAGTTATGAAAAGTGTCATCTTAAAACTTTTTGCCTTTGAACCCTATTAACAGGCTTTTTTTGAACAGGAAAAATGTTATTCCTACCTAGTGTTGAATTCAGGCACACTTACCCAGGAAGGATTTCTGTAGCTCTGGGGGATGAAATTAGACTTTTTGACCATTGAAAACACAAAATCTCAAATCTTCCGGGGGGAGGGGGATCCTCATTGCTCTGAAGAAATGCCCCCCCCCCCCCTTCTGCCCTGAATTCAACACTGTTTCTACCTTTTTTTTTTTTTTAACAAATATCTATTTGATGTATTTCTATTGCATATGTTAAAGAAATTTATCCTAAGATTATTGTTTAGTATTTCTGGAAAAGATGCAATTTCCTTTTTTCTTTGAGCTCTGTTAATAGGTTACTTGAGCATAAAGCATTAACATATGTGCTCAAAGCAGGGCTTTGAACCAAGACCAAAAAATCTGTTATTTATTTCTGATGAACAGAAAGTGAAATGAACCAAAACCTTTATTTTAAGGGGGCAAAATCCAGGATTGAAACTAAATATTTTACTTTAATTGAATCAGAACAATAATTAGAGCAAAAATTATTACAATTTGAAGCTCTGATAAAATTATTCTATGAATGTATCAGAAAGTGAAATGAACCAAACCTTTATTTTAAGGGGACAAAATCCAGGATTGAAACTAAATATTTTACTTTAATTGAATCAGAACAATAATTAGAGCAAAAATTATTACAATTTGAAGCTCTGATAAAATTATTCTATGAATGTATCAGAAAGATTTGCATTGTTGAATGAGAAAACTTTTTCTAAGAACAAAAACTTTCATATAATGAAATGTGTTATAACATCTTTTGTACATGTGTTTTAAACTGCCTAAAAGTAACATTCTAATTCTATAGCAGTGGTTCCCAAACTTTATTGTTGTGTGATCACACATAAAAATTTCAAAATTTTTCTTGAGCCACCTAATATGTGAGATTATTAGGTGAGCTTTTTATGTGACCTCATGTTAACTTATTCTAAACTGTATTAGTACTACAGTAAAACCTCCATAACGGACGCTCTCGAATACCGGACACCTCTATTTAACAGACGGTTTTCCAATCCCCACTCCCAAAACCTAATTTTTGTATGTTTAACCTCTAAATAACGGACATATTCTGAGACAGTAATTTTGGCGATAAAGGATGAAAAAATATTTTTTAACGAGAAAAAAAAAGTAAAAAGCCTCTAAATTTATCAGGGCAATGTGTCACAAATTTTGTGATCACAGATAAATGTAGGAGGTGGGCTGGGGAAAATTCCCTCTCCTACGTCACGTCTGAGAAAGAAAACGTCCCTGGTTGAAAGATTTAGGATTTTCTGCTGATTAATGTCTCGAAGTACAAATTTCTTGATCCGCAGAAATCCATCATACATCGTTTTCTTTTTCGTTTTAAATGCATGTAAGATAACTTCTTTTACAATTGGCATGCAACTTCAAGATAGATAATACGCTGACTAATATTTTTCTTTGATTATACCCAAGCTCAAACAATTTTTCACATAATCTTATACAATGTCAAGAAACAAAGAAAAAACAAAAAAATAATTTTAGTAGGGCTCCTTCGTAAAATTAAAAAAGTAATTAAATGTTTTGCATCCTTGCATAACATAGAAGAGAGAAATCAGAGACGTTACATGGCATCATATCGAGGCTAATGAAAAAGAAAGGCTACTGTGATGCTTTACGCGTATCTTATGACTGCTGGAGTTACATGATGCTCGAGTGCACCAATGCAGGTATACAAAAAGAGCATGACGTTACTCTAGCGGTCTGTCAAAAAAGATATGAGGAATGCACTGCGGTAGCCTGTCTTTTTCGTTGCCCTTGCGTCATATAATCTGAGCAAAAGAAAAATAATCACTGAAAACCTAACATACCATTTTATTTATTTATTTTTACTCTTTTATAAAACAAAGAAAAGAGTTTATTTTGTATCTTTTTTTTATTATTGGGAAATTATGTACTAATTTTTTGACAGCGAGAGTTAAAGGCGCCAAGAATGCGATGAGAGCAAGGGAAAAAAAACTATTTTGCAATGTCGATTACTGTTTGATTCTTGTTTGTGATTAATATTTTGAGAATGGCCTCAAAAAGAAAAACGATTAACTTTAAAAGAAAAATTTGAAATTGTAAGTGTACCTGAGAAAGAGAAATTGAGTTTACGGATATTTGCTAAACATTTTAAAATAGGTAAAACACAGGAGGGAGAGATTTTATGAAATAAAGAAGAAATAAGAAATTTGTGAATTACTAACTCTAACGAGAATATAAAAAATGTGAAATTGAAGAAAACTAATTCCGTTGAAATTGATTCTATAATTCTGAATTGGTTTACTTCAGTTCCTTCAAAAAACATTCTTATCAGTGAGCCTTTGATTCAGGAAAAGGCTTTAGAAGTCGCTAAAAAACTCGGATTACACAATTTTAAGACTTCCAGTGGGTGGCTGGAAAAGTTCCGATCTCGGCACAATATCTCTTTCAAAACAATATGTGGAGGAGCAAAATCTGTAGATCTTAAAGAAGTAGAGGATTAGCATGAATTGGCTGCAATCAATTTGGGAAGGTTAGGAGGAGAGAAGCATTTTTAATGCTGTTGAAACCAGACTCTTTTTGCAGAATATTTCCGAATAAGACTGTGTTTTAAAAAGGATGACTTTATCGGCAGAAAAATGTCAAAAGAGTGACTATTTTATTATGTTGCAATGTGTTAAAAGAATTTGAAATCCCTCTTATTATTGGAAAATCTCTGAAACCTAGGTGTTTCCCAAAGAACATTCAATTTAATAAATTGGGTATTTTGTGGAAAGCGAATAAGAAAGCGTGGATGACCAGCCCTTTAATAATCAAATGGTTAACTTCCTTTGATAGCAGGATGAAAAAACATCAAAGAAAAGTTCTCTTGTTTTTGGGCAATACAAATTCTCATCCAAAACATTTGAAATTCGACAATGTTAAAATTGTGTTGTTCCCCCCAAACACAACTTCAGTATGCTTATCAAGGTGTAATACACAATTTTAAAGCTTGGTACAGAAAGCTTTTATTACGCCACATTCTTTCAAAGATTCCATGAATACACTGGAGAACTGTTTAAAATTAGTTAATGCTCTCGATACAATAATTTGGATTTCCTCAGCTGTAAAAAACATAAAACCAGAAAGTGTATGACAATGTTTCAGAAAAGCAGGCTTTATATTAAAAGAAAATTAAACATGCATTTCCGACACAAGTGAAGAATTAAGTGAATTAATGAAATGTATCAGGAGTGAAGAAACTGTTGAAAAGTTCATTAATATTGATGATGAGTTACCTAATTGAAGAAGAATCAGTTGATGTATGCAATTATATTCGTTCAGAATTTTCGAAAAAAGCTGACTCTATTAGTGATGATGAAACAGATACTGAAACTGGAGATGCTTCCTGCAATATCGAGAATTCCCAAGAAGAGGCAAAATACAGTGAGTAGTTAGTGAGTTGAGTAGTAGACTCAAATTTTTTGTAAAAAAAGGTGATTCAGAAGGATTACGACTACTGACAGAGTTAAAACTTCACACTGAAAAACAAATTACATGTAATCGCAAGCAAAAGCAAACTTTTGTAGCAGATTTTTTTCGTAAGAATGTAATAAACAGTGGATAAGGTTATGCACAATTTTATTTCAGTTTAATAGCTTAAAAGAATAATTATAATTTCTGATTAATCAGATAATAGAGGTTTTAGGACATATAAAAGTCAATTAATGAAACATTTTTTCTTAGCAATTTTTTAATATCTACGGTTTTTCCAAAGGGCAGACAGTTTCCGTGCTTCCGAGGTGTTCGTTATTTACAGGTTTTACTGTAATTGTATTTAAAAAAAATTATAACAAGTTATTTTAATGGTACTTTAAAGTACCGTCGGGACATAATGGGTTAATTCAGCATTCTTTAAAGAAAAAATTACTATTATTACTATAACAATGTTTTAAAATGAGTAATATAATGAACGATTTGGTCCAGGAATATTTAGACCATGTTTATAAAGTTATATCAGCGGTTCCCAACCTTTATTGGTACGTGACGCACCTTTAAGTTAAAAAAAATTTCGCGACCCATGATGGTGTATCTAATATCAGTCTGGAAATTTTATATGAGCTCTATAAATTATCAGCTATCCTATCTTATGAAAAAAAGCAAATTTAATGACCTGGCTGTAGTGGGCACATCAGCCTCCAAGCACCTTGTTTCCTTTCTACTGAGAACCAACAGATTCTGAAGTAAGGGGAGTTTTCCCTGAAATATAAACCCAATACAAACAAATTCTCTTCTGTGGATGTAAAGTCAACTGAAAGAACTGTTTATAGAGAACTGTATTAGCAATTTTGGATCATTAGAGGTACAAAGCTGCCAAGTGAAGCGAAGCTAAAAAACTCATAATCTAGCGTAGGCTCCGATAATCAATGAAAATAAGTTTTTGTACAAAGGATACACTATCAACAAAAACAAGAATTGGTAGCCCCAATGTGTGTAAGTTGAATAATAATTAAAAGACAAATATAATGAAAAATATGTTTAATTATTATCAAAACACAACTTTTCAGTCAGTAAGAGCTCTGGCACTGGTGTTTCCATATGAGAGCATCTATATTATCAGAATTAAAACTAGTTAATTTTAACCTTCAGTCATTTTCTACATGCAGTTTGTTTCTGTACTTGTTTTTCAAAAACAGTAAAGTAGAAAAAGCACATTCTCACAAGTACGTCATGTTGAACCCCATCAAGGACCTCAAAGCTGATATAGATATTTCTGGATATTGTACTCCTATATTCATCCAGAAGGAAATTAAGGATTTTTCCAGGGTTGCCATAATAATTGCACGACTATATCTTACAACGAGGTCATAACAAAATACCGACTGACTGTTAGAAAACACTGTCTTCTCACGAAGTTTTAGTTTAAGCTAATAGCTTTCATGACTATTGCAGTTGTAAAATATTGTACTTATATATTTTTTTAACAGATGAAATAAAAGATATATGTTTGTGGCAAACGTTCCGGGTTGGGAACCGCTGACCTATATTATGCAAAAATTTATAATCTGCAAACTCCTGGTCCCAAGGAATGCAATATAAAGATTACTGTATTTTGATATGTTTCAGACATTTTTGGTCATGTTTACAAAGTATGTTTAATGATGAGATGATACATAAAATGTGATATTTATAACATACAACTTTGCATTTTTAATTTTGCGTTTATTGTATTTTATTTCTTGTTGCCGTATTTTTTAAAGGAATATAACTGAGTAAGGGTAAATATATTTTTATATCAAAACATTTTTAAACATTAAGTGGTTTTCATGTGTGAGCAGGGATGTAGCTTTAAGGGGGGGGGGGGGGGGGGGCACAGAAGGTTTAACGGCACCGTCTGTATAGAAAGCGTTTATTTGTAATAATAAGTAATTATAAAATTTTATTTTGAATGTAACTTGTTACAACCTCTATTCTCCCATCCCTACCCCAAAGAAAATTTACACATATGGAAAAAAAAAAATTTAAAACAGGAATAGTAATCAATTACAGGATAGAAGTACAATTATTTCCTTCTTATGACAGTAGTAGTTAGTCACCTTTGGTAGTAGAAAGGAAATAGAAAGAAGTGGAAGGGACTAGAGGGAGTTAGAACAGTTCTACAATATGTCTAAGTAGTAGGATGTGACAGAAGGCTAAGGATGCCATCAGTCTTGAAAACAGGTTTAAATTACCACCTCTATTCCCTAACAAAAACAGTTTATATATGCAGAAGAAAATATTTCGAAAACAGGAATTGTAGTCATTTAGAAGACAGTAAGTGTAATTTGATCCTTAGCTGTACAATTTTTTCCTTATCTTAGTAGTTTCCTTAGAAGTACAATTTTTCCCTTATCTTAGTAGTTTCCTTAGAAGTACAATTTTTTCCTTATCGTAGTAGTTTCCTTAGAAGTACAATTTTTTCCCTTATCTTAGTAGTTTCCTTAGAAGTACAATTTTTTCCTTATCGTAGTAGTTTCCTTAGAAGTACAATTTTTTCCTTATCTTAGTAGTTGTTAGTCACTCTTGGTAGTAGGAAAAAGTGAAAATGACTGGAGGGTATTAGAACAGCTCAGAGAGTGCGGAAGTTGTCTGCACGGGCTGAAATTTCTAAGGCCAGACACACCCCAATATGAAAGAAAGCTATCTTGGTCAGTTTTAGATATTTAAAAGTCTAAACCCAGAGTCTTTTAAAAACTAAAAACCTGTAACAGCTCAATTTCTACAGAAAAAAAAAAAAAAAATCAGATTTTTCTTAATATGTAATTACGTTTCTTTTAAAGAGTACTGCATACATATTTATGCAAAATGTTTCGAGTACATTTCAGACTATGTGTAAGCGATCCATGGAATACAGAATAGCAAAATTAATGAACACTTAGACTTTTACATTCAAATAAAGACTCATAAAAAAAAAGTAGTTTAAAATAAAGATAACAAATGGCTAAAAAACATCAGAAATGTTGAAGCTGTATGATGAAAAAAGAGATTTTTGAAAATATTTTTTCATATTTCATTAAAATATATTTCCAAAGATTCCATTATTACTATTCTTTATATATATAAAAAAAAAGACTGCCTGCCTGACACGTCCAATTAACCCTTTGTATCACCATGTTGCAGATCTGCAACATACCCAAAACATCATTGTTATTTCAACATAAATTTCAAAAGACGATTTTGTTAATTGTTGTTATTCTATTACACTACTATTAACATAATTATTTCAATAAATCCGCACCAAATAACGATACTGATTTTTTTTTGTGCCAAAGTTTGATTTATCGCTTGATCAGCTATACGTGATTTTTGCTGAATTAAGGTTTGAAATACAGGAGTTAAAAAAGTCTCCAGACGTCTACAAGTATATTCTTTTCAAAGGTGAGTTTAAATTCTTTATTTAAAGACCATTTTCGTGCTAGGAAATTTATAATATGTAAAAGATAAACGTAAACTTTTGTTTGTTGCAGATCTGTAACAACACGCCATATCTTCCCTTGTAATGGATTTTTTTTAAATATCGAAAGAGCATCGAAAATATCTTCTAATGGTTATTTAAGTTGCATTTCTTTCAGAAGAGCATAATTATTAAAAAGAGGAAATATTAGTCTGTTTTTATATCATTTAATTGCTATAGGATAAGTTAGGGATCCCCCCCCCCCCTCTGTAAAATTAACTTCAAGTCCAAAGTTAGCAAAAAAGGTAAAGGTCTCGTAGAAAATAGAATTCAACAGAAAAAGCATAGAGCGCCTACTCAACATATTCCACCAAAACAAGTGCACCTAGACGAAATTGGGCACTGGGCATATTGGGCAGAAAAAAGAATATGTTGTAAAACCCTGATTGTAAAAACTTTAATCAAACTGTTTGTGAGAAATGTGGTGTGGGACTTTGCTACAACAAAACTAACAATTGTTTCAAAAATTTTCGTGCAAATTAAAATTTTAAATATTTTTAGTTTTTGTGCCATTTGGCAAGATATTGCAGATATGCAACAAACCCATTTTTCCAAATAAAATTTTATTTTTCTGTTCTGAATTTTTTTTTTCCCCCCTGCTTAAAATGATGCATTTTAATATCTGTGTAAGAATTTTTCAAATTGCGGTTGTTGAGTTACAAAGGGTTAAGTCAAAGTCCATCTCGGCCCGAGTATGAAGATAAAATATACGCCCAAGACTGGCCTGAGTTGACAGGGAAAATTAGGCCTGGGCTAACAAGGAGAGGACCAACCTTGTTAATCACAGATTTTGATTATTTTAATATATGTTGTAGGGTAGAGACCCCTTAGTCTCAAATTCAATGGATTATATCCAACGCTCCTTAGTTCTTGAGAAACCGGGGGGTCTAATAGTAGTATACAACTTAAATACTTACTTTGTAACAAAAAGGATAGGTTGGTCGTAGCTCAGTTGGTACGGCGTTTGCTGGCTGATCTGCAGGCCCGGGTTTGGTACCCGAACGTGCTACATTTGTTTTTCTCATTTTTTGTTTTATAAATATACTTGTAATTTAATAATTTTAATTAAAAATTTTAATATCATACATTAATTATAATGTTAACAAACTTAAATTTATCATTTTTTATTTTTAAACTATTATTTTTCATCCTTTAAAGAGGTTTAAAAAGAAATTTGATCTATTATTGAACGATGAAAATTCCAAAATCGTGACAAAACCTGTTGTGGCGTCATCTAGTTATGATAAAATAAAAGAATATTCAAATAAAATAAAAATAAAAGCAGAAGGAAGATAAAGGGAAAGCAAAATAATTGAAAGTACAAGCATACATATTACAAATTTAAAAATCTTTAATATTCAAAAAATCGGTAGTAATTTAATTCTGATGCTAATTTTTAATATAATTATGCTTGTTACTTTAAAAACAGAATAATAGTATTATTGCATTGACTTCCTTTGTTAAAGCAATGCGTATATGATATTCCTATAAAATCACGAATTGACACAATTGCTCAATATCATTGCATCGATAAAGAATATATAAAATATATTTTAAAAAAATTAACAGTTTTATGATGTTTTATACAACTATTTAGTTAAATGTAAAAAATTAAATAGGTTAAAATTATAATTGATGTAAAATATTATAAATTTTAATTGATTATGAGATTATGAAGTTATTTATAAAAGAAAAAAAATGAGAAAAACAAATGTAGCGTGTCCCGGTACCGAACCCGGGTCTGCCGATCAGCATGCAAACGCCATACCAACTCAGCTACGACCAACCTATTCTGTTCGTTACAAAGTAAGTATTTAAGTTGTGTACTACTATTAGACCCCTCGGTTTCTCGAGAACTAAGGAGCATTGGATAAAATCCGTTGAATCTGAGACTAAGGGGTCTCTACCCTACAACATATATTAAAATAATCAAAATCTGTGATTAACAAGGTTGGCCCTCTCCTTGTAAGACACAATGTAACTGTCCAATGCAGATCTCTACATTTGGCATGTTACATTTCTGCATTGTGTTGTCAAACTAGCATCAGATCATGCAACATATTTGTGGAGCAAACATGCAAACCATGCTTTCTCCTTTAGATACAAATTTTCAAAAAACTGATAAATAAGAAAATAACTTGTATTTAATTCTCATTTTTATTGTGTATTTTTATTACTATTTATTAGAAAGAATTGCAAGCATACCTAAGATATTAAACATAAAACAAATTAATAAAATGCATTTAATATTTGGAGAAATCACGTTTTGACCGAATTCAGAGGGGGAAACATGTTTTGATTGTTTGACAAGTGGATAAAACGCTTTTTGAATGAAATAAGTTCTAACTCACAAATAATACAATAGCATTATTTTATTTGAATAAATACCGAATTTCAGTTGATTATTGTTAAAATAAAATGACAGATTATGGAACCTAGTAGTATTCATTAAATATTTACTAAATAAATACTCGTTTGCCAGAAATCCACTTCAAATTTTAAAACCAATATCTTCATCTAGACAGTTATACACAACCCCCTCTTCTTTATTGCAGGCTTATCAATCATGGATAATGTGGTTGTATCATTTGAATATATCATCAGGTTGATTTTGCCACTGTTCACTATACATTACCTTCAAAAGTTTTTTAACATCTTTGTTCTTTTCAACTGGTATGGCGTGGCTAAGAGGAAGATATTCTAAAACAACCCTTTGAACAAGGCAACAGTAACTCCCTTTTTAAGAAGATTTACATCATATTCTTCATTTAGATCTTGAAATCTATGATTCTAGAAGACTTTAACTTTAACAGTTCTCTTATTTTTTTCTAAAACAATCCGTTTCAATTGTGATATATATGGTAGGTTTCGAAAGTACACATTAAGTGACAACTGTGATTGGTAGACTGGAGAAATCACTGCTTGATTGAATGCAGGCTTTGGAGGAAACACTCTTTGATTGAAACGTCAAGTTTTAAAATTGATTTATCATCGGAGAAAAATTTTTTTTAGTAAAAAATACCATTTATTCCTGTGCAATTTAACACAGAGTTCATAAAAATAACAATAACTCATTTTTAATTTTTTTGTGAGAAAACACGGTTTGAATGTTTGCTCCACATTTACAACTTATTCTCGGCCTGGTCAAATCCACTGCAAATTCTTCATATTTTATCGGCTTTGTCCGATCCTTTTAAATTTGGTACAAAATGACTATGCCTTATGACATCACCTCGCCAGTCTAAGGCTGCATGCATAAGGGGAAAATGCCCCCTCTCCTACGAAAGCAATGAAAATGCCAACTGGCCATTCTTTTCCAACCTTAATGTAGTTTTCAACAAAAGAAAGGGGAGTCTCAACAATGGAAAGAGGCAGATGATGGATTTATCTGAAAGATTTCCGACCGATTCAGATTATACAAAAGTAAAACATGAAAGTCACCACCTAACAGCAACAAAGACAGAACCACTTGTAGGATACATCTATTTGGACCTTGAGCTTTGAGGAGCCCTTATGTGCATTGAGGCAAGTGGGGTTGGCATATGCCAGTATGGTGCCACCATGACAAGTGCTACCGACCAAAGAGGGGCATTACCCAGTGCACGCCAATCTCCTTGCTCCCCAAACACTGTTGGACAACATGGATCTAGCGACAGCAAAATCCAAGTACTCGAAGATAAGCACCATAGTTCAGAGATCACGCCTTCGAGTCCGCCCCCGGGAGCTTTGGCTGGAATCCCAGGTTTCCCAGATGTACTATTGCTTTGCAAAAAGCTTCTGTGTGTGAAAATCAGTGGTGTAGCCGTAAAAAAAAAGAGAGTATATGCTCTAGGTCGAGGGTTTACAGTCAAGGCATAGGGCAGAATATAGAGGCTCGTTCGAATGTTTGACTACATTTTGCCGGTTAAGGGGCTACCTCAGTGCATATCTTTAAGGTGGTCATATGGTGGTTTCTTGAAAGAATCCTCTAAATAAATGTCTTCCATCCTGAAATTTGAATTCCCCTCTTGTGCAAATTGAGACAACAGGGACCATATTCTGGTCATTTGGAGGATTGGGGGCACATTTTTCTTGAAGCGAATGTATATATTTTTTAAAAACTGATGTCCTAGGCACAAGTGCTTCAGAAAGCAAGAGTAAATAAATGGAAGAAATAAACTATGTACCTTGTACAACAATAAAAATGGTAAAAAAAATTACAAAGCAAGCAGATTATGTGACTTAGTTTATGAAAGATTTTTTTTTAAATTGTTGATGATGGAACAGAATGTAAGAGCATGTACAGTCGTGGAAAATAAAAAGTAAATGCCCCCTACTAACTCTGCAACTAATTATAATAGAAAAAAATTAGAGGTACGAAATGATTGGAAATAAAGTCTACTTTTAAATGATGTACATAAGACTTGCTTAGGGGGCCATCTACAAATCAAAACCAGGCCAAACTTTGTTTTTTTCAATGGCAACATCTAATTCTGACAATATATTTTGAATCTTCAGTTCAAACTATGTCTAGAAATGAAATTTTTAGTCATTTGGACGATAAGTTTTTGAATTGTAAACATTCAAAATTTAGAGCTTCTAATGTTAAATTACATTTTCATATTTTTATTAATATCTCCTGAAATTATAATCCTAATGTGATAATTTTTTTTTTTAAATTATAATACTAAAAATCCCAAGCATAAATACATTGAATTTCTAATTAATTTTTTTTAAATATGAATTATGAAATTAATATTTGAAAAAATTATGAATTGCAACTTAAAATTTTTTTTCATAGATTTGTTTATTATGTCTTGCTTTATGCAAATTCTTAATTTCAAAATTTTCTGCAATGTGGTTTTTGAATTATCAGCAAAAAATGTCAAAATGACTGCTTCAGGGGCCGTCTATGATGTCCAGAAAAGCATAATTTGAAAAAAAAAGTATTTTACGCATTTTATTGAAACTTTCGGCAATAGTTGAAACATATTAAGCGAGTGAAATGGTCATATTGGCAAGGAATAATACATTAATAAAAGTGACATAATCATTCTGTAGCATTTCAACAATTGAGTACTGAACTTCAATTTGGATACAGCCCCTAAAATATGCTCATTTTAAAATAATTAATTTCTCGGAAATTAATCATACGAATTTCATGAAAATTTGAATTTAGGCTTATTTAAGGGTGTAGAAGTTATTTATGGCGTCAAACTTGTATATTGCTATTGAAAAAAAAACAAAATTTGGGTTTGTTTTGATATGTTTTATATACATAGCAAATTTTATATACATCATTTAAAAGCAGACTTTATTTCCAATCGTTTGGTACCAGTAACTCGAATTGGAGTTAAGGCAAGTTCTCAACTATCGCAAGACATTTTGACACATTTTCAAATTCATTTTTTAATAGAAAGACATAAAATTAGAAGGCCTTACTATGTAAGTGATTTGGAATTGAACTGTGTTTTCCAATTTTTTATAAATAAATTACCTATTGAGTTATAAGCGATTTTGATCACGTGGCAAATACGTTTTTCGCTCTTTCTTGAGTGGTTATTCTACTTTCGCTCAGGAATACAGTTTGATGACCACTTTGACACTATTTTCTGAAAGATCTATTGCGGTTGCAAAAAAAAACCGCTTATTCCTTCACAATGCTAGCGGCATTGTGTAGGGATAATACATAAGTAAAAAAGCGTACAAAAAAGACGTCCGTCTGAGGTCTGACATTAGACTAATTCTGCCATTCTTTGTCGCCATTCGGAAAATATTGAGATAAAAAAAAACCATTGAGCCTACACTTGCAAACACTTGATGTACTACTTTGTAAGAAAGAATGCTAAGGATTGAAGATGGGAGGGAAAGGAAAAGATAATTTAGGCTTCAGATTTTCGAAAGTGCCGGAGCTGCAGTGAATTCCAACCAATTTTTAAATATTCACTAAAAAACAAAGAGGTACCAGTGGTGATCGTTGGCACAAATTAAGCACTGTTTGGAAATAGTTGTGATTAAATGCTTTCGTAAAAAAAATTTCTGTGATAAACTTTCAACCTTACTTATTATATCAACTTTGTTAAATTGCTTTTTTTAATTTTAGCACTGTATGTTACTGTTTTAATTACTCTTTTTTTTACATTATTGTGTATGTGTGTTATTGCATCTCATCAAATCTCTCAAACGTATATTTGCAGCTCGCAAGAAAAAAAAGTTGAGTATGGCTGATCTAAATGATAAAAATTTCATTCACCTGTACTAAGATTAGCGTCCTTTCTCCGAAATCTGTTACTTGAAGATTTTTAAAAGCACAAATTTATTTTAATTAAAACATTGCTGCAAAATATCAACATCTGATTATTCAATGACGCTTTAAATTGATATTAAAACGATTACTAGAAATTCATGAAACAACTTCGGCATTTAGCAGTGTCTTAGAACATATTTTAAATACAACACAAATCTTTTAATATGTGATATTGCATCATAAACAACACAAACACTTGATGATTATATAACAGTTTAACATTTTGGAACTTTAATGATCTATCACATTGAAAAAACATTACAGAGAAAAGGCACATAAGTACATATATATAATTTTTTTTTTTTTTTTTTGGTATAACAAAAAAGAAATGCTCATTCATTTTTTGGAAGATTTGTACAGATATCTTTGAACAAACATTAATTCAAATTACAATAAATTGAAAAAAAAAAAAGTCTTTGAAAGGGTATGCAGCAAAATATTAACATGTTTATGCAACAATAAAAAGACACATTTATATATATATATATATATATATATACAGTACACTCACTCAAATCCACACAGCTTGGGACCAGAGGTTATGCAGATTTCTGGTCATTGCTTTGTTTACATTTTTTAAACAGTAATTTGAATATAATAATGCAATCAAAATTATAATGAATGCTTGTAATATAGTAAAATAATTAAGTAACAAACTTAAATGATAAAAGGTAAGCTAATTTTAAAAATGATTAAATTAATAAAAATAAAGGCCAAGCAAATAATTAATAATGTATAATTAAATATGCATAATAAAGATGAGATAGATTTTCCTTGAATTATTCAATTAAACTTTCCTCATAAAGGTCTCCTATTAATTCACATCAAAATAATAAAGTAAGGAAGTTTTATTTCAGGTTTAGCCAGTCTTAATAACCAAAAAAGCTTGATTAATACATAAATATATTGGGTAAAAAGTTTGTGATTACCAGTGATATCAGGAATATCTTTATTTTTTTCACAAATAAATTTACACTTCCATCATGAAAAATCACGAGTTCAATCACATTATCGAGAATTACATATTAAAATACATGCAAAAATGATATAAAACTAAAAAAATCTGTAATTTTGCCCCTACATCTGAACTGAAAAAAGTTTCATTGTTTACATCTCTGATGATGTACGGATTTTAGGCGTTTGTGGATTTTAGAGTTGCAGATTTGAGGGAGTCTACTGTATATAAAAGTTATTCTGGAAATCAAAATAAGTAAATTGTGGTACTTTTACAATATAAACAATGACCTTAGAAACTTTATAGAAATTTTTATCTGAGTCATTTTACAAACAGTTTGCAAGTAAAATAATTTTAAAAAGCATAATCATCATCACCATAAAATTCACCAAAATTATGATGATAAAATCTATCATCACTTTCAGAATCAATAAAGATATACTGATCACTTATAATATCACTTTTATCATCATGTCCATCACAGTCATAGTAATACTTATTATTACATTCATCATCATCTTCAAAAGTATGATCCTCATCCTCAGAATCATACATATAGCGCCAAGATAGAGTGCATGATGCCCTTTTGGTAAATAAATTGTGAGCAGAATAGTCTTCTTGATTTTCATAACAATTTGCCGTTAATGTGACCAGTGAAGGAATTTCAAACAGCTGATTCAAAGAATGCATTTTTACACAAGTATGTTCAAAGTTAACTAGAGTAAGATTTCTCATTGACTGTAATATAAGATCAAATATTTCAGAAGGCAAATGCTTAATGCAATTTAGATACAATTTGGTAACATTTTTGCTGAAAGAAATTAATAAAGCAATTGCCTCATAAGTTGCACCATTAACTTCCATATCAATATCCCTCATAACTAATGTAATAAGATTTGTTGTTGTAACTTTCACATCGTCTTTTTTAAATGAAGAAAAGGAAACCTTTTTTAAATACAGATTTTCCAGGTTTTTGAAGGATTCTATTAATGTTAAAGCAGAAATTTCTACACAGGACAAAATCAGAGTTTTCAGGTTTTCTGACAGGGGTAAAATGGAGGTTAAAACATCATGAACTCTTATAAGATTATAGTAATGAGACATTTTAATTTTTAATTCGTCTAAATTTTTAAAATTAACACAAGCTTTAAGTACATTTTCATCTACAGGATGTTTAAAGTGCAATTTTTTCAATTTTGGGCACATTTTTGCAATAGCTTTAATTAATTTCACGGGATCTCTTGAAAAAGTTTCATACATAAGTTCTGTGAGATTACACGGTTTGTTTATATCAATTTCGCACAACAAACTAATTAAGTCGTCATCACATTTAACACATTCAAGAGAAGGCATGCTATTTAAAATTATAGCAATATCAAGTTCTTCCAAACGACAGCGCGATACATTCAAATACTTTAATGACAACATATTATCACATAAATTTTCTAATCCGCGATCAGTTAATTTTCTACAAGAACTAACATTTAAAGATTCCAGTTCTTGACAGGATTTCTGTATGCATTCTAATGTCTCATCACTGCAAGAAGTATCACTGAGATCAAGATGAACCACATGAGGTACGCAGCAAATAATAGAATTCAATTCATTTTCACTAGCTTTTGACTTGTGTAAATTCAAAGAGCTAATTCCCTACAATAACAAAAGAAATATATATTACATAGAATAGTATAAATAACTAATAAATATGATATTTATCCATTCATGTTTATTTTTCTCAGAGGAAAAACTAAATAATCTTTAAAATGCATGTATACCTTTAAAAAAAAAAGTGTCAATGATTAAAGCTGACATGATGTTATGTTGTTTGTCATTCGATGTTAAAACAGAAAAAGTAAAAAAATAATAATTCAAAAGTGTATAATTACCATTTACAGTAATCTTGTGCATGTACAGACAAAGGATGTAGTTTGGGGAGTTTAACACCTTCAATTTGGCTTCTTTCTTTTTCCTTTGTTTTTTAACACAATTTTTTACATCTGGAATGTTTTTTGCCTAACCAGCTTGACAGAAAAAAATAAAAAATTTACAAAGGCAATTTTTGTACATTTAGTGATTATTTATAGATATATAGGTGCAGATCTTTTGGTTAAGTTATAACATTTACTTTTATTAAGATGCTACTTGGCACAGAATGATATAAATAAAAAATTTAAAAGCAACGTTAAAAACGCCAGAATATGGAAACTTTGCGCAGACTAGTTTTGGTAGTGTTTAACGTACCATCCTTAGAGCAAAGGGTAACGAAATTTTGCTCATTTATATAGAGGAGAAGCGGATTCAACTGAGAAGTTCATTAACCAATAGGAAAACAGGAAAATACGGGTACCAGCCAATAGGAGAATAGCATAGAAAATGCCACATGCCACAAAAAATGTAAAAAAAAAAAAAAAACTCTGGTAGTAATTAAGCAAAAGAGGATTTTATGAAATATTTCCAGCAATCTGATAAAGGGGGAATAGCGAATTTGCTATTAACAATATTGTCGTAATTTTTGTAGATATGAAATGCTTCAAGAAAGTTAAGTTCATTCACTTAAGTGGGTTTAGAGATGATTTTGGCTGCATTAAAATCAAAAGAACGGTTCATCTCCCAGCAATGTTTAGCAATTGAAGATTTATTGGTTTCCTGTTTTTGAATATATTGTTGGTGTTCTTTAATACGAAATTTAAAACCCCGTTTGGTCTGTCCAATATAGGAAAGACCGCACTGGCAATTAATACTATAGATTCCTCATGAGTTGTATAACTCAAAATGATCTTTTAATTTGGAGAGGGTAATAGGGGTAAAAATTATTCTGAAGTTATGCTGCTTAAGAATTTTGGCAATAGGAAAGCTGGATTTAGGAAAGAAAGGTAACACAATGCTACTTCTGGAAAGAGAAGAGGACTGATTTGAGTTAGAGGGACAAGGGTGCTGTAGTTTACGTAAAGCAGTATTGATAATAGAAGGGTTGTAGCCTCTGTCAATTGCAATGGCTTTAAAATAATGAATTTCACTATTAAGTGAGTGAGAATCAAAACAAACATGTATGGCACAATTTATGAAAGTAAAAAAGCAGCCATTTTCTGGCTGGGAGGGTGACAAGAGCAAGCATGGGGAATTATTCCCCTATTGACAGGTACCCGTATTTTCCTGTTTCCCCATTGGTTCATGAACTTCTCGGTTGAATCCGCTTCTCTTCTATATAAATGAGTAAGTTTCTGTTATTCTTTGCACTGAGAACGGTACGCTCCGAAACTAACTTGCGCAAAGTTTGCATATTCTAGCGTTTTTAACGTTGCTTTTAAATTTATAACACTTACTTTTGTTTCATTGAATTTCATGATCATAAAATTACTTTGTTACACATTTTTTAAAACAAGGTAAATTCTCATAAATTCTTTTATTTAGGTGAACAAACATATGATAATTTGGACTAGTTAGTACTTGTTATATCAAATTTAAACAGTAACGGAAGTTTTCTCGTCAAACACAACAGACATTTGAATTATATGCAAATAACATAAATTAAGGTGTAATAAGTGTAAATCAATATACAGTAGACTCCCTCAAATACAAACGCCTAAAATCCACACATCTTTGCAGATGTAAACAATGAAACTTTCATTTCAGATGTAGGGGCAAAATTACAGAATTTTTTAGTTTTAAGTCATCCTGTATGTATTCTAATGTGTAATTCTTAACAATATGACTGAACTCGTGGTTTCCATGAAAGGAGTATAAATTTATTAATTTTTTAAAAATCAAAATATTGCTGGTGTCACTGGTAATCACAATATTTTTACCAAATATATTTATGTATTAATCAAGCTTTTATGGTTATTATTATGATGATTTTGATGTGAATTAATAGACAGTACTTTTTATAAGGAAAGTTTAATTGAATAATTCAAAGAATATGTATCCCATTTTTTTTATAAATATTCAAATATACATTATTAATTATTTATTTGACCTTTACTTTTAATATTTTATTCAGTTTTTAAATTATCGTACTTTTTATCCTTTTAGTTTATTACTTAATTATTTTAATATTTTACTATATTACAATCATTCATTATAATTTTTATTGCATTCGAATTACTTTTTGAAAAATGTAAACAAAGCAATCACCAGAAATCCGCAAAATTCTAAAATCCACACAACCTCTGGTCCCAAGCTGTGCAGATTTGAGGGAGTCTACTGTACTACTAATTTAATGCTGAATTAATGTAAATGAATAGATAATTAGCTGATCTATTGTAAGACAGATTAGTGTATTACAGATAGTACATTTTATAAAAATTTACACTAATGAAAATGCTCTGCACTTAACCTGGCACTTTTTAAAATCCTGTGCATGGACCTGCACAGACATATACTTTTACACGCATCCCCAACTTCAACTCTGGGCGAAACATTACTAAGTTTAACCCCAAAAGTAAGTTGCTAACAGGCCAATATGGAAACGTCCCCATTGTAATATATGCAAGGTCTAGCAAAGGGACATTCTAATTATTTTAATAAATAAATCAATATTAAATAAACAGAATTGCAGTTTTTTCTTTAATAATCTTTCAAACAAAGTGGAATTTTTTTTTTGTTTTCAAGAGTTCTATATAATAATTTGAAGTGTTAGTAATTTGTATGAATGATTACACAAAGACTGCTGAATGCTGCACTACAAATATCTAACAAAAGGCTTGTAATACATCTATAAATCTCCGAAACACATGTTCATAGTCTTGAATAAAATCTACAAGTATATTATAAATGTATTGTTTTGTGTATGCCGCACTTTTTTCTTTTTTTTTTTTTCGAGGGTGAGGGATTTTTTTCTCCAAAAAAATTTCTTTGAAAATTAAAATGTGCATGATATAAGTTTTGGAGTTTGACACCATTTATACTGTCCTCTGCATACTTGGTTACTGTATGGCATGGAATTGTTCACTGACAATGTTTTATTTAAATTTATGAATTCATAAAGCAATATTTTGTAAATATTGTGCAATTTTAATAATAATTGTTACATTTTATTAAAATAAAATCTCTTCTTTTACTCAATTTTTTGTCTCTCTTTCTCAAATAAGGTACTCAAAAGCACAGCAAATGTATTCATGAGGGTGTGGCATCACAAAAAAACAGTAAAAATTTTTTATCGCAATTTATATGACCTTTGAATACAAATTCTTAATTTTTTGTATCAAAATAAGTTTACAATAATTAAAAGAATTAATTTTTAAAAATAGATTTAACAGTGGTAAAAATGAGTTCATATTTTATTTGAAATGTATATGAATTACAAGTAACTACAGATAAGGTTAATGCTATTAGCAATTTAGATTTTGCGAAGATCATGTTTCATTATTACCATCAAAATGTTCAAAGTACAATATAGAATAATTTATTCCGAATGGTCAGGACCCAGAGGTATTCCAGATAAGACATTAACCCTTAAATGCGTGTTTTTTTGTTTTGTTTCGAAAAAATTATATATGATTCTCTGAAAGGCTTATTGCACAAGAAAAATAATGAAAAAAATCAGAGAGACGTTTTTCCTATAATACGTCAATCTCTTCTTCTGTTGCACATCTGCAATACAAGTAAAAACTGCTGTCGTGTGGCTGTTTTACGCTAAAATATTGCAAGTTAGTAAATATTTTAATAAGCATATTTCCAAATACCTTATTTTATATAAATATTTATTTTATAAAGCTTAATCTTTAACTCTTAAATTCCCATGATAGAATATGTTCAATAAATTACATAGTCCAGAGAATCTGATTTTACACCAGAAAGTTTCAATGGTTAATTCAGCTTTATTTAAATACGGAAAGTATGTTATTATTTAAAGCATATATTGCTATTTTAATTTTATGGTGTGAATTAGGTATATACGAATAAAAAAATCTATTAAATTCAAAACACTGTTCTTTGCATATATGCAAAGCTGTGCACTAAAGGGTTTAAGAAATATTCATTTGATCAATGGCATTGTTTGTGATTTCAAATTAATTATTAGATTACACAGACTAAGAATTAGATCCTATCAAAATCAAAGTTTGAAAGAAGGCAATTCATGGGAATCACTTGGGAGAAAAAAAAAAAAAAAAAACCCTATATTTAACTATGTTTTCATTACAAATTCTGGATGTTTGCATCAAGTTATACCATGCATGTAGTAACGTATGGAGCATGGGCGATTCTGAGTAAAAGAAAAAAAATTCTGAAATTCGCAGCAATTTTTCTGAAAGGGGCGGAGGGGATATACACCCCCAGCACTATGTGTTTTTTTCTGCGCCCCTTTGACGATATTTGCGTTTTTCGTGAACTTTTCGGTTTTTTTGTGATCTTTTGAGGAAATATGCTGTTTTTGCGATCCTTTGGCGAAATTTGCCTTTTTTTCGCGATTCCTTGATTAAATTAGCGTTTTTTTTTCGTGATCCCTGGACAAAATTCGCGTTTTTTCGCGATCCTTTGATGAAATTTGCATTTTTCCCGCGGTCCTTTGATGATATTGGCGATTTCCCTTCGAACGATTGACGAAATTGATTTTTTCCGGCGACCATTTGTCGAAATTCGCGATATATTTTACGTCCGAATTTTCGGATTTATGACAGATTTTTTTTAATTTTTCGGGAAATTCGGAAGCAGGGGTGATTCTGAATTTAAAATTTTTTTCTGAAATCCACAGCAAGTTTTCTGAAAGGTTACAACAGAGGGGGAGGAAATCCACTCCTGGCACTGACTTTTGTGGGTTCTTTTTAGCCCCCTCCCCTTTGACGAAATTTGCCTTTTTTGCGATCTTCTGACAAAATTTCAGGTTTTTTCGTGATCTTCTGACGAAATTTCTCGTATTTTGTCAAAATCTCTCGTTTTTCGCAATCTTTTGACGAAATTTGCCGTTTTTTCGCGATCCTTTGCGAATATTGCGTTTTTTCCACGATTCTTTGACGAAATCATCTTTTGTGATCCATGGACGAAATTCGCGATCCTTTGACGAAATTTGCGTTTTTTTTTCGTGATCCTCTGACGTAATTCGTATTTTCCCCGCAATCCTTTGATAGAATTGGTGATTTTTCTTCGAACGATTGACGAAATTGATTTTCTTTCGGCGCCCATTTGTCGAAATTCGCGATATATTTTATGCCCGAATTTTCGGATTTATGATCGATTTTAATTTTTGGAAATGACTGCCTTAATTTTTCAGAAAATTCAGAACAGAATCACCCCTGGTATGGAGTAATGCATATGTCAAACTGGCACTTTTTGTCTGGAAAAATTCTGAAATCAGTCAATTGATAATAATCTGAAATAACAGGTTTTCTGGTTTCTGGAGAAACAGTTCCATACTGCCTTACAAAATATACTTCAAGTTGTTAAAATTTTAAACATGCAAATAAAAAATAATTTTAATTTGTAAATTAATTTTATTATTCACAAGTTTAATTTTATTTTAAAATTCAAAAAAGAAATTATAATCAATATGTCCTTTTTTAAAAAAAAGTTGGTATTTGTCAGCTGAATATTTTATCTAAAATTTGGCCGAATATTTGATATTTGGCACATGACTAATCATTGCATCCTTAATTGCTTCACTCCTGTAATCATACAATTTGATTTAAAAACAAGCTGGTTTAGTTTTGTGAATCAGTTGCAACAAATCTATTTTTCCATGATTCATTTCATATACTTGTAGTGAGTGGAAGTGACATTATTACAAATAATATTACATTATTATTTGTGTGATTTTTTTAAAGATCAAACACTTTAAATCTTACCTGCTGACATTTGTTTATATATATACAAAAAATATATCATGCCCATGAAAGAATGCTTACCACCAACTTTAAATTGTGAATAATTTAATTTACTGAAACAAATAAAAGCAGAGCTTCTAGAAAGGTCTTTGAAGTGAATGCAGTATGTAGCCAATGCTAGCACAAACAAAAACTAGGAAAAATGTAAATATTTTATAGCATGAACTTCTAGAAATACCCTCAATTAAAAGAGCAGATAAAATTTTAATATTCCCATACAATCCTAAAAAATTTTACTTCTACTCTCTTCCTGATTTCAAGGACTTTCTATTCTTGAGGAAGAATTATTAAAAAATTGAAAAAATACATTGCTCATCTTTTTTAGAAAAACCGATCAAAAGTTTTTGAAAGAATAACGTACTTTATTTAGTAATTACAGTACAATCCTGCTAATCCGAAATTCCAGTTAATCAGAACCGCTTTTGTTTTTGAAAATTATACTTGAAAAGATTAATTGAAAGGATTAACTTACGAAATTTTCCGGATTACATGACTAATGTTGGGAAAAACGTGTAGAAGTTAGAATTGAACAAAACGTGTCAGTAAAGTATGTTTTTATTTTCTAAACAGCTTCAATATAATTAAAAAAATTCTCAATAATGCAAAAATACAACATATGTACACGAATATAAAATGAAAACGTGTACTCATACAAGCCATCTTAAAAAAATCTTGAATATTAGTTTGTTTGCCAGTCACAATAAAATTCTTTTCTAAAATGAAATGTTATTTAATTTACATGATAAAAATTTATTTTTTCTTTCAACAGTTTGATTTCGTACAATATCTACAGAAATCTTTTCCTCTCCCCCCCACCCTCGTCAACTTGGTTTGCATATAAAGTTTCACATTCTTAATCAGGACTCTAAGAATCAAACAGCATTTTAATTTTTCTGTAAAAATCAAAACTGTTGCTTTAAACAAGCTTTCAGAATGTGATAATGGGAATAGTGATCACTAGGTAACAATCGGATACAGTTCAGTACATATTTCACGTATTTAAAAAGAAAAGAAAGCTTGTTCGGTTCGTTTGCATTTGAATATGAAAATCTGAAAGTTTGTAGCATGTAGAGTGTAGATATGAAATCATCTTTCTAATTGTGTTTGCATTTTTGAGAGGGCAAAAAAAAAATCTTCCTTAGAACAAAATTTTTTTTATTTAACACTTTTTAACTTAGTTGGAAAATGTTTGTCTGGGTCTCTCTGTATGCCTTTCCTGACTTTAACTTAAAAATTTGCTTGAATTGTAACGAAATCTAAACAAGTATTAAAGATTATATCAGTTCCCTATTGAAATTTTTGTATGTATCATTTATAATTCTTTTACAGGGAGACACAGAATAATTTGTATAAATTATAGCCTATGAGTGGTAGTAATTTTATGAGCATTTTATTGATGTTTCACTATTTTCAAGACTAAAAAAATTGATATATGCTATGTTAGAGTATAATTTAAAATAGCTATATACAATCATATGTAAGTGATACAATACACAATAAATGGTCAAGTGCGAGCATTATTCACACTCAGAGGGTTTCGTACAATAAATATATGAATTATTAACTGTATTATTAAAAAAAAATCGTTACTAAAAGAAAAATAAAACTTTGTGAAAAACTATACAACATAGGGTTTGGTATAGCTGTATATATACAAGAAAAGTATGAACGGGTATACTGTAAAAGTTCAAAGAGATATGAAGTGTAAATAATATCAAATATTGTTATTCTGTATAAATCTTTTTTAAATCTTATCTTAATCTGTTTATGATGAACTTAATTCGGCAATCACAATAAAAGTAGTGCATATTTAAACTTCATTTGGCATTTCATAAAACTAAATTCAGCGTCATAATAATCTTTTCTTTTTACAGTGTACCTAAAACAAAACCTTTGTTCAAAGTTTAAACTTGGCATTTTGCTAAGTGCGCTTCGAAAGGAGTTCGCAAAGTAGCAACGCCACCTTGGTTAATGTCACGTTTTTCCAGATAGGATTTTAATTAATTTTTAAAGACATGGAAGGCGTATTGAGAGATCTACTCAATGCAAACTAGTCGCGAATCCCATAGTATTTATGAGATTAATTCTAATTAAATTAGTCTGTTTTTAACAATTTGACGTTTATTGCTTTTATACTGCTACTGGACATTGTATTACACATATGTATCATTAAAAGTTATCTAGGCTTTAAAAGGCAATGGTACACACAGTACGCCGCCCCTGTCATGTATGTCCAAACCGTCCGTGTATTTAAGTGTTGATATCTCGGCTAATTATCGACGATTTTTTTCGAAAATCATTATCAACAATGCTTTTATAAACCTGCTACGATAGGTACTTCCAGGACTCCTCAACGCCTTTACTGAATGCCCACAAATTGAAATTTGTGTGTAATGGAAAAATGCGATTTTCTCAAAAACTCTGTGACCTAGGGTAATTGCTATAATTTTCCTGCAAGGTTTAAATTAAACTCTAATACCCCTAATTTTTTCATAATTTTAGTTTCCGTAGATTCGGAATTAGATGAAGGAGAACATATTTTTACACTACATTTTCGATGATATCTCTGAAAATATAATACCTAAAATTAAATTAAATGTATTTTTGAGTTCAGCGTTACAAAAGCTTTCAAAAGCTTTCACAAAAGCTTTCACACGATATAGAAAGAAAGGGTTTTTTTTTTTTTTTTCAAGTAACTTAATTAGCCCCTTCTACACTTTCCCTCAAAATATTTGTAAGTGTTTAATAATCTGTAAATATGTGGGCCAATAGTTTTTATTACTTCCCCCCAATTTGAACTTTTCATATTCCATAGTTTACGAGTAAAATGACTGTGACAGAGAGACAGACACAGGGGTGATCTTATAATGGTTCCATTATTACTTTTTAAGTACGGGACCCTAATATATTGAAAAAATACTCAAAAATTTCAATAACTCAGAAAAAAAAAATTAAAACAAGAAAAATATCTGTAGAAAAGGTACATTTTGTTTTATTTATCTCGAAAATATCCTTTAATGTTAATTTTTCTGTTGTAATACTAACTTTTACATTTAAAGCTTTACTCACAAGAGTAAAATATATATGATAATCCTTCTTGAATGTTATAAAACCAGAAAAAGAAAAAAGAAATTTCTATGAAAAATATCTGGAATGGATGAATACATTAGATTCAGATTAAATGGGCTTTACTGGTTCTAATGCAATTTGTCCCTATAAAACAACTGTGTCAATTTTTAGATTTAAAGTTAATGATATTTTTTGATTTTGTTGCAATTAAATGGTGTCTGAAATAACCAGAATCTACTGCATGTATATTATAAATACATGACTTCATTGAATGATGTTAATTATTTCTGTTGCCAGGAGACCTTAATACATGTGAAAAAATTCTACCAGCAAAAAGTCCTTCCATGTTTAAAAAGAGCATGCATTTTAATTCATAAAATTTAGACATTTTACTACAACAGCATAATGGAGACTTGCATAAAAGGTTTTTAAGATCTTCAATAATGTTTTATACATTTTCATAGGAAGACAAAATCTATCCCATTATTTATAACTAGCCAGACTTTGCCCGTCTATCTCATAGTTTTATCTGAAAATAAACTTTGGATAAATGGTTGAAGATCGGTTCTACAATAATCATATTTAGTTTTATATAGGTTTCTGTTATATTTAACTATAATGAAACAGTTGGACAGTCGAGCAATGTTGGTGATATGCTGTCTGAAAAAATAGTAAATGAATCTCATTTGATTAAAAAAAGAAACCTTTATATTCATCTTATTTAAAATAGATTTATAATAAATATACACAAATAGTCAACTAAGAGTATATTTTCTGTATAAACAAACTATTTTCTCTTTTATTATTATTATCTTTATATTTAAAATATCACAGCTTAGAACTACAAAAATAAAAAAATAATTTTTCTCAAAAGTTTAAAAAAATGCAATTTCAACATATATTTTGCAAATCATGAGAAAGTATGAGAATTTTACTGCACACACACAGCATTTGAAAAAAAAAAAAAAAAAAAAAAAACAGTTTAATTTCTGACCAAAATGCAGATGATCAAGAATCCTTCTCCTATTTGTCGGTGTCCACTTTCTTCTTTTTTCTTCCATAATAATTCTTATAATAAATTATTTGGCACTTTTTTTTATACTTACAGCTTTAATTCATAATATTACGGTTTTTGATGGTGGTAGGTTATGTTTAATTAATGGTTATATATCTGACATTTGTCACACTGTAACTCTCGTATTTATGAACCGATTTGAATGTAATTCGGTGTGTACATAGTACATACCAATGTCTCGACCGAGTTCGATGGCCAGCTTCATCCGCCATTTTGTTTCAAAATGGCGACCATTTAAAATTTTTAAAAAAATTTAAAATTTGAAATGCGGTACCAAAAAATTGAAAATGGAAAAATATTTTTTTCTTATATATTTGATCTTTATGCAAAGATTCCGAAGCAGTTTTTGTTTCGTCTATATCTTAAAAAATGGCTGAGTGATAGCATTTTGAATTTCTAGCGTGGCTGACATTTTCAAACGTCCTGAATTTTGTCACGTGATAAAAGGTGTATTTATGAACCGATTTGGATGTAACTTTGTTTATACATAGTACATACCAATGTCTTGACTGAGTTCGATGGCCAGCTTCATCCACCATCTTGTTTAAAAATGGCGGCCATTTAAATTTTTAAGAAAAATTTAAATTTGAAATGTGGTACCAAAAAATTGAAAAAATGTTTTTTTCTTATGTGTTTGACCTTGATAAAAAGATTCGGGAGCAGTTTTTGTTTCATCTATATCTTAAAAAATGGCTGAGTTATAGCATTTTGAATTTCTAGCGTGGCTGACATTTTAAAACGACCTGATTTTTGTCATGCGATAACAGGCGTATTTATGAACCAATTTGGACGTAACTTGGTCAGTACATAGTACATACCAATGTCTCGACCGAGTTCGTTGGCCAGCTTCATTCGCCATCTTGTTTCAAAAGCATCGCCATTTTAAAAAAAAAAAAAATTTAAAATGAGGTATTAAAAAATTGGAAAATGAAAAAGATTTTTTTTATGTGTTTGGCCTTGATACAAAGATTCCGGAGCAGTTTTTGTTTCTGAAAATTTGTTCTTTTGTTTATATCTTAAAAAATGGTTGAATTATAGCACTTTGAATTTCTAGCATGGCTAACATTTTGAAACGATCTTGTATTTGTCACGCGATAACACACGTATTCGCCGATTTCGATGTAAGAAGTCATGTGGATAGTATACATCAATATCTCGACCAAGTTCGCTGGCCAGCTTCATCAGCCATCTTGTTTCAAAATGGCGGCCATTAAATTAAAAAAAATTATATTTAAAGTGAAGTGCAAAAAAATTAGAAATTGAAAAAGGTTTCTTTCTTAAGTATTTGACCTTGATATAAGGATTCAGGAGCATTTTTTGTTTGTCTTTATCTTAAAAAATGGCTCAGATATAGCAATTTCAATATCTAATGTGGGTGACATTTTGAAAAATCTGATTTTTTGCCTGCGACAGCACTCGTATATATCAATCGATTCCGATGTGAGTGAGCATGTGCACAGCAATTACTAAGGTCTCGACCAAGTTCACTGGTTAGCCTCATCCACCATGTTGTCTTAAAATGGCAGGCACTTTAAGAAATTGCCGAATTTGGCAGCCAAACATAAGTTATAAAAGCAGCTTGGATAAAGCTGACTAATTTCGCAAAATTCTCATTCATAATGATTTAGTATTGATAAAAATTAGTATTGAATCTCCTATATTCGGTTTCCACTAAATTGAGCTTCGTGTGTTTACCTCTTCCTCCCGGCACTGGCCGGAAGGATTTTTTCACAATGTTTCTAAGAAGATAAATTTTATGTAGATTTATTAAAAAAAATTAAATCTCGGAAATTAGCCTAAAATGCCCGACAGAGACAATTTTGCTGCTTGATTGGCAAGTATGGACACTATTAAACAGACCTTATTTGTGCTATAGTAATATGTTCATTTCTCAATCTTAACCCTTTGACAGTCTTGCAAAAGGGCAAAATTGTAATGTTCTTTTCTCTGCATTTTGTTTTAAATGTAAAAAAAATATGATTCTTTCAACATTATATTAAAAAAAAACTTAATTAAAAATATGAATGTAATTCTTGAGAGTATTAATCATTGTTCAATGTATTAAAAATCCATTAAATCAACAGAATTATATTATTTTAAATATTGCTGATATTGCCGTGAAACCTGGAGCTTAGTGAACACATTAACACAGGCTTATCAGTAAGGGGTATCTTAAATGTCTATCAAACATTATTCCAAATTTAATTAAAGTTGTACTATATATTTCTACATTAAAATTTTATATATACATAAGCATATTATATAGGGTGTCCATGAAAGAATATCCCAGTTTCAATGGTATATTATAACAGTTTAATTTAGACTATTACTGATGGATTGTTTTAATACAATTCTCACTCTTACACATGCTATGGCTTAATAAAACAAAAATTGGACTATGAAATTGTTATATAATAACATCCTTTCCAATTAAAATTAATTTAAAAAACCATTTTAAAATATTTAAATTAAATCAAAAAACTTCTTTACTTTCAAAATTTAAATTCCACCTTTAAATATTCATTAATTTTCGTTAAGATCGTTTTTCAGTTAAATTTCACTCAAAAACAATTTTAATTTAATCGCCATAAAAGATCATCAAAAATTATTAATAATAAAATAATAAATCTTAAAATTAATACTTTCTACCGTAATAGAATATTTTTATAATAATTTTCAAATCTAAAATTCATCATTTAACGTTATTTCATTCAAACACTTTTATTACTCTGTGTGGCATCGTCGATTTTAAAATAAACCAATCAGCATCTTTGGCGCCCAACCAGGGTTGTAATTTTAACCGGTCAAAATTGATTTTGACCAGGACACTGGATAAAAGTGGTTTTAACCGTCCAAAATTGGTCAAAAGTGGTCAGAAATGGTCAAAACTGTTAAAAATGGTCTTAATTTTAATAATTATTTTTTCTTTGCAATTAAAAGTAACTTAATAAGTAATAAAAGTAACAGGCAGTTAAAAAAATAATACACTGATAAGTTAAGGAGGCTCATTAGTAAAATATGCTTATGCAATACAATAAGAAAGCTAGATCCATAATTGCCCTATCATTGTTAATTGAGTATAAATAGTGAAAAAATCATTCTTCCTTTCAGCTGTTGATACAGGGGCATCTAAAAAAAACTGCCCAGTATTGTTTAAAACTAGCAGCTGATGCTAAAGAAGAGGTAGAAAACAAGTTTGGTTATAAAATAAGAAGTTTTGTAAGTGACAATGAAAACAAGATGAAACGCATGAGAGAAGATTTTCAAAATGCATATAGAGACGCACTGTTTATTTCTTATAGATGTGCTGCACATTACTTGAATCTTGTAGGACAAGATATTACAAACACGAACAAAATTAATTTAATAATGAAGCATGTAATTGAAATGAAAAATTGCAGATGAGCATGAAGATAATATTGATGATAACATTGTTAAAATCATTAACAATGTATACAAAGAAGTAAAACATTTATAAAATCAACTTAAGGCTATTTCCCTTGCTTTAGATAAACTTAAAAAAGAAGATGCTACTATATCTGATGAATGATTAAGATTGCTAAAAGAAAAAGATCTTGAAACTTATTCTAAAATGATACAGTCTCGATTTAATGAAAATCTTGCCCCAGTTCATTTTCTGGCTCATATGCTGAATCCTGTCTACATGAGTAAAAATATTGATGAAGAGAAGCAAAAAATAGCAAGGCAGTGGTTACACGATAATATTGATCCTACCTTTTTGCCTCTTGTGATTGTATTTCAAGCAAAATCCTCACCATATCCAAAATCCTATTTTTCTGAAAGTGTAAAAGATACAATTGGGCCTGATGCCTGGTGGGCAGCAATGAAGAAGGTTAAAGGCATTGATATAAAATTTATTGAATTCACATACATCTAATGAACTGTTATGCCAGCTCATCATCAATTGAAAGATTGTTTTCTAAATTTAGAATAATCCAAAATTACGAAACCATCTAAGTTTAGAGACAACTGCAAAACTTGTTACTTGTAATCATTTTTTAAATTCAACACAACTTACGTAAAAAAATAAAAGAGCTTGTGTATAAAAAATAATTAAAGCATTTGTGTTGTATCTTGGTGTTATGTTATTTATATTATGACTTTTTTAATTTGTTATTTGCTGGTGTTATGTTACTTATATTATGACATTTTTAACAAATGTTAACTTAGTTTTTAACATATGCTAGTAAAACATATTTGATTAGTAGTAAATAAATTGAATAGTCAATTTCAGTGGTCAAAATGGTCAAAATGAATTTTGACCAGGACGGTTAAAACCGGTTTAAACCACTGGTTAAAACCACCATGGTTAAAACCGAGACAACCCTGCGCCCAACGCTAGTTCGTTGATAGCGTCATTTCACTCTCTTGTGCTTTTGGACGGCAACATGCCAAGAAGGGCATGGAGTCGCTCCGCAAAAATTCTTTTTTTTTTTTTTTACCGTTGGATTAAACAGATCCTTTGGTCCTTTTGTTTCTCATGATTTTCCTTTTAAAGGGAAATGTCCTAATCAAAAGATGCTGCAATAGTTTATATCTACGAATTGGTAATTATCGGAAACTTCGTAATAATGTTGAAGATGAACGGTGTCAACCCTCTACAGAAAAGTTACGATCAAATACTTTGGAGTCACGGAATTAAAGTGAAAGAAAGTTCCCGTTTAGAAAAATTATAATGGAAAGATAAAAAAAACGTGTTACAAGAGGCATACTGGATAATGGTATTGTGATAATCGTTTCCTGAGTATTTTACAAGATATTGGTATGTAATCTTCATTCTTAATACTAACTCTACGTAATTATGGATGAACGTCCTTTCTGTTACAAATAATTTTTTGTCACCATACGGCTAATAAACTGATAATCTATCTTTCTTAAATTATGCTGGATGACCACAAAAAATACAGTGATCCAAAGACCGTTGATTGACTTTGAATTTATCTTCAGAATAATGAACTCAACTACGAATCCCGATGTTTCAAAATTCGTAAATAATGATGAACTTGTTCAAACAAATTTAATTAATTGATCTCAGAAAAGTAAATGTTAATTAGCCCATATTGATAAATAAGTATCAATGTTATTCTTAAAAAAAATGTATGTCATGAGTGATTTATTAATATTTGTATAATAAGTGTGCACTTCTCTCCCCCCTTTCCCCCCATTCAATAAATATAATATTTCAATAAAGGAAATTATTTATTTAATTATATTTGTGTATTTTCCTGTGTTTTGATTTATGTGTCTCTTAATATTATCATAAAGTGCCAAATTAATTTATTGCAATGAAATATTATAGAATTATTAAATATAAACATTTAAAGGAAAAAATTTAACACTTGGCACAATTTAAATATGTTCAACATATACAATTTTCAGGCAAGAAATGTTTTCTTAGTTCAGGTGAGTCTAGAGTTTATTATTTATATTTTACCATGAAGTTACCAAGTTATATTTATTTACATTTCTCACATGCAATGTTTATCCTAACCACTAATCATCATTGGCCATTATTAATAGTAAATTCTCTCCTCTCTAATTCAAAATAAATCTATATAATATATATATAACTCCTAATTTTAATAAATTTTAAATCCCTATTCTCCTCTCATCTTATTTTATTTCTTTTTTTTTACCTAACATTTATGGTGCCTTTGCCAAACTTTCGGACTTCTATTTTTTTTAATGGGACTCTTTCTGGGTTATTTATTTCAGTATTGTTTATTTCTTAAAATTCAATAGAAAATTTCGGAAATATGATTTAAATATATAAATTTTTCATGCATTCTCCGGGACTTCTTCAGAAAAAATAATTAATTGTTGCTATATATACATTTGTTATTGTTTAATATATATATTTTTATTTTGAAATTATTACATACATATTGAGTTAAAACATGTCTGAAGTTACATTTTTAAAAATAAATATCAGACTATAAAAGGTTTATTTTGCAAATAATTTTTTTTCTGTTACTACATATTTTCAAATATATAAGGATGATTTTGAAATAATGATTTACGATGTTATTAATTGATTACAGGGTCAATATTCCTAAAAATTAAATTTTTTTTCTGTGATTTTTTAAATCGGTGTATGGTTGTAGAGACCTGATCAATCTTTACCTCCATTTTGTTATTTTGTCCCTGATCCAGACATTTTAACAATTGCATTGATTTGAATGAATCACAATTCATTTGGTGTCACTTTTTTTTCTCCCAAGTTTGTGCAATATAAGAATTTTAAACATAAAATTTTCAGGTTTGATTTTCATTTACATAGGTTTAGGAGTATTATGGCTCTCTATTAGGATAAAATAAAATTTTAAATAAACATTTTTTATACAAATAATATTCAATTTTATTCTGAGAATAAATTTTTCAATTATATAGAAATTATTCAAATCTGATCTTTCTATCCTAGTGCAATAATTTATATTTTATTTTCTGCATGGTTTTCCATTTCAGGAAAATTCCTTACATAACAGAAAATTTATTTTATTATTGAGAAATTTTAGTACATGTTATGAATTTTTTTACATTGTTTAAAAAAATTACTTAATATATATAAAAAGTTAAAATTGCATTTTACTTTCATTTTACATTTGATTGATAGATTGTGGTCCATTAGGATTGAATTTATAAATGAGTAGTTATGTTTTGCGGGCCAAAACAGGCAGTGTGCTAGTACGTAATAGCACGCTGGGATCTATTTGTTTTTACGATTCAGCATTCTTGATATATCATAATTTTGTCATTTAAAATTTACCATAGCCACAAACTACATCAACTTAATTTTTTAATATATTTTTATTTTGTATATCAATATCACGTTGCCATATTTTTTTTATATATATATATATACTCAACTATTAATTTGATAAATTATGGTCATTTGACATTTATGAATTTAAACTTATATGTCCATTTTAATCATTTAAATTTCTGAATATACTTATATATCTCTTGTCATACAACCTTAAATTTGTTTACAAATGAAATAATTTACAAAAAATATAGATATAAATATATGGAAATTATACTATTTTCCAGATTTTATTAATATTTATCAAACAACATTGACTTACAATATCTGCAATTCTCTCATGTCATTTTAATATTACCCCTTAAAATTCATTCGCCATAAAAGATCATCAAAAATTATTAATAAAATAATAAATCTTAAAATTAATACTTTCTACCGTAATAGAATATTTTTATAATAATTTTCAAATCTAAAATTCATCATTTAACGTTATTTCATTCAAACACTTTTATTACTCTGTGTGGCATCGTCGATTTTAAATAAACCAATCAGCATCTTTGGCGCCCAACGCTAGTTCGTTGATAGCTTCATTTCACTCTCTTGTGCTTTTGGACGGCAACATGCCAAGAAGGGCATGGAGTCGCTCCGCAAAAATTCTTTTTTTTTTTTTTTTACCGTTGGATTAAACAGATCCTTTGGTCCTTTTGTTTCTGATGATTTTCCTTTTAAAGGGAAATGTCCTAATCAAAAGATGCTGCAATAGTTTATATCTACGAATTGGTAATTATCGGAAACTTCGTAATAACGTTGAAGATGAACGGTGTCAACCCTCTACAGAAAAGTTACGATCAAATACTTTGGAGTCACGGAATTAAAGTGAAAGAAAGTTCCCGTTTAGAAAAATTATAATGGAAAGATAAAAAAAACGTGTTACAAGAGGCATACTGGATAATGGTATTGTGATAATCGTTTCCTGAGTATTTTACAAGATATTGGTATGTAATCTTCATTCTTAATACTAACTCTACGTAATTATGGATGAACGCCCTTTCTGTTACAAATAATTTTTTGTCACCATACGGCTAATAAACTGATAATCTATCTTTCTTAAATTATGCTGGATGACCACAAAAAATACAGTGATCCAAAGACCGTTGATTGACTTTGAATTTATCTTCAGAATAATGAACTCAACTACGAATCCCGATGTTTCAAAATTCATAAATAATGATTAACTTGTTCAAACAAATTTAATTAATTGATCTCAGAAAAGTAAATGTTAATTAGCCCATATTGATAAATAAGTATCAATGTTATTCTTAAAAAAAATGTATGTCATGAGTGATTTATTAATATTTGTATAATAAGTGTGCACTTCTCTCCCCCCTTTCCCCCCATTCAATAAATATAATATTTCAATAAAGGAAATTATTTATTTAATTATATTTGTGTATTTTCCTGTGTTTTGATTTATGTGTCTCTTAATATTATCATAAAGTGCCAAATTAATTTATTGCAATGAAATATTATAGAATTATTAAATATAAACATTTAAAGGAAAAAATTTAACACTTGGCACAATTTAAATATGTTCAACATATACAATTTTCAGGCAAGAAATGTTTTCTTAGTTCAGGTGAGTCTAGAGTTTATTATTTATATTTTACCATGAAGTTACCAAGTTATATTTATTTACATTTCTCACATGCAATGTTTATCCTAACCACTAATCATCATTGGCCATTATTAATAGTAAATTCTCTCCTCTCTAATTCAAATTAAATCTACATAATATATATATAACTCCTAATTTTAATAAATTTTAAATCCCTATTCTCCTCTTATCTTATTTTATTTCTTTTTTTTTTTACCTAACAGAAATAATATCATAAAATGATTAAAACTTTATAATGACATTTAAAAAATACTCAGCAACTTGAAAAAGGACTCGATTCTCAGGATGAATTCTCAACAGGAAGCGATAAATAATTGCGAAGAGGAACACTCAGGTCATGGGTCAAAAGGGGAGGAGTTAACATGCAAATTTCCTAAAATTATGCGTGCATTATAATCATGTGGGTAGGTGACAACTTCCACGTGATAATCACACATCCGATGAAAAAATAAAGGTATTTTTCATTGGTTGAAAAACACAGAATACAAGTTACCCTATCTTTTCAAAGATAATGAAACTTTTTTTTTCTCTCTCTCTCTCCTGCTCTGCTGACATTCTGACGCTGATTCTTGAAGTGAACGAAAAGATATTTTTTCTCTCTACAAAGATTAGCATCTTATGACGATGCATTTCTTCAGCAATGCTGCTCACATATTTTAAGGGAGGAATATCTCCAAATTAAAATTTTCAACTCTCAAAATTTTGAATCACAATAAGTGGTCAGCAAAATTATGGATCTACTGTATCTGAGCTCTTCTCAAGATGAATAAATATGCAATTGAACCACTGAGAGACATCAATGAAGGACTCAATCATTGGTGATCGTCAGGTATGGAACAGGTATCATTTAACATTTCCATTAAGATTGATATAGGATTGTAAAATTTTATGCAATCGAGGGTTGAGCGGAAATAGCACCATTCGCATTTACTCAAGAATTATGCATTTAAATATTATTCTTAAATTCAATTGTAAATCTCAGGTATTTATTCAACCTGATATATTCAGGATCTTTTAACTTTCAACTTTATAATGTGTAAATATATGTAAATAAATTTTTATTTATATCACATTTTAATCTCTTCAATTTATGCTTTATATTTAATTAATTAACTATTATTTTAGAAATTGATGTTTTTTTTTGCAGGGTAGGTTATAAATTGTGGCCGTATTATAAGTTAAAGTGTAACTTCGCCAGGTCACTTATAATCCCTGTGTGATTTATACAGTTCTTGTGCTACAAAATCACACAGTGCAATAAATTCAATTCATGCAATTTTAATTGATATAACAATATATTAATCTTAAATTGCATCACAAGAACTCAGAATCATGATGCTTTCACTATACAAACACGGCATATTTTAACATATTTTATACAAACACGGCTATTATATTTTCAATTTCTAATTTTCTCTGTATGTTGGAATTAAATGTTTATTTTAAACAATTTTTATCATTAGTTAATCAGTGTGCACAGAGCGTTCCAACAATTACAACAAATCATACATCAGAATGAAGGTAAACTAACCTAGTTTTTCTTACAAATGTTCAATATGTGCACCTTTAATTATGCAGCACACATACAATCTGAAGTCGATTTTTCCCACACTTCGGTTAACAAGTCCAGAGTAATGGAAGCAATAGCCTCTTCAATACTGTGCCTCAACTCTGGCAAATAATTAGATAATGGCAGAAAGCAAACACGATCTTTTATAAAGCCCCAAAGGAATAAATCGCATAGTTTAATGTCAGGTGAACGTGGAGGCCTTTACGCTCAGGAGTTGCCTTTGCATATGTGGCACAACAAGCAAGTCAATAACAAAGCAATATTCGCGCATGTGCTTATCTAAAACTGTTTGAATTACTCGTTAGTTGTGATCTTGAACCAACTCTCTACAATGCTTATAGTTGATACTATTAAAATTTATAACTGGGACAGTCTTTTATAATATACATAAATTAAAAGTTTTGCATTCAGCAAAAGACTGATTTATTAAAGAAAATCTAGGGATTTTTTCTTATTTAAAACTTGGATATTCTACATTCTTATATTACTATGTTATATACTTATTATATATAATTAATACTGCTTATTAGATTTGAACGTTTGTAACAGAAAATTTGACACCAAAAAATTTTTACATTACTATTTCCAAACAACAATCTTTGTGGCATATTTTCACAATATTTACAAGAGAAATCTACACCACAGTATATAACTGATGATTGTTTGGAAACAGGGCTAATATTCTGCGGTAATAACAAACGTTGTGTAACCCACCATGACCCTTCCACCCACAAGTTTATATTTTATACATTTGCAAAATTTAAGGCAGTTTCATCTTAAGCAAAAGAAAATTTTTAATATATTTTGACTATGTCTATATGAATTTATCTGTAATAAAATTTAATAATGAATAGAGCAAAAAGATTAAGAGATCAGGATGGAGAATTTGCAAAAAATCCTATTTGCCAGATTTCTTTGTATAATCTAGCAAAATAAAACACACAGCACTATTCCACTCAGCTTTGATGCACAGTATTTATAAAGTCTGGTAGGTTCTGACCATGAACGTAGAAAATTTCCACATTCATGGTTCCGACTAACATTTAAATATTCACAAAAAATAAAGTACTGGAGCTGAACTCCTGTGAGCTTCTGTGTAAATTAAGTATCACATAGAACTAAAAAGTTGATCAGTAAGAATATTTTACAAAAATGAACAAAAAGTAGCAAGTAAACACAAGGGCGGCGCCAGAGTGGGGACCAGGGGGCATATCCCCCTTCCCCCTTGATGTTGTCGGGTTCAGGTCTGATTTTGGATCAACGGAAATTTTTTGGAAGGTTTTGAATTGACTTTATGTTGAATATTTGGATCTGGTATAACACAACCCGCACAGGAATCTATTTCAGATGAAAAACTACATGTATTTGAATATGAATGACTTCTTACATTTTATTTTTCTACATAAAAGGTAACATTAATATTAGAGATATGATTACAGACTATTTTTCTATAATTGCATTATATTTTGGATCAATTTTCTCTGATTCCGGGTTTCAGGTTGGGTTTGGAATTATTTTGGGCTCGATCGGGTTGCAGGTGGACGGAATATTTTTGATTGGGTTCAGTTCGGGTTGCAGCTTGGTTTTAAATAAAATTTGCAGGATTGCAAATTTATTTGTCTAGGGTGTAATGTTTAACTGCCAGTTTTCACAATCACACTTTCACTAACAAATTTAAATAATTATAAATTAAAATAATTTTTTATCACTTCATGTGTTTTCGATAGAGCTTTGTCCGCTGATTTTTTTCAGTTACGTCCGACATTAAAATTTATGGTCAACCCGGTCTGAACACGAACCGCATTTCGAAAAAAATTGGTTATCACCTTACCTGATGTGGGACTCTTGTTTCTAGACCTTTGCATTTTCTTAAGGGGCAGGTGGTCCACAGTGGTTCGACTCATAACCGGAGAACTGTTCCATACTTTATCGCTCACACACTGCTGTGTATGTGCCGTATATGTACAAGTAAAATCTGTAATATTGAATGACCTCTTATTGGGACGTTGCTGGGTGGAAGATGAAGAAGAGTACGAAGCAGAGTTTTTCCTTTCGGGTAATACTCGAAAGTGTGGAAACTTTCTCTTGCGGATTCATCCACATATAAAGATTAGGTGACTAGTGAGGTGCTTCAAAAATAACTTTAAGAGATTTTTTTCACTTTATTTATCTACAATATTCTTTGACAGGCTTCGAAATTTATATTTTGAATAAAAATCATTTGTCCCTCTGCAATTCATCTCTAATTTAAATCGCACTGTGAGTGTTAGAGATCTGCATGTTTCGGGATGTGCCAAAACGCAAAAATTTTATGTTTTTCTCGTGATTAACCAACGTATTTCATCTGTTATTTAAAAAACGGAAAAAAAGAAACAAAGAAATGTTTTATTGTTCATTTACTCCACTAATAAAGGAGAATAGTTACCATGACATTACCGTGCGGAAAAAAATTCTGAAGTCCAGTGAATACAGCTCGGTCCGTCCCGAATCTACAGAAAAAATTTAAGACCCGCATGTGTCACAGGAAGAATGAAGTTCAGGCCTGGACCAACTTTTCAAAAGCTAAAATTTAGCCCGAGCCGAGTTTTCAAATAAAATTAAGCACGGCCCGAGTTTAATGAAATAAACTTTTCAGGCTTCGGGACCAGTGTTGAATTCAGGGGGTGACCGGGGGGGGGGGGACATTCCCCCTCAGAGCAGTCAGATGTCCCGCCCCCCGGAAGATTTGAGATTTTGTGTTTTTAAATGGTCAAAACGTGCTACCCCCCCCCCCCCCCCCCCCCCCAAGCCACAGAAATCCACCCACGGAGAAAAGTGCCTGAATTTAACACTGTTTGGGACAGGCCCGCGCTCGTGGAGACCTCTAATATATATTATGAATTTGGCCCCCCTGTCGGGGATACTGTGCACCCCCGTCAGGCAAGTTCTAGCGCTACCCCTGAGTAAACATAACATGAATGCAAGTAAAAAGTCAGATTCGATTGTGGTTAATTCTGGCATTCTTCATCACCGTTCAGAAAATATTGAGATAAAAAAACCATTCAGCTTACACTTGTAAACGCTTGATGTACTACTTTGTAAGAAAGAATGTTAAGTATTGAAGATGAGAGGGAAAGGAAAAGATAATTTAGGCTTCAGATTTTCGAAAGTGCCAGAGCTCCAGTGAATTCTAACCTATATTTAAATATTCACTAAAAACAAAGAGGTACTGGGGGTGAGCTTTGGCACAAATTAAGCACTGTTTGGAAATAGTTGTAATTAAATTATTTCGTTAAAAAAATTTCTACGGCAAACTTTCAACCTTACTTATTATATTAACTTTGTTAAATTGTTTTTTTTAATTTTAGCACTATATATTACTGTTTTAATTATGCTTTTTTACATTATTGTATATGTGTATTGCGTCTCACCAAATGTCTCAAACATATATTTGCAGCTTGCAAGAAAAAAAAGTTGAGTATGGCTGATCTAAATGACATAAATTTCATTTACCTGTACTAAGATTTGTGTTCTTTCTTTGAAATTTATTATTTAAAGGTTTCTAAAAGCACAAATTTATTTTTATTAAAACATTGCTGCAAAATATCAACATCTCATTATTCAATGATGCTTTTAAATAGATATTAAAACGATTACTAGAAATTCATGAAACAACTTTGTTGTTTAGCAGTGTCTTAGAACATACTTTAAATGCAACACAACTCTTAATATGTGATATTGCATCATAAATAAAAAACATGATTATATGACAGTTTAACATTTTGGAACTTTAATGATATATCACACTGAAAAAACATTACAGAGGCTCATTTTTTTGTATAACAAAAAAGAAATGCTCATTCATTTTTTGGAAGATTTGTACAGGTATCTTTGAACAAACATTAAATCAAATTACAATAAATTGAAAAAAAAAAAAAGTCTTTGAAAAGATATGCAAAAAATTAACATGTTAATGCAACAATAAAAGACACATTTATATATATATATATATATAAAAGTCATTCTGGAAAATCAAAGTAAGTATATGGTGGTACTTTTAAAATATAAACAATGACCTCAGCAAACTTTATAGAAATTTTTATCTGAGTCATTTTACAAACAGTTTGCAAGTAAAATAATTTTAAAAATATTCATCATCATCATCATCATAGTAGTCATCATCAACATAAAATTCACCAAAATTATGGTGATAAAATCTATCATCACTTTCAGAATGAATAGAGTTACAATGATCACTTATAATATCACTTTCATCATCATCCTCATCACAGTTATAGTAATACTTATCATTACAGTCATCATCATCTTCAAAAGTATGATCCTTATCCTCAGTGTCATCATCTGAATCATACATACAGCGCCAAGATAGAGTGCATGATGCCCTTTTAGGAAATAAATTGTGAGCAGAATAGTCTTCTTGACTTTCATAATAATTTGCCGTTAATGTGACCAGTGAAGGAATTTCAAACAGCTGATTCAAAGAATGCATTTTTACACAAGTATGTTCAAAGTTAACTAGAGTAAGTTTTCTCATTGACTGTAATATAACATCAAATATTTCAGAAGGCAAATGCTGAATGTAATTTAGATGCAATTTGGTAACATTTTTGCTGAAAGAAATTAATAAAGCAATTGCCTCATATGTCGCACTATTAACTTCCATATCAATATCCTTCATAACTAACGTAATAAGATTTGTTGTTGTAACTTTTACATCATCTTTTTTAAATGGGGTAAAGGAAACTTTTTTCAAATACAGATTTTCCAGGTTTTTGAAGGATTCTATTAATGATAAAGCAGAAATTTCTACACAGGACAAAATCAGAGTTTTCAGGTTTTTTGATAGGGACAAAATTGGGGTTAATACATTATAAACTCTTACAGGATTATAGTATGCATGAGACATTTTAATTTTTAATTCTTCTAAATTTTTAAAATTAACGCAAGCTTTAAGTACATTTCTATCTACAGGATATTCAAAGTGCAATTTTTTCAATTTTGGACACATTTTTGCAATAGCTTTAATTGATTTCACGGGATCGTCTGAAAAAGTTTCATCATACATAAGTTCTGTGAGATTATACGGTTTGCTTATACCAATTTCGCACAACAAACTAACTAATTCGTCATCACATTTAACACATTCAAGAGAAGGCATTCTATTTAAAATTATAGCAATATCATGTGGTTCCAAACCACAGCATGATACGTTCAAATACTTTAATGACAATTTATTAACACATAAATTTTCTAATCCACGATCAGTTAGTTCAGCACAAGAACTAACATTCAAAGATTCCAGTTCTTGACAGGATTTCCATATGCATTCTAATGTCTCATCACTGCAAGAAGTATCACTGAGATCAAGATGAACCACATGAGGTACGCAGCAAATAATAGAATTCAATTCATTTTCACTAGCTTTTGACTTATGTAAATTCAAAGAGCTAATTCCCTACAATAATAAAAGTAATATATATTACATAGAATAGTATAAATAACTAATAAATATGATATTTATCCATTTATATTTATTTTTCTCAGATGAAAAATTAAATAATCTTTAAAATGCATGTACATCTTTAAAAAGAGAAGTGTGTCAATGATTAAAGCTGACATGATGTTATGTCATTTGTCATTTGACATTAAAACAGAAAAAGTAAAAAAAATAAAAACAACAATTCTACAGTGTTGCCTTTACTATTTACAGTAATCTTGTGCATATACAGACAAAGGATGTGGTTTGGAGAGTTTAACACTTTCAATTTGGTTTCTTTCTTTCTTTTTTTTTTTTTTTTAACACAATTTTTTACATCTGGAATGTTTTTCACCTAACCAAGCTTGACAGAAAAAAATTAAAAATTTGCAAAGGTAATTTTTGTACATTTAGTGACTATTTATAAATATATATGTGCTGATCTTTTGGAATAATTATAACATTTACTTTTGTTTTATTGAATTTCATGATCATAAATTTACCTTGTTATATATAAAGATTATTTTTAAACAAAGCAAATGGACTTTACCCATGAATGGCAACAGCCCTCTGCGGGGAAAAACCCTCCGAAACAGACTTTATTGGATGAAGGGGAAGCAGGGTTAAAATGTTCTTCATGCCTATTGGTGGTTTTCTTCTATTTACCCGCATTTGACGTATAGATGCAGATTCCCAAAATTTTTAAGGAGCCAGTGGCTTCTAAACTCAAAGAATCCAGTTGCCACATTGTGAAAAAAATGCATAAAAGCAATAACGTTTATATGGGAAAAAACTCAGGAATTCAAAGTGAAAAATAATTTGTTTAATGTACACATTTAACTTATCATAAAATTCTTTTAATTTGGATATAAATTAAGTGTACTATAAATTGTAAACTATGTGCGGTTCAGAATATAAAGTTGGGCAAGATACAGGTTAAAAAAATATGCATAAGCTATAGCTAAGCAATCACAGTAGTGGAGAATATTACGAAAACAATATTTCTTATTTTCATTTTGTCCTACAAGAGTATATATAAAAAAATTGAGATTGTATGAGTATTATAATTTTACACTATAAAAATCAAAATACAATTCAAACACTTATTTTTGAAGAACACACAAGAAAAATTATATTTAAAAAAAATCTTACCACAGACTATTACAGAGGTAATTCTGTTTCGAATTTTCTGAAAATTCGAACATAAAAAAATATCATGAATTAATACAATATGGTCACTGAGAAAATCAATTTGGTCAATTGTTCGCAGAAAAAATCTCCACTTTCGCTAAAGGATCGAGAAAAAAACATGAATTTAGTCCAAGGATAGCAAAAAACCCTTCAAATTTCGTCAAAGAAACGCAAAAAAAAAAACACGAATTTTATCAAAAAATCCTGAAAAACATGCCAATTTCATCAAATGATCACAAAAAAAATACCGATTTCTTCAAAGGACCGCAGAAAAAACACTAATTATGTCAAAGGATCGCAAAAACAACGCAAATTTCATCAAAAGGTTGCAGAAAAAACATGAATTTTGTCAAAGAATCATAAAAGAACTCCCACAAATTTTGGCGAAAAAAAAAAAAAGTGGTAAATATTGCGAGGTTAATGAAGAGACATAATCCCACGATTGATAAGAAAAAAAGTAATCCGAAAATCATTTGGCGAAAAAGGGACATCCGTATAAGCATGGCGACTTAGGTGCAGAAAGTTAGTCACCACATAGCAACTGGTGACTGTGAATCTGCACCTATAGTCTGACATCACATGTGTAAAGTCCATTCTTTCATTTAGGTGAACAAACATATGATAATGTGGACTAGTTGGTACTTGTTATAGCAAATTTAAACAGTAACTGTAGTTTTCTTGTCAAACATAAACAGATATTTGAAGGATATGCAAATAACATACATTAAGGTGTAATAAGTGTAAATCAATATACTACTAATTTAATGCTTAATTAATGTAAATGAATAGATAATTAGCCAGCATTATTGTGTAGTTACAGATAGTAATTTTCATAAAAATTTACACTAATGAAAATGCTCTGTACTTAACCTAGCCTTTTTTAAAATCCTGTGCATGGACCTGCACAGACATATACTTTTACACACATCCCCAACTTGAACTCTGGGTGAAACATTACTAAGTTTAGCCCCAAAAGTAAGTTGCTAACAGGCCAATTTGAAAATGTCCCCATTGTAATATATGCAAGGCCTAGCAAAGGGACATTCTAACTATTTTAATAAATAAATCAATATTAAATAAACAGAATTGCAGTTTTTTCTTTAATAATCTTTCAAACATTTTTTTTTTTTTTTTTTTTAAATAGTTTTCAAGAGTTTTATATAATCATTTGAAGTGTCAGTAATTTGTATGAATGCTGAGCTACAAATACCAAACAAAGGGCTTGTAATACATCTTATAAATCACCAAAACACATGTTCATATCCCTGAATAAAATCTACAAGTATATTATAATGCATTGTTTTGTGTATCCTGCAATTTCTTTTTTTTTGAGGGTGAGTAATTTTTACCCCAAAAAATTTCTTTGAAAATTAAAATGTGCATGACATAGGTTTTGGAGTTTGACACCATTTATACTGTCCTCTGTATACATGGCCATTGGGCATGGAATTGTTGGCTGGCAATTTTAATTTAAATTTATAAATTCATAAAGCAATATTTTGTAAATATTATGCAATTTTAATAATAACTGTTAGATTTTAGTAAAATAAAATCTCTTCTTTTACTCAATTTTTTCTCTCTCTCTCAAATAAGGTGTTCAAAAGCACGGTGAACATATTCATGAGGGTGTGGCATACACAAAAGCAGACAGTAAAATTTTTTTATTCGAATTTATATGACCTTTGAATACAAATTCTTAATTTTTTGTATTAAAATAAGTTTACAGTAATTAACAAAATTTTTAAAAATAGATTTAACAGTTTTAAAAATGAGTTCATATTTTATTTGAAATGTATATGAATTACAAGTAACTACAGATAAAGTTATGATATTAGCAGTTTAGATTTTGTGAAGATCATGTTTCATTATTAGCATCAAAGTGTTCAAAGTAAAATATAGAATCATTTATTCCGAATGTTCAGGACCAGAGGTATTCCAGATAAGTGGTTAGACAAAGAAACATTCATTTGATCAATGGCATTGTTTGTGATTTCAAATGAATTATTAGATTACACAGACTAAGAATTAGATCCTATCAAAATCAAAGCTTGAAAGAAGGAATCCCTTGGAAACGAGTAAAAAAAAAAAAAAAAAAAAAAGCCCTATATTTAACTAAATATGTTTCCATTCCAAATCCTAGATGTTTGCATCAAGTTATACCATGCATGTGGTAACGTAATTGAGCAATGCATATGTCAAACTGACACTTTATGGCACTTTTTGTCTGGAAAGATTCTGAAATCGGTCAATTGATAATAATCTGAATAACAGGTTTTTGGATCAACAGTTCCATACTGCCTTACAAAATATACTTCCAGTTGTTAAAATTTTAAACATGCAAATAAAAAATAATTTTAATTTGTAAATTAATTTTATTATTCACATGTTCAATCTTATTTTAAAATTCAAAAAAAGAAGTTACAATAAATATGTCCTTTTTCAGAAAAAAAGTTTGTATTTGGCAGCTGAATATTTTATCTAAAATTTGGCCGAACATTTGATATTTGGCATGACTAATCATTGCATCCTTAATTGCTTCATCCCTGTAACCATACAATTTTATTTAAGAACAAGCTGGTTTAGTTTTGTAAATCAGTTGCAACAAATTTATTTTTCCAGGATTTATTTTATATACTTGTAGTGAGTGGAAGTGACGTTATAACAAATAATGTTACATTATTATTTTTGTGATATTTTTAAAGATCAAACACTTTAAGTCGGACCTGCTGACGTTTGTTTACATAAAAAAAAAAAAATTATGCCCATGAAAGAATTTTTACCACCAACTTTAAATTGTGAATAATTTAATGTACTGAAACAAATAAAGCAGGGTTGCAAAAATCCCGGGTTTTTTATAAAAACCCCAACTCGTTTAATTTTTTTGGATTTTATTGGGCTTTAGGTGGGTTTTCGTGTTTTATTGAATTTTTTGTTTTTTTTTTAAGAAGTGAGGGCAGGGGGAGTCCCTTATTTCTTAAAGTATATGTATTAAATTAAGAAATCTTATTATATTTTTATTGATTAACTTAATATACAAGTAATTTGAATGGAAATAACAAATCAGTGTAAAAGTCTGGAAAAAAGCTTTTACTTCTGACATCATAAAATATTATGTAATAACTAGAGATGGGAATACTCGGAAAAAACCTGGAAAAGTTGGGAAAAAAATAAGGGTTTTTTTTTCAGTTTTTTCCCCCGAAGGCTTTTTTTTTCAATTTTTCCAAACTGGAAGAATTGAAATTTCATTTATAAAATAATGTATTCAAAATTTTGTAGTAGCTACATTCTTATACTTTTTATTTTTATGTTAAATCTCATACGAAAACATTAATGTGAGAAATCTAATCTGTTAGAAGACTTGAAAAGATCCTTTAAAGCAAGGATATGTTTAGGAAAATTTTAGGTCCTTTAAAGGACCTTTCACAAAATAATTTATCTTAAAACAGGACCCTTCACAAAATTATTTATCCCCAAACAGGACCCTTCACAAATCATTTTATGCCAAAACAGGACCCTTCACAAAATTATTTATCTCTTAAATAGACCTTTCACAGAATTTTTTCAATTTCAAATTGAACTTTTCACAAATTTAGTCATTTAAAAATAAAATCTGCCCTATAAGTAAGCAGTTAAACTCACCAAAGAGCATATTACTTAGCTTTTTATACATGAAGAATAGAACATCAAGACATCGATAATTTAAAATTCCCAAAATTATGACTAGAATTTTCACAAAAATAAGAAAAACTTCACAATTTCACAAAAACGGGACCCTGTGAGAAAAGTCTGGACAGACCCCTGCTTTAAAGGATCCTTCATTTTTTTTTCTACTTTGAAACACAAGACCCTTTCACAAAAATTTCTCTTAAAAATAGCATTTCAAAAATAAAAATTTTATCTTTAAATTAAATCTTTCACAAATGCAATGATTGAAGAAAAAAAATCTCATGTCATATAACAGCTGAATCTTATCAAGTCGTATATGTTACCGTTAAAGTGTATAAACCGTTATTTCATAGAATACCTAGTTATTTTATGAAATAACTAACCAAGTCCGTTAAAGTGTATAATATTATTGGATTCTACACTTTAACTAGTTATTTTATAGAATAACAATTGCCTAAACGTTAAAGTATTAAAGACGGCAGGCGAAATATGTTTGAACCAGTTATAGCTGGTTTTAGTCAGTTTTGAATCGGTTATAGCTGGTTTCAGTCAGTTTTGAATCGGTTATGTCTGGTTTGCAATCAGTCTGCATTCTGCATTTCTTCATTTGTCATTCACAGTTCATGTTTTGTCGAATGTGTATTGATTTTGCATAAATTTGTAAGCGGTGTATTTAAGTTAGAGTTTCTCATTTGGGATTATTTACGAATATTTTCGAATCTTTTTTTTAACGATGAGTTCTACAGAAATGAGAGATCAATTGGTAAATAAGAAAGACTTAATGTGAGAACGGTTTGAATCTTTGTTAAATAAGCGTGAGACAAAGGAAAACAGTGTTATACTTACTCAAGGAAAATTATTAAATTTGATAGTAGAAGTAAAAAAGGCTAAAACAGCACAGAAAAAAATACCACGTGACTATTGGTTAATCCAGGATTATGATGTCCTTGAAGTTCAGGGCGTAGAAAAGTTAATTGTGCCAGTAACAGATGTGAAACCAGACGTCATATTTTATTGCTCAAGTGATATGCTGTTCGATATTTTATATGAAACTCATATATCTATTGGACATCGTGGTAGAGACCGTATGATAAAAGAACTGAATCGGCGATATAAAAACATCACTCAGAATGACAAAGATTTTTTTGAGTGTTTGTGAACCTTGTCAACAAAAAAGAAATACGGGAAAGAAAGGAATTGTGGTGAAACCCATGGTGTTTTCTCATCTCAATTCAAGATGTCAAGTAGATCTTATAGATTTCCAGTCTCAACCTGATGGGAGCTATAAATTTATTTTAGTTTACCAAGATCATTTGACGAAGTTTGTGATTTTAAGACAAAGAGAGCAGAAGAAGTCGCCACGCAGTTGCTCAATATATTTCTATTATTTGGTGCTCCATGTATTCTGCAATCTGACAACGGCAAAGAATTCTGCAACAAAATAATTGAAGACTTGAAAATAACTTAGCCAGAATTTAATATCGTACATGGTAAACCCAGACATAGTCAGAGTCAAGGTAGCGTTGAGACGGCCAACCAAGGCATCGAAAATATGTTGACAACTTGGATGCAAGACAACCAATCTACCTAATGGAATCACGGGCTTAAATTTATCCATTTCATGAAAAACAGAGCACTTCATTCTGGTATAAAGAGAACACCTTACGAGGTTATGTTTGGCTGTGCTCCTAGAGTTGAACTGTTAACAACTCCTATTCCAAGAGAAGTGTTTGATTCAATAGAAGATGAACAACAATTTGAAAATGCATTAAATGATCTAAGTGCATCTTTTGAGCGTGGTCATGGCACCGTCAAGGAAACACCTTTAAATCAAACTGGGAAAGTGTCCTTCCAGCGTTATGATAATGTTGTTTCCATCGAAGATACACCTTCAAATGAAACTGTAAAATTGTGTGTTGTGTGTTTCGAAAATTGCGAAGACGGTCTATTTTGCTGTAAATGTGAGCAAGCTATCCATGCTTTATGCCTAGAAGTATGTTACACAGAAGACAAAATGGTACAGAAAGTCTGCAGGTTGTGTTTAAATAAAATAAATATCGAGAAAGAAAGACAAGGAGCTAAAGAGTGTTTAGAAATTCAAGCTACGAAAATGAAATTAATATCTGACAAATCTTATTTTCTGAGGCATCTATAGGCATTACAGTCCGTATTCCAGTTCCTGAAGTGGACAGAGGAAGAGGAGATGCTAGATCGGTTTTAGCTGTCATCATGGAAAAAACTAGCGATGGATTTTTTTCGATTAGGATCACGGAATGGTCAAATAAAGCAGCTGTACTCTAGGTCTCAGTTCAATATATGTGATCAAGAATTAATTTCCATTGAAGAAGTTCCAAATGTTGAGGCAACTCTGTGATCTATTGCAACAGCTCAAAGTTGGGGCACTGGGCGAGGATTTAAAAAGTGTTTGTGTAAAACACTGTGTGATAGTAAAAAGTGTGCTTGCTTTAAAAATAATATGCAAAGTAATTCTAAGTGTCATCACAGCAATCCTTGTTCTAATAAATAATGGAAAATAAAATGAAGGTATTTCATAAATTTTTAAATTAATATGATCTTACATTGTTTCAAAAAAAAAAATTATGAATTATTAAATATTTATGTTTTTATTAAATAACATAATTGTTCCCTCGAGCATGTCATTTTTTTTTAAACAATATTCAACATTATTATTACTATTTCTTTTGTAATTATTTATATTTTGAGTTTTGGATAAACAAATTTTGTAATATTTTTTAAACAGCTTAACATTTGTTGCCAATAGGACTAAGCAGCCTAATAATTTATGTAATTATAAGTTGTAAAAATTTAAATATAACTATTTCCTCACTACATTCTGTTATTTTTTATTACTATTTAAAAAACATAAAAAATAAAATTATATAATATATTCTGTCTCTATTTACTATTTATCAATTAATCTATCAGTAATATGAAATGTATTTTTCGAGTGACTTTAACTATTTATCATCAGTTAATTTATAAAACAACAGATTTGTTTTATTGTCAAATTGTTTATTTTAAACTTTAACAGTTAGGCAATCGTTATTCTATAAAATAACTAGTTAAAGTGTAGAATCCAATAATATTATACACTTTAACGGACTTGGTTAGTTATTTCATGAAATAACTAGGTATTCTATGAAATAACTGAATTATACACTTTATCGGTAACATATATATATATCTGAAGAACTTTATTAAAAATGTCTAAATAGGAACCTAAATATAACGGTAATTTCTACTTTACAAATTCTGATTACATTTTGTACAAGTATGTACAAAAGTTCACAATTTCACAAAAACAGGATTACATGAAAAAAATCAAGATATATAATTGACTTGGGGAAATTTGTAACTGTTGTTTGCAAAGATGAAAGCTGTTCTGTGTATAACTGAAGTATTTTCTGCTGCTCATCTGTAAATCTGATGTCAGAATTATCATAATTTTCATGCAGTGTAATTTGTTATTCTTTAAGATAATTAAATGCAACTTCTCTTGTTAAAAATGAATTCATGTGCAAAATTATGTCAATAATATGCTGATTAATGGAAATGGTAAAATTGGAAATTTAACATAAAATTTGAAACATGCGTTTATTTTTAATGCCATAGTTGCAGTTAATCATGTAATCGGTAATTAATAAGAATATTTAACTAAATAAAAAATAACAGCCATGCATTTGATATTAATTACTGTGTTCAAGCTCTTTTCCTAAAATATAGATTCTCAGGCTTATCTAACTATACATATCTACCCTATATATATAAAATCCTAATGAAACGGATATTATGAAACGAATTTATGTAACGATTCTATGAAATGACTGATTAAACAACTGATTATGTTTCACGCAATTTCTCCTAAAATACGGAATACTTTGTGATGAAATTAGCACCAAAAATCCATATTGATCTGCAGATCTCAAAACTGGTATTAGAATTTTTAAATTCGAATTAGTTTTCAAAATATTAATTTTTTTCTAATTTTATGTACTTTTCTCTAATGATGGCAACTCAAATTTTAATCATAACAGATATTTTTTTTCATATTTTAGAAAAGGTTACTTTTTTATACTAATTTGGCGACCAGTTTGGCCTTCCTTAAATGTATGCTAAGAAATGTATCATGTTACTTTTATTCATAATTCAATTTATATTTCATTATCATTTTATTTAATACAAATTGAAACATTTAAAATAAATGGCTTTCACTTCTATCTTTTTTTTTTAAACGAGACGAAAAGAAAAATATTAGGCACAGATGTCATATATGCACCGGGGTACTTATTGGTGCCAAAATGGCATTATTTTGGTTGATATGGTAACCCGGCTATTGTTGTTTATTTAATAATAAATGTTTATTTACTTTATTTTCTTTTTTTAAATTACATAAATTGTTTTGTTCTATAGTTAATTATTTTTTTGGTTATTTTCTTTTAAAAATAATAGAAAATAATTAAAAAATACGGTACTACTTAGTTATTCTGCCGACCAATTTCACCAAATTATATAAATCGCCAAACCACTCGCCAAATTATACAAATTGACATGAATTTTATTTTAAATAACGAAAGAACAAATAAAATAGTATAACATTAACAAATATACAAATAAAACGTCAAAATAAAAATCACTTGATGACGTAAAGACGTGTAACTTGCTTAAAGTCAAGTGAATATGACATTTACGATCAACCATTATTGGCATTTAATCTTATAGTTTGGTGATAGACTTTTGGTCGACGGGATAACTAAGTAGTACCAAAAATACATATGTAACTGGAATTCGAAAACGAGGTTTTTGCCAAATTTTCGTTAAAAAAAAATCCCGCCAAACTGGGTGCGTATATGACACCTGGCCAAATATTAAATGATGTAACAAACCATGACATTTAATTTCAATTTCAAAGCAATGTTTTAATTTACCACTCGAAAAATAAAAAAAATGCTAACTGGCGTGTTGAAAAAAGCTATTGGCGAGATTTGCACCCGGCTAGCATAACAGTACCAAGAATTCTTTGCGGCCATGGCCACTTTTATGTAGTTTTATTTGAAAAAGAAATTTGATTTTTTAATTAAAATGGAAAACTTTCGGCACAGATGTCATATATGGACCCATATTGGCGCGATTTTTTTCTGATGCCAATGTCATATACACAACAGGTACTTAACTGGTGCCATAGTATCGTTATTTTGCTTGATTTGGTAAGCCGGATGTTGTTGTTTATGCTGTTGATGTTTTCACCAAATTAGCGTCGGAAAAAAATCGCAGCAATATGGGGGCGTATATGATATCTGGGCCAAACTTTCATATGAAAAGTGAAGGGATCAGAGCGTATTTATTTATGGTAGTTACATAACTTGGACTATTATAATATAGATGAAATGATGGCGGTAGAATAATATTTGGCGTACCTATCACCTGCGCCTGCAGGGTTCATACAGAGTTGGGAAGAAAAAATCCAAGGAGTCCAAAAACTTTTAAGGATTTGCCCTTTTTTTCTCGATATTTTTATGTTCTGCATCATTATGTGGTATGCACACTCCAATTTTTAATGCCTAATTTGGAGAGAAAAACATTTCAAAAACAAATTTTGCTGTATTAGAATCTAATTGTTGGTGCTGAAATTGCACAGTATTCACAATATATTGCTTACTGATTTCGTAAGTTTAAATACAAAAAGGACAATCAACGTTTTTATGCAGTGACCAATGGTCATTAATAGAGGTGGTTCTGAGTAACAAAAAAAATTCTGAAATTCACAGTAAATCTTCTGAAAAGTTACACCAGAGGAGGGAGGAGGAGGAAATCCACTCAAGACACTAGATATGCAATTTTTCCGAGACTCTTTGACTTCGCGATCTTTCGAAGAAATTTGAGGTTTTTCACGATCTTTTGACAAAATTTGTGTGTTTTGTCGCGATCTTTTGACGAAATTTGTCGATTTTTCGCGATCTTTTGACGAAATTTGTCGATTTCTCGCGATCTTTTGACGAAATTTGTGGGTTTTTTCGCGATCTTATGACGAAATTTGTGGTTTTTATCGCGATCTTATGACGAAATTTGTGGTTTTTTCACGATCTTTTGACGAAATTTCTGGGGGTTTTCGCGATCTTTTGACGAAATTTCTGGGGGTTTTCGCGATCTTTTGACGAACTTTGTGGGGGTTTTCGTGATCTTTAGACAAAATTCGCGGAGTTTTTCGCGATTCTTTCACGAAATTTGCATTTTCCTCGCGATTCTTTCACGAAATTTGCATTTTCCTCGCGATCCTTTGACGAAATTGGCTGTTTTTCTGCAAACGATTGACAAAATTTATTTTTTTCGGCACCCATATGTCCGAATTTTCGGATTGGTGACCGATTTTTAAAAATTTTCGGAAATGAATGCCTTACATTTTCGTAAAATTCGGATTAAAATCACCCCTAGGTCATATAGATAGAGATTAGTCAAATCCCAAACGGCAAAAAAAAAAAAAAAAAAAGAATGCTAAACGCAACGTGCAAGAAAAAATATAACAAATTTTGAATTTATTCTTTTAGAACAGCGGTAATCGCTTTCTTTGAAGATGAAATTTTGACGAATTCGCATTTTTTTCGCGATCTTATGATGAAATTCATCTTCATGGGGAAATTCGCGTTTTCTCCGAGATCTTTTGATGGAAACCGTGTGTTATTCGCGATCCTTTGACGAAATTCGCATGTTTTTCGCGATCCTTTGACGAAATTCGCGTATTTTTCGCGATCTTCTGGAAAAATTCGCGTTTTTTCGCGATCTTCTGGAAAAATTCGAGTTTTTTCGCGATCTTCTGGAAAAATTCGAGTTTTTTCGCGATCTTCTGGAAAAATTCGAGTTTTTTCGCGATCTTCTGGAAAAATTCGAGTTTTTTCGCGATCTTCTGGAAAAATTCGAGTTTTTTCGCGATCTTCTGGAAAAATTCGAGTTTTTTCGCGATCTTCTGGAAAAATTCGAGTTTTTTCGCGATCTTCTAAAGGAATTCGTGTTTTATTTCGATCGTTTGACGAAACCCCGCGATCTTTTGATGGAAACCGCGCGTTTTTTGTGATCGTTTGACGAAATTCGCGTGTTTTTCGCGATCCTTTGAGGAAATTCGCGTGTTTTTCGCGATTTTTTGAGGAAATTAGCGTTTTATGAGATCTTTTAAAGAAATCTGCTTTTTTTCGATCTTTAACGAAATTCGCGATCCTTTGAGTAAATTCGCGTTTGTTAAGAAATCCGCGTCTTTTGAAGAAATTCGAGTTTTTCCGCGATCTGTTGGAGGAATTCGCGTTTTTTCACGATCAAAATTTACGAATTTTTTCCTCAATCGATTTACGAAATAACGGTATTTTTTGGAACATATTTGCAAAAAACGCGATTTTTCCGAGATTCTTGGCTAAATGCCCACACATCGATCAAATTTAAAATAAAGGTCGGCTAACAGTGTCGAAAAACGGACTTTACGGACCTAATAATTAAAAAACGGACTTAGTGGGAGCCCTGCTATTAAGATTATCCTACCCAATCAATGCTGTGCTTCAGATAAATCACGTGCATAAAGGATTTACGGTGCGTTTTACAATCACGATTTTTTTTTCTTCGGCAGAAATATCGCAAGCGTCCGTCAATACAATTTAAGGAGTTTCTAAGGAGTGGTTTGCTTATCTAAGTAGTTCTAAGTACTACTTGGGAAAGTTTTAATTTCGAAGGAGTCTAAGGAGTCTGTGCGAACCCTGGCCTGGCTAATTTAAAGTACCAAAATGGCACCTGGAATATAAAAAGCGAAGTGGTCCGCCAAGAACTGTTGATGATAGTCATATGACTTAGGCTATTGTTATAGAAATTGTGTTAAAATACCGGGAGACAAAGACTCTGTACACTTAAATCATTTTATTTTAGCTTCTTTTCAAATATTTAGCTGATCCTCTTTAATCAAACACGGGAACAACCATTGGATGTCTTAACAGCAACTGATTCGGCCTTAAATTTTTGCAATCAAAGGGAATTGAATGGAAAACCGTTTACAGGGAGATCTGCACAGCTTTTTTCAGTATAATTCAATCTTCTCTAATATTTTTAAAACCGATCAGATTAGCGTGTTTTTAGATTCTGCAGTGTCTGAACGGTTGGCGAGCATAGCTTGCAGGGGGCAGAGCCCCCTAGTTTTTTTTATATAAAAATGTAGATTAAATAAACTTTTCGAAGAAAATGTAAACAACTTCCTGTGCAAAATTTTGTTGAAGGAAGTTTTTATACTTATTTAAAAATACCATCTGTTTTTTTTTAACGTTACGTAAAAAAAAAAAAAAAAAATTATTACTTTCACAGTAAAAAGAAGAAAAACAAATTTTTTAGTTTCCATTTTTTCAAACTTATTACAAAATTTATAGTTTATTTTATTAAAGTCTTCATTCTGTGTCAGAATCTGAATTAGCTGATTCTGCACTGCTAACACTGTCTGTCTGGAATCTGAACTAAATGTGTGGAAAGTATGTATAAAAAGTTTTGGTTTAGTTTTATAACACAGGTCTACAGAAAAATAAATTTTTCAGCTGCATAGGATGTTTTTGGTTGTGTTTTTTTAGGGCGCTGAATCCAGGGGCGCCATTTCAGAATTTTCTTGGGGGGGGGGGGGGGCAAAGCTGTCTTTGAGGACAGTGGCATATCCAAGGGTGGGGCGGGGTTCGGCGGCGGGGGGAGGGAGCCTGTACTCTCTCCCATCAAAACGAAAACCTATGAAACATTCCGTTTTAAGCAGGGTTTTTTTTATCTTAGCAGGTATAATTTCAAGATAGTGACTAACATTTTTCCGTTTAAGACAGTATTCTATTATAGACAGTTTCCCTTTTTATAAGTATTCTTAAAGGCATTTAAAACATCCTTTCTATAGTATACCTCTGAAGAGTATAGGTATATCACATTTATTGTAAAACTTGCGAATACGAAACCTGTCAAAAAAAGAATTGTTTCGCAAACGGAAAAAAAAATTAAGTTTCTATGAAGAAAGCACTATATAATTATACTTGCTAAGAAGGGTACCTGTCTAAAACGGAGATTTATTTATTTATTTTTTTTTTTACTTTGCAGGCTTTACGGACAGGACAGTGAGCCATTTAGTTTCTTAGAGTGGGGAGAGGAGGCAAGATTTTGTTTGAGGGGAAGGGTTTGAAATAGCATGCCATTCTTAACATTTTCATAAGCATGGGATTCTTCAAGAAATATTTTTAACACTTTCCAACGCAGTTGAAAAGTGAATTGGGTTTGTCTGCCCGTCTGGTCATGCTCTAACTCACGTAAATATACTCGGATTAATGCGTAATTGATATATGTTATTAATGTTTACAATGGAATGTTCGGTATTCAAAATGAAGTGTGTATCATTCATAGTTCATTTACAGGAGGACTCAAAAGTATTACATTATGGTCTATTGGGTAAAATCATTTGCGGTATATTTTAATATTGTTGTATTACAGTATTTAAACATAACATTTATATACATTATTGGGGTGTACTAAAAGATGACTACTACATGTAATGTTATGTTTAGCACTTACAGTTCGCATCCAAAAGAACTCACAAGTATTCCGTTATATTAGTCTATGAAGAAAGAATATTTGTGACGTATTTTAATAATGTTACTCCGTTACAAACATAATGAAATTGATAAAAAGTTCTGAGATGTGCTAATTAGAGATGAGTTCGGGCTCATTTTTCAGAGCCTGGAGTCAACAATTTTAAATCCGAATCCGAAAAAGTTTGTGCCATCAGAGCCCGATTCCGATACCGAAAGTATGCACGGGAAAAAAAAAGGTTTAACAAAAATGCATATTTAAAAGCTGTTCTAAATGTAATAGATCTCATTTTTTAACAACTGTTAATCTCTAGCACATAATTAATTTTATGAAATTTACATTAAATCTTATCAAAAGAGACGTTTAGTGTCAAATAGAAATATACTTCCCTAAAAAGATTTTTAAATTTTTCTCCCGCAACAAGTAGGTATCTCTGATGGACACAATAACGAAGAGCATTTTATGTATAAATTAATGAAATTTGCAAAAATTATGATTTATATGATGAAGAATCGAACAGCGTTTTCTGTTTCTTATAAAAGGTGTACATCTTTAGCATTTATCATGGCTTTGAAAATCAGTTTAAATTATAAATTTGACACCGTTACTGAAAAGATCCGATGCTTTTATAGAAAAAGAGGAAACGCTGCTTGATTGCTTTCAATCAGGAATAACAACACATGCCAATTTTATCTACTTACGTATGAAAGTGATTGTATGAATATGAAAAACAGAGCCACAGAATGAGCAGACTTCAAGAAGAAGCATGAATAAAATCACCAACATTATTTTCATATAAAGAGCGATTACAATCGCAGACAATAGGAGACTAAAAATTTGCAAATCTTAGACTAATGCTGATTGATGTCAAAGAAAATATTTATTTCGCGTTAGATCTCTGAAAAAAGTAATAATAAATAAACATTCCAAATGTTATCCTAATGGCGTCATACTCTGATTGCCGCCAACATCAACAGGTCGTTACTCGCGTTAAACTACAGACATAAATCATCAAATATCACAAGTTTTCTGTCAAAATAATGTTCAACAAATACTAAAATCTATTTCTCTTTCCTCCTGATCAAAATAGCATTAAAAAGACTTGCAATGGGATAATTAATTTTTAAGGGGTAAAAAAGTTATTTTTTGTTTCTATACGAGTACGAAAATAAATAAAATTGCCAATTTGAGAAAGAATGGGCCCGAGCCCGAAGGCTGATATAAAAATCAAACCCGTGTCAGGTCCGGGTAGAGTCCGTCTCATCTCTAGTGCTAATACATACTTTCTGTAGAATATGGGGTGCGAAGCATTCATCACTCATTTACAAGGTTATGCAAAAGAGTTCGATTATATGTTGGTCTACGGGTAAAAACTGTTCGCAGCGTATTTCAATTATGTTGCTCTATTTCAAACATGATGAAACTGATATACATTACTGAAGCTAACAACAAAATGCTTGCAGTAAAATAAGATGGGGATTGCATCTATCATTCATTTACAGGGACACATAAAAGATTTCGGGAATAAATCTGTATGCGATGTTTGGCTATTAGGAATGATTGCTGCAAGTCCGTTTTCCCTTATGGTATGGTTTTTTAGTTTAACTAAATTTTTGAATACTACATGGTGTGCATAAATTCTATAGAACATATACAGAGCAATTTTTAAATTCGTAAGACACACAGAAAAATTCGTAAGCATTATTGAGAAAGAGCAGGAATTGCTTAAAGATGTTATTTTTAATTTGAGTTATGCAGCTTCAAGTTGTCTTTCAAGCTCAACTACATTTAGTATAATATACTAAGGTAAGTTTGCTGCATATAAATAAAATCATATACAGGACTATGCAAAGAACTGGATATATAATCGCCTATGGATTATTCGCCTATTGGCTCACCTATATGGATATCTCCTATTAACTCATGGAAGCGTAATTTAAGTAGCTTAAGCATTGCTTGAATTAAATTTCAGCATTAATATGTGACGTGTATTAAAATCTGTATGTCATATACAGGGCTGTACAAAAGAATCTAAGTACGTTTCCCCTATCAGTAGAAACTGCTGAAGGGGAATTTTTTACTGTGTTATGCATTTTCTTACTAAACATAATTTAAGCACAGTGTGTAGCATATGTACAAATTTATAGATCATATACAGAGCTTCACAAAAGAACTGGATTACTTTTACGGTTATGGGCGGTAAGTATTGAAATATGGTTTTTAAATGTGGTATAAGGACTGTTTCCTAGAAATCTGCACAAACTTTTCTTGACTTGAAAGTTATTAAAAAACGAGATAAAGAACTCAAATGAGCACTGTAAGATGACTTCAATAACCACATTCCTCAGTAAAACTGTTATCGGATTTCAATTAAACTGTTTCGTTTGACATTATCGATTTTACTTTTGGTGGTACTTGCTAGACATTGAACAAAATTTAAGTTCATAATTTTGAAACAATACTTGATTCGATTGATCAATTTCTGGATGTTACCTGCTTTCTAGCCTTTGGCATACACTTTTGACTTCAGATACTTTCAGAACCGCTGAATTGGTCAAATTTGGGGAACGCTAACCAAGTTGTCAGACTTCTTTATGAAAGTGATATTTTGCTGGCAGAAATGGCTGAGAACGATTTTGCAGAGATGACTGCTATCCAAGTCTGGCCAGATACCGTAATCACCGTCATTGTAGTTGCTACAGATGTAGGGGATAAGAAGACGGCGAATGCCCTTGTTCAAATGTCGTTGCCCATTGACAGCGAACCCAGACTTTCGAATGAACGGACGACTCAAACCTTTCGAACCCAGTGCAATCCATACGAGGATCTTGTCTTGGAATTTCACTTTAGTAGAAAATTTAATGATATCTTGGGTCGTGGAGACGTCAGATGTATAATAGCCATCGTTATAGTTAAACGTGGAGTGCTTGAGCTTAAAATATGAGCCGTCACCATCATTGAAGATGAATATTCTATCAGAGAATTTTCTGAACAAGTGACCACACTTCGTTTTCACGACAACCATGTTTTTCTGTTCGTTCTGTTATGACCATTTCTTGTAATATTTGATGTTCAGGTTCTTAGTGATTGTCTTTTGTTGGTGGTTAGGTGAAATACTGTATTTCGAAGGCATGGGACGGATTAATACTCTGTCGTTTTCGCCAAACAGTCCTTTCAACTGCTCCAACTCTGGCTTGGAGGATTTTTTTTGGCCTTCCTACCCAATCCCAGTTCTTTTTTGGCTGACAGTCCCTCCTAGTAACATTCTAGAACATCGTATGTAGTTCGTTTGGTGATATTTTCGGAAAATAAATAGTTCACGATGGACTTGCTCCTTGATGAATATTGCTTTCGTAAAACTTGTACACAATAATGCATAGACACTCCTCTTGTGGCTCAATTCTTGGAAAACACAGATTATTTAATGATCTCTTGGCTAATGGCCATGCTCTTATATACCATAGCACAACACTTCACATGCAAGTTTCACCTGATTCGGTTTCCTTTGCTATTTTATATAATTGCAAAGTTTGTGCGGATTTCTAGGAAAAAGTCCTTATGTTTTCTAAAATGTTTAATTAGATATATTATTTACCTTATTGAAAGGCTAAGTTTTGCTAAAGCATTCTTGATGTGTTGGAAAGTGTTTCATAATCTATGCTTGGCGCATGATTTTTCTCTCTTGTTTAATTTTCAAGGGAAGACCATGCTATTTTATTTATTTACTTGTTTATTTTTTTTTTGCAGAGTGACGCAAAATCAATTCGTCAGAAAAAAATTGCGAAATTTGCAAATTAGACTTCGCAAAAATAGATAAATTGGCAAATTAGAATTTTTTTTTTAATAATTATTAGTTTACGTACCTAAAGTGTTTACTTATACGTGTTTTTATTGTAATAAAATTTGACAAGCTATTTTAGGTTGTGAGTAATTTTTTTAAATTCTTTTGAGCCTGACCTGCGATAGCAAATAAATTTTCTAAAATATCAAATTCCTTGGGGGGGGGGGGGGCATGCCCCCACCCCAGCCCCCCCCAAATGGCACCCCTGGCTGAATCCAAAAATGGCCTCCATTTCTCTCCATCACATGCAGTATTGTTACAAAACATGAGGAGTTTACATTAGAAAAGCACAACTGCAATGAAAAAAATCAATATTTTATTACAAGCAACTATGTTCCAAATTATACTTTCTCTCTTGACTAGACTTTGTATTTCAGTAGTTGTATGAATCATAGTAGACGCTTATGTCTGTGTGTAACTGCTTCTGTTTGTTCCTCAAATTCTTCGCATTTTCTATTTGTAGTACTGCGTTTTGTAGTTCATATCTCTTGAGTGTCACTCGTAAAAATATGAAATTAGCATATGGGAACATTTATTGGATATGGCTTTTTACACAAGAATAAGATACCAGATTTCAGGCTAAAAAGAGAAATTTTACGCTTAATGAAACTAAAAACATCAATTTTGCAGAAAAACTTGATGTGATGGATTTTTTTCTTTTTTTTTTTTTTTTAAATATTTTTCCCGGTTTCAGTGAGTAAAAATCTAACCGTCAATCAAGGGCGGATCTGGAGGGTCCTCAAGGGGGGGGCGATTTTAGAAATTTGGAGACTCCAATCTGATGCGCGGGTCGGGACTAATTTTTTTCACTGAGGGTCGGGTTTGGGTCCGGTTGACTTCTACTTTTTGCTGCGGGTCGGGTAAACTTCTACTTTTTTGCTGCGGGTCGGGTTTGGGCCCGGTTGACTTCTAGTTTTCTGCTGCAGGTCGGGTTGACTTCTACATTTTTCTGTGGGTCCGGTTGACTTCTACTTTTTGCTGCGGGTTGGGTTAACTTCTACTTTTTTTTGCTGCGGGTTGGGTTTGGGTCCAGTTGACTTCTATTTTTCTGCTGCGGGTCGGGTTGACTTCTACTTTTTAGCTGCGCCTAGCGCGCTGGGTTTGGGTTAGATTGACATACATTATTTCGGGCTTGAGTCAGTTTCGGATTGGGTTTTCACTATTGCGAGAAGGGTTCGGGTTGACCCGATTTTTGAAAAGTAAGTCTAAATATTTTTGAAGATAAAAATAATATACAGTAAAAGCTCCATAACGGACACGTCCAAATAATTATTTAGGGATACTTTTCAATCTTCAGGATTATGTAAAAAGTACTAATTTGGTATAAAACTGCTTGTCTCTTTATATCTAAGATCAGTTGTAATTCAGTAAAGAATGCTTTGAAACTTATCAAAAAGCATACCGGGTGTCCCAAAATGGACTGACTGATTTTAAAATTCAATAACTTGCAAATGATGACAGCCATTTAAAAAAAATCTTGCAGGTTATGTAAGATGTCAGGAGATTTTTTGCTGCAATTCTTGATTTTACTTTACAATAGCAGCGATAGATGGCGCTGCAATCAATAGTCGTTAAATCGGGGCCCAATTTCTGGCCTTCCTCCTCCGGGCACAGATTTAGCATCTATTGCTTGCAGCGCCCTCTATCGTTGCTATTTTAAACTAAAATATAGAATCGCAGTAAAAAAACTCCTGATTAGGGGTGATTCCCAATAAATTAAAAAAAAAAATCTGAACTTCAAAGGAAATTTTCTGAAAGGTTACAGTAGAGGGAGGGGGGGGGGGGAGGGGATTTAATCCTGGCACTAATTATTTTTGTTGCAGGTCGGGTTAACTGTTTTCGATTCGGGTCGATTTCAGGCTGAGTCGCTGAGTGCAGATTCTTGCACAAGCTGTGTTTGTGTTAACCCGTTTCTTCAAAAGTTAGTTCAGTATATTATTTCAGATTACAAACGATATCTATAATAATAAACATATAGATATATATGTGTGCTGTTTTCTAAAGAGACCGCTGTATTTTTTCGACGACTCTTTGGTGAAATTTGCATTTCTTCCACGACTCTTTGACAAAATGCGCGTTTTCCACTACTCTTTGACAAAACTCGCGTTTTTCAGCAATCCTTTGACGAAATTCGAGTTTTATCCGCGATCCTTTGACAAAATTTGAGTTTTTTCGAGACTCTTTGACCAAATTCTCGTTTCTTTCGCGACCCTTTGACGAAATTCCCGTTTCTTTCGCGACCCTTTGACGAAATTCCCGTTTCTTTCGCGACCATTTGATGAAATTCGCGTTTCTTTCGCGATTCTTTGATAAAAATTGCATTTTTTCGCAAACCTTTGACGAAATTCGTGATTTTTCGTGGCCATTTGCCAAAATTCCCGTTTTCTGCCGCGATCCTTTGACGAAATTTAAGTTTTTCTGCTGCCCTTTGACGAAACTCACTTTTTTCTCGATCATTTGAAGAATTTCGCGTTTTTTCAGCAGCCTTTTGACCAAATTCGCGCTTTTTCGGTGTCTCTTTGAACAAATTTACTCTTTTTCGTCGTCCTTTTGACAAAATTTGCGCTTTTTCCGTGATCCTTTGGAGGAATTGAAGTTATTTTTAGATTGTCGAAATAGATTTTTTATGACGACCATTTGTCAAAATTCGTGACTATTTTTATATCCGAATTTAAGCATTGATGATTTTTCTTTTATTTTCTGAACCGAACGCCTTAACCCTCTCGCCGCGTATTTTTAAGCAAAATAGCTTCAAAAATTGCGCATTTATTTTATTACATATTTCAAATCTTCATATATTTTAGAGTTAAAATATGCCCAAAACCTTTGTGAAAGAGTTTTTTTTTTTTTTTTTTTTTTTTTTTTAAATAGAATTAGATTATAAAAAAAAAAGATTTGCTGCGGAAATCGCGGGTTGTGCAAATTTTGCTACTTTTACGTTGGCCGTGGAAATCGCGGGATGCGCAGCGAGAGGGTAAAATTTTTGGAAAATTCGGAACATAATCACCCCTGCTCCTTGACTTCTTACATAACTCTCCTGCAAGTATTTGTTTTAATAGCTGCCACCATTTGCAAGTTATTGAATTTTAAAATCAGCCAGTGCATTTTGGGACACCCTGTATGTTCATTAGCTATGGGATGATGGATGAAAGAAGCATTTAAAAAAAAATAAAGCGGCCTTCGATATGTCAGTTAGAGGTTTCCCCGGGCTGAAATTTTCTGGCCCAAGTCCAGGTCCAACCCGCACAAAAAAATTATCGCCCGGCCCGGTATAAAAGCTAAAAAATCGACTCCAGCACAGCCTGCATTTTGCCTTTAAAACTATTCATAAAGCACACCACACTTACTTATGCTCATATTTTATTTTCAGATTATGTTCCAAATTCATGAATACATAAAAACGATATTATTAAGGACTATTTAGGCAATTATGTACATAAACACTACTTAAAAATATGAGACAATTGCATTCAAATGAAAATCCAGTTAAAAAATCAGTTTAGAATGAAAGAAACGGATGATAAAAGAAAATCACAATTTTAAAGCTCTACAAGGAACTAGTATGTTGTGGCCATCACAAAACTTTCTTCTATCTCATACATGTCAATACTTCAAAATTCACTATCTCAGTGCCAATCTGTGTTCATCATGAGAATTCTAAAAATATGAAATTCCGTGCATTAGTTCTCGAGGTACGACTGTCACTGAAATCGTGTAAATCCAGTAAAATGCAGCATAGCAGCACCACCTATTGGGTTATTTACTCCAGAACCTAATTATCACCAACTTATGTCAACGTCTAACTGAATATGAAGTGTGAGGAAAATTTGTGCATTAGTTCTTGAGATAGAGGTATTGCGCAAATCATGACAAATGCAGCATAGAAGCGTCACCTGTTGAGCGATTTGCAACAACACATAATCAGCGGCAATATTAATCAAGTTATACTTAAATCTGAAGTTTGATGAAAATTCGTGCATTAGTTCTTGAGATAGAGCTATTGAGGAAATAGCTCAAAATGCAGCACAGCAGCGCATTTATTGGACGATTTACACAAACACGTAGTCAGCATCATTCCATATAAAGGACTAACTAAATCCGAAGTTTGATGAAAATGTGTGCATTGGTTCTTGAGACAGAGCTACTGCAAAAATAGTGTAAATCCTGCAAAATGCAGCATAGCAGCGCCACCTGTTGGGCGATTTACACCAAAACGTAAACAGCATCTATTCATGTCAAGGACTAACGGAATCTGAAGTTTTATAAAATTCCGTGCATTAGTTCTTGAGATAGAACTTTTGCGGAAATCCTGCAAAATGCTACATAGCAACGCCACCTGCAGGGCGATTTACGCCAAAAACTAATCAGCACCAATCTATATCAGGGACTACCTGAATATAAATTTTTATTAAATTCTGCGCATTAGTTCTTGAGATAGAGCGCCCACAAAATTTGTGTCACATATAGACAGACAGACAGTCGGAATTTAGAGAAGTGCACAGGTCGCGGTCGGGCCAGTAACGCTTATCATAAGGACTGACACGGACTGAACGTTTAGCTTTTATTCCGGGCCGAGGCCCGACTTGGAAATTTCGGCCAGTGCAGACCTAGGAAGAATGAAGTCCAGGCCAGGCTCGACCTGGAAGAAAAAGAAGTCTGGCCAGACTCGAATCTGCAGAAAAATTTAAGATCAGGACACGGCCCGGCTCTAAAAGAGGGAAGACTTGACCCAGCACGAGTCTTGTGGATTAAAACTGGCGCGACCCGGGACGGGTCGCGCCGCGCTCGAGCTTCGCCCCAAGTCATTTCTCGTGAGGATGCATAATGCCGTTTTTCAAACCCTTTATTTGCCCAAGTGGGGGGCGATCGCCCCCTCGCCCCCCCCTTAGATCCGCCATTGCCGTCAATAAATTGTATGCTGGTTTTTGGTTGCAGACCTGTGTAATCCAAACTAAAACTTAGTTTTGGTTTCAGTTTAGGCTATAAAACTACAAACTTTTTATATTTGGTTTGAGATTAGACTGGAAAGCTATACTAAAACTAAATATATTTTTTATAGGAAATGAAAATTTTAACCGTAGAAAGAAAAATGTAATATTGTAAAAATATGCATTTTTTTAAACAATAGAAGATTTAAATACTGATATTTATAATAATGACAGAACTGCAACAATTTGTTTGATTAAACTAGCATCATTTATGTACTTAAATGTAATGTATAATATATTTGTTTCAAACTGCAGAGATATTGGCTGCTGTTTTTACATTAGTTCAATTGGTAATTAAACAAATTAACTGAAAAATCATTTCAACAGAGACATGATATAATAAATAAAGCACGAATGCTACTAGGAAAATTCTGAGACTGAAAAACTAAACTTTTAAAAGCAGGCTTTGCTTTTTTTTTTCTTTTGTAATGTAGTCATACAAAGTGAAAATAATTTTCTTTTAGTGCAGATAAATGAAAAAAAAGTTTATTATTTAATATTCTCTAAGAAAATATAATTTATTTGGGAGAAACATTTGTGAAAAATCAATTTCTCCAACTTTTCCCGAAAAAATCTGGTTTTTCTCTGCCACTTCAATTTTTCCAGAAAATTTACATCTCTAGTAATAACCACATATCACATATTTAAAAGTTACTTTAATAGATTACTTTTTATCTGTATCCTCACTAAGAACACATTTTTAAAACAAATCTTTAATCTTTTATTATTTATTAATCAAATAATTCTTCATAATATTTTCAAGATATCAATGGCTCATTGTATAAAACAGTTTATTCTTTGAACATAATACATAGCTGTTACTAAAAATATTTAAATTAAAAATGATTTCAATTACCTACTGTGGAGAATTACTGCTTGCTCTGTACGAGGTGGTGAGTGTTGAAAGAATGTTTTTAAGAACACCTGTTTCGTTTTTACTGTAAATAATATGTATTATAGTGTAATATAGCTGTAAATATGTGTCTTCCAATTAAATAGGTAAGAGAAAAATTAATATCCTGTGGAATTGAGTAAGTGCCAATTGATTTACTTTTAAGATAGTGTTAGTTAATTTAAGAAATCCACTGAACCAGAACCGGTCGCTACCAGGGGTGTAGTGGAGGGTATACGTGGGTATACACCGTATACCTTCTGGATTTTTTAAAGAAGCTCCGTATACCCTCTGTTTCTCAAATAAAACTATAGCGTATACTCTAGGCATGACGTTCATGACTTTAACTTAAACCTTGCGCTTATAGAGTATACCCTCTGATTTTTTTACGACTACATCACTGGTCGCTACACTGGTGCATCGGCCGGGAAAATAAATTGATAACTACGCTACTGGCATTTCATTAAACAGGTAAATTATTTAAAATTTCTCTTAAACTTAAGCTATATTGGAAGACATAATTCTTTGAATGAGTGAATGTAAAGATGGATCAAGGTGAGGTTTTAAAACGAAAGATAGCAAAATGCAGGTCAATTAGAACCACAGTAACGAAATTGATTAAAAAAATTGATAGTGAAATTAAAAAAGAAAGTGATTCTAAACCAGAAATAGTTGAGGACTCTTTAGCGGCATTACTTGAATATAAATTATCATTAGAAAAATTGGATGAGTCAATTGAATCGGAAATTGAAACCGATAATTTAGAAACAGAAATAGAAACTTCGATAGAATATAAGAAAGCTATTGTGACTTGCAAATCTGGAGCCAGTAGATATTTGAAAAATTTAAACAAATTCAACTATCGCGAGTGAACCAAAAGCAACTACGCCCTCCATATCAGACAGTCAATTAAAGCCGAATACGAAATTGCCGCGAATTTCTTTAAATAAATTTACAGGCGACATTTGCGAATTTCAAGAATTTTGGCCTCAGTCCCTCAGTTTAAAGTTGCTATTCACGAAAATGAAGCTCTTCAGCAAATTGAAATGTTTACTTACTTACAATCTTTAATTTCTGATTCAGCAGCTGCCGCTATTAATGGGCCTCCATAAACAAGTGAAAATTATGTAACGGCAATAAATATATTAAAGGATCGTTTTGGGAAAAGAGATGTTTTAATTTCAAGCACACTAACAAACTATTAAACTTAGAAGCAGTACGAAGATCAAATGACATACATTCTTTGAGAAAATCATATGATCAGATAACTATACAAATACGATGTATCGAAGAGCTTGATGTGAAGTCAGACCAATATGGTTGCTTATTATTACCCATTATTTATAAATGTATACCGAATGATCACGTATTACAATTTCACAGAGAACAATGTGATAAAAAAGATGTTTGTGTAAATGATTTATTGTTGTTCCTGAAACGAGAAATAGAAGCGCGAGAAAAAACTTTTTGAAAATACTAAATCCCATGAAAATAAATTTAGACAAAACTCTCCCGAACATTTTCACCAAGAAAAAATTAAAAATGCTTCAGCACTTACATTAAATACAATTGCAGAAAATCTGTGCCCATTTTGCTCTCAAAAGCATGAAGCAAAATTATGTTATTTAAATTTGGAACAACAAAAAGAATCTTTATTAAAACCAGGGGTGCAGAAAATGTTTCTACTCTCAACATTTCCCCCAATCCACACGAAAATTTCCCCAAAGTTTTACGGTATGTTATAGGTAAGTGCTGTATTACCGTAGGTATAGAAAATTTATTTTTCAAATATTTCTCAACTTACGCGCGAGTATATATGGCAGGGGTGATTCTGAGTGAGAAAAAAAAATTCCTAAAATTCACAGCAAATTTTCTGAAAGGTTACAGCAGAGTGGGGGAAATCCACTCCCAACACTATGTATTTTTCATGGATCTTTTGACGCAATTCGCGTTTTTTCGCGATCTTTTGACGAAATTTGCGGTTATTTCGCGATCTTGTGACGAAATTCACGTTTTTTCCATAATTCTTTGCGAAAATTTGCGGTATTTTTATGTCCAAATTTTCAGATGACCGATTTTTTTTTTTTTTTTTTTTGAACTGAATGTCTTAGCTTTCGGAAAATTCGGAACATAATCACCCCTGATATACGGTACATATTATTCTGAGATCGATTTTGTGAAGGTCACCATATGGATATCTTTATTTGTACTGAAATTGTTCTATCTCAGGGAATTATGGAATTCGTTGTTAAAATCGAAATCAATTGTATATGTTTCTGAAAAATTTCCCCAGAGGGTTAAAATTTCCCCCGATTCTAGATCGCTGGATTGGACATATTCTGCACCCCTGATTAAAACAAGCTAAATGTTTCAAATGTTACAAATGGTTCCACTGAAAACAGAATTGCAGAAATACTGAAATTCGTTGCACAATTTGTTTTTCGAGAACGCATCAAAATTCTCTTTGTAACAAAAAACAAAAAGAAAGATCATCGAATGAAAATAAAATTGACCTTCTTTCGACTGAGCGTGAAAGGGGGGGAAAAGAAAATAAGAAGTATGAAAAAATAACAGTCAAAAAATAACAAACAAATAATGTCACTTTATTGTAATCCAGATGAATATATTTATTTTCAAACGTTGAAAGGAATTATGATTGGAAAGAATCAAAATATTAACGTTCGAATATTATTAGATAGCGCCTCGCAGCGAACATTTATCGGAAAGAATTTATCTAATCGTTTAAATTTAGAGGTGACAGGGCGGGAATCATTAAAAATTCATACCTTTGCTGGAACAAAACCTATTGTTGATAATCATAATAGAGTAAAGATTTTCCTAAAAGACAATAATTCGGACAATATAATATGTCTGGAAGCGTTAGAAATGGAGAGAGTCTGTTCCGATATAATACGAGCGCTAAGTTCTGAGTTATATAAAAAAAAATTAAAAATATGGGTATAGAGTTATCAGACGTTTCTAATGAATTAGATGATGGTGATGATGAAATAGATTTGTTGATTGGAAGCAATTACTATTGGTCAATTATGACAGGAAAATATAAACGCATTTCACCAACTCTTGTTCTGAATGAAACTAAATTAGGTTGGACACTTCACGGTATATTTTCAGAAGAAGTTAATGTAGATAATTCAGTGGGTGCAATGTACATATCTATTTGGGATAATAACAAGGATGATAAAATGTCAGTTCAGATTGAAACTGTAGAAGGGTTGGGGATTCAAGAAGATAATAAGAACAAATGTAAAGATATCATTAATGAATATAAGACTTTGGAAGTAGTAGAAATTGTTGAACCCCAGGAAATAAATTCGACCAATGATAATTTGGCATACTACTTACCCCATCACCCTGTTATTGAAACGGACAAACAAACTTTAACAAATCCGATGAACTGGCAACATTGTCCCGGGAGCTCAAATCCTGCTGACCAACTTACGAGAGGACTCTCACTTCTCGACCTCGAGAGCGGCTTTAAGGCTGCTGATAAAGAAGTACAACAATTTGAAAAAATCATTAAAGATCAAGAACTTCAGGATTTTATATCAAATGAAGGTGTGACATGGAAATTTATCGTCGAGCGTGCCCCATGGTGGGGAGGGTTTTACGAAAGGCTCGTAAAAAGTGTAAAAGAACCCCTAAGGAAAATTTTAGAAAGAACTCTCATCACATTTGAAGAATTGGCAACAATCTTGACAGAAACAGAAGCCATAATAAATATGAGACCACTAACAAGTGATTTTGGCGAGCCAGAGCCACTGTTACTGGCTCATTTCCCTCAACTACAAAGAGAAAACATTAGTTTTGCTCTACGTTTTGCTGAATTTGAAAATAAAATTTCTTCCAAGGAAACTTTGTTAAGGAAAAAACGATATCAAAGTAAGTTGTCTAAACAACTGTGGATTAAATGGAAGGAACAATACTTATTGAATTTTAGTTCAATTCATCAATTTAAAACTCCTGAGATATACAAAAACTTAAAAATTAGAGATGTTGTCTTAGTAGATGGTACTGCTAAACCTAAACTGTTGTGGGACTTAGGAATTGTTAAGGAAATCATTCTTGGCAGAGATAAACTTATTCGTGCTTGCATAATAAAAAAAATCCCTGCCGGCCCGGCCTACAGGCAGAGGTAGATTTTGAAGTCAAATATACTAATTTCACAAACAAAATCTAAATCATGATTATAGATAAATCCACTTTAACAATTTTATCTGGCCGCTCTTGACGAGTTTTTATTTCATTTTCATATAATAGCTGGTTTTATCAGAATCATGTTAGGGCGGTATTCAAAAAAATACTTTTCAATGCTCAACAACTCGAAATTTTCTGGCATAATTCCAGATTCATTTTTAATTTTAAAAAAATATGAAACTTGCTGACGTGATTTTTGAAGAGATTTATAAGCGACCTGTGTTTTTATTTTTTGTTCAATTAATTAAAACTTGATATATAAACAATTATTTTCTCAGAAGGACAATATTTTTCGTTTCTAACACAATCGCTTCGGGAAATTCCGTCAAAATGCCCACTTTGACATCATTTTTTGAAATATATTCTGTCTCCATCAAAAAAATCGATCATTGCTGTACATTATATAGTTTCTGAATAAGCGAATCTACCAATTAAATACGTTTGAGCGCAAAAATGAATTTAAAAACCAGTCAGAAAATAAGCAGTTTGGATTTAAGCGCATCCTCAATACAATGATTTTTCCAACACAATCCGCTTCGGTAAATTCGGTTCAAAATGCCCTTTTTAACAGCATTTAAAAAAATATATTCTGCCCCTATCAGAAAATCGACCATTACGGTACATTATATAGTTTCTGAGTAAGAAAACGTACCAATTGGAAGCCTTTGAGAGCAAAAATGAATTGTAAAATGAGTCAGAAAATAAGCAGTTTGGATTTGAATACACCCTTACTAAGATCATTTTTTACTTCAACCGGTATGTATTTTTAATTTGTTTTTGCTCTAAGAATTGGTCCTATCCAAAACTTGTCTATATAGATGTTGTAGACAATATTAAGAAGATATATGATAAATTCATGGGGATTTTATATCTTTTGAATTGACGGAGTTATGGATTTTTTTCTTCTTCAAACCCCCTTTTTGTTTTCGTTTTTAATTTTTTTTTTTGAGGTACGAATTGGCCCTATCAAAAACTTGTGAATATAAAAGTTGTAGATAATGTTAAGGAGATTTATAATAAAATTAATTGAATTTGATATCTTGAGAATTGACGAAGTTATGAATTTTTTTCTTCCAAAAACCCTATTTTTTGCGCCCCTTGAGCCCATTTTTAACTTTATCAAAAATCTGTGATACTTAAATTTTTGGCCCTATTTTTAGAAGTAATAAAAACTTTAAACTGATTTGATATGTACAAAAATTAAGAAGTTATGGGGGGTTTTCTGTTTTCACAAAACCCCTCCCTATTTCTCTCCCCTTGGTCCGATTTTGCCCATTAACGAACTTGACCGAGATTTTATGCCCATTGATTTTATGTATCAGTTTGGAAGAGATTGGTGCAGAATTACGAAAGTTATCATGTCCAGAAGAAAGTGATATATATAGATAGATAGATAGATAGATAAAGTTTTTTACTGAGGGTGGTTTTGGGTTCTAGGGGTCATGATCGGTGTAGATCTGCAAAAATTTTTCAGAAATTCCAACATAGGAACGATCCCAATAGGTAGTATTTCATACGAAATCTACCTAAAACTGCTAAAGGACAGCTGAGAGAAGTAGTACAACTTTTGTATCCTTTTGAACTAGATTGCTGAATGATAAATGATTTCAGTATTTTATATGATTTTTTTTTCTTTTTTTATACTAGTGTTTGAATATCAGAATGTGTTTATTTTATAAATTCATGGTTGGAAATATTTTTTTGGGGTGTGTTTTGCACTTTGTTGTTTATCTATTTAGTAAAAATGTTTCATTTTATTCATAATTGTACCTTATTTCAAATTGAAAAGGTAATTGAATTAATAATGGTATTTAATATGTTTATATTATGCATATATATATTCAGTTAATCTTATTGAGGTAAAATATCTGGCCAGATATGTTCATGTAGCTACTGCTACATGTTATAAGAGTGTCATTTTTTTTTATATATATATATTGATAATGACTTTATTATTTTATGTTTAATTCTTTATACTTCAACAGCTGTAGATTGAAAAATTTCTATTTTATCATTTGAGTTGTGAATTAAGGTTATGTTTATTATAAGAATTTGTTTATGTTGATTTATCATTACGTACTCTCATGAGTGCAGGTGGGGAGTGTGTGGAGAATTATATGTTTTGACGCCAAATGGGCGATAAAGGGATGGCAATGGCTCTATTGTTTACGTAGGGTTACTCTCGCCTCCTGGGCTCATCTGTCGCTCGCTCTGTACGAGGTGGTGAATGTTGAAAGGATGTTTCTAAGAACACCTGTTTCGTTTTTACTGTAAATAATATGCATTATAGTGTAGTATAGCTGTAAGTATGTGTCTTCTAATTAAATAGGTAAGAGAAAAATTGATATCCTGAGGAATTAATTGAGTAAGTGCCAATTGATTTACTTTTAAGATAGTGTTAGTTAATTTAAGAAATCCACTGAACCAGAACCGGTCGCTACACCTACATAACTGATTGTAATTATTTAATTTGAATATTTTGAAATGACGTTATAATATTTAGATAATATCCAACACTATTTATTTTTATCAACAAACATGCATCTATATATAATAGGAAGTGATATTTAACCCCCCCCCCCCCCAAAAAAAAAAAAACAGGTTTAAACAAACAAACAAAAACTGGTTTATTTGGGGTTTTTTTAAAACAGCCCCCCCCCCCCTCCTTTTTTTTTTGCCTACTTTGGCCAAAAGTGAATAAGTGAAATTTGTATCCAGTTAGGAACTTATGCAGTTTTATATTGTTAAATCTTGATAAAAGACCTTGCCATTTTTTTTATCTAATGCGAAAATGTTATGATTAGCTCTGTATATTGATTTTGGCTTCTTTTTTTTCATAATATTAACAGGCTTTTTTTAAAAAGACTTTTAAAAGCACATTATTTCATTTTGACTTTGTCACATTTGGATTTGGCAGTACACCCACACATTAAGTTTTAATAGGATAGTGTAACTTTTTAAACACAAAGGTTAAAAACTAATATAAAAGTTACTGAATATTAAAACTAAATCATGAAGCTTATATTTGTGAAGGGGTTGCTGTATTTTAGATTTTGATGGTAATACCAAGTGAAGGACTGTTCGAACTGGCCTTCCAAACATTAATTCAGCAGGAGTTTTACCAGTCACCGAATGAGGAGTGGAATGATTTTCTAACAAAAATCGTGAAATTGACAATGTTATGTCACTTTTATCTAGCTTTTTAAGACAATTTTTCACAGTTTGCACGTATCTTTCCGCTTGTCCGTTCGAAGACGGATGATAAGGTGGAACAAGCGTATGCTTAATTCCATTATTTTTAATAAATTCCTCAAATTCATCACTTGTGAACATGGGACCATTATCACTGACAAATTCAACAGGTAATCCAAAGGTAGCAAAAATTCTCCTTAATACCTTAATTGTAGTTTTACTATCAGACCTGGGTACTACCTCTACCTCCAACCATTTAGTATAAGAATCGACTACTATTAACACCATTTTACCTTCAAAAGGACCGGCATGATCTATATGGATCCTTTCCCAGGGCAGTTCAGATTTCCATTTTGGGACAATCCCTCGCAAACATCTGACATCTATTACAAGAATTTACCATTTGTTCAATTTCTTTATCCATATTTGGCTACCAAACTACCCCCTAGCTTTCGCTTTCATACTCGATATACCCTGATGAACGGAATGCAGTAATTTTAATATATATTTACGGCCTTCCTCTGGTACGACCACTCTATGTCTCCACAATAGACAGTTTTCTAGACAGGAAATTTCCTCCCTTCTACGAAAATATGGTTGATATTCTTCTGGTTTAACCTTTCGCGGCCACCCATGTAACACCCACTCTAAAATTTGTTTAGTTACAGGATTTTCAGTTGTCCACTTTGCAATAGTTTTAGATGTTCAATAGTTTAGATGGTCTAGATAGTTTCACTATATTTATGCATACTATATGGTGTGTATAAATGCTCTAATTCATATACAGGGCTACTCAAAAGAATTCATAAGGGTTACTGGGTATGAGCGCAAATTGCTTAAAGGTGGTTTTTAAATGAGTTATGCATTTTTACACTGAACTCCATTTAGTTTACTACCCTCATAGCATGCATGGTCACGGTGACGTCGTTGTGACGTCACTGTAAGTCACTGTGGTCACGTCACATCTGTGACCAAAATGCCACCACTCAGTGATGTCACATTGTGACTGAGATGTGAACTTCTTAGAAAACTTTAAAAAATTGCAAAAATTCTTCAAAACATGTTATTTACTGTAAAATTATATTTTTCTGGCAATTAAAAGAAAATTGTGACGACACTATTATGTCACTGCATGTAACGTATGTCACGTCACATATGTGATAAAAAAAACACCATATTGTAAGTCACAGTGTGACAAAAATATGAACTTGAAAAATCTTTGAAAATAAAGAGAAATATTTTAAACAGTCCCGAGTTACAGCGACATAAGGAATGAAAATATATTAGTGGATAGCAACTAGTAAATTCTGTCACGAAAGGGGGAAGGGGCATAATAAATAAAATGCACGATACAAGCATTAATAAACTAAATTTTCATGTTATATTTTATCAATTTGATGAATTAAGCGGTCTCACAGACCGCTCACAATAGTTATGCGGCAATTTTTGTCACATCAGTTAAGGGTTAAACAGTATTTTAAACAGTCCCGAGTTACAGCGGCATAAGGAATGAAAATATATTAGTGAATAGCAAATAGTAAATTTTGTCACGAAAGGTAGGGGGGGAGGGAGGGGACATAATAAATAAAGTGCACGATACAAGCATTAATAAACTAAATTTTCATGTTATATTTTATCCATTTGATAGATTAAGCGGTCTCACAGACCGCTCGCAGTAGTTATGCGGCAATTTTTGTCTCATCAGTTAAGGGTTAAACAATATTTTAAACAGACCTGAGTTACAGCGGCATAAGGAATGAAAATATATTAGTGGATAGGAAATAGTAAATTCTATCACGAAAGGCGGGGGGGGGGGGGGGGGGGGGGGGGGCATAATAAATAAATTGCACGATACAAGCATTAATAAACTAAATTTTCATGCTATATTTTATCAATTTGATATCTAAGACAGTAAAAGTATTCTTTTTTCATGATTTCAATTTTATCTAGCATTGCAATTTAATATAATAATCCTCCACTGATTGTTACACTCTCATATAATTATTGCGCATTTCAGATTCAAATCAGTTGTTTACAAAAACAAATAAATGATAAAAACACACCTGCTCAAATCGTCTGCTTCACCATATTACCATAGAATAAACAAGAGAATACGCGGGAAGTGACTTCACTCTACTGTTTAGAACACCAGCACGCCTACAGCACTTCTTTTAATATAAAAGAAAGACATCTGCCATTTTAGGATATTAAAAATATAAGGATATTATTGATGAAGCATATATGTAAGTCTTATTTAATTTAAATATTTTGTTCCTGTTTTGTATATATTATAATGATGAGTTAAGTAGTTTTATGTTACACATATAGAAAGAGACTGGTCTGTATTGTTTTCAGAAGGATATTTTTATTCGATTCTGTTGTATCTTAATCTGCCATCGCTCGAAAAAAAAAAAAAAAAAAAAAAAAAAAAAAAAAAAGCTGGCGTAGAGACTGATTTGTGCCTACATTCATAGTAGTGTAAATATTAATTTTTAGTCTCTTGAGATTGAAAATGTGTTGAAACAGTGGTGTGGAATTTTTTTCGGCTTTTTAATGTTTTCTAGTTACTAACACTTATAGCATCATTATTATTTTGGAGTTAAATATGAAATTAGAAATTGTTTCAGATTAGAAATTAACATTATGTATTTTTTTTTTTCTGTTTGTGATTTTAATCAAACATTTAATTGTAGACACTCAGAATCAGTTATTAAATTTTCTTCGATTGTAAATTCATTTTCTACATTTTCGATATAGGGGAGACCGGGGGAATGCCGCCAACCCGGGTTATGCCGCCACCCCACCTAGTTTAAAAACTAAGGGCAGTTTGAGATAGTGAATGTGCCTGCACTATAGCGGCCAACAATATAAACAGTGATTAAAGTGAGGGTGACTTTGCTGTACGTAGTTCGTTTGTTCTAGTGAAAAATGTAGTTTTCATCAAGTTGCTTATTATTTTGGAGCTTTAAATGAGTAGAGATAAGCACCTTTTATTGTAACATTAGGTATTTAAGATAATATGACCCGTAATCTACATGCATTCGCCGACATTTTGATGCAATGTGTTGAACAAGTTCGGTTCTTCTTTCGGCTTTGCTTGGGGATTTCCCCCATATTGTCCTCTTGGGGTAATGCCGCCGCCATGCAAATCGGGTGAGAAATGGCCTCATTTTAATGTAGTTGTGGCGGTAATTAATGTGATCGTTTAAGTGGTTAAAGTACACGTTGTGAAGTTCTTTTAATAAATTACTATTGATCGTTAAAGAAGTAATAAAACTGGAAACGTCTTACTTGAAATGTAGACAATGAAGAGGCAATTTGATGAAAACAAATAATATTCTTTATTTCGGTCGTTAGTAGCAGTAGAAGGTTAAGAAAATACTTGCTTCTGGTCACCATTTTAAAATAGAAGAACTAATCTTTTAAGAAGAAAAATAGCAGCCAACATGGAATAAATCCATGGGATTCCTTTTAACGAGAGCAGCACAACTTTAAAGCATTAAACTTTGAGAAAAAAAAAACATCCACTTAAATAAAATATCAAACTCATTCGGCCAAAAAAAAGCGGCACGACATTCGAACGGCCGGCGGGCCGCGCTCCGCTAAAACTACGTTAAAAGACTACATCTTTTTCAGACAACATCAAACCAAATTCTGAATTGAAAATTAACGAGTTTTAGTTTTTAAATGATGAATACGGGGTTGACAAAGTAATTAAAAGGCAGAATTTAAATTGATTAGCTAAATTAACATTTACGGGAAATTAATGAAAATCGAATTACAAGCTGCAGAATTAAAAAAAGTTTCACTGATTGGAAAACGAAACAAAACGATTCTCCTGTCAGCGATCGGCGTCAAAAGAGGGCGGAGCATAATTTCAATGACGTCATCATAATGCAAGCTGTCTCCATCGATACGAGAGCTCCAGAAATGTGCTCCCAAAATACGGAGTGCGCATGCGCTAGCTGCCGATCCGCTCCCAACGCAGATATGAATATCGGCGGTGAAAAATGAACTTGCTTTACGGTGAGAGATAAACGCGTCAACATCGCGGCGTAAAGATTGGGTTTAAATAGACATCGATGCAAAAAAATAGCTGAAAGGAAATAAAAATAAACCAAATTAAATACTGTGAGAAGTATTCTCACAGTAGTGGAGCCGATTCAGCAAAGTGACTTTTGCAATATGAAGTAAATTGTAAGCTTAACCATTATTCTGCTCAATTACATTGCTTTCTAACTATTTATAGTAGGTTGTGTGTTTCCTAGTATCCATTTGATGCATGTACTAGGTCATTAAAGAGTGGCGGCATTACCCCGGTACAGTGGCGGAATTACCCCAGTGTCCTGGGTAATCCCGCCACAGTGCACAGGTTTAAAAAATATTTTTTTATGTATGCTTACTTTACAGTTATGATTATGGTTAAATTTATACAGATACTAAAGATCATGATTCAGCTTTAGAATTTTTACTATTAAAAAATAAACATTTTTTCGAGGTGAAAAAATTTAAATTCCCTTAAGGTGTCGCCATTCCCCCAGTCTCCCCTATGTAATCACTGGAATAAAAAAATTAAATATATTTAAGCATTGAAATAAAGTGTTTTTCATGCCTGTGATAACAAGTTTATAGCTTAAACTGCTTTAGTATATTTTTTAAAAAGTTGGTATGTACTTTCGTAATATAGGACTGAATATTTTTTTAAAGCGATTAATAACTACTTTCTACATTAAAATGTTTTTTAAACAATAAAAATAGTTAATATGCAATCATTTATTTTACGTTTATATGTTCTTTTTAATACTTTTCAACAAAGTTGAAAAGTGTTTATGACTTCGGTTTGTCTGGCCGTCTGTCCGCGGTCTAACTCTCGCAAATATACTCGGATTGCCTTGAAATTTTTGGATGTTATTGACGTTTACCATAGCACGGCCCCTATTTGTAATGAAGTTTGTAGCGTGTTTAATTCATCTACAGGAACAGTCAAGAGTATTTCGTTACACTACGGCCTACGGGAAAAAATCGTTTCAAATGATTTTTAACGATTTTACACGCTTTCAAACAGAATAAAATTGATATGAATTTATGAAACGCACCAAAATATGCATTCTGAAGAGTATGTGGTGCAACGAATAGTTATTGTTCATTTACAGGGCTAAAAAAGGGATTCCAATACATTATTACACAGGGATGGAGGGAATTATTTGCGGCGTACTTTAATTATGTTAATCTATTTCATATATAATGAAATTGATATAAGTTGCTGAGGTTTACACACTATACATTATTCCATGATAATACGAAATGTATATAGCATTTACAGGACACACAAAATATTTCCGATACAATATTGTATCCGAAGTTCATTAGGGATGATTGCTGGAAATGCATTTTTAATTATGATATGCGCTTTTATGATTCACTATATTTATGCATAGAGTATGGTATATATAAATGCTATAATTCATATACAGGACTACATAAAAGTATTCGTAAGGGTTACTGAGTATATGCGCAAATTGATTAAAGGTAGTTTTTAAATGAGTTATGGATTTTTACGTTGAACTGCATTTAATTTACTTAGAAATTTTTGTAGAATATAGATAAAATGATATACAGGGTCACGCAAAGAATTGAATACATGGCCATCTATAAATTATAATTTCTGGAAATGTGATTTCAGCAGTTTTACGAGTGTTTGAATTAAATTTTAACTAAGCAGTAGCGCGTAATAAACGTTCTAGGTAAACTACAAGATTATACAAAAGTATTCAAGTATGTTTCCATATATTAGTATAAATTGCTGAAAGAGAATTTCAACCTGTTATGCGTTTTCTTGCAAAAATAAATTTTCCCATTATATAATATGTATATCAACTTACAGATCAAATGCAGGGCTGTTCAAAAGAATTAGAAACATATTTGGCTATGGACGGTAAATGCTGAAATCAGTTTTTCAAATGTTTTATGTGTTTTTTAAAATATTTACTTAGTTATCTTATTTACGTTATTTCCCTAAATTACGATGTCTTGTTAAAGCATTCAGGAAGCGTTGGAAAGTGTTTTATAATCTATGCTTAACGCATGATTTTTCTTAATTGTTTTTTTCTATTTCGCAGATCAGTCTTTTTCTATAAAACATACCAAATCTATTTAGCTCATATTCACAAAATACAATATACACGGGAATAAAAAATTTAAATAAATATGGCTTATCATGTCATGTTTAATAAAGCAATGACTAATCACAACACATTAAAATTTTACACATTCTTAATATCAAGCTTGAACTCAAGATAAAGCTTAAAACTTAATAAAAAAAGATATCAGTTGATAAGCATTGTTTTTTAAGTGGAAAAATTTAAAATGTTTTAGAAGAATAGGACTCCAAAATAGCGATATTTTGCTAAAAAGTACGGTAAAAAGATAAGAATTTATGTTTCAAACAAAACTTTATTTTAAAATTGTGCATTTTAAAATTCATCACAATCACAGTGTTTATGGCAAGAACCATCACAGTATTAATACTCAGAATTTTTTCCAGAGAGAAACATTCGGCTTGCATACAATATTTCAAATGAAAATCAAATTTCAAATTATTTGCTTAAAAGGCGCAAAGGCCAACTTAGTAAAAAAGATTCAATGCCGGGAATCGAACCCTTGCCATCAGTATAGCGCACGGACATTCTACCGACTAAACCACTTGGAACGATACCCAGCCTAGAAAATTTCTTGCTATTACATGTTGGCAAGGCTACAAAAGCAGCACAAGATGGGATATTTATCGTGAGCCACCGACATGGGGCAAACACGAAACTTAATTAAATCCAGCATCGGTTGAAACTATATTAATACTTAGAAATTTTTCCAGAGAGAAACATTCGCCTTGCATACAATATTTCAAATAAAAATCAAATTTAAAATTAAAATTACCTTTTAAGCATGTAATTTGAAATTTGATTTTCATTCGAAATATTGTATGCAAGGCGAATGGTTCTCTTTGGAAAAATTTCCAAGTATTAATATAGTTTCAATCGATGCTGGATTTAATTAAGTTTCGTATTTGCTCAATGTCGGTGGCTCACGATAAATATTCCATCTTGTGCTGCGTTTGTAGCCTTGCCAACATGTAATAGTGAGAAATTTTTCCGGCTGGGTATCGTTATATGTGGTTTAGTCGGTAGAATGTCAGTGTGCTATATTGATGGCCCGGGTTCGAGTCCCTGCACGGAATCTTTTTCACTATGTTGGCCTTAGCGCCTTTTAAGCAATTAATTTGAAATCTGTTTTTCATTTAAAATCATCACATTGTTTATGACAAGTTCGTAACAAATGACACATATTTCACAAATTGGTCACAATGTGACTTCAAAGCATTGTCACTTTCATCACATGTTCGTCACAAAGCTAATGCCAAAATAGTCACAAATGACACACTTTTCACAAATTAGTCACACCGTGACTTCACAGAGTGGTCACAATGTGACGTCACAAACGACCTCTAAAACGGCCATAACGACTTCGCATTGTAGTCACTGTGACGTCACATCGACGGTCACAAAATCACAGTGTGACTTCACAACGACGTCGCTGTGACGTCACCATGCCTTACGGGTAAGAAGTGTTCATAGAATATAGATAAAATTATATACAGGATCATGCAAAGAATTAGATACATGGCCTTCTATAAATGATAATTTTGGGACATGTGATTTCAGTAGTTTTAAGAGTGTTTTAGTTTGAATTAAATTTTAGCTAAATAGTATTGTATAATAAAGCTTCTAAGTAAACTACAGGGTTGTACAAAAGTATTCAAGTATGTTTCCATCTATTAGTATAAATTGCTGAAAGAGAAATTTCAACCTGTTATGCGTTTTCTTGCTAAACTAAATTTTCACATTATATAGTATATATACAAACCTACAGATCAAATACAGGGTTGTTCAAAAGAATTGGAATACATATTTGGCTATGGACGGTAACTGCTAAAATCAGTTTTCAAATGTTTTATAAGTTTTCTAAAATGTTTGCCTAGTTATCTCATTTCCCTAAATAACAAAGTTTTGTTAAAGCATTTTAGGAAGTGTTGGAAAATGTTTCATAATCTATTCTTAACGCATGATTTTTCTTTCTTTTTTATTAACTGACTTTCATAAAACAGTATTTTGTGAATATCGACGAGTAGATTTTGAACAAATGCTTCAATTGTGATACTTCTTTTTATCATGTAATAGGCTCGTTCTGGTGGTTATTCAAGAACTAAAACATCAATAAAAAATGAAAATTTAAAAAAATATATTAATTAAAATTGTTGACAATTTGTTGAAAATTTCTTATCTTTCAACTGCTTTTAGAGAGCAACTAAAAATTAGCTCACTCTATCACCGATATCTTTCTGAATATTCACGATATTTGACTTGAATTTTTTTTTTTATGAGTCACTCCATAGAGTTGACTATTATATTATGTAAAAAAAGCTTTGTTATCGCTTGCGCATGCACAGATAAAAATTATTTTATACTACTCATTTTTATTTCATAAAAAAATTAATATATTTATATCCCAATTGTACTACATTGTTTCTGCTACGTTTTACTAATTTTTCTGAAACTGGCATTAAATTTGATTAAAAACCCTACATGATATAAGCTAAAAACATGCAAGAACTTTTTGAACTTTTAAAAGAAATTGCTATATCTCCATGAATATATGTGCAATTCTTACACAAATCAGTAAACATGTTGTACAGTATCCACATATTTGTATTCTGCAGCGATAGATCATTTCGTGCATTTTAATTTACAGGGTTGTTAGCCTAAATAAACCTTCCTTGTTCACTTATACGCTATTTAATTACTTTCATATCTTTAATCTAAACTTTCTTTTCCAACTTCAACTCAAAGCAGCTATTTTTATTTCGTTAATCTCTTTTCAATAACACTCCATCTAGCTTGAGTTTATTTTTCAAACTCCTTTTCAAAGCTGGGTATGACGTCATTACGTTTTCATTACGTCACTTCAATCGAGTTACGAAACTCGCTGTGACAACTGTATTCAAAACTTTGTGGGTTTGTCAGATAATAAAAATCTTTGAACACCAGATGACCTTTTCTGCCATATGTAAATGATGGAATGACGTAATGCACCTGTTGTTAAGCATTTTAGCTTTGACATTTTGATTATTATTCTCTGTGTTTTCCGATGGAGGTTGCTTGGGGAAAGCTTTAAAACGGCTGGTCCTGAAGTCATGTGTTTTATTTAATGAGAGAAACCACCTGCCTTTTAAGAAGCAGGATGCATCTTTTTAAAGGGTTTTTCAGTATCATTTTAAGTCCAGCCTATTTTCATTTTTAGCTGCTCACATAAAATAAAAATTACGAAGCTCTTTTTTAAATATTATTTGAATGTTATGTTAAGAATTGCATTTTAATGTATAGCCGATACAATGAGAGCTACAGAATGTTACAGAATGACGATGTAAAGTAACACCTGTTTTACTATGCCACTGTGAGTACTGCCTTACGCAATTTAAATTAATTGTAAGTTTATTTTTCATTTAATATCTTTTAAGTTTATTTTTAATTTAAGTTAATTTATTTATTTAATTATGTTTGTGAAAATAAATGTTTAGTTATTTTCAACTTAACTATGTTTTATTGTCATTTATTTAACACTCTGCCATTCTGCCACAGTTATATCTTTCTTTGCGTACTCTGCTTATAATTTAAAAGTTTTTGTTTAAGAAGGCCAATGTGTTAGGATATTTTATGGCCAGCCCGATACACCAGGCCATCAAGGGTGATCCAAAATATTATCTTTCTTTGATTTTTTGTCCTTATCAAATCGCCGTTGATAAATATGAGGTCAAACATATTCTTTATAATACTGAAGTTCCAGAAGAAGGTATATTTTTAAATATTCGGCAAAATGTCAAACTGAAAGTGTCTAATGATTAGTGGCTATATAGTGTATATAGGTTTTGGCAGTCGCAGGCTGACAAGATTGTCCCATGGCAAATGGGCACCTTAGAAATAGAAAATATGTGCCCTGAGGATGAGTTTTATTTACTTATTATGTACATTAAATCATATAATTGGGTGGCCACACTTGTCTCCTGGCAACTGATATTGTTAGACCCAGCCTGCCAATGGATGTTGAAGATTGTAAAAATATTCTCTAAACAGGGGAATCTGCTGTTTGGGAGTGTCCATTATGGAGGTCTTACTGCAGGGGTGACAAAACTATAGCATGTTTGCCCGACGATGGTAATAGTTCGGCATGCAGAAAATTTAAATTATGATAATCACATGGATAAATTCATTCTACTTTTTGTTATAATAAAAAATATTTTGTTTGGCATGTGCAGACCATCACAAGAAATGGAATTATTTTTACATGAAATAATACATTAAAATATGTCTTTTTCTTTGATGATATGGACAAAATCGTCTTTGAGATTGAACAAAATTGTATGATTGAATGCTAACTATATTTTTTCAAATATATTTCATATGACACTCACTGCAATAAAATGAGTAGTGGACCTATTTTTGATAAGTATTTAAAATTACAAAATATAAACCATATATATATGGACCAGGATTTTTGCATTAGTTAGATGCTTCATAATGGCAAATTAAAAATTACTAAAATAAAAATTCATAATTTTCTTTCTCATTCCAATATGTACCACTTAAATGCCACATATTTTCAAATCAAAATCCCTTAAATTAATGACTAATCTCAATATACAGAAAAATTTATATTTTGATTTTTGTTCTCAGTTATCTACTGTGGAAATGGCTGATTCTATTAATTAGCGATCTGTATAAGCAACATATACTGTAATATCTTTTTATGCAAAAGTTTGGCATGTTACAACTTTGATATATAATGTATATTCCAGCATATAACTTACACTTTTGAAACAATAAAATTTATCAAAATTTACAAGTGCACATTTTACACCGTGTATAAACGATAAAAGCTTAAAAATCCCACATAAAGATTGAGATTTCTATATTAATGTACAAAAGAAAAAGGGAATGAATGAATGAGAGTACGATTCCAAATGCTTTGTGTGGATTCAAGCAGATAGGCTTGGCAGTACTGCATATTTTCACTTTGCATTTATTTTATTTATGTTTGTACTAGTTATTATACTTTTAATGCTCTTTGTGGCATTTTTATGCTACATGTCTTAAAGATTTCTTTGCCCCCCCCCCCCCCCTATAAAAGGAGGGATGCATTGTGCATATGACAAATATCCTAAATATATAAAAATACTGTCAAATCATATGTGTTTTGGCCAGAATAATACAGTATTATTTGTGAATTTTGGGCAAATGCACACAAAAAGTTTCACCATCCCTGTCTTACAGTATACAGCAGATTCTGCTTATAAGAATCACATTTGTCATTGCTTTATAATTCTTTTAACTGTAATTGATAGCCGCAATTTCCACTTATACGAGTCATTGTGAGATGAAATCTCACAGTGTTTAAATTATGTTACTGTTTTATTTCTATTGGCCTTATACATCGATGTTCTTTAAACTTAAATCCATATTTATTTTTGCGCGGGCGATTCGCTTCACCGCACATCGGCAAGTTCGCTGACGTTCGGCTGCCCCTGGCATGGGATGGGGCAATAGATTTAAATCTTTTAGAGAATTTAAAATATTAGCTAATGTCTTAATAAACAAATCCAAAAGAAAACATTTAAAAAGCTTATTTTCTATTGCTCCTCGCACAGCGAATAGACACACCTCCGAAAGATAAACATCCATTCAATGCATATGCCGTGAGTGGAGCCTCTAGAGTTTATATCTCTCCAGGGCTACTAGAGATTATCTCTAGTAGCCCTAGCCGTGAGAAGCTTGCTCCGATGACGTCATCACAATCGTACAAAGTTCAAAGGAGAAGCATCCCATGCCAGGGGCAGCCGAACGTCAGCGAACTTGCCGATGTGCGGTGAAGCGAATCGCCCGCGCAAAAATAAATATGGATTTAAGTTTAAAGAACATCGATGTATAAGGCCAATAGAAATAAAACAGTAACATAATTTAAACACTGTGAGATTTCATCTCACAGTCATATTTCTTATTTCAATTTTGGTTCTTATAACCAATGATCTCTGTAAGTAGTGCTTATTGTATGTTGTACGAGTAAATATATTGATATAAGAGATATAAATAAGGGCATTTTTCCATAATTGCTTTAAAATATGGCTTAATTTCCTTTCATTTCAGATTGAAATGCATTGGGTTTAGGTAGGGTTTTTAGTTGACTTCAAACAGAACTTTTAGGTTCAGGTTCAGTAATGAATTGCTTTTAAAAAGTTCCCAGTTTTTTTGCATCCATTAATTTTACCACTAAAGAAATGGGGAAAAAAAAGAGAAATACCCGAGTAAATGCAGTGTTTTTTCTAAATTTCATTTAAACATGGTCTGAACAGTATAGATTAAAAACATACTTAACATCATTAAAAAATTTTAAATTCTATTGTTATATACAGGCTACAATAGTTTATTTGTACATGGAAGTTAATATTCAATTATACTATTTTGAGACTGTCAATTGAAAAACATAAATGGTACTTCACGGTACTTATAATGCTGACTCTTCCTGAATTTGGGTTGAGCCAAATATAATTTGCAATATTATTTTAATCCAAAAAGCAAATGAATAAAACCAAAATTATTTTTAATAAGCACTTAATTCAGCATACAAAATAAAAAAGACCTTTGAAGAGTAAAATTATTTATAATGCAAATTTAATCATTTTCATAGAAATCTATTAAAGTTAAAATTGCTAAATTCTTGTTTAAAATGTTTGGATCATAGAGGACCTAGTCATCTGTGGTTAAGGGATGGAAAGGGGTATATATATATATATTACAGCAATCTTGAATGTGTAACAGAAACATGTTAAATTGACGGAAAAAGGGAGATTTGAAAAAAATTAAATGGTTACAGTTCAGAACAGTGTGTTACCTAAACTTTTTTGAAATGAGGATAACTTTGTTCATAGAACCTTAAAGAACAATGGAGTGACCACTTTGTCCACCATCATGTCTGCAAAAGTCACAGAATGCTCTGTGAACCACTTGTGGATTGGCATATGTAATTTACAAATACTGAGATTTTCAGATATAATGTGTTTTTGTGCAACTCAAATTAATTCAATTTTTTATTTTTTAAAAAATCAAAGTTTCCCACAAATACCAAGCAGATTCCCATCAACTTTAAGTATCTTCACTCAATGACAAAGTTAAATGTGGAGCATAAGTGTGAGGAAGTGAGCCCTGCGGCTGCAGTTACATTGATAAAGAGAACACAAGCAATAAATTGGTAATAGTCAGTAAATTGGTAATGGTCAATATGCTTAATTTATGGTGGAACTCACCTGAGGTCGTCTTTATTATTAATGAATACAGTATGGGATCATTTATCCGGAAATCAGTTAACCGGAATGATATTTCCAATTACGTTATTTCAAAAAATGAGCCATACATTCCCAGTTTGATATGTATATTGCTTTAAACATTACAACATGCATATTATAACTTGATTCAACTACACTAGACTCCCTCAAATCCGCGACCCTAAAATCCACGAACGCCTAAAATCTGCGTATTTTTTCAGATGTAAACAATGAAATCTACAGTTAAGTTGCAGGAACAAAATTCAAGATGGCTCCGAAATCAGCGACTACCGCAATGTTTTTTTTACTAAATTTTTTGTTAATCATTTTCTTTTGGCTATTACAGCTGATTTATTAATAAATAAATTTACATTACTTTTGATTTTGATATAAATTAGCATATCTATATCAAAAATTCCAGAATTCGAAATGGAAAAATCCACGAACCGGAAAGCTATTTTAAAATTATTGTTCACGGAATTTTTTTTTTAAATTATAGACAAATTTATTTCTAAACATACAAAGCAGTATAAGAAATGCATCCAAGACTCTAAATAACAATGAAAAAAGTTACTAAAGTTAAAAGTGCTCTAAGAACGAATAATGATGTATCGATCTTACGATTGCTTTACCACTAGATGGCAGCATAGGACTTTTGCAATCGAATTGAATGGATTTCATCGGTAGTAATTTAATATTTTTCTAAATTTTTATTTTACATAATTATTTTAATAATTACTTACTTTTAAATTGATAGATTATTTTAATATTTCATTTTATTGTAAGCATTCGTTATAATTTCCCTTGCTTAACTATCAATCAAATTATAATGCTTCAAAAATGTAAACAAATTGATGACCAGAAATCTGCAAAATTCTAAAATCCGCACAACCTCTGGTCCCAAGCTGTGCGGATTTGAGGGAGTCTACGTACTAACATTTGAAATTGAAGCATATTTAGCTATATATTGGGCATTTTGACATTTATGCATAAGAAAAAGGGAGGGGGGGGGGGGGTTTCTTCCCAAGGTATTTCTATAAATTGCCTTCTTTAAACTTTGATTAATGTCTGATCTTGTTTGGACCTGATTCTTTCTGAGTAGTCAAATAATTAATTTGATATCAAAACACTGTCATAACCACATATATTCTACAAATCTGATCAAATAGATGTTGGTTTAATGTCCAACTAATTATCCGGAATACATCTGACCCCAACCATTCTGGATAAATGGTTCTGTACTGTATTTAAATATTAGCCAGAGCTCAACAAAGCTTACAAATACTGTTCTTCGAAGACCACAAGAACAGCCCTGTATGTTGTACAGGGGTGATTGTGATTCAGAGTGAAAAACCCTGAAAATTAATTGATACAAAGTGAAAAACCCTGAAAATTATCGATGCAAAATATACCAATATCAATTTACATAACTGATTCTGCAACAGCATGACAATCAAATGACATATTTCTGCTATTGTTTGAAATATACAAATTGCAGAAAAACATAATTCGGTAAACTTACATTAATTTCACTGAAAGCTAAATGACTTCATCAAATGGAGAGTCAGGGGAGATTCCGAGTGAATTTTTTTTTTCGGAAATTAACATCACATTTTCGGAAATACATCGGCGGCGGCGGGGGAATTACGGTTTTTCGCGATCTTTTGACGAAATTTGTCGTTTTTTCGCGATCTTTTGGGGGGGAAATTTGCCATTTTCTCGCGATCTTTTGACGAAATTGGCCGTTTTTACGCGATTTTTTGACGAAATTGGCCGTTTTTACGCGATTTTTTGACGAAATTTGCCGTTTTTACGCGATTTTTTGACGAAATTTGCCTTTTTCCGTTATCTTTTGTAGGAAATTTGCCGTTTTTGCGATCTTTTGGGGGAAATTTACCGTTCTTCGCGATTTTTTTGGTGAAATTTGCCGCTTTTTCGGGATCTTTTGACGAAATTTCCTATTTTTTTCACGATCTTTTGACGAAATTTGCCGTTTTTTCGTGATCTTGTGGGGAAAATTGGCCGTTTTTTCGCGAAAATGCAATTTTACTTCTAAGTGGCTAAGTATTAGAGAGAAAAAAGAAATAAAATTAGAAATTTTGTTTGTTTTCCTAGCTTTACTCTTACACAAGGTATATTTATTTTTCCTGCTTTCTTCCTGGGTATGCAATTCTGAACATTGTTGTACTGAGATTGAGATGGATAACACTTCACAGCAACTTTTCTGAAAGGAGAGGGGCAGCAGAGAGGGCGGGGAGAGATTCACTCCTGGCTCTAATTATGTGTTTTTTTCTGCGATCCTTTCACGAAATTCGCTTTTTTCCGCGAAATTTGCATTTTTTTTCGCGATTCTTTGACGAAAATCGCGTTTTTTCCCCGTGATTCTTTAACAGAGTTTGCATTTATCTTGCGATCCTTCGACGATATTTCCGTTTTTCTAGCGATCCTTTGACGAAAATCGCGTTTTCCAGCGATCCCCGGAATGGGGGGTTAATCCCTCCCGGTTGTAATTATGCGTTATTTCTACGAAATTCGCGATTTTTTAAAGAAATTGTTTTTTTTTGTGATCTTTTAATGAAATTTGCGTTTTTCCCCTCGATCCTTTGACGACATTTCCGTTTTTCCAGCAATCTTTGGACGAAAATCGCGTCCCCCCCCCCCCCCCCCGATCTATTGACGAAAAACTTGTTTTTTTCTTTCGCAATCCTTTGCAAATTTTGCACTTTTTCGCGATCTTTTGACGAAGTTTGTGTTTATTTCGCAATCATTAGACGAAATTCGTTTTATTTCGAGATCCTTTGACATAATTCGCGTTTTTTACGCGATTCTTTGGTGAAATGTGTTTTTTTTTCGCGATTCTTTAAACAAATTCGTGTTTTTTCCGCGATTCTTTGGTGAAATGTGTTTTTTTTTTTTCGCGATTCTTTAAACAAATTCGTGTTTTTTCCGCGATTCTTTAACGAAATTTACGCTTTTCCCACGATCCTTTGACGAAAATCGCGTTTTTCCCACGATCTTTTAACGAAAATCGCGTTTTTCCCGTGATTCCGGGATGGGGTAAATCCTTCACGGTTCTAATTATGTGTTTTTTTCTGCGGTCCTTTGACAAAATTCGCGTTTTTCCGCGATTATTTAAAGAAATTCATGGTTTTTTCCCGTGATCCTTTAACGAAATTCGCGTTTTTCCCGTGATCCTTTGACGATATGTCTATTTTCCCCGCGTTCCTTTGACGATATGTATATTTTCTCCGCGTTCCTTTGACGATATGTATATTTTCCCCGCGTTCCTTTGACGTATGTTCGTTTTTCCCGCGATCTTTCGACGAAAATCTCATTTTTCCCCGCGATGTTTTTAGGGATCCTTTGCAAAATTCGTGTTTATTTCGAGATTTTTAGACGAAATTTGCGTTTTCCCGCAATTCTTTGGCGAAATTGTCGATTTTTTTCTCGGCGACCATGTCGAAATTCGCGATATTTTTATGTCCGAATTTTCCACTAAACGTAACGATCTCATAAACCCGGAAGGATCGATCGAAAAACCCGGAAATCCGGGCTACACCCGGAACACAATCACCCCTGGTTGTATTATACTGGTTGATAAATCCTTGGTGAGTAAGATGTTCAGAAAATTCTCCATACCCGATTATGAATATTTTTCTTAACTGTTCCTTCATTAAATTTTATTATTTGCATACCATATATTCCACCACATGACGTGCACATTTGAAACAAGGAAATTTATCAAAATTTACAGTTGTGCAATATACACCAGGTATAAAAATTAAAGCTTAAAAATTAAGCACACAAACTGGGATTTCTATATCAATGAAGAAGCAAAGATCAAATGAGAGTATGACTGCAAACACTTTATGGGGATTCAAGCAGATACATTTGGCAGTACTGTATGTCTCCACTTTGCATTTGCTTAATTTATTTGGATTTGTTATAGTTATTTATTATACATTCTAATACTATTTATTGTGTTTTTATGCTACATATCTCATGGAGATTTTTTTTGCCAAAAAAAAGTGGGGTGCGCACAATATCCCGAATATACTTGCAAAATGCAGCGGCAAATCATAGGTGCATTCTGTATGCCAGAATATGCAATATACATGCATACATAAAATTGGTTGATATTTAAAATATATATAAAAAAAAATCTCTTTTGCTGAGGAAAAAAATTGCTTTATATTTTCCAAATAACACAATCAAACTCTTAATACAAGAAGCAAAGGAATTATAAAAATCCACGTATTAACTGTTACTTATAATATCTGTGAAGATAATAAATATCTAAAAAAAAAAAACACACACACATTATTAAACTAATTACTACTATTAATTGCTCTAATTATCTGAATGTTATAAATCAATGTTATATCTCCGCTGAGAATAAGAAAATAAGAGCAATAAGAAAAGGATTTCTTTCCTAATTCTGTCCTACCTTTTGCTGAAAATCACATTGAAATGAACAGATGTTTTATTAGTATTACGCAGGGTTCGTTGATATATATCGATGGATATATATCATGATATATATCTTGATATATATCCGATATTTATTTTTAAAATATCAAGATTTTTGATATTTTCGATATTTTCAAATTCTAGATATTTATTTTAAAAATATCAAGATGTTTGATATTTTGTATATTTGATATTTATTTTCAAAATATCACTGAGCAAGATAATTTTTATGTTTTCTACATTCAAAGCAAGTGTCAATGAAATTTCTACCTGTTATTGACTGTGTCATTCTGTAGATAATGAACTTTTGCCTCTGGCAATGACTTTTTTTAGGAAAAGAAGAAAGAAATCTTTTCCAAGCTTTATGTTTGAAACTTTTATTTTTAAATGTAGGAACTAATAATTATGTGAGACAGTTAATTCAAAACAGCCATTGAAAGATAAAATGTAATTTAGATAATCATTTATATACAGCCAAGGTTCGTTGATATATATCAGTGGATATATATCATAAAATATAACCGATGTTTATTTTCAAAATATCAAGACTTTTGATATTTTCATATACTTGATATTTATTTTTAATGTATCAAGATATTTCATATTTTCTGCATTTGATATTTATTTTCAGAATATGAATGTGAGCAAGATATTTTGATATTTTCAGTCATATGCTGTATTTGTAATATTTCAGTGTAAATGAAATGAATTTTCAACTGTTATTGACTGTGTAAATCTGATAAAGAACTTTCGTCTCTTCTGGATGTGACTTTTTTAGCCAAAAAAAGAAAACAAATATATTTTTCAAGCTTTGGATTTGACGCTTTTATTTTAAATGTTGAACTAATAATTATGTGGGACATAATTAATTCAGAACAACCATTGAAAGATAAACTGACTAATTTAAATAAGCAGTTATATTAGAAAATAAACTTTTGTCAAGTTTTGGTTCAGCTGAATTTAAACTATATACAACATGTTAGGGAATGTGAAATAAGAAATTTTATACTTACTTTTATGTTAAATTTTTTCAATTAAAAATACTGTTTTGTATTTAAAATTTTGTTTTAAAAACATCTGATTTATTTCTATAGTTTTTTTTTTATAAGTGTATAAAGCAAATTGTTACTGTTTTCAATTAGTTCATCTTCAATTTTGTTCTAAGTGAAAAAAAAAATAAATAAATAAAAATAAAGATCAATACATTTTTAGAATATTGTTTAAGTTTTCATGTTAAGTGCAATATATTTTAGTTTCTAATCTATAGGATGCTCAAAAACATTTATTATCAGCGGTAAGTTGGCTGCTTTGAAAATATCGGATATATATCGAAAATATCGGATATATATCAAAATATCGGATATTTTTGATATTTTCGAAAATATCATGATATTTACAAACCCTGAGTATTAGCCATGGTCCTGCTTTTGTAACTCTTAAAAAGAATGAAAATCTTAGTATAGTTTAAATGATGAACCATTTTTCACATGCAAGTTGCTTACTTTAACTGTGTTCTCGTTTTAACAATGCTGATATTAAAGAGCTACTTCACTCACACGAAAATACATACTCGCTAATGTTAAACCAAAGGTAGAAATCTTTTTAAATATCTCATTTGCATTTCCATTTTTTTTTTTTTTTTGCATGAGTAGCTGAAGTTGATCTTGACAAAGACCCTTTTTAACTTTTCCGATTTTATTTGTAGTTTTTTTTTTTTTTCTTTGAAGATACTTTCTGTTCTGAAAGCGAACGTATTCCAATAGAAAAAACCTGTAAACAAAATCAAAAAAGCAAAAAACACCTTTGTAGAGATCAACCTCAGTTATCCAATGCAAAAAAATCATTTAAAAATATAGAAATGCAAATGAGATATTAAAAAAAAAATTCCCATAGGATTAACATTAGCAAGCCAATGTAGGTGGATAAAGTAGCCTCTTAAGCAAGTTGATTGTATTTGAAATAGAAATATGTAGGTGGGAGCAATGGAGGATATGCTATGGTTGTTAGTATGAAGAATCTCGCTTGTGGTTTCAAAACAGCTGTTTGCTGGGTTTTTTTGTGAATTATTTGTGCATTTTTAAACATTGATTAAACTCAAAATTACAACCACAAAATTCATATAGTATAAAAATATGCACATTTTTCTTTAAAGCAATATTGAGCTGTTATGCTTTTGCTCCAGTGATGACCGTTATATTTGCTTTTAACTTTGCAGAGGACAATGCTTTTATGAAACAAATTCAACACACACATATTATCTATATGTATACTAATAAAAGAAAACATCGCTCTGTGTGTGTCTGTTTGCGATGGCTAGCAAAATCTATGGCGCGTACAAGGCTAAAGAATTTTGTGAAACTAGCCCAAAAGGTCTCATGATGCACATGAGATTCAGAATTTAAAAATTCTAATAATTAGTTGAGAAATTAACTAAAAACCCAAAATTAAAAGAATGGAAAAGTATTCATAATTCAACAAAAACATAGACAATTTCTTCGAAAACTGGGAGAGAGGGGGAGAGGTTAATATAACTAAAGCGCTGCCATTGCGATAAATGTACTGGGCTTTTTTTATAAAGGGCTGTATCTTAAATACTACCTGGGCTAAAAACTCAAACATCCCACAGCCAGATCCAGAAGAAATTCCCAATTCAGAAATTCTAAATATTATTTTTATACTCCTGCAAATAGTTGAAAAATGCATTTATAAAATTTCTTTTATTTCCGTTCAAAGAAACATAGCTTTTTGAGAAATCTTTCATAGCGAGAGCAGGTGTGCAGACAACTGGCTATGGAATAAAAACACCAAACCGCAAATGATTTTTATACTAGGATTCTTTGGAACACCATCAAATTTTTAAAAATACACCATTTAGGGATTTTTAAGTTATGCATCTAGCCCTATCTTTAAACGCTGTTTAATATCAAAATTTTATTAAAATCGATCCACAAATTTTTTATTTTTAAAAAATTCGATTTTTAAAAAGGAAAAGAAATACTTTGTTGAAATGCAAATCTAATAATCTATGGGTAGGTTAAAATTAAACTGATGAACCGATCAATTTGGAAGTTTCAGATAGCCTATAACACAAAGATTTTTAAAAGTAAGGGGCATCAGAGTTTAGAGGGAAGGGGATTTTATATATATATATATATATATATATATTTTTTTTTTTTTGGGGGGGGGGGAAGGGGGAATCAAATGTTTAAAACCGTACGGTTTTCTACCATTTTAGATGTGCTTTTTTGACGGAGCCCTGAGATAAACTTTACTTATTTAATATAAAAATTTCATACTTACCACTATTTTCGAATAGTAATTTCAACCAAATCTTTTAAATTCTTGCTTAAGTCCACCACCCCCTTGACTAATATATCTACCGAAGGTTGTTTAATGGAGTTTTGTTAAGAATAGAGTTCCACCCCTGGTGGTGGAATGTGTAACTAAAAGATATCAGATTAATTTTTTTGGCAAGATTTTGCAGTGCATGCGCAGCACGCCTGCTAAACGGTGCTGTAGGCAGCAGGGACCAGGCTCGAGGTTCATCCGGTTTGAGATTAGGTGTTTTTATGTGATTTTGCAGTACAAATTTCAGGTTCATTTAAGAATACTACTACGGGCCCGAGCAATGCCGGGTGGCTCAGCTAGTTTATATATAAATTAATTATCTGATAAAAATAAAAATACGCCAAAGCTTATCTAGACACAGTGCCTCAATTTGAATACAACATTCACCAGTAGAAAAAATTAAAACCCTTTGTCTATGATTTAGTGGGTTTTGAGCCTGAAATCATTTTCATTAATAATTATATTCATTCTGCTGAAATGCTTGCATCTGATCTTGAATAACTTTATATTGTCATTATGCCATTGGAAAGTTTACTAAAAATTCATGAAATAACTTTAATATATGACAATGTATTTGGAAATCAATTAAACTCAAATCTTTTGATATTTACTAGGATCATAAAAAATAAGGTAACACTTTCATGATTAAATGACTAGCATTTAGGAACTTTAATGATAAACCATACAGAAATAACATTACAATGAAAAGGCATATCAAATATTTTGTTACAAAAAATTTATGAGAAAATACACATTCATTTTTTGAAAAATTTGAAATGGAACATTTGAACAAGCATTTATGAAAACTTTAATAAATTGGGAGAAAAAAAATGTGAATTGAAAAACCTTGCAAGTTGTATATAAATAATTAACATTGTTATGTAACAAATATTTATAGAAGTAATTAGAGAAAAAAATAGCATTCAATCTTAGGAATCATAATTTGTGACTAGCATTTTTATTATAACATCTCAAATGCCATGGAATTAGTTACTAAATAGGATTGTTATATAAATAGTCATTTTACAGACAATTTGCAAATGTTCCAGAAGTAAAGAAATATAGTTTCATAAAAGAAACCTTACAACTCAGAAAATACAATGCAAAGTATTCCATAGTGAAACATTTCAGAAACTAGCAAAATAATTAAAAAGGTTTTAGAAAAGGCAGAACAAAGTTTTTTTTTTTTTTTTTTTTTTTTTACATTTAAAAAAGATTAAATTCTATCGAGACTGAAATACAACATATGATTAAAAAAGATCATGAGAATTGCACCATTTACCATGTCAATACCAGTCATATGGATCATCATAGTAATCATAACCATAATGATAACCATCATAATCATAATCATCATCATTTGAATATCTATCGTCACTTTCAGAATCAGTAGAGTTACATTGATCACTTATAATATCACTTTCGTCACTATCATCATCATAGAAATATTTATTATCACTGTTAGCATCATGGTCTAAACTAATATCCTCATCAAAATCACATATACCATGCCAAGAAAGGGTACATACTGCCCTTTTTGCTAAAAGATTATGAGAAGAATAGTCTTCTTGATTTTCATAACAATTTGCCATTAATGTGACTAGTGAAGGAATTTCAAATAACTGATTCAAAGAATGCATTTTTACAATAGTATATTCAAAGTTCACTTGAGTAAGACTTCTCATTGACTGTAGTATAACATCAAATATTTCAGAAGGCAAATGCTTAATGTAATTTAGATGCAATTTGGTAACATTTTCACTGAAAGAAATTAATAAAGCAATTGCCTCATAAGTCGCATCATTAGCTTCCATATCAATATCCTTCATAACTAATGTAATAAGATTTGTTGTTGTAACTTTTACATCATCTTTTTTAAATGGGGTAAAGGAAACTTTTTTCAAATACAGATTTTCCAGGTTTTTGAAGGATTCTATTAATGTTAAAGCAGAAATTTCTACGCAGGACAAAATCAGAGTTTTCAGGTTTTTTGACAGTGGTAAAATAGGGGTCAAAACATCATCAACATTTAAAAGATTATAGTATTCATGAGACATTTTAATTTTTAATTCTTCTAAATTTTTAAAATTAATGCATTCCTTAAGAACTCTTTCAGGGACAGGATGTACAAAATGTAATATTTTTAATTTTGGACACATTCTAATACAAGCTCTAATTACTTTCATGGAATCCTTAAAATAATTATTATACATAAGCTCTGTAAGATTATACTGTTTGTTTTTACCAATCTGATACAATGAATGAATTAAGTCATCATATTTCACACATTCAAGGGAAGGCATTCTATTTAAAATTGTAGCAATACCAAAACCTTTCACACCAGAGTACAACACATTCAAATTCTTTAACGAAAGCTTGCTACCACATAAATTTTTCATTCCACGGTCAGTCAATTTTCTAGAAGAACTAACATTTAAGGATTCAAGATTTGGACAGGATTTCCGCATGCATGCTAATGTCTTATCACTACAAGATGTACCACTGAGATCAACGTTAACTACATGAGGTAAGCAGCAAATAACAGAAATTAATTCATTTTCACTGACTTTTGAATTATGTAAATTCAACGTAGTAATTCCCTACAAAAAACAAAAGAGTTATCAAGTTATTGCATAGAATAATATGTGTAACTAATAAATATACTGCACTTGTGCATGTTTCAAACTAAAGGCCTTTTCTTTAGCACCGAAAGTTGCTGATGCGAAATATATGCAATCTTTTAAAAGTATTATTTCATATTTTTTTCCCTTGCTATAAAACTTCAAATAACAAAAGAAATAGGTATCTTTAAGATATACATGACACTTTAATAAATAAATTATACTAATAAAATATATTAAATAAAGCCAAGGAAGAAGTTGGGTCCTTTAAAGGACCCTTCACAAAAATTTTCATTTCAAAACAGGACTCTTCACAAAATTTTTCATCTCAAAACGACCCTTCACAAAACTTTTCACCTTAAAACAGGACCCTTCACAGAACTCTGTCTTAAAAATAGGCCTTCCAGAAAAAATTTCCATCTCCAAACTGAACCTTTCAAATATTTAATCATTTAAAAGTAAAATACTGGTTGTCATTTTACATATGTAAAGAAAATATATGTATTTTACATACATATGTCTTCTTAAAAATGTATAAACCAGAACCTGGATCTAATGATCATTTCAAATTCACAAAATTATGACTAGATTTTTCACAAATGTAAAAAGCTGTTCAGAATTTCATAAAAACAGGACCTTGGGAGAAAAGTCTGGACAGACCCCTGAAAGCCTATTACAGTTTCAAAATCTTTTTTTTTTTCTTTCTTTTTATACAGTAAAAATATTTTCAATTTTTGAAATTTTTCTAAAAAGCTTTAATTAATTTTTAAAAAAGGGGTGGGGTGAGAGAAAATTATTAATTACTTTCAAAATCATTAAAAAAACTAAAACTTTACTTTAGTGCAGATCACAAAATGAAATTTTCCAAACTTAGGCAATTAGATTTCTATTATCAGTATTTTATAAATTCAAATTATCTCTTTTTTCATGCAAGAGCTACGCAAATTTTTTTCATAAAATTCTTAGTACGGATTGTAAAAAGTAAGTAGGGTAGTAAATTATGTGAAAACATACATTTCTCCCACTTGTTTTTAATTGCAAAAAATTAAATTTTTTCTATACAAATTTCTAATAAACTTTATTGAGAAGACAAAATTTACTATATTGGACTCATAGATTGAATTTGGATTGTTTTTATGAGTGAACCAAAATCTCCAGCAAACTAGGAAAATAGGAGAGGGGGATGCTTGAATTGTTCTGTTCCATATAAAATAACAAAAATCTAATGAAACAATGCAAAAATCTGAGCCTTAGGTACATTTCTTGTTATCGTCTATTCCAAGCCCAATTTACAACCATCTATGTGCGATATATTTCCTTAGCCATCACCAACAAATAAACAGACACAAACACAGACAAAAATTTGTTTTATAGATATTGATATCAATAGCTGCAAAAAATCTCAATTAGTGAATAAAGTTTTTATAATCAGAATAAAAAGAATGCCAGTTCTCAAAAATTCTCATAAGTTGTCTTAGAGAATAAAAATTTCTATTCGAGTTATATAACTGAACTCAGAACAAAACTAATTTTGTTAAAACATGCTATCATTAAATATAAGAAATTTTTACAAAAATACTGATCAAAGAATGAACATTAAAAAATTGGTTTGCTTAAAAAAGAAAGAAAAGAGAAGATAATTTCTATAAAGTCATACAAAAATACATATTTTCTTCATAAAAATGTCTTTTGAAAAAGAAAGTTTCTGCACCATGCTATAAGGTCACAGACTTTAAAAAACTCACTTTTATTCAATTATGCTACAACAGCTATCTATGAGGTGAAGAGCTAACTAAATAAATCCATTTAATGATTGAAGTATAGCAAATTACCTTCATCCTTCTCTCCTATACCTATTCATTAGCCTGCCAATATACTGGAAAACAACTTAAATATTTATTAATGTAGTTCCTAATGTAAAAATAATTCAGTTTATAAATTTAAGATTAAATATGATAGGTTTAATTTTACTTCAAGCTATACAACAAAAAGCTGGAGTCAGAATTAGCATATTTTTAGCAACTCTGACTCCTTTTACCTGAAAAATCTGCCTAACTCTGACTACATAGTCCTGCTTCCAAGATCCCATCTCATTTTTTTAAATAAAAGGCTTAGCATGCCTCAAACATGAATCAAAACCTGGTTTAAAATATTAAAATAATAGCTGGAAGAGGTGTTCATCAGATGCTGTACCAGGGTTCGAAATTAGCAATGTTATTTGCATTCTGCACCTATAAATTTCAATTGGATGTCTGATTTAACACCCAGTGATCATTTTCTGATAACTAAGTTTTACTTTGCTTGTAAAATGCGAATTTGCTTTTTTTGATAAAATATTTAGTAAATTTCCTAATAATGTAACCTGTACACACTGATCCATTCTATTCAGTCTTTTTCATTACTTTATTTAAGCAAAATATTTCATTTCATAATGATTCTTTACATACAGTTTTAATTATTCAAATTTAATTAAAAGATAACAAGACTTTGCTACTTCTTTCAGTCATTGATTTATTATTAGTTAAGATATGTGGATCAAGTTTGACTGATTACAATACAAGGTTTGCAATTGATTTAAAGAGGGAAAATGTAGGATACAATAGAATCACCTAAACTTAAAAAAATATATATACACTAGATAGTGCCCGTCAAGATTTGACGGTAAATAACTTAAATGTTTCCCTAACTTAAATGTTTCTAAACCTCCGTATGTATTTTAACACAGTCTTTTTAGAGAATCTCAATAGATTAGATTTAGATCACCTACCACCCTACGCAGTCACATCGGCCAAACCGCTTACTAAAGGCAGATCACACACTGAACAGACAAGCAGACAAAAACGTCAGACACGCGACAAATTGTAGCGTTCAAACCGGTTTCTTTTTTGTTATCAGGGTGAAATGTCTCTTGACTTATGCTTTTTCGTCGCTTATCTGTTCAGTGTGTGATATGCGTAAATTTAAAAACGGAAGACATATTCTAAAAGATCGTACCCTTACGTCTCAAATCCCGAAATTAAGTAAAAAAAAATCACAGTTAACCCTTTGAAAATGAAAATTCAAAGATTGCCGTTTTCCCCAAAAAACATTTTTCTCCCTTCTGGCAACGTCCCTCCAGGGTGGAATTTTAGAGGCACCGACAAACCAGAAATATGTTCTTAAAGATAAAATCATCTTCCAATCGATGGTGCAATCGGTTTTTAAAAATATGAATCTTAACCCTTTCAAATAATCAGTGAACTCGAGTCACTTCGCGTCTCACGAAAACGATATTTTTTGTACGCTAAAAGTAACTAAATATCCGTATGTATTTTAACACAGTCTTTTTAGAGAATCTCAATAGACTAGATTTAGATCACCTACAAAAATTATGAAATATTCGGACGGGTAGAAATATTTTTTACAAAATAAAATGGTATGGAAATTTTGGCGAAATCTGTAGAAACGTTAGTGTTTCGTCGCGGTTTCGACCCTCCAGGGCATAATTTTAGAGGTACCGACGAAGCAAAAATATGTTTTAAAGCTGAAACCTTCTTCTAATCAGTAATGTAATCGGTGAAAATTAAATGTGTGAAAAGTTCGACGAAATCAGTAAAAACCTGAGTGTTTCGTCGAGGTTTCGCTCGCTTTTGTTAAGCATAGACTCCAAAAATCAAATTACGCAGAAAATAAAATACCAAATAGCATGTATTTTTAATTCAATATTTTTTCATTTAAAAAATATAAATTCAGACAAAATGGAGTTAAAGATATAAAATCATACAAATTAAAGGGTCATTTAAGAGTCATTCATCACGGGCCCGTCCAATGACATGAGGGTTAGCTAGTTTAAAAATAATAGCTATTCAAAACTTAATTACAATAATTACTAACAAATTAAAATGTATTCAAATCGTTAAGGATTAATTACTCGAAATTAATTTCATATTCAAATTACATCAGATTATTTTACAGGAGCTTAGATACTGTGACTGATAAATTATGTATTTTATTTTCCTTTCAATTTTTTAAGAACATGAAATGATAATTCAAACCAAAATTAATCAGAAACTAAGGAGACAATATTTTAGCATCTGCGGAGCTATAACTCAAAACCTAATTTCACTGCTTTTCGTTTTTGGCTCATTTAGTTCATGAAATATGATATGCCACATCTTTCCAGTGGCATAGCCAGGGTGGCGGTCCAAATGCTCTGCATACCAGTAATTTTGTAAAGTTCAGTTCACCTTATTGGAGGATTTTCTGCTATTAATCAAGACGAAGAAAACTTTAAAATATTACTGGTATCCAGAGCATTTGGGTCTCCTGGACCTTGGTATGGGATTTTAATGCATTGGGCTGAAGCGGTCTGCACTGCATGCCATTATCTTGCTTGCAGTTTTAATTTCATGTTTTAATAAAACAGTTTCAGAAATCAAATAAATCCATCAATTATAACCAAATTACATTTTTCTCCTTTTCGTTACACAGCTGGACTCAAAGAATGGTAAATGCTTTATGGATGTAAAAAGAATTCGAAGCTCCACGAGTCGTTTTATAATAATCTGCACTGCAATTTTTTATAAATACAAGGGGGTTCTGCCCCCTGCAAATGTATAATAGTCACGTGTAAATAAATTTGTAATTGAAATGAAATATTATTCTTTGAGCTTTTTTTAAAATTGGCAACAATATAAAATAGTAACATTTTCTAAATTATGAAAAAATATATCTTGAAATGAAGAAAATTTGCGTGAAATAAATAAAAAAATATTTATTTAATCGTATTATTATTTAATGAATTATTTTTTTCAAATTTTCCTGAAAAATGTAATTTAATCACAATATTGCAATAGCGGATCTAGGGGGGGGGGGGGGGGGGGCGAAGGGGCGATCGCCCCCCCCCCCCCCCCCTTGGGCTAATAAAGGGTTTGTAAAACGACATTATGCATCCTCACGGGAAATGACTTGGGGCGGAGCTTGAGCCCGGCGTGACCCGACCCGGGTCGCACCACTTTAAATCCACGAGACACAGACTGGGTCAGGTCTTTTCTCTTTTAGAGTCGGGTCGTGCACTGATCTTAATTTTTTCTGCAGATTCGGGTCGGACCAGACTTCTTTTTCCTCCAGATTGAGCCTGGCCTGGACTTCATTTTTCCTAAAGGTCTGCAATGGCCAAAAGTTACAGTTTGCGGTTCGACCCGGAATAAAAGCTAAGCATTCGGTCCATGTCAGCCCGTATGATAAGCATTATTGGCCCGACCACGACCCGAGCACTCCTATAAATTCTTCCTCCCGAGCCCAAGTTGGTCCGACCCGACCCGGGTTGCGCCAGTTTAAATCCACGAGACTCGGGCTGGGTCAGGTATTTTCTCTTTTAGAGCCGGGTCGTGCCCTGATCTTAATTTTTTCTGCAGATTCGGGTCGGACCAGACTTCTTTTTCCTCCAGATTGAGCCTGGCCTGGACTTCATTTTTCCTAAAGGTCTGCAATGGCCAAAAGTTACAGTTCGGGGTTCGACCCGGAATAAAAGCTAAGCATTCGGTTCATGTCAGCCCGTATGATAAGCATTATTGGCCCGACCACGACCCGTGAACTCCTCTAAATTCTTCCCGTGCCAGTTTAAATCCACGAGACTCGGGCTGGGTCAGGTCTTTTCTCTGTTAGAGTCGGGTCGTGCCCGGATCTTAATTTTTTCTGCAGATTCGGGTCGGTCCAGACTTCTTTTTCCTCCAGATCGAGCCTGGCCTGGACTTCATTTTTCCTAGAGGCCTGCACTGGCCAAAATTTCCAGGTCGGGGCTCGGCCCGGAATAAAAGCTAATACATCTGGTCCGTTTCAGCCCGTATGATAAGCATTATTGGCCCGACCACGACCTGTGCACTCCTCTAAATTCTTCCTCCCGAGCCCAAGTTGATCTGCAATCTTACTTATTTGTCATTCGTAAAAATTATATTTGTTTTGTACATTTGTTTAGAGAAATCTTTAGAAATTTAATTTGATTTGATAAGTTACAGAGATGCATTTTTTAAAATTTACTTTTTTACTTTGTAGAGCTTTAAAATTATGATTTTCTTTTATCAACCGTTTCTTTTATTCTAAACTGATTATCTTACTGGATTTTTATTTGAATGTAATTGTCTAAGTCATATTTTTACGTAGTGTTTACGTACATAATTGCCTAAATAGTCATCATTATAGTAATTAATATTGTTGTTTTTCTGTATTCATGAATTTCGAACATAATCTGAAAATAAAATATGAGCATAAGCAAGTGTACTTTATGAATAATTTTAATTGCAAAATGCAGGCAGGGCTGGAGTTGATTTTTTAGCTTTTATAACGGGCGGGGCGAATAGTTATATTTTTTTATGTGGGTTGGACTAGTGATGGGCGATAACGAGATGTTTTTCTCGATTTTCTCGATTGTATGGACATCTCGATATTTTTCGATTGTGTAAATTTTTTCTCGATGACTACAGTTTGCAAATTTCTTTTATAAATCATATATTATGTATTATATACGTCATACATTTATCAAGAATCGTCTGCGGGTGAACTGGAATGAGTCGATGTTAATAAAGACTAGGTGACTTCGACTGCTAGCGCGCCCCTCCTTTAATCGGGGCCCCTAATTTATACGTGATCTTGTAATATGAAATCACGAACAGGTTAACCGCTATATACGGCACTGATATATGATAGCAGGCTGGTGTGGTGTGCACGCACTACAAAATATTGTAAAAAATATAATATCGAAACGAATGAACCTCGGACCAGATCTCTTGGGGGAGGGGTCAAAGCGAGCGGAGGGGCCCAGCAGCTGCATAATATGATTAAGTCGTCACTTGTCTTTAGGCCTTTCCAACTATATGTCACGTGAGAAGTCTGGATCTGAATTTATAAAAATGCCCTCCCCGTGGGGGTAAAGGGGGGAGGGGTGCGGGAGGTGGATAACATGAGTAAGTGGTCATAAGCCTTTCCAACAATATGTCACATGAGGGGTCTCGGCTAAATTTAGAAAAACACCCCCGTGGGGGAAAAGTAGGGGAGCGGGCGGTCACCGGAGGTGTATTACATCAATAAGTAGTCACAGACCTTTCCAACGATAGCTCACATGTGAGGTCTTGGCTAAATTTGGAAAAGTGTCCCCCCGGGGGGTGCAAAATGGGAGGATGGACACCGGAAGAGCATAACATCAATAAGTATTCACAGACCTTTCCAACGATATCTCACATGAGTGGTCTTGGCTAAATCTGAAAAAGTGTCCCCCGGGAGGGGCAAATTGGGGGAGACTGTCACCGGAGGTGCATAACATCAATAAGTAGTCACAGACCTTTCCAACGATATCTCACACGAGGGGTCTTGACTAAATTTGAAAAAGTGTCCCCCCCCGGGGGGGGGGGGGGAGTGGGGGGGACTGCCACCGGAAGTGCATAACATCAATAAGTAGTCACAGACCTTTTCAACGATATCTCACAAGAGGGGTATTGACTAAATTTGGAAAAGTGTCCTCCGGGGGTGTAAAGTGGGGGCAGCCACCGGAAGTGCATAGCATCAATAAGTAGTCACAAACCTTTCCAACGATATGACACATGAGGGGTCTTGGCTAAATTTGGAAAAGTGTCCTGAAATTTCATATATTATAAATAATATTTAGCGGAGGGCTCCATAAAAAAATCCGATCTAAAATGATAAAAAAGGAAAAAACTACCCTCGCAGTGGGGGCCAAATTGGGGAGGGGAGGAAGAAAGTCTCATAATATGAAAGCGTCATCCCAGAGCTTACCGATGACATGACTGGTCCAAGAAAAGATTGAAAATTGCTCCCCCTCCCTCCCCCCGTGGGCCCACTCTTTCGCCCCGGAATTCACACAGCCGCCACTTTAAAAATTTATGTTCAATAAATAATATTTACGGGAAGACTGAATAAAAAACCCACATCTAAAGTGATATTTAAATTTATTATAGAAATCGGCTACTGTTTTAAAAATTTGTTCGCTCCTTCCCCATCCTCCTTTGGGCGAAGAAAGGTTCATAGTATGAAAGAGTGGTCAAAGGGCTTTTCGATTATATGCCACAGGAAGGGTTCGGTAAAATTTTTAAAATTGCACCCCGCATGAGTCCACTCTCACGTCCTCCCTTCTCGAAATCACCCGACCCACCTTCCTCTTTGAAATTTTTATATTTAATAAATAATTTTTATCGGAGGGCTCCAGGTATGTGACATCTTGGTAGGGCTAAAATAAGAGAAACTTTAAAAATTAGGGCTTCATTTCACAGCTCATTGTCATGCCTCTTTCTCTATCTCGTCCCTTGGTACTCTCGATAAATTTTCTTACTTTTCTTCTCTGCTGAGGAGGAGAGAAATCCTCGAAAAGCTTCTCATAGCGAAATGTTGAAAAGCGCGAGAGAAATCCTCGAAAGGCTTTTCATTGGGAGATTTCGAAAAGGACGAGAGAAACCAGCGAGAGGCTTCCCATCGGGAAAGGTTGAAAAAAGCGAGAGAAACTCTCGAGAGATTTCCCATCCCGAAAGGTTTAAAACCGCGAGAGAACCGACCATCGAGCAGCTTCCCATCTGGAAGCGTCGAAATGCTGGAAAAATCATCGAGATGAGATTTGACGAGATGCGAGATGGAAATGAAGCTTTCAGAGTCAAACTTACCGCATTTCTGGTTTAAGTCATAATTTCTCAAAGGAGTCCATCTGCTTATCCAATCTCTTTTTAGCTCACAGGCTATCTAAGCCTGAGAGCTAATGTACCCGTCGGTTTTGTGTGTATGCATGTACGTACGTATGTATGTACGTAACGCGATAACTCTTGATTAAAATGTACGATTTGCTTCAATTTTTTTTATGTTCATTCTGATAAGGCGTTCTGCTGATTAGTTTTGACGGTTCATTGGTTAAGGATAAAGGCAGAGAAGGGGGGCTGGTCCCCCCCTCCTTAATTTAAATAAATAGGTTTTTCATGCAGAATTATTCGATTTGCTCCAAATTTCGTATGCCGGTTTATTATGTTAAGGAGCTTCCCTGATTAAACTTGGAGGTTCATTAGTTAAGTATGAAGGGAAGGGGGTTAGACCCCCCTCCTTAATTTAGATAAATGGGTTTTTCATGCAGAATTATTCGATTTGCTCCAAATTTGGTATACCGGTTTATTATGTTAAGGGGCTTCCCTGTTTAAACTTGGAAGTTCATTGGTTAAGGATAAAGGGGAGGAGGGGGGCTAGTCCGCCCCCCTTAATTTAGATAAATGGGTTTTTCATGCAGAATTATTCGATTTGTTCCAAATTTGGTATACCGGTTTATTATGTTAAGGAGCTTCCCTGATTAAACTTGGAAGTTCATTAGTTAAGTATAAAGGGTGAAAGGGGGGGGGGGGGTAGACCCCCTCCTTAATTTAGATAAATGGGTTTTTCGTGCAGAATTATTCGATTTGCTCCAAATTTGGTATACCGGTTTATTATGTTAAGAAGTTGCCTTGATTAGATTTGGAGGTTTACGGGTTAAGTATAAAGGGGGAGAAGGGGGGCTGGTCCCCCCTTAATTTAGATAAATGGGCTTTTCATGCAGAATTATTCGATTTGCTCCAAATTTGGTATACCGGTTTATTATGTTAAGGATCTTCCCTGATTAAACTTGGAGGTTCATTAGTTAAGTTAAAGGGAGGAAAGGGGGGTAGACCCCACCTTAATTTAGATAAATGGGTTTTTCATGCAGAATTATTCGATTTGCTCCAAATTTGGGATACCGGTTTATTATGTTAAGCTGCCTTGATTAGATTTGGAGGTTTATGGGTTAAGTATAAAGGGGAGGGTCTAGTCTCCCCCTTAATTTAGATAAAAGGGTTTTTCATGCAGAATTATTCGATTTGCTTCAAATTTAATATACCGATTTATTCCGATATGGCGCTTCCTTCATTAGATTTGGAGGTTCATTGGTTAAGTATACAAGGGCGAAAAGGGGGCAAGTCCCCTCCCCTTAATTTAGATAAATGGATTTTCATGGAGAATTATTAAATTTACTTTAATTTTTTTTTTTCTATGTTCGTTCTGATAAGGAGCTTTTCTGATTAGATTTGGAGGTTCATTACTGAAGTATAAAAGGGCTAAAGGGGTTAGATCAACCTTAATTTAGCGATGTTTCTTTTTTTCATGCAGAATTATCTGATTTGCTTCAAATTTGATATACGGATTTATTACAGTTAAGGAGTTTCCCTGATTAGATTTGGAGGTTCATTGGTTAAGTATAAAAGGGGCAAACGGGGGATATTTCCCTTCATTTATTTTTTGAGGGACATTATTCTTTGAAATAAGAGTATAATATACAATTAGTGTGAATAACCTGTGAGCTCAATGCCATCAGTTTAACTAGCACTTATCTTTTTATTGCTATTAACCGATGTGGGTTATGAAACATAGTGGTTTATGTATTCAGTTCTGTATAGTCCTAGTTTCAAACTTTACTGTTAAATTTAGTGTCATTTTGCCCCGAATTTTCAATGTTTCTCTTATTTTAGCTCTGCCAAGCTGCCCCATACCTGGAGACTCAGATAAATACTATTTATTAAATATAAAAAGCTCAAAGAGGAAGGTGAGTGAATTTTGGGGGGCGCGGGAGTGGACAAAGAGGGGGCGGGTAATTTTCAAACTTTTACCAAGCCTCTCCATGACATATCATCGGAAAGTCCTTTCACCACTCTTTCATATTATGAAGCTTTCTCCTCCCAGAGTTGAATTCCGGAAGGGGGCGTGGGGGGGGGGGGGGGGGAGCAGCGCGGGGGTGAATTTTTTTTTTTTAATTGTAGAGATTTCTTCAATAAATATCATTAAATGAGGTTTTTTAATGGAGCTCTCCGATAAATATTATTTATTAACTATAAAATTTTAAAAGTGGGGCTGCGTGATTTCCGGGTATAGTCTGGGATAAAAGAGGGAACCCACGTGCGAGTGGTAGATTTTAAACTTTTTTTGGACCAGTCATTTGATATATCATCGGAAAGTTTTTGGTTATCATCGGAATGTTACTCTTTCATATTATGAGCCTTTCTTCTTCCCTCCCTAGTTTGGCGCCCCGAGAGAGGCACTTTTCGAACTTTTTTGAAATCGTAGCGTTTTTAAATATTTTAGATCGGATTTTTTTACGGAGCCCTCCGATAAATAATTTTTAATATATGAAAATTTCAAAGAGAAGGATGGGCAGGGTATATTTCGAGGGGGGGGGGGGGGCACGATAATTGGAATCCTGGGAGTTGGGACTCTTTTCTATCTTTTGCTGACACCCCTCATGTGATATATCATTGGAAAGCTCTGTGACTACTATTTCATTTTATATATCGCCCTCACCCCTCCCCTTACTTTGCCCCCGAGCGGGGGAACTTTTCTAAATTTAGCCGAACCCCTCATGTGACATATCGTTGGAAAGTCCTGTGACCACTTATTCATATTATGCACTTTCCTTGCCCCTCCCCCTACTTTGCTCCCCGCGGGGGTTCGTTTAATGTATTCCAGTTGAAGACTTTCTAAAAATGGGGAAATTAAAGATCCAATCTCAAATGACGTAGAAAAATCAATAAAAAATTTTGATCCCTTTTATCATCCTTTAGTTCATGTTTTTGCCACTAGGGGTGCTCTTGATTCTTATTTCTTTGGCCATTTTGGTGCTAATTTCCGAAAAATTCTAATTTTTGATACTTAAACTCCCCTTACCGCTTCATAGCTACTCGCGTTTTTTCAGCTTTTTTCAACCAGGGGGAACCCTTACAAGACTTTTCCAGTCTTATGGCTCCTTTATAGCCTCCCTTTGGTTTGTTGCTTTTTTATTCCATCTGTTTTCAGTTACCCTATATTTAATAAAATCTGCCTTATATATATGTAAAAACAATGATTTCAATAATCGATTCTAGAACATCTCCTTTGTAGATTCTCGAAAGTAATCGATGACTGTATCGATTGTGTATTTTACGATAACGATTTTTTTCGATTGGTAAATTTTCGAGAATCGCCCATCACTAAGTCCTATCACTACTATGAAATTGTCGGCCAGAATAATAGTTAAGTTTTCCAATAACTGTTTTTAGCTTTTCTCGTTATAATCGATTGTAAAACATCTCGATTGTAGATTCTAGGAATTAATCAATGGCTGTATCGATTGTGATTTTTTACGAGGACGATTTTTCTCGATTGTCGAATTCTCGAGAATTGCCCATCACTAGGTTGGACCTGTGCTTGGGCCTGATAACTTCAGCCCGGGTAAACCTCTAACTGACATATCGAAGCCAGCTTAATTTTTTTTTTAAATGCTTAATTTCAGCCATCATCCCATAAGTGCTGAATATACTGGGTATCCTAAAATGGACTGACTGATTTTAAAATTCAAAAAATTGCAAATGGTGACAGATATTAAAAAAATACTTGCAGGAGGGTTATAGAAGTCGGGAACAGGGGTGATTATGTTCCAAATTTTCCGAAAATTTAACCCTCTTGCTGCGCAACCCGCAATTTCCGCAGCAAATCTTTTTTTTATGATCTAATTCTATTAAAAAAAAAAGCCTGTTTCACAAAGATTTTGGGACATATTTTACTCTAAAATGTGTGCAGATTTGAAATGTGTAATACAAAATACGCGCAATCTTTTTAACCTATTTTGATAAAAAATAATAATAATAATAATACGCAGCTCCAGGGTTAAGGCATTCGGCTCCAAAAATTTAGAAAATTCACCTATCCGAAAATTCGGACATACAAATAATCGCAAATTTTGATAAATGGTCTCAATAAAAAATCTATTTCGTCAATTGTTCGCAGAAAATAACTTCAATTTCGCCGAATGATCACAGATAAAACGCGAATTTGGTCAGGGAGCCACGGAAAACATGCGAAATTCTTCAAATGATCACAGAAAACGCGAATTTCTTCAAAAGGCAGCGGAAAAGAACTCAAATTTTGTTAAAGGATCACGGAGTAAACGCAAATTTTTTCAAATAGCCGCGAAAAAAAAAACCCGCGAATTTCGTCAAAGGATCGTGGAGAAAACACGAATTCCTTCATAGAATCGTGGGAAAAAAATGAATTTAGTCAAAGAATCGCTTTAAAAACGCGAATTTAGTCAAAGGATCGCTGAAAAAACGCGAATTTTGTAGAAGGGTCACGGAAAAAAACGCGAATTTTACCAAAGGTCTGCAAAATTACACTAATTTCGTCAAAGGGTTGCAGAAGAAATGCAAATTTCATCAAAGGGTCGAAGACTAGCGAATTTCATCAAAGAGTCGTGGGACAAATGCAGTGGTCTCTTTAGAAGACAACACACTTACATACATTTATTATTATAGGTATAATTTTTAACTTTAAATAATATACTGAACTAATTTTTGAAAAAAAAAAAAAAAAAAAAAACAAGTTAACCCAAACCCAGCTTGCAGGAATCTACACTCAGCCTGAAATCGATCCGAATCCAAAACAGCTAACCCAACCTGCAACAAAAATAATTAGTGCCAGAAGGGAATCCCCCCATCTGCTGTAACCTTTCAGAACATTTTCTTTGAATTTCAGATTTTTTTTTTTTCTTTTTTATTCTACCCCTGATAATTTTTTTAACTGTGATTCTTGATTTTAGTTTAAAATAGCAACGAAGATGGTGCTGGAAGCAAGAGGTGCTAAATCGTTTCCTGGAGGAGGTAGGCTTAACGACCATTGTTTACAGCGCCATCTATCGGTGCTATTATACAGTAAAATCATGAATCACAGTAAAAAATCTCATGACATCTTACATAACCCTCCTGCAAGATTTTTTTAAATAGCTGTCACCATTCGAAAAGTACTAAATTTTAAAATTCATTTAAGGACACCCGGTATGTCTTTAAATAAGTTTCAAAGCATTCTTTACTGAATTACAACTCACCTTAGATATAAAGAGACAAGCAGTCTTATACCAAATTAGTATTTTTTTACATAATTCTGGAGATTAAAAAGTATTCCTAATTAATTATTTTGACGTGTCTGTTTTGAAGATGTTACTGCATATAGTTTTTATCTTCAAAAATACTTAGACTTTCTTTTAAAAAAAAAAGGGTCAACCCGAACCCTTCTCGCAAGTCGCAGTAGTGAAAACCCAATCTGAAACTGACCCAAACCGGATATAATGTATATCAATCTGCCCCAAACCCAACGCGCTAGGCGCAGCTAAAAAGTATTAGTCAACCAGACCTGTAGCAGAAAAGTAGAAGTCAACCGGGCCCAAACCCGACCCGCATCTAAAAAGTAGAAGTTAACCCGGCCCATAGCAAAAAAGTAGAAGTTAACCCGACCCACAGCAAAAAATAGATATCAACCAGACCCAAACGCGACCCACAGCAAAAAAGTATAAGTTAATCCAACCAGCAGCAAAAAATAGAAGTCAACCGGACCCAAACCCGACCCACAGCAAAAAGTAGAAGTAACACGACCCGCAGTGAAAAAATTAGCCCCGACCCGCACATCAGATTGGAGTTTTCAAATTTCTAAAATCGCCCCCCCCCCTTGAGGACTCTCCAGATCCGCCCTTGCAATATTGTCTTCACTTTCGATTGAAATAAAAGATGATTTCTATTTCAATTTGAAAATGATGAAAAAGAAAATAAATCTAATAATCCTTATAATTTTCCTTTCCTCCCTTTTTTTTTGACAAAAATGGAGCTATTTAGTTGCCATAATGACAAAAATATTGTTACAATTAGAAAAAAAAATACCTCGAAAACTAAATCAAATTTAAAAATTCTAATACCATTTTTGACATACTCGGATCAATACGAACAATTGCTGCTAATTTCACCGCCAAAGGTTCCATATTTTAGGAATAATAGCTGTGAAATATAATCAGTTGTTTCATAAATTCGTTTCAATAGGATTTTATATATATATGGTAGATATTTTTTAAACACCAATTTAATTAACTAATCTGCATACAGGTTTGTAATTGCGTGTATCTTAATAGTGAATGCCATAAAAATGGTCCCAAAAAAGTAAAAGTGGCACTTTCACAACTGCGATTAGCAAATCATCTGCTAAAATGGAAAAAATTCATATTGGGGAAAACTATGGGGGACATTCTCTTCGACAGTCAATGATATATTTGATTGTCGTGTGTCATTTTTTATCTGCATGTGGAGAAATTTATGAAAGGGAAAAAGTATGAACACTTACGATGCAATAATAAAATATTGATTACTATCTGACCCTTCTAGTGTTGCCCGGGCCCGTTATAATAACCTTCAACAAAATTAAAGTTTTTATATTTTATAACTTTGGAAAATCGGTGCCCCAATGCCTTCTGCATCATAGAGAGTTTCAAATGAACTTGGTTTTTTCGGGGCCTCAATGGCTTCGGCAGCGGCAAGTTTGTTCCCAACAAACCTCTTTCCAGTGGCATAGCCAGGATGGCGGTCCAAATGCTCTGAATACCAGTGATTTTTGTAAAGTTCAGTTCGCCTTATCTAATCAGAGAATTTTCTGCTATTAATCAAGACGAAGAAAACTTTAAAATATTACTGGTATCCGGAGCATTTGGACCCCCTTCCTGGCTACACCACTGCTTTTTTCTGAATGAACCTGTGACCTGGGTTGCCACTGTATGAGGCAACGTATACCCAAGTGCTCCGCATGCGCCAAAGACAATCGAAAACCAAGTTGAATGACCCAAACCCCGTAGTTATCAGGCCCATAGAACCCGAGAATAGAATGCTCCCCCCTAGCGGTAGAAGATGGAACTAAAATCTGTATAACAATCCTAAGCTAAATTGAATGAACCAATTTTCGATGAAATCGAGCCATAGAAACTGAGAAAAGAATGCAGCATTACCGTTCAAAAATGGTGGTAACAAAAGTCCAAGATAAACTTTCATAATGCTGAAAGTAGCTTAATTATAACTTCAGTTGAATGAACCAATTGCCATTGAAGTCGGGATGATAAAACCCGAGAAAAAAATGCGCTCCCAAGTGGTGGAAGTTGGCCCCCTCCATCTATAAATTTATCAAATTCCCTTTAAAATTAACCCAATATTTAATTTACAGATTGAATAACCCAACCTCTCTAAAGTTAACCACTTACCTTTACCTTTAATAGTATCATTATTTTTAAATTACGACTGTAGTGAGTTGATGCCGAAAAGAAGATTGTTTGAAAAAGTTGGTAGCAAGGGTATAAGAAAATTTTCTAGTAGTTTATAAAGTGGCAGGAGGACCCTAGAACTATGTTAAAGAAAATTGCAAGAGAATCGGATCATTTTTAAAGAAGCTGCATCAAGAGCCTCAAGAAGGCGATGAATATTCAAAATTGGTGGTACTGAAGTCTGAGAAATTTTTTTGTCGTTCACGGAATAGCTGAAGGACCTAACAAGTTGTTAGAAAAGAAAAAGCTAGTGAATTGGACTATTTTTAAGGGAGTTATAATAGGGGAGACCAAAAGGTGTCAAGGTGATAGTTGAGAGCAGGGTCTTAAGATGAAAACATGCTAAAAGGTCTCAGTATTTAGCTCTTTAGATCTCCAATTAGTCGAAATTAAACATAATGTACAAATTAATCATTATAATAAAATTTTAAATAAATGCGCAAAAAATAAGGAGAAATACTTAAAAAGGGCCCTATGGCCCCAATAAAAATATGAGGGGTAGCTGGAAATCCTAAAAAGTTGTTAGAAAAAAGCTAGTGAATCAGACCCTTTTAAGGGCGCGATAATAGGGGGCCGAAAAGGGGCCAACTGATAGTTGAGAGCAGGACCCTGAGATAAAAACATGTTAAAAGGTACTAGTACAGCACTTTAGATCTTTAATTAGTCGAAATTACGCATAGGGTAGAAATTTATCATTTGAATAAAATTTTAAAGAAATGCGCAAAAAAAGGGGGGGGGATGCTTAAAAAAGGGCCCTAGTGCTCCAATAAAAATATGAGGGTGTTGACCCGGGGATAGGAGTCCAAGACTCAATTTTAAATTTATGCATTGAGAGAGTGACAGAATTAGGGGGTGAAAATGCGTGGCTCACAAAAAGTTTAAGGGGCTCCGGACCGGGCCCCAGGGAGCCTTAACTGGAAAGTAGAAATGGGGAAATAACTAAATGGAAAATTTCCCTCAAAACAAAGATCGGATTAAAAGGGGACAATTTATTAACAATTAAGGGCACAAAAACTTAAAGGGACACTGTACTACGTCCCAGGGGACCACAATCTTAACTCTAATGTAGTTGCGTATAAGGAAATTTTTTAGTAGTTTATACATTAGCAGGAGGACCCAAGAACTATGTAAAAGAAAATTGCAAGAGAATTAGATTTTCTTTTTAAAGAAGGTGCAGCAAGGACCCCAAGAAAGCCATTAATATTCAAAATTGGTGGTACCTGAAGTCTGAGAATTTTTTTTCTAGTTCATGTAGTAGTTGGAGGACCTAAGAAGTTGTTAGAAAAAAAAAGCTAGTGAATAGGACCATTTTAAAGGAAGCTACAATAGAAGATGCAAAAGAGGCCAATTGATTGTTGAGAGCAGGGCTCTTAAATGAAAACATGTTAAAAGATCTCAGTATTTAGCTCTTTAGATCTCCAATTAGTCAAAATTAAACAATGTACAAATTAATCATTATAATAAAATTTTAAATGTTGCACTTTAGATCTTCAGTTAAACGAAACTAAGTATAGGGTATGAATTGCTAGAATAAAATTTTAAAGAAATATGCAAAAATGGGGGGGGGGGGGAGAATGCATTAAAATGGCTTTAGGGCCCCAATAAAAATATGAGAGTAAGCCCGGGGACAGGAATCCAAGAATCAACTTTAAAGTTATGCATTGAGAGGGCGACACAATTAGGGAGTGAAAAATGCATGGCAGACAAAAAGTTTAAGGGCCTGTGGACCGGGTCCTAGGGGTTCAGGATCTTAACAGGAATGTAGCATCTGGGGAATTACAAAATTGAAAAAGGGCACAAAAAACGAATATTGGATAATATAGGGAATGTATAAACAATTTAGGGCACAAAAACTCCCAGGACCCAGTATCGGTCCCCAGGATCTTAACTGAAACGTAGAAATGGGGATAACTAACTGGCAAAAGGAACCCCTAAAATGAAGGAAATCGGATAAAAAAGAGACAAGTTATTAAAAATTTAAGGCATAAAAACTTGAAGGGCCCACGGGGCCCGGGTCTTAAAATATTAAAAATCTGACCCTCACTTGCATCAGAAATTGGCTTAGACTATCCTCACCCAAATTTTCAGATTTCTACGTGCAGTAAATTTTGCTAGCCATCGCACACAGACACACACACAGAGCGAAACTTTCTTTTATTAATATAGATAATCAGTAACAAAGTAAAAATTCACTTAAAATATCAGCTTTATGAAAACTGCATACCAAGTGTGGGGCCCCCAAAATCAGGGGCCTTAGGTTGACTGCCTATGATTTAATTAGTCCCTCAATCTGTATAATTAAATCGTCATAAAATGTCTCTAACAGTGTTCCTTTCGGCTCAGACCCAAGTTTTCTTTGAATCTCACCCTATCCGTCCACAAACGATCGTAGTCCTGATAATTCATAAAGGAAAAAAAAAAGATAAGGGAAAACTAAAACATTTCGGGTAGTAGCAAATGATAGAAAAAATTATATTTATTACATGAAAATGATAGTAATATTAAAAGAAAAATTAAAAAAAGAACACTAAGAAAATCCTTTCATCAAAATGTCACATTTTTCTTTGAACTCAAAAGACGATTTGGGGGCCCTTGGGATGCAGGGCCCCTCGCGACCCCTTAAATCCACCCCTGACTAAGGGCGTTTTTTTTCTGTTTTTTTTTTTTGAAAAAGTAACAATATTTATTTTTATTTATTTTAAACTGCACAACCATTAAAAGTTGCCATGAATTTTATTTATGTCAGTCTCATTCTCTAAAACCTAAATTTGAAACTTTATGCAGCTAACGATTTATAATATAAATTTTTTTACTTGAATATATTTTTATTTATTTTTTAAATATTAAACCATGGATATCAAGGTAGTTTCTTTTATAATTCTTATATGGATATTTTTTTTCCTTCTTTCAGTTTGCTTTTTTATGGAAAAGAATGGCAAACTTTTCTTTCTGCTGCACATATATATATTCTTGATAATGGTCAGAAAATATAACAAAAATTGTAGATTAGCTCAATTTATTTAATTGATAATTACATGCAAAATATTTTAAATAAAAAATTATTATTTTTTTAAAATATTGTTCTGTATTAAATTTTATTTAATTATAAAGCTTTCAAATAATAATAATAATAGCAAAATAAAAATCATACAACTTCTTCTAATAAAACGTCATTATTGAAGAGAATCATCGGCAAAAATATTGCAGAAATCATTTTGCCGGGCATTGGGTTTGATCCCACGTCCTCTACAAAAATTCAGAGTTTTAAACTGCTGCTTTTGACCACTGCGCTAGTAGGGACTCGCTTAATATTCCTCTAAGTGAAAGAGGTTCGAAAAAGAGTTGACGCATGCACAAATGTATCAATATTGGTCTTACTGATCGTGATCTTACAGAATTCCCTTTACGTTTTAATATATATGATATATATATATATTATGAATTTTCAGACGTCTTCGTAATTTATTACAATATATGTTTAAATGCATACAATTTAAGCAAAATAAAAAACTGGAGTGACTATTGACTCTACTAGACTTTTCAAACATTTTACTGGATGCAATAAATAGTTCAAATAAATAGTAATATAAAAATAAAAACTTTTATATTACTCCGAAGATTTATAATCCACATATTTATAAGATTTTAAGTTTACAAAGGTGAAATATTTCCACTTGTGAAAATGACCTCATGTTCTAAAGAAAATGTGCAGTTTCATTCTAACTGGGCTGAAATTAAGGGGGCTGGTCACCCAGCTTCCAATTTCCCCTCACTAATGTAAAGTCTATGGGCATTGAATGCATTCGTATATCTAAAATATCTCCTCGGGAAATTAATATTTTTAACTTCTATTTTTTGTGTACATTTCCTAAAAGATGTCTTTTTTTTTTTAGTTCTCAAAATATTTCTAAAGTATAGACTTAATTTTATAGGAAGTGTTAAAATCTTACTCACAGTTTGCCCACTTTTAACACAAAATATTAAATTCAGCATAAACTTTAGAAATATTTTGAAAACTAAAAAAGAGACATCCTTCAATAAAAGTACACAGAAAAAAGATGTTAAAAATATGAATTTGTCAAGAAGATATTTTAAACATACGGATGCATCAAAAGTCCATAGACTCAACATATGGAATTCTGAAGCTGAGTGACCAGCCCCCTTAAGCTCTGTTAATTAAAGTAAATTTTGAAACAGAATTTACACAGTGATGATAATGGAAGTTTTAAATTATTTTAAATATAGATATTTCACCATTTTCCCACAACAAAAACTCAACTGTAATTTTTTTAATTATTATTATTTGTTATTAAAGAAAAAAAAGTTTTACTAAATTAAGTCAAGTCCTAGTGAGACACGATAGTTTAATTAAAATAAGACGAGTATGAACAATAAAAATGATTGAGTTAAAAGGGAAAGTACTTATCAGTTCTCTTTGGTTGAAAAATGGTTTAAAATGTTCTTGATGACAAACCCACTTTCCTATTTGTGGGCGATTCTCAAAAAATGGGCACTGGACACAAGTCATAACTTTAAGCCTTTCAAGCATAACTTTAATTATCATTGATTTTTTTTTTTTTTTTTTTTTTTTTTTTTTTTTTTTACACTGAGTTTTTAATTCTATTCAAAGATAGAAAATGACAATTTATTGTAAAAGCTTTGTATAAATATGTTAAAATTTTATTATTTTATGCTAAAGAGGCCAATTTCGGACATTCATAACGTTAACTGCTCCAATGTACCACCAAGAAAAAGAGTTATAACTTTTTTCCAGGTGGTTCTAATGGTTAACAACAAATGCATAAAGGAAACGGATGATTTTTTGATAATTTCGTTAAGAGATGGCAGGCTGATTTATTGCTTTTTTGAAGATAGAAGGACTTTTCTATAAAGCATTTTTCTGTATTTTGATATGTCCGAAAGTAACGTACGTAACAAAGCATTTGATTTTATTATTATTATTACTGGATAACAAAAAGTTAATTATACATATATATATGTATACAGACACATTTACTACATTCTTAGTATGAAGAATTTTTTAAATACTAAGAGCAACGTCTAAAATCTGCGAATGTCCAAAATTTGTAACGTACACAACTGCTAATTAAATGCTTTAATCCTTAATTTTCCAGAATAGTTGCTGTCTTTTAATATTTGTGTATAATTTTGTAGACATACTATTAAAATATTTATATATTATATTTATAGACAAAATACTATACTATTAAAAAAATTTGGCCTTAAATTCGAAAATTTTAAAAATTACATATAGTTAACGTTTAATGATCCCACCTTTTGAGAATCTCCCTTGTACAAAAACTAATACAGTTCTTGAAACAGCAGGCTGTAAACACATTCTCCAAATACAAGTTCAATCAAAAACACAGTTTAGGGGTATCATATTCACTCACACACATATATAATGACACCTTAAAAACACCAAAATACAGACTCTGGGGACGTAAAAAAAAAATATATATCAACAGATGTGTACATACACATGGAATCATTATAAAAATAACAAAAATACATTTACATTTTGAGGTTCCCTGAATTTGTATCATTAATTACATAATCAAATTTTTATTATAATTACAATACTTTCCTTACACTATACGTATCTGGAAATTAATAATTTCAAAATGGCACCTTAGTTGAATATTTTGGCAACTAAGAAAAAAGTATCAGGTGCCATTGATGCCCGATTATTTCCTCCTAGTTTCTAACTCTGTGCTGTACATACCTAAATAAATCTTGAAGCAATTAGATACAGGCGAGTAAAACCAAGAATAAGAGTAAAAACAAAAACTTTTACATTGGAAATTTTGTAAAAATCTACATGCACAAACAAGTCACATAAACTGTCTAAAGGAACTCCAAATAACATGGATATTATGAGCAACTAGTTCCATGCACTTCCCAACAGACAGCAGCACTAATATAATAAAAAACTGCTGGGTCCCAGTTTTTTCTACCTTTCCCCTACTAATTATATTAGAAAATAATAATCATAGCCATTGAGTTTACAAAAAAAAAAGTTGGATGTTGCATGTCAAACTTGGCAAATGAAGTGCATTCGTACTATAACTAGTTTTATAAATACTTTTTGCACCGCATATTATACTGAATGTATACTTTAGTGCACTTCATAAGTGCATATCAATTTCATTCTGTTCGAAAGGCTGTAACATCATTAAAATGCACTTGAAATAATTTTTTCCCATTGGCCGTAATGTAACGGAAAACTTTTGATTGTCCCTGTAATTAAACTATACATCCAATTTTCATAAAATTTGAACTGACAAAATTTTGTGACAACTATATATTTAAAATTTTAGACCATTCGGTTGGGTAGTTTTTGCTCTATTATATGCAGACAGACCAAACGACAACTATAGGTGCTACGTATTTATATAATTATGAACACACATAAAAAAGGTAACATACAAAAACAGTTATAATCATTATTTAATCTGTTACAAATATTCTTTTTGCAAAATTTTAGAAACCACGAGACAAAAGATTGAAATTGGCTGAATTTCTACTGCACAAAGAGAAATAGCGTGATAAAACTTCATATATATGTGTGTGAAAGTGTATTGTAAACTGAATTGGCTAGAGATCAACCAAAAATTCAGTTTTGTTTTCGGCTCAAAATCTGCATTTCGCAGCTTCCAAAAATTCGGCTGAGACAAACTATTTATATTTCAAAAATCTCATCTCTTATTTCAGAAATTTTCAACATCACTCATTAATTTGAGCCTTATCAGCTCAAATGAAACTATTTATTGCTATGAACCTCACTGTTTATAATTATCAGTCATTACTGACTCAAGACAAGTGCAAATTATAAAGCAAGCAATACATTATATGACTAAACTTTGAAGACGCTTCCTATGTGCTCATTAAAAGCTGCAGACTTAACAGTAATAGAACATTTTTAGTTTGAAACTGCAGAAGTGTTTTGAATGCTCTCTAAAAAAAAGTGTAATAAGACTATAGACAATTTACAAAAATAAACAAAACGACAAAGAAAATTTACAAAAATAATTATAATTGATAAATCGAGGTATGTATACCTAAAATATCTTTTAATTAGAGGAAATTCATATAATTAAAAAATCCTTCTGTGTCGAAGAATTAATTAAATTTTATTTTATACGAAAATAAAAAGTTTTGGTCATAAGACCAAGAGGCACAGAGAGCCAACTTGAGCCCTTGAGATAAAATTTCCACACAGGGGCGCCATTTCAAAACTTTCTTAGGAGGGAGGCTTCAAGTGGTTGATGGTAATGTGATGTTTTGGGGAATGTTTTCATGGTATGTTTTGAGTCCTTTAATTCATATTCATCAACGTCCAAATAAGATATATCTAACATTGTTGCTGACCAAGTACAGCCGTGGAAGAAAAAAAGTAAACACCCCATGCTAACTCTGCAACAAACTATTGTAGAAGAAAGTTACCGATACCAAACTATTGGAAATAAAGTCTACTTTTAAATGATGTATAAAAATTTTGCTTAGGGGGACATATACAAATCAAAACGAACCAAAACTTTGTTTTTTCCTATAGTAATACCCAAGATTGACACCATAAATGAATTCTACACCGTTCCATTAGCCTAAATCCTAATTTATGTGAAATTCGTACGATTAGTTTCAGAGAAATAAATTATTTTAAAATGATCCTATTTTAGGGGCTGTATCCAAATTGGTTCGGTACTCGATTGTTGTAATGCTACAGAATGACTATGATATGACACTTTTATTAATGTGTTATTTCTTACCACTATGACCATTTCACACTTTTAATGTGTTTTGCCTATTGTCAGCCCAAATATTTCAATAAGTAAAATATATATTTTTCAAATCATGCTTTTCTGCACATCACAGACATGACTTAAACCATGATTTTGGCGATTTTTAATCATAATTCAAAAAATTCTTGAAAAAAATATTTAAATTGAGAATTTGTATTAAGCAGGACATAATAAATATAAATCTATAAAAAAATTGCAGGTGGCAATTCACATTTTTTTTCGAATATTAATTTCATAATTCATATTATAAAAATTTTAAAATTACAAATTCAATGTATTTATGTTTGGGTTTTTTAGTATTATAACCGCACAATAAAATTATCACATTAGGATTACATTTTCATATTTTTATTAATATCTCCTGAAATTATAATTTAACATTAGAAGCTCTAAATTTTGAATGTATATATAATTCAAAAACTTATCATTCCAAATAACTTAAAATTTCATTTCTGGGCATGGTTTGAACCGAAGATTTAATATATATCGTTAAAATTGGATGTTGCCATTGAAAAAACAAAGTTTGGTCTGGTTTTGATTTGTACATGGCCCCCTAAGCAAATTTTATATACATAATTTAAAAGTATACTTTATTTCCAATCGTTTGGTACCAGTAACTTTCTTCTATTATAATTAGTTGCAGAGTTAGTAGGGGGTGTTTACTTTTTTTTCCCCCATGACTGTACATCCTGTTATGTTGATGGTTTATCCCGATAATGATGGCTACTTTCAACAAGATAATGCATCCTGCCACAGTGCTGTTATTGTACAAGGTTTGTTTGAGGAACTTGAAGGAGAATTTACTTTGCCTAAGCAGCTCATGCAATACAGCGATCTAAATCCCACTGAACATTTATAGGATGGTGTCGAGAGAAAGAAATGCATGATGTTAGTGATGACGTTTGCACAGAAGATAATACATGTTCATACAAAGCGTAACTTTTAAAAACTTAAGTAGCAAAAATGGTAAAATTAAAATTTTAGTAAAAGAGTGTTGAAAATAGATTCAGAAAAAAATGAAAAATTTTAATCACTTATAACCCTTTTTTAAATTAGTCAAAAATCTGAAAAATAAAAATAAGAAAAATATTTTGCCTAGTAACATTATGAAACTTTAACTAATCCCAAAATTCGAAAAGGAAAATATACAAAATTTGCCTCATAAAAATACAAGATTTTACTTAATTAAGTAAAAATTTCATTAAATGTAACTTGCCTGGTATAAAAGAAAATTTTAATTTATATTTAAACTCATACTCAAAAATTTAAAACTGAAGAAAATATATTTTGCCTGCTAACATGACAATTTAACACAAGATAAATATCACTAATCTTTTAACAATAATTATTTAATATTGCACTATTCAATTATTTACTTATCAAAACTGGCAAACAAAACTACGAATACAATTTATTCTACTCAGACTGAAAATGGCTAAAGTGAAGGGTATTCTAATGGTCAGAAAAATTAATGACAGAATAACGACTGAAAATTCTAAACATAAAATATTTTCCATATTTATATTTTTGAAACTCGTATCTGACACTGTGTAATGAATTACAATAGTTAAATGCATGTCAAATTCATGAATAAGAAATTACTTTACTTTTCAAATAAATACTAGTTGTAAATTTCTTGCCAAAATGTATTTCACATTATCAAAATTTCCCAAAATTTTGCTTAATTTAGGAACATGACAGTCCAGGGGTCGATGCAAGGATTTTTTCTTGGGGCCCAATTTGTGAAAATAAAAGTTATTTTTGTGAAAAAATAACTTTTTGTAATGAAATATGAAATTTAGTTACTGAAATTCGAACCAAGCATTTATTAATGATAACTTAACTTTAAGTCCATCTGCTAAAGTTTAACTTTCTAGTGAACTTGCTTTCTTTGCAATTTAAAAACCTAACAATATAAAAAAAATTTTTGACCAGGAATTATCCTGGGTAGTACTTAAAGAATTATACTTAATTTTATTTGGTACTTGTTAGTTATCCCGTCGACCAAATTACTGTTGCCAAATTGTAAGATTAAATGCCAATAATGGTTGGTCGTAAATGTCACATTCACTTGACAACACATATTTACGCCACAAAGTTATTTTTATTTCGACGTTTTATTTGTATTTTTATTAATGTTATACTAATTTATTTGTTCTTTCGTTTTTTAGAATAAAAATTATGTCAATTTAAATAATTTGGCGATTTATATAATTTGACGAAATTGGTTGACGGGATAACTAACAAGTACCAAAAATACTTAATGAAAAGTATGTTTTTATAGAATAGAATTTTGTGAAGAGGCCTACTTTATTAAAAGGAATTTTGTGAAGGGACCTGTTTTATTAAAAGGAATTTTGTGATGGGGCCTGTTTTATTCAATAGATTTTGTAAAAGGGCCTAGGATAGGCCCCAAATTTTGCCTGGATCATCCCCTGCAGTCCCTTGCAATTCTGATTTCCCAAGTTTTACTGTATTAACTGTTGAGTATTTTAATATTATCACATGCATGATTTATTCATATGACAATGACTGTTAAAACACAATAACATTTCTTTTACTTTCTGAGGGGTTTGTTGCCAAATACGAGGCATGTTTTTTAAGTAAGTACTGTTTTGGAATTAAAAAAAGACGTGCAAAGATATCGCAATAATTTTATTTTTACATGAAAGCCTGTACCTTCATCTACTTTTCTACATAATTTCCGTGATTATTGAGGCACTTGTCATAACGTGGCACCAGTTTTTGAATACCCTCCTCATAAAATTCTGCCGCCTAACTTTTTAACCACTGTATCACAAATGTTTTGACTTCGTTATCGTCTTGAAGACGCTGACCACCCAGGTGTTTCTTCAAGTGCAGGAACAAATGGTAGTCGCTGGGTGCCAGATCAGGACTGTATGGAGGATGATCTAGAGTTTCCCATTTAAAAGATTTGATGAGATCTTTGGTCCAATTAGCCACATGTGGACGGGCATTGTCATGCAGCAAAACGATACCCTTACTCAACTTGCCACGTCTTTTGTTCTGGATTGCACGACGCAGATTGTTCAATGTCTCATAATAAGACGCTGCATTGATTGTCTCATTACGAGGTAGAAACTCCACTAGCAATACTCCTTTTTTGTCCCAAAAAACTGTGCACATGATTTTCTGGGCAGAAATTGTTTGCTTAAACTTCACTTTTTTGGGTGATGATGAATGTCGCCATTCCATGGATTGTTGTTTCGATTCTGGTGTGACGTAGGCCACCCATGTTTCATCACCGGTAACAATTTGGTCTAAAAAATCTTCACCTTCATTGTGGTACCGCTCAAGGAAAGTCAATGCACTACCTAAACGTTGGGTTTTGTGCAAATCCGTCAACATTTTTGGAACCCAACGTGAACACAATTTCCGGTAATTCAAGTTCTCGGTCACAATGCAATACAAAACACTACAAGAATATTGAGGAAAGCAGTCGCACAATGATGAAATTGTAAAGCGTCTGTTTTCTCTCACCTTTTCGTCCACTTTCTGCACCAAATCTTCATTAATGACCAAAGGACGCTCACTCCGTTCTTCATCATGCACATTTGTGCGGCCATCTTTAAATGCTCTCACCCATTTCCTTACCATTCCATCACTCACGATGTTTTGTCCGTAAACTTTACAGATCTCACGATGAATATCGATCGGTTTTACGCCTTTGGCACTAAGAAATCGTATAACAGCCCGTACTTCACAATCAGCGGGACTCACGATTGTCAGAGGCATCTTAAACACTCAGTAAACAATGTATACAATGAAGAATCAGACTGTAATGGCGTCAGTGCGTAGACAAGAGATGTAGGTAACCAGCGCGCATGTGCGGAACGCCGACCGTAACGCTGCGGCGGCTGAATCGCAAAACGGTACTTACTTAAAAAACATGCCTCGTACTAATATGCCCCATGAATCATGAATTTATAGGATGAGAGTCATTAAATCGCATGCATGTTTTAATTGTTTTTTAGCTCTGTTAATTAAAATATTCTTTTAACTTCCTTTTAATAGCAAAAATAACTTCAAATATCTTTCCAACTGCAATAAAATGAATATAAAAAGACTCAAATTATAACCTATAATAATTAGGGTGTCAACGATTTTAATCAGTTGATTTAAATCAGCGATTAAAATCATGATTTTAATCAACCGATTTTTTAAAAAAAATCACTGATTTAAATCAAAAATTTTCTAAATGTTTAAAAATGTCAAAAAATATGTTAAATTCTAACATAAATATAATTTGAAAGTTTCTACAGGTATTTTGACTTATGAATAAACAAAAAAAAAAGAGCTTTAAATAATTGTTTCTAAGCTTAATTCATGAGTATTGTAAAAAATTAAAAACAGTTGAGTTTATAAAAAGCATTGTTTTTAAGTTTTTATCCAAATTAAAACAGTTTAATTTAAAAATGATATTTAAATCTAATATAATTTGCAATGTCATAAATTCCTTTACGTAATCAATTTATGCATTATTTTATATAAAATTACACATAGCAAGAGTAATAAATAGTAATTAGTAGCAATCTCAAGTTAAAGAAGAATGAAAGAATGACATCTTTTCAAAGCTAAATTGTAAATGAATGCATAAGAGAAAAAGAAATAATTGGTATAAAAATGCTAAGCTCACCAAGAACTTCTTCAGTATAGGTTGAATAAATGTCTTTAACTTTGTAACTCACATAATACTAAATAAAAAATAATTAGGGATTGAAAAAGCAGCAAAATTTTTCTTAAAAAGAAAAAAAAAAAAAATTGAACCATTGAAAGCTAATAATCCACACTGAAAGGTTACAATGCTGTTATTTAAATATTTTGAGGATTTCAGATAAAAGTGGCTAACTTTATCCTATATGAATGGGTTTAACTCATTTTCATAATTCTTTTGGTTATCCTACACATACATGTGTGTAAGTTTAGATTTTGGTGGTTTACAGTAATTTTCCTAAATACAAATGCAAAACGAGCTGCAAATAATATTTGTTAGTTTTGTTATTTGTGTTACTAACTAATGAATTACTTATTTGCAGTTTTTATTAATCCTGTAATTACTTATACTATTTCTTCTTGGACTTTTTTAAATGGTGCCGCACCATGCCCCTTTTGAAATTGGCAAAATGCACCGTGCCTTAAAAAAAAAAGTTGAAATTCACCTGTAGTTGTAGCCAGAGATTTCTTGTAAAATAACTTCCCCATTCAACAGTATTTCTAAATTCATGTGGCCAAGATCTCGCAAAAACATAGAACTTTATTTCTTTAGAAAATACAGGATATTATTAAAATATGTTATTTAATTGTATTTTTCAATTTGTTATTCATAAAATTATTAAAAATTAAGGACACTTTATTCATCATCATCATACTAATTTTTTTTTTTTTTTTTCTTATATCATTACTAATATATTTCCTCATGAAATAGTGCCCTTTTTTGGAACTAGCATCCTGTCCCTATTCCTTTCTAAAATGAATACTACATTATTATCATTTTAATAATTAAGTCTTAAAAATGTATATGTTCCTAATTAGAGAGTTAATTGTTTAATAATTATTAATTTGAAGTAGTATTAACTATTTAATATAAAATGCAGTTAATAACTAATAAATGTTAAATATCACTAGTATTTATAAAGTTTATAACATTATTGTATGATACTACCTAATGAAACTACTAATTTGCAGTTTTTATAATTTCTGTAATAACTAACTAATAATTATAATTTTATTAATTAAAGTGTAAAAACATAGATTATGTTAGCAATTAGTGGTTTAATTGTTTTGGAAACCTAAAACTCTTGGTAGGTATTCCGTATTTGAACGCTGGAAAAAAAATCCATAAAAATCCGATTTAAATCAAAACAATCTGATTTAAATCAAAAAAATCTGATTTAAATAAAAAAAATCTGATTTGTTTGATTTTTTTTTTAAATCATGATTTTTTTACACCCTAATAATAATAAGGATAGAAGTCTGTGTGTGTGCTGTAGAGGCAGTTGTGCACAGAGCTATAAGAGTTGGCCAATGAGGTACCTGTATATCTGAAGTTATGCAATTCAAAGCCAGTTTTTGAACTCGCTGATAGTCAGCTGAGATATTAATTAAAAGTGCTAATGAACATCGTAAAATGGGGAGCTTCTATCATGCTGCCGATTGTTTCTGCGCCTATCCAGGCTTTCCTCGGTTCTTCAAACAAATGAAGAAAATTGATTTTGAAATTGCAATCACTGGATAACCAATAGAGTTACAAAAAAAAACACTTATTCTTTAGCCCTCGACTCTGGGTTTGTTTGTATATAGATTTTTCGCTTATAAACACAGTGCCAGCAAAAGAAATCTTGACTCATTGGAAAATGTAAAAAAAGTAAACACCTTGTAAATTTTTATCGCCAAAACTAATATTTTGACCTAACATTTCTTTTTTATTTCTGCATCTGTTATAGTTGGTTTTAACAGTAACTTACGTTTTAATAAACTATCAGTCCTGGTCCTGGCTGATGTCTTTCTTGGTCTTCCTGAACTGATTTTTCGTTTCGGTGAACTGCCACATGATAAATTTGCAATCTCCTTTTTTAGGGCATAAACAGTTTGAATTTATGCTTGTAAATCTATTGTTATACAACTGTCAAAGTTTTACCATAATTGTAAGCTTTTTAAATCCTATTATGTGCACCACAAGATTTTTTTTCTGCAGCAAAAAGGATAAAAAATGCCCTCTTTTCAACTAAAAATAAAAAGGGGGGACACTGACAAGGAGAGGTTCCAAGGTTGGTGTCACCGAATGCAATGAACATTTGTTTATCGATAGAGTATAGTTAGTATACAAATATATGACCGCCATAAAGCACGATTCTCGAGGAAATAAGTTGCAAAGTTTAAGCTACAATTTGTAAACAGATAAATTTCCTTCTTTGGCAAGCGGCTCAGTAGCATGATCGGCAGGATGCTGGATTTGAGAATTTTCTACCCTGGTTCACATCCCGCTCGGACTTGTGTTTTGGAATGAAAATTTTCATCAGTCATTTTCGAACCGCAATTGAAAAAATATGTATAATAATTGAAATTTAGGAAAAATATGAATTAAATGTATGTTTTGTAGCATATAAGTGCTTTTTTTAACTACAAAATTTTGCATGTTTAAATATATAATGAAAAGTAAAAAATGCATATTTATGAATTTTTCTGTTATTTAAAATTATTTACAGTTATTCTAATGAATATCTACAATTTTTAACAGAGAAATAAATCAAAATAAGTAAACAAATATGTTATTTTCATTTTGTTTCCTCATTCAAATACTTTAAATATTTCATGGTTTATTAAAAATATGCTTTTATATTTTTAATATGATTTTTTAAAGTCTGGTATTCTTGAGTTTTGATTAGAATAAGTGTCTATGTAGTAATTTATTTCGGAACTAATTTTTTTCTCTTGTTTAATATTTTTATATAATGCAGTTTAATTATATAAATGCAATTTTAACTGCAAATCTTTGCATGCTTGTATATTTAATGAAAAGTAAAGATAAAATAAATAAATAATAAACTAAAAAAAAGTCAATTGGAACTTTTATAGACCATAAAATTAAGCTAATTTTAAAATTTATTTACTGTTATCTATATAAATAAGCTAATATTTTTCACAGTGAAATAAATGTATAGCTTTTTAACAACTAACTTTTTAACTTTCGAATTTTTTAAATCTTGGATTCTTATGGTTATAATTAGAATAACTGTCTATGTGCTTAAAAATAGGTTCTAAAAAGATATTGAATTGCTGAAGATTATTACGTAGGCAGTAATTACAAAACCAAAAATCCGAAATAAAAAAAACTCATATTAAGAGTTTTAAAAAGTGTATTAAAAAAAATGATCAAATATTCGAAATACTTTCATATTGAAACAAAATTTAAATAATATAATTATTCACGCATTTATGTCACGATGTAATTTTTTTTACTTTTCATTGTAAAATTTCGTACATAAAAAAGCACTTATATGCTACAAAACATACATTTAATTCATATTTTTCGTAAATTTCAATTATTATACATATTTCTTTTATTGCGGTTCGAAAATGATGGATAAAAATTTTTGTTCCGAAAAACAAGTCCGGAGTGGGATTTGAACCAGGGTAGAAAAGTCTCAAATCCAGCATGCTGCGACCATGCTACTGAACCGCTTGCCAAAGAAGGAAATTTATCCAATTATAAACTGTAGCTTAAACATTGCGACTTATTTTCTCAAGACCCCTTAGGGGTTGCACTTTATGGCGGTCATATATTTATATACTAACTATACTCTACCGATATAGAAATGTTCTTCGCATTCGGTGACACCAACCTTAGACCCTCTCCTTGTGAATCATCTCAAGCTGCAAGCGCCACCACTCCACGTGACGTATGTGTGATAGAAACTCCCAGCCGCCTCTTCTACTTATAGCACGAAAAAAAAAAAAACATCTGAACATTGAGATTGTGGCTTGAGAGTCAAGATTTTTTTTTTTTTTTTTTTTTTTTTTTTTAAATGGCACTGTATAGTATTTTACAAACTAGAGAATGTATAATGCAGGAGGCACAGGGTTTGTACACATTTCTTTAAATAAAAATCAAAGACTTAAGGACACGCAAGGACCAAAACCAAAAAAATGTAAGACCTACAAATTAAACTAATAAATTATAGTATGCATTTTTGTAAATACAAGTTTTAAACAATCAAATGGTCAGGAAGGGGGAAATTTCAGTGTGTGGCAGTAGAAATTTAGAAAATAACAAATACAGCAGAAGAAAAACTAGTTGGATGTGCCAATCTAAAATCTTTTTTCTATTTCATACATGTCAAAATTTCAAAATTCGCTATCAGTGCCAAAATTAAATGACAATCTAACATCATGAGGATTCTAAAGATATGAAATTCCATGCATTAGTTCTTGAGGTATGACTATTGCTAAAATTGCGTAAATCCTGCAAAATGCAGCATGGCAGCGTCATCTGTTGGATGATTTACACTTAAACCTAATCAGCAACAACTTATGTCAACCTCTAACTGAATCTGAAGTTTGATGAAAATCTGTGCAATATTTTATCAGATAACTGCGAAAATCTTGAAAAATCCAGCATAACAGTGCCACCTGTTGGGCAAAGCTGGAGCAAGGGAAAATGCCAATTTCAGGTGGGATGATCGATTATTTATTGTGACAATAAAATGACAAATACAGCAGATTTACTTTTTTTTTAAACAGTTTTTTAACTTTGAACACTGGAAGGGGGGGGGGGGGGGCAAAAACAGGAAAACAAAATTTTGAGAGGGTAAAATTCATATGAAATTTTAATGAAATGAATTGTCAAGGAAATTTAGGGCTGATTATTTATTCACTAAGTAACAAATAAAGTAGAAAAAGTTTACAAAAATTAAGTTTAAAGATTTTAAACTTTGGTATTGAGGAGGAATGAGCAAAAGGAGGAAGTGAAATTTAGGAAGAAAGAGAGGCAAGCAGGGGTTAAGATTTATTTTTAAATCAGAAATTCAAAGAAATGCAGAAGAGTTTCACCCCTGATTAAGAAATAATACAAGACTACAATTAAGAACTTTTTGCAGATTTTGCATGAAAATAAGCACTTTTAAGCACCAAAAGTTCTATTATGTAAGCACTTTTAAAGATTTTCAAGGACTCAGGCATGCAAGTGTAATAATGCTTCCAAAAAAGTGAGAAAAGTGACTAAAAGACCAAAAAAAGTGACTAAAGCATGCCAAAAAAGTGACTAAAACGCGCCGAAAAAGTGACTAAAGCATATAAAAAAAAGTGCCTAATTCAAAAAAACCAAAAAAAAAGTGACATGAATGGTACAAGTTTTTTTTTTTTATCAATTTGTAAGTTAAATTCAGTAAATAAGACACATTTTTGTTTTTTAAATGAAAATCCCCTACCAAAATGCCAGATAAGATCAAACCTCAGTTTTATTTAATCATGTAAAACAAAAAGTACGATGTTATCATAATAAACTTTTAAAATTGAATTATAATAAGTAAGCTGTTGTCACAACAAAATGTCAGGGGTGCTACCTTTCACTTTTTATTACCTCTATTTCTAAAGAACAATTTTCATTTTATTTTTACAACGTTTACAATAGGAAATCTACTGATTGCAAATAGTAATATTAAAAAAGATGACTGGTAGCATCCTTGCAATATTTTCTGGAACAAATTCAAATTATAGCTGCAACTAACTATACAAAAAGAAACTAATGTTTAAGAAAAAATGATAAAAATAAAGAAAAGTTAAAATTCTAGTGCTAAATCCATCCCGAGTAAATAATTACAACTCTTAGAAAAAGCACAAATAAAATGTAACAAATTGCTTACAAGTGTATACATATATATAAATATTAAAAATATTTTTAAAGATATTAAAAATCCATTAAACTCTAGAACTGTTTCAACCGATGCACTTGGCCATCATCAGTGGAAAATTAAATGTTGTCATGTCTCTTTGTGCCTACTCAAGAATAGTCCAGGAGAGACCATTCTAGATTAAGGGTGGTACGGAAGATAAGGCGACAGAAAAAGGTATTCAAATATTCATCAAAAACATGCTTTCATATATTATCTAGCAATCACTTCCAAATTCCATGGATGTCATATGACAATACATTTTTACAAACTAAATCTTTTTTAGAAATTATCTCAAAAGATTCCTTAATAATGGCTTCTTAGTAATTATTTATATTACCATATCAAGCAAAATAACGACACTTTGGTGCCAATTAAGCACCCGTTGTGTATATGACATTGGCATTAGAAAAAAATCGCGCCAATAGGGGCCTCTTTAGTCAAAAAAAGTGACTAAAAGTGACTTTTTATCAAATAAGTGACTAAAAGTGACAAAATTTAAAATAAGTGACTAAAAGTGAGAAAAGTGACTAACTGGCATCCCTGGGACTGTACAAACCCTCAGGCAGTGTGCTAAATCTCTCCTGGAGAAAAATATCTGAATTCAACATTTTTTTAAAGATATATTTAAGGTTATTATCCTGGACCCAGTTAATGCCGGGTCGGTCAGCTGATTTATTATTTTTAGTACTTCTTTATCTACAGTTTTTTTAAGAGATGAATTATCAAACATAAGAAGTACAAAGCAATAGTCTTTGTGATAGTTCATGTAACTTAAATTGTCTTTATTTGAGTGGGAAGGGCTTGAGCTCTATCAGCCTTCCCCTGTCGTTTTGTATGCCCCTGGCACGCACACAGGGGAGGGAGAGAATTATGTCCATCTACTCAACAGCAGAAGGTAAATTTTCTAATGGTGAGAGTGAATTTTTAGACAATCTTTTCAAAAATGCAGAGTACAGAAAATGTACCAAAAGCTTTTAAAGATTCATATTTGTTGGCTATATTCCGCATTTACCTCAATTTTAATGTGTTATATGTATACAATTTTAATTGTATATCTTTCTTAATTTTATAACAAAAATCATAAAAATATTCCTACAAAAATGCTAGTAATAAATTATTTTTCCAATTGTATAAATTTTGTAATACACCGCTGCCACTACCAACTATTTTTTTATTCTGTTTGTATCACTTTTGCAAAAATAAATAAAATAAAAATTCTTTATCATTCATTTCTAGAACAATTTCCTAATTAGTGGCAGGGTTGGTAAAAAACCGGGTTTTTTGATTTAAACCAGGTTTTTTTGGTTTAAACCGGGTTTTTTTAAACATATATTCCTATTACATATACATGCATATTTATTGATAAAAATAAACATTGTTGGATATATAAGTAATATAACTTAATTTAAAAATAATTTAAATTAAATAATTAAAATCAATTATGTTGAAAATTGAAATCATTTAAAATTTAAACATTTTTAGTAAAAGCTATGTCTTATGTTCCATGAATAAAATGCTCTACATAGTGAAACATTGATACCTTGAAAATCTTAATAAACAATCTTTTGATTACTAGTACTATAAATAAATATATGGTATAGTTTCATAAATATAATATACTTTCCCATGGCTTTTCAAAATAATTTCTTTGAAATATTTTTGCAATCTAAGAAATCTGATTTTTCTGTTAGAACATTACATGAACAATTGTTATCTTTTATCGAAAGTAAAGCTTTTTATAAAGAACTCCTGGAATGATTTGAATTTAGCAGTAAGGTCTTTACACATTTCAAGAAGTATTGTGTATTGTCATTTGACACTTCTCCTCAGAAACTGCCACATTGTTAAGAAAAAAAAAAAAAAAAAAAAAAAAAAAAGCAACAGTAAAATAAACAGAAATACCTATTGACCAGTTTTTTAGACTACTGAAAACATTGATGATTGATCTTAAAATGGAAAGTAGATTTATAAAAGTTGTCATTTAAACATCCATCAGACTTAATACACAGGATTTTTTTCTAAGCTACTTTATAATGCATATTACTTTTAAATGTCTAAACTAAAAATTAATAATATATATTTTTAGGCATTTTTAAGAGACTTTTTTCTGTTATGTCTCGATTTTTACTCTTTTTTTTTTTTTTTTGTCAGATCTAAATAGTGGATTCAATTATGCAATAGACGATTTAAATATACCTTATTGCATATTTTAGTTAAAAGTAAACAAGTGCTTCGCTAGCACCCAATTTTTCAATGTCCTCTTATTCGACTTCATATCTTGAGTTTCTTTTTTATTCTTAAGGCTGTTCTCAAATCCCAAAGGGCAACTTTATGACATAAGTTTTAATTTATTTTTGTTCAGAAATGCATGCAACTAGCAGATGCTGTTGTTCAGAAACTATGCAATAGAACTGTGTTTTCCGTTTTGTTTTTTTTTTCAAACGCAATAGATCTTTCAGAAAATAGTGTTAAAGTTGCCGTATTTCCGTGCGAAAGAAAAATAACTACTCAAGGAAGGTTAAAAACATCTTTGTCACATGATCAAAATTGCTTATAACTCAATAGGTAATTTATTTATCAAAAATGGAAAACACAGTGATTCCAAATTGCTTCCAGTCAGGCCTTCCAATTTTATGTCTTTCCGTTAAAAAGTGAATTTGTAAATGTGTCAAAGCATTTTGCGCTTGTTGAGTAGAGCAGTTAAGAACAGCCTTAAAAGATAATCTCCCCAATCAAGAAAATTTTCTTGTGCAGCTTGACTAAAATCTTAAAGGTCATTTTATGTTATTAATTGTAAATAATCTGCGTTTTCTCAAAGGAAAATATTTTTTTCAAAATATTGAATATTTTTAATCTGTTTTATCTTTGCTACATTCACATGGTTTAAATTTTATCTTTAGAGCTTCAGATATGTTCATCAACACATGCAATTTGCATTCTTACTTGCATACAAATATAACCTAGACTCACTATGTCTCACGGTGACTGCTGAGATAAGATTGTTAAAATTAAAAGTAGAAATTATTTATATCCAATAATTTGAAACACTTAAATTACAAAAATGAGAATATATTATATTAGATCTTTTCTAAAAAAACCAGTTGGTTAACCAATTGATTTACACCGTGCCAATCCTGCTGGTAACAGAATAAAATCATAATGCAAAACCCCAATCCCAATGTAGGAATGCAAGAAAAACAAAGGCTTACTAAACCCAATAGCCATGATACAGCAAAGAAAACTCACAGACAATTATTTATTAGCATACAGAACAAAAAGTAACCAATGAAGAGAATTACTTATGATTAAGTCATCATTGAGGCATATGTAATACTTTGTAAATCTTAACTAATCAAGCAATCTAATAAAAGTGTATTTTTAGCTCAAATCTGCCATTTTGGCTATTTTTAAAAATAAAAGGCTTAAAAAAAAAGAAGAAAAATAACTAACTACTTGTTTTTTTCTTCCCAGCTAATTTTAGAAAAATTAGTTACCCTGCTATGTAGATTTAAAGCTTATAAGAAAAGTTCGATTGATTAAAAATGTTTGTCACCTTTACAAATTTATTAATTCATCATTTTTCTAAAGCTTTGCTTGTAGCTTCTGCATAACTTGGATTTTGCATTTTTCAATAATGTGTAAAATAAAGGAAAACATTAGGGGAAAAAGAGAAAAAACCACATTAAAAAAAACGGCATGGTTTTTTAAAAAAAACCATTTGGTTTAAACAAAACAACCCTGATTAGTGGTACAAAAAGTATAAAAATAGATGCTAATGGCAGACCTATAACAATTTTTGACTATATATTGTATCTTGCTGGCTTGTTACATTTTCTGAATTTCCTACCCCTACACACACACACACACAAAAAAAAAAAAAAAAAAAAAAACTTTTTTTATTTACTATAAACAATAAAGAATACCTACAGAACCAATCAGTTTTAACTGTTGTATCACTCTTTCAGAATGGAATGGGCCTGGCAGAGTAACTTTCTTTACATGAGGATTAAGAAACCACATCACACAATCTTCATCTATAGATTTCTTCAAAGTTTTGTGCTTTGAAAAAACTTCATCAGAGTATGCTCGAACTGCAATAAATTAGATGTACTTGTAGATTAATATTTATAAAACACATTAAAATTAGCATTATCACGTGTTTTGCTGAACTATACTAGATTTGAAAATATTCTTCAAATAAGACTGGATTATTAATAAGTTTTCAATGATGCTAGCATTTTTAATACATAAATTCATAGGAAAAACTAAGAAAACAAACTATACTATTGAACTTAATGTATTTTGAAAAATATTTGGCAAAAATATAATAAAAGAAAGTACAAATTAAATATTTTTATATCAAAATTAAAATCTTTTCAAAAATATATTTTTACTACACAGATTCAAAAATCTTTTTTCTTTTATTCGAAACTACATTAACTTTTTTAATCAGTGTTTATTTGAATGTGAGTAAGTGATCATTAACAATTTTTTTCCGTATTCTATTGCTTGTGGACATATAATCTGAAATATGTTGTACAATTTTCACATAAATATGTAAGCAGTATTCTTTAAAAGAATCGTAATTGAAGATTAAGAAATTTCAGCATTTTTTGTAGAAGTTGAGTAGAGCTGGGCCTGATTTTGATTTTTACACAAGCTGGAATATGAGCTGTGAAAATACAAACAGGCTGGCCCAGAGTTTTTACATGTGCTAGGCAGGAGCAAGAGAGCTTTTGTTTGGGTCCCGAGCCTGCACAAACTTTTAACGTAATTTAAAATAACAGAAAGAGAGCTAAAAAATTATAATTCTGAAGTTCTATAAAATCAAGTCTAGCCCGAATCTACACTCGAAAAATATAAGCTTGAACAAGAACATATACGAGTTGAAGTCCTTTCATTTACTGAAAATGAAATTCGCTCTCAGCTCATCAAACTTTTCCTCCCTCATATAGCACAAAATTAGCACTCACCAATCGTCGAGTAACACTTAAAACGTGCGATTAACTTTATTGTCCTCACTTGCCAAACGCAATGGTTAAAAGATCGATGCCAGGGAGGAAAGGGATGAAATTCGTTCAGAAGTTACGGCGTCCAGATCGGCGATTCTCCCAAACGTAAGAAAGGAAAGTAGCAAGGGTGATTTTGTCCCGAATTTTCTGAAATTTTAAAGCATTCGATTCCGAAAATTTAAAAATCGATCATCAGTCTGAAAATTTGGTCATAAAAATTTCACTAATTTCGACATGGTTGCTGAAAAAAATCCGTTTCGTCAATCGTTCGCAGAAACAAAAATCACCAATTCCGTCAAAGAATCACGAAAAAATGTGAGTTTCGCCCAAGGACAACGTAAAAAACACGAATTTTGTGAAAAAAATCACGAAAAAAAAATGCAAATTTTGTGAAAAGGAATCAAACAATTCTTCATCAAAGTATTGCGGAAAAAATTCAAATTTCGTGAAAAGATTGTGGAAAATGCCAATTTTGTGAAAAGATTGCGGAAAATGCAAATTTTGTGAAAAGATCGTGGTAAAAATGCAAATTTCGTCAAAAGATCGCAGAAAAAACGCGAATTCCATCAAAAGATCGTAGTTAAACACGAATTTCGTGAAAAGATCTAAAAAAAAATGCAACTTTCGTCAAAAGATCATGTAAAAAAAAAAGATTGCGGAAAAAACACAAATTTCACCAAAAGATCGTGGAAAAAACACAAATTTCGTCAAAAGACACAGAAAAAATACAAATTTTGTCAAAAGATCATAAAAAAATGCAAATTTCGTCCAAAGATCACAAAAAAATGCAAATTTCGTCAAATAGAGGACTTCTTTAAATAGATGTTAGTTATATTAAAAATAGCTATTTGCTCAGATAATTTGTTTCAACTTGATTTAATGTGTTAAAATCAGCACACACATTTAATGTACTACTATCTGCCAATTAATCTTTCATAATGTATTAAACAATATTTAAAATACAGTAGACTCCCTCAAATCCGCACAGCTTGGGACCACAGGTTGTGCAGATTTCTGGTCATTGCTTTGTTTACATTTTTTAAACAGTAATTTGAAAACAATAATGCAATCAAAATTATAATGAATGCTTGCAATGCAGTAAAATATTCAAATAATTAATTAAAGTAATAAACTAAAATGAAAAAAAGTTAATTTAGAAAAGATTAAATTATTAAAAGCAAAGGTCAAGTAAATAATAATTAATGTATAATTAAGTATGCATAATAAAGATGATATATATTATCCTTGAATTCACCAATGAAACTTTCCTCATAAAGGTACCCTATTAATTCACATCAAAATTATAAAGTAAGAAAGTTTTACTTCAGGTTTAGCCAGTCTTAATAACCAAAAAAGTTTAATACATAAATATAGTTGGTAATAACATTGGGATTACTGGTGATATCCACAATATCTTTAATTTTTTTTTTTCAGAAATAAATTTATACTTCTTTTATGAAAAACCATAAAGTGCAGTCATATTATCGAGAATGGGGAAATTTCACCCGGGAAGATTATGTTTTTTTTTGTGTGTAACTGATAAAGTTTATCTTGAAACCCTTAAAAATCCACTCAGAATCGTTAAAATAATAGACAATAATTTTTAATTACTGTTTTTAATAATGCAAAAACGTAAACAAAACCACGTGATACAAAAATGCGAGAGGATTGGTTGTGATGTCATTTGCCGCTAAATTGAAATGTTTACGTTCTGCGGGTATACTTTTTCCCATTACTCTTCTTATTTGCAGTCTTGTTTCATTTGTTCCTTAAAATTCCTTAACGTTATGAACTTTAAATTTGTGAAAAAGTAAGATCCAACTTATCATAAAATATATCGTTTATTTTCATTAAAATTTTGATTTGAAAATGCCGATTTCGGCCAGATTTTGTGAAAGTAAAAACACAGTAAAAAAAGTTCATAATAATTATATGGGAGTAATTAATGGTTTGTTTATATTTTATAAAATATTACTTCACGCTTTTATTAAAAACATACTACAGGGAAAAAATTTATATAAATGAGCTCAAGTTGGGACCAAAGGTTGTGACATACAATATTGCAGACTATGGATCATTTTCTTAAAACTACTGCACAAATTTTTAATACCATATTTATTATAACATTAAATAATGAACAGGAAATTAATCTAATTTTTCAGATTTATTCAGTTTTCTATTTAACAAACACAGGACCAAGTGCGGCTTGTTTAAATAATTTAGTTTTCTTACAAAGTTTATCTTGTAGTCGAGTTTTTTTTACCACTGAAATTTGAATAGTTACTTTTCCTTTTGTTACCAAGTTAAATAGTCTAAAAAATTACAAATAATCATATTTATAATCTGAATACCCTCTAAAATATTTTAAAATAAAATTTCATTTTAGATATCAACATTTTTAATTTTAGAAATTCCTAGAAGAAATATGATACAAAATTATCCTTTTGACATAAATGTTTAATGGGTAATTTCCACATTCAAAAAAAAAAAAAAAAAAAAAAAAAAAAATATTCACAAAACACAAGTATATTAAAACCTTTTAATATTTTAACTATGTTTAAAACCTGCAAAAACTATCAATTAAGTTCTAAATTAAAAATAACGGATAATCATATAACATTGTGTTTCCTGCAAATACTTTGGCGCCATCTACCAGCAATTAATATAAACAAACTTTATGTTGTAATCTTACTTTTTAAAATGCATATTATCAGATTTGAAGGCATTGCAAATTAAATTAATATTTCTTATCAATTCTCATTGGAATCGAAACAAAGAATGTATAACACAGTGGTAAGAACATATTTTAATTATCTTGCAGATAAAATTATGAATTTTAACATAATAAATTTGGGTACAGATGTCATATTCGCCCCATATTGGCATGATTTTTTTCTGTCGCCAATATCATATAGGCAACAGGTACTTAATTTGTGCCAAAGTATCGTTATTTTGCTTGATGTGGTAACCCGGATTAGGTTGTTTATGCTGTTGATGTTTTCGCCAAATTGGCAACCGAAAAGAATCGCGCCAATATGGGGCGAATATGACATCTGTACCTAAATTTGTAGCAGAAAAAAAAAGCAATTTACTTACAAAAACGATTCAGATTAAAATCATTAAAAATTTGCTGTTTAGTGTATTACAGAATAATTCAAAATTAGTTTCTGAGTAGTAAAATAATTTGCAAGTCACAAAATTAATATAGGACAAAGAATATGTAAAAAAAAAAAAACATTTTACTCGGTAATATGAATATGTAAAATATTTTAGGAACACTAAAAAAGTGCTTCTTAGGCAAATTTACTGTACTATTTGTGCAACATGGCACTGTGCAAAATTTATAATACACGTTGCTACTCATTTTTACACAGAAAATTTTAAAGCATATAAGAAATATGTCAAACTCGTAAGCGAGCAACGTAGAACGACATTGTTTACATGGCAAATGACGTCACAGCCGTTTTCGTCAGAGATGAAGAGTTTTCCCGCCAAAACAAAAACTGCAATTTTAAAATTAATTTAGAGAATTATTAAAGCTTCAAATATACATAAAAATGGTATAAATTTTCTTAATTTTTTGTGTTCTTGAACACAAAAGTGAAAATGAAAATCGTGAAATTTCCCCATTGCATATTAAAATACATACAGAATGATATAAAACTAAAAAAATTTGTAATTTTGCGTCTACATCTGAACTGAAAGTTCTATCGTATACATCTGCAATGAAGTGTGGATGCTAGGGTTGTGGATTTGAGGGAGTCTACTGTATTAAAATAAACATATAATCAGGGGTGATTGTGACTCAGAGTGAAAAACCCTGAAAATTAATCGATACAAAGTGAAAAACCCTGAAAATTATCGATGCAAAATATACCAATATCAAATTACATAACTGATGCTGCAATAGCATGACAATCAAATGGCATATTTCTGCTATTGTTTGAAATATACAATTGCAGAAAAACATAATTTGGTAAACTTATGTTAATTTCACAGAAAGCTAAATGACTTCATCAAATGGAGAGTGCAATTTATCTTGCTATATGCAAAGTTCGAATTCTACATTCAGTAAATGAATTTATTCTAAGTACTCGTGAAACAAGTACAAATTATGTGTTAAGAGTTATCTCTTATTAGATTTATGCAAGTCATATCTAGTTATTTGAAAACAGTACAAAAATGTCAAAACCAATCCAATTTTACTTCTAAGTGGCTAAGTATTAGAAAAAAATAAATAAAAATCTATTTTTAAAGCTTTACTCTTACACAAGGTAAATTTTTTTTTCCTGCTTTCTTCTTGGGTATTACACATTACAGATATGCAATTCTGGACATTTTTATACTGAAATTGAGATGGATAACACAATACCAGGGGTGATTCGGAGTAAAAATATATATATATCTGAAATTCACAGCAACTTTTCTGAAAGGTTACAGAAGAGAGGGTGGGGAGAGAATCACTCCTGGTTCTAATTATGTGTTATTTCTGCGATCCTCTCACAAAAATTTGCGTTTTTTCTGCGATTTTTCGTCGAATTTTGCGTTTGAGATTTTTTAAAGAAATTCATGTTTTTTCCCCGTGATCCTTTAACAAAATTTGCGTTTTTTCTGCGATCCTTAGACGATATTTCCGTTTTTCTAGCGATTCTTTGACGAAAATCGTGTTTTTTCCGCGATTCTTTGAAGAAATTGTTATTTTTTTGTGATCCTTTAATGAAATTTCCGTTTTTTCCGCGATCCTTGGGCAACATTTCCATTTTTCCCGCATTCTTTTGACGAAAATCTTGTTTTTTTTTTCGCAATCCTTTGTGAATTTTGCAACTTTTTTGTGATCCTTTGACGAAATTTGTGTTTATTTCGCGATCATTAGAAGAAATTTCTTTTATTTCGAGATCATTAGACGAAATTTGTTTTATTTAGAGATTCTTTGACAAAATTCGCGTTTTTTCCGCGATCGTTTGGTGAAATTTGCAGGTTTTTTCGCGATTATTTAAAGAAATTAGTTTTTTTCCACGATCCTTTAGCGAAGTTCGCGTTTTCCAGGGATCCTTTGGCGATATTTCCGCCTTTCCTGCGATCCTTTGACGAAAATCGCGTTTTTCCCCCACAATCTTTTGACGAAAATCGCGTTTTTCCCCCACAATCTTTTGACGAAAATCGCGTTTTTTCCTGCAATTTTTGACAAAAATCGCATTTTCCCCGCGATTTCGGGATGGGGAAAATCCTTCCCGGTTCTAATTATATGTTTCTTCAACGGTCTTTTGACGAAATTCGCGTTTTTTCAGCGATTCTTTAAAGAAATTAATGTTTTTTTACGGGATCTTTGACAATATCCATTTTTCTGTGTTCCTTTGACGATATATCCGTTTTCCCGCGATCTTTTGACAAAAATCGCGTTTTCCCCCTCGATGTTTTGACGAAACACCGCGATCCTTTGTGAAATTTGCGCTTCCTTCGCGATCCTTTGACGAAATTTGTGTTTATTTCGAGATTCTTTGACGAAATCCACTTTTTCCCCGCAATCCTTTGACGAAATTGTCGATTTTTTTCAGCAAACGATTGAGGAATTGATTTATTTTGGCGACCATTTGTCGAAATTCGATATTTTTTAATGTCCAAATTTTCCGCTAAACGTAACGATCTCACAAACCCGGAAGGATCGACCGAAAAACCCGGAAATCCGGGCTACACCCGGAGCACAATCACCCCTGTATAATAATGAGGAGCAAGAAAGCAACAGAAATGGTATTCGTGTACGATGTCGATTAGGGAAGAAAATGTTTTTATGCTGAAAGACCAGGGTTCGTAAATATCATGATATTTTCGAAAATATCAAAAATATCCGATATTTTGATATATATCCGATATTTTCGATATATATCCGATATTTTCAAAGCAGCCAACTTACCGCTGATAATAAATGTTTTCGAGCATAATATAGATTAGAAACTAAAATATGTTACACTTAACATGAAAACTTAAAGAATATTCTAAAAATGCATTTTTCTTTTTTTCTTTCTTTCTTTTTTTTTTCACTTAGAACAAAATTGAAGATGAAATAATTGAAAACAGTAACAATTTGATTTATACGCTTATAAAAAAAAATAACTATAGGATTCAGTATCAAGATAAAGTACAAAAGAATCAGATATTTCTAAAACAAAATTTTAAATGCAAAAAAAAAGTTTTTTTAATTGAAAAATTTTAACATAAATGTAAGTATAAAATGTTTTATTTCATATTTCCTAACATACTGTATAGTTCAAACTCAACTGAACCAAAACTTAAGAAAAGATTCTTTTCTAATGAAGCTGTATATAATTGCTTATTTAAATTAGTCAGTTCATCTTTCAATGGTTGTTCTGAATTAATTATGTCCCACATAATTATTAGTTCAACATTTAAAAAAAAAAAAAATGCTTCAAATCTAAAGTTTCAAAAATATATTTGTTTTCTTTTTTGACTAAAAAAAAGTCACATCCAGAAGAGACAAGTTTTTTATCTACAGATTCAGAGTTAATAACAATTGAAAATTTATTTCATTTACACTGAAGTATTATGAATTACGACTGAAAATATCAAAAATATCTTGTGCACATTCATATTATGAAAATAAATATCAAATGCAGAAAATATGAAACATCTTGATATATTGAAAATAAATATCAAGTAATATGAAAATATCAAAAATCTTGATATTTTGAAAATAAATACTGGATATTGACATATATCAACGAACCCTGGCTGTATATAAATGATTATCAGAATTACATTTTATCTTTCAATGGCTGTTCTGAATTAACTGTCTAACATAATTATTAGTTCTACATTTAAAAATAAAAGTTTGAAACATAAAGCTTGGGAAAGGTTTGTTTTCTTCTTTTCCTAAAAAAGTCACTGCCAGAGGCAAAAGTTCATGATCTACAGAATGACACAGTCAATAACAGGTGGGAATTTCATTGACACTTGCTTTGAATGCGAAAAATATCAAAATTTCCTTGCACAGTGATATTTTGAAAATAAATATCAAATATACAAACTATCAAACACCTTGATATTTTGAAAATAAATGTCAAGAATTTGAAAATATCGAAAATATCAAAAATCTTGATATTTTAAAAATAAATATTGGATATATATCAAGATATATATCATGATATATATCCATTGATATATATCAACGAACCCTGTGAAAGACAGTATTATTTTCTGCTGAACATTCGTATTTTTCAAAAAATAATTCACATCTTTGCAAGGAATTGAACACGTTATCTGGTACATTTTCTTGAAACTGAAATATGTGGCTAACTGTTTCAAATGCTTTGATCATGTTGTCCATGTGAAAGTTTAAGACATTCACTTGAAAAGGCTAAGTCAGTTACTCTAAGGTAGCTCGCATTATACTGTTGAAGTGATATAAAAATCACTACAAAATATTTAAATTTATATAAATAAAATTAAATATAATTCTTTAAGTACTACCCAGGATAATTCCTGGTCAAAAATTAACAACATCCAATTATTATAAAAACTATTAAAGGTATTGTTTCCAATTTTGGTATGGAATAAGCAACCTCTGATGTCTATAAATTAAAATGCTCACTTACATTTATAAGCACTTATAATTGAAATAATTATAATCTTTAAGTGACCAGGAATTACCCTAGAATTGGGGTAATTCTTGGTCACTCCTGAGGCAATTCTTTTTAATGTAAATAAAGTAGTTAAAGTTAATTTTTTTAAGAATGGATATTAAAATATGTAGAATGAATCTTATAAAGTTTTTTTTTTCTTTAATTGTGGTATATTAATTACTGTTGCTTTATATTTGGGTTTTGCATATTTTACTCACCTACTCAAAATACAACAACATTTTTCATATTTGTTTTAACTTCATGCTTTTTTCTCTATTTTTGAATAAAGTCGGAAAAAAAAAGATAAAGATACGTCGTTTCTTCCGATATTGTGCCGGAAAAAGCCGGGGTACAGATGTCATATTCGCCCCATATTGGCGCGATTCTTTTCGGTTGCCAATTTGGCGAAAACATCAACAGCATAAACAACATAATCCGGGTTACCACATCAAGCAAAATAACGACACTTTTGCGCAAGTTAAGTACCTGTTGCCTATATGATATTGGCGACAGAAAAAAATCGCGCCAATATGGGGCGAATATGACATCTGTTCCAAAGCCGGTATGGCTGCAATGGAAAGGTACCAAATATCCTTCAATCAACGACTATAAATATTTAAAAAATGCCTTAAATTTATATATATAAAATAGCCATATATATATAGCCATATATATAAAATAGCCTACCTCCACTTTCCATGTAATGAAAAGAAAAAAGGAAGAAAATTTAAAATCAAAATTTGGTAATTATTTTTTAGTTATATTTTGAGAACTGAAACGTGCAAAAATTTTGCAAGTCACAGATGTATTTCATTTAAAAAATTACATAATAGTCTCTTACACAAAAATTCAATATGCTTTTGAGGTACAGTTTTGTTATAAACAAATAAGTCAATATCTCTGACGATAGCAACTAAACACATGTCTTGCAAATTTAAACTTCGAGTAAACATTCTTGCTTAAGCTAGAAGGACCCAACTTTAAACACTGTCGACACGAATTTTCCCTTAACAAAACCAAAAAACGTTTTGTAACAAATACCACAAAATTTTACAAAAACGACGATACGCGCGATGAGCAATTTGCGTTTCCTGGATTTCCTGCCATGGTGTTTATTTTGAATTTAGTTGGTTGGTTAAAAAAGCGCTATGGTTAAAAGCATTCTGTTCACGAATGGCGATAGGTTCGCGCGCGAGAGCCATGCAGGATCTCCGAGAGCTTGCATGGAGGAATGAGATAGATGGAGATGCAGTAAGGTGGCTGGGGGTGACGCCAAAAAAGTAACCCTAAAATAAGCTACAGAAGGCCCAAACAAAACCATGTACTTTGAGACACGCCTATCAGTTCAAACCGGTTTAAACCTGTATTTCTTTGCTTTCTTTTTTTACTGTCGGAAATTGTTATTCAAGATGTGATTAAAATTTCGATAAAAAGTGACCATATGCGCTGTCATAGGCTGTAGTACTAGAAAAGAATGTATCAAAGGTACTATAATAAATCACTTCACAGAATTATTTGATTATTTTATCATATGTATTTTAAGTATCAATATCAGAAGCGACTTTTAAGATTTTTCTTGAAAGGGTAACATTCTTTCGTAATTGCGCTAAAATCGTTTGCACTCGAAAATCTAGATTTTCTATTAATATTTGTAATTTGTTTTCATACATAATTTTAAAAGAATGCTTTCATCATTACGTTTTGTCTATTTACATGCAATTATTAATACGTTGTTAAAAACAAATAAAGACGTTTAACTAAATTAGCACCGATTGATTTAGGCAAAAATGGGGGCCTATTTGAAGCGCAATCACAAAATTTCACTCTATCAAAGACACTCTTCATTAATTAGTTTGAATGGACTTTACCAGGGCAACACTAGAGAACTAGTAGTTCTAGTTGCCCTGACTTTACCCAAGAATGGCAACAGCCACGCCTTTGCGGGGAGATATCCGCCGAGTGTTAAAATGTTCTTCACTCCTATTGGTGTTTTTCTTCGGTTTACCCGCGTCTGACGTCACATAGGTAAAGTCCGAGGTTAACGAAAAAGACAGGCTACCGCGGTGGGTCCGATTCTTCTTTTTTTACAGACCGCTGGAATCATGTGATGCTCGAATGCATCAATGAAGGTGTGCGAAAAGAGCATCACGTGACTCCGGCGGTCTGTAAAAAAAGGAGAATCGGACCCACCGCGGTAGCCTGTTTTTCTCGTTAGCCTCGGGTAAAGTCGAAGCTAACGAGAAAGACAGGCTACCGCGGTGCATTCCGCGTATCTTTTTTACAGACCGCTGGAGTCACGTGATGCTCGAATGCACCAATGAAGGTGTGCGAAAACAGCATCACGTTACTCTAGCGGTCTGCGAGGCTAACGAGAAAGACAGGCTACCGCGGTGGGTACGATTCTTCTTTTTTTACAGACCGCTGGAGTCACGTGGTGCTCGAATGCACCAATGAAGGTGTGCGAAAAGCGCATCACGTGGCTCCAGCAGTCTGTAAAATAAGAAGAATCGGACCCACCGCCCTAGCCTGTCTTTCTCGTTAGCCTCGAGCGGTCTGTAAAAAAAGACATGTGGGATGAACCGCGGTAGCCTGTCTTTTTCGTTAGCCTCGAGGTAAAGTCCATTAGTTGAGTTTTGAAACGTATTATTATATGGAAAAAAATAAGCTCACCTGATAGGAAAACTTTAGTTGAAAGAATGAAATTATTATCAATAAATGCTTCGCTCGCATTTGAGTAATTGGACTTTACCTTTCTATACAAAATTTTATATTTTACAAAATTATTATACATTTCACAAGAATAACTTTTTCCTTTTAGAAAATTGACACCAAAAGAAAAACAAAACTTGCATCTATCCCCTATAGTAATAATAATAATAAACACTAGTCGAATGTACCAATCCCAAAATTTTCTTCGTTTTCATACATGTTAATTATTCAAAATTCGCTATGACACTCTCAAAATTAAATGGCAATATATGCCCCTCATGAGGATTCTATTGATATGAAATTCCGTGCATTAGTTCTTGAGATATGACTGTCGCTGAAATCGCGTAAATCCAGCCTAGCAGCGCCACACTGTTAAAAATATGCAGCAATTGCTGCATACTCACTCCACCACTTTTATAGAAAGTTTCTGTTCTGACTAATGAGAATGCCCTATAATATAGTCAAGTTACAGCGAGAGTTACAGTTTCCTATAAAAGCGATGGAGTGACGATGCAGCAAATGCCCCAGATTTTTAACAGTGTACCTATTGGGCCCGGTAGCAGAAAGTGCGTGACGCGCGACGTGCGTCGCAGATTTATTTTGGACCTTGCAGATAAATTTGCCAACTTGAAAAAAAAAAATTATTCCCTTAAAAAAAAAAAAAAAAAAAAAAAAAAAACCAAAATTCTGACAAAAAATATCGCGAATTTGACAAATGGGCGCCAAAAAATATCAATTTTGACAATCGTTCGTATAAAGAATCGGTAATTTATAGCCAAAGGGTCGTTATAAAAATGACAATTTCGTCAAAAGAGCCCGAAAAAAAAAACCATTAATTTCGTCCCAGGGTTGTGGAAAAAATGCAAATTTCTGTCACAGGATCGCGGAAAAAACACGAATTTTGTCAAAGGATCGCAGGAAAGAATGCGAATTTAGTAAAAGGATCGCGGAAAGAACGCTACTTTAGTCAAACGATTGTGGGGAAAACGCAAATTTAGTCAAACGATCGCGAAAAAACGTAAATTTATGTCAAAGGATTGCGGAAAGAACGCAGAATTTCGTCAAAAGATCTCGAAAAACGTAAATTTTTGCTAAAAGATCGCTGTACAAACTTGAATTTTATCCAAAAATCTCGAAAAAAAACGTGAATTTCGTTCCAGGGGCGCGAGAAAAACGCAAGTTTCTGTCACAAAATCGGGGAAGAATCTTTAATTTCATTAAAGGATCAAGGAAATAACACGAATTTAGTCAGACAATCGCGGAAAAAATGCAAATTTCTGTAAAACGATCACGAAAAAACGCAAATTTCTGTAAAATATCACTAAAAAACGCAAATTTCTGTCAAAGAATCGCGAATAACGCAGATTACTATCAAAGGATCACGAAAATAAAAAAATTTGTCTAAAGATCGGAATTAAATTTTGCGGAATTTTGTCAAAAGATCGCGAAAAACGCACATTTCTGCCAAAGGATCGCTGTAAAAACGCGAATTTCGTCAAGAGATCTCGGGAAAAACGTGAATTTCGTCCCATGGGCGCCGAAAAAACGCAAATTTCTGTCACAGAATCGCGTAAAAAACACGAAGTTCGTCAAAGAATCGAGGAAGAAACGCAAATTTCGTAAAGGATCGCGAAAAAAAAGGGCCCATTTTTGTCAAAGAATGGCGAAAAAACGGCAAATTTCGTCAGAAGATCGCGAAAAATGAGAAATTTCCTCATAAGATCGCGAAAAAACAGCAGATTTCGTCAAAAGATCGCGAAAAAACGTCAAATTTCGTCAAAAGATTGCGAAAAAACGGCAAATTTCTCAAAAGATTGCGAAAAATCGGCAAATTTCGTCAAAAGATTGCAAAAAACGGCATAATTCGTCAAAAGATCGCGAAAAAACGCAAATTTCATAAAACACACAATTAGTGCGCAAAAAGAAAACACATAATTAGTGCCGGTAGTGGATTTTTGCTCCATGTCCCTCCTACCTCCCTGTTGTAACCTTTCGGAAAATTTGCTGTGAATTTCAGAATTTTTTTTACTCAGAATCACCCCTGGTATTAATGAGTAAGAACGCTGTTTATTTTAACACTCATATGTTTGTACATTAAAAAATGTAACACGCTACTCCCGCAGACAATTTTCATCCCACTAAATTGCTGTCGCAGACACAACCATAACTTTCTGCTACTGGGCTATTGGGTGATTTATACCAAAACCTAATCAGCAACAACTTATGTCACCGTCTAACTGAATCTGAAGTTTGGAGAAAATCCGTGCATTAGTTTTTGAGATAGAGCTATAGTGAGAATCGTGAAAATTCCAGTATAGTAGCGCCACCTATTGGGAGATTAACATCAAAATTTAATCACCAGCACTTGTGTCAACGTCTAACTAAATCTGAAGTTAGATGAAAATTCGTGCATTAATCTTGAGATAGAGCTATTGCGAGAATCGTGAGCAGAGCAGCGCCATCTCTTGCGCGATTTACACCAACACGTGATCAGCACTAATTCATATCATGGACTAACTGAATCTGAAGTTTGATGAAAATCCGTGCATTAGTTCTTGGGATAGAGCTATTGCAGAAATCGCAAAAATGCAGCATAGCAGCGCCATCTGTTGGGCGATTTACACCAAAACATTATCAACACCAATTCTGATGATGGACTAACTGAATCTGAAGATTCATGAAAATCCGTGCATTAATTCTTGAGATACTATTGCGGAAATCGCAAAAAATGCAGCATAGCAGCGCCACCTGATGGTCGATTTCACCAAAACATTATCAGCACCAATTCTTATGATGGACTAACTGAATCTGAAGTTTGATGAAAATCCGTGCATTAGTTCTTGAAATACAGCTATTGCAGAAATCGCAAAAAATGCAGCATAACAGCGCCACCTGTTGAACGATATACACTAAAAACTAATCAGTACCAATTTAGTTTTGGATTATAATTGGTTCATTCATTTAGTATGTTTTAGCAGCAGAGTTTGTTATATTTTCGGGATCGAGTGGGCATAATAATGTATTTAACAAGAAAGAAAAATCATGCATCAATCACAAAATATGAAACGCTTCCAGATTTCTTAAAGGGTGTTCTTAACTGCTCTGCTTAACAAGTGCAAAACGTTTTGATACATTTACAAATTTATTTTTTAACGGAATGATATAAAATTGGAAAGCTTGACCATAGAAACGATTTAGAATCGAACTGTTTTCCCATCTTTTGTTCAATAAATTACCTATTGATTTATAAGCGATTTTGATCACGTGACAAATATGTTTTTCAACATTTCTTGAGTACTTATTCTTCTTTCGCGCGAAAATTCGGTTCGAAATGCTCACTTTGACACTTTTTTCTAAAAGATCTATCGCGTTAAAAAAAAAAAAGAAAGAAAGAAAGAAAGAAAAAAAACCTCAGCTCGATTACATAGTTTCTGAACAACAACACTTGCTAATTTCAGGCATTTCCGAACAAAAGTAAATTAAGGGGTCAGGTACCTTTGAAGCTGAGAAAATGCATGCAAATGAGACATTGATATGGATTGCTAAAACTCCGCATCTGATTAACTTTTGGACATGAAATTTTAAATACACATTAAAAGAGTCATAGGATATAATCGTTAATGTTCTGAAAAAAAGTCTAGATGCATATAAAGTTTTTTTTAACTTCATTTGAATTTTAATGTTTTTTAATAAAAGAATTCACCTTGTATGTCTTGCGCGCATGATTTCTCATTAATGAATTGTCAGAGTGAGCCCAAAATTTTTTATTGAGTAGAGATATAATATGTGCTCAAAATGACCTACACTGAAAAAAATGTAATGATTAGTTTTTGAGAAAATAAATGTAAAATCAAAAATCGCAAAATTTTGAAATTATTTTTGTATAAAAATAGTCATAATTTCTAAATTTGTTACTTGATGAACATAATAGTAGGTCATTTTGTGCATCTATAAGGTTGTTACTTTCATTTAAAATTTCATGAAATTCTATCCAGCCATTTCTTAGAAATCATGCGCGCAGTGGCCAAATTCAACGTTTTGAGAAAATTGACTTTAAAGATCCAATTGCCCCTTGATAACACAAAGAGAGCTCGAACTGTTTTCGTCATAACTTCCCTTCTAAAGCGAATTTTTGCATGGGGTTTCTTTTTAAATGTTCTTTAAGAATAGAATTTTAATATAAGCTATTAAGTAAAAAAAAATATTTTTGGACACTTTCAAAGGTACCTGACCCCTTAAAACTTATTTCAGAAAGTTGCCCTTTTGGATTGTCTTAACGATATTTCTCTGTTTAATAAGCTAAAAAAATATCTAAATAAACATTTCAGAAAAGCATGACACATTTGAAAACCAAATTTGAGCAGTTGCAGTCCGTAGCCGAAAAAGTAGTTCAATTGTATTGTGCATTTAAGGGGTCTCAGGACTCTTAAAGCTCTAAAATTTTCGAAATTTTAATTTTTTTAGATGTTAAACTTCTATGTTTTCTGAACATTTTGATATAATTGTTATCCTTAAATTCCCATCAGAACAGAAGTTATGGCATTTAGAATTATACTCGCTCAATAGCTGAAGCGGTGTTTCCAAAACTTTGAAGTCACTTTTCTCCAAATGACGTTTTTGGGCATAACGCGCACGATATCTCAAAAACTTCTGTATATTTTGTCCTGAAATTTTCAAAACATATCAAAACATAACACATAACATATCAAAACACACATGATTCATGTTAGTCTGTATAAACTGAACCTAAACTTTCCTATTTATTGTAAAAAGAAAATACTTTTTAGGGGTTTATATTGTTGAAATTTTATAAATTTTGCATTAGCTAAATACGACTTTGTATTAAAAATATGAAAATGCTTTAAATACAAATTTATTTAGGTTCAGTGTAATTATTATAATCTGAGGTATAAGTAGGCGCCAAAATTTTTATTCTAGTTGCAAAATTTATTTTATAATCGTGCGCATAAGCTGTTGTGCCGATTTTCTGCTCGTCAAATGTCTGACAGTTTGGAGCCCCCTGTAAATGCTAATTCTGTATATTGCAATTTTTCAAATACTTGAAATGAAAGAACATACTTGTATCTTTCATTACCATTTAAAATTGTGTCTTAATATCGAATACATTTTAAGATATTAAATGTTGAAAACGGTCCTTTTTTTTTTCTTTTTTTCCAATTTTAAGAGTCCTGAGACCCCTTAAACATCGGTCTACCAAACGGGTCCAATGGACCAGACAGGAAAATCTGAATTAGTTCAAATTCAAATACAGTAAAATCCAGCTGAATGTTATAAAATTGAGAAATTGGCTTGTAAACTGCTATTTTTCGATCCAAACTCGTAAAAACTTAGAAACATTTTAAAAGAATATGGAATAAAAACTAATGAATTTCGACTGCGGTTGGATACATTATTGTAATTTTTTTTCCTTTTTTTTTTTTTCTCCGAGTATTAAATTACAATAAGGAATTACTTGACGCAGTTCAATATAAGCAGATAAAGAAACAACGTTTACAGCTTTAAAAAGCTTTCACTTGTTTTAAACTAATAGTTTCAGTAGTCATAGCGCGCCATCGTCAGTGCAAAGAGTCATTTTTTGCACAGATGACGGTATGCTACGGCTATCGAAACTAGTTTGCAACCAGTGAAAGTGTTTTGGTGCTATAAACGTTGTTTCTTTATCTGCTTATATAATCCGAGGGTTAATATCTCGATTTGAATTCTATATTGCATGCTAAAACTTAATTTAGTAAGAAAATTTATAATAGGTATTCACCTTCAGAAATTTCTACCAATATGTGGAAAATACTTGAATTTTTTTGTATAGTCCAGTATATTAATAGATTTTCCAGAAATTTCTAACAATATGCGGAGAAGGCTTGAATTTTTTGTACAGTCCTGTATATTACCAACAGATTTTTATAAGCACCAGATATTAAGCTAAAATTTAATCCAGGCTATTGTTAAGGCATTGTTAAAACTACTCAAAGTAGACTTTCAGATAATATTATCCTTAGTTACTGGAAACTAAGTATCCAATTTTTTGCGTGGCCGTGTATATGATTTTATTTATATTATGAAAATATCTCTTAGCATACTAAATATAGTTCAACTGGAAAGTGCATAACACTATTAAAAACCGCCATGCCACGCTGATACTTCCTCATGCTTACTATTTTTTTGTGTAGTCATGTATATGATCTATTGCATTTATACACATCACATAGCAAGTAAAAATTTAGCTAAGCTTAAACACGTATACCATTAATAATATAGCATTTTCAGCAATTATCAATAATATAGAGTACTTTAGATACGGTACTGTATCCGAATATTTTGTGTGCCCTTGTAAATGAACGATAAATGCTATGCACATCATATTTCACAGCAAATACATTGTAGTAAATCTGAGTAGTTTATGTCTATTTCATTATATTTGAGTAACATTATTTCGCTGCAAACAGACCCCCGACATACATAATTATATAATGGAATTCTTTTGTGTGACCCTGTAATCAATGAATAAAAATTTCTTTACATGCCCCATACACTACAGAATGCATGTTTTACTGCACTTTATAAATGCATATCAATTCCTTTATGCTTTAAATGGTCTAACAACATTAAAATGAACTTGAAATGATTTTTTCCATTGACCGTAATGTAACAGAATATCTCTGACCGTCCATGCAAATCTCGGATCACGGAACTCCCGGGTCAGAGTTAAACCGGCGTTAACTCTGGGTTAAAAAATTTCGAGTGTTAACCCAACAAATTTGTAACAAGCGTTCTGATTGGTCGAAAAGAGGGTACGTAGTGTCAGAAATGTAAACAAGAGTTATGTGTTATTGATTTTGCTTGTTGATCGTCGATATACAGACATATGGTTTAAAGTAATTATACATTTTTATTTGCTTTTTGATAATTTCATCACAAGTTGTATAATGATTACGATGTCCTCAGTTTAGAGTTATTATAGATATTTTCCAGGTCTTTTTTATGTACTTATTATTATTTTCAAACACGGTTTGTTACCCAACATAAAATTCAAACACATTGCAGCATCGGTGTGTATTATTGCGGTTGGGATTCTCTATTGTAAAAAAAAATTTCAGGCTATAAACAATAAGCATTTAAAAATTTATAAGTATTACTGTTATTCTTCTGTATATATATTTTTTTCAATAAGTGATTAAACTTTATTGAATATTACTTTGGATTATTCACGCTAAAAGAAAAAAAAATCTTAATATTACTGTTATCCCTAACATTGATGAAACAAATTCCTATAAAATTATGGAATAAAGAAATAGTGACTGACTATATGAATGCTCACCCATCTTAAGTTAGTTAAACAATAACTTTGAATCAATTTGTTTATTGATAGTTGAGTCAAAGAATTTCTTGAAAAATGTATATTTTATTCAGGTATGAAAATATTCTACTGCATTTTAGAGAGGATTTTATTCTGATAAATATTAAGAAGCAATTTAGTCCCTTTTCAACACCCCCCCCCCCCCCCAAAAAAAAAAAAAAAAAAAAAAAAGAGGAATAATAACAAAAACAATTTAATTTTCTAACGATAATTTTGTAAATTGATACAAAGTTCTGTTGTGTAATTTTTATTACCCCCCCCCCCCCCCTCTTCCCGAAGTATGAGCTTGGTTACAATTAACCTGATTATTTTATAGATTTGTGACAGCAATAATACAATTCACCTTCAAATGTAACCGAAAAAAAAAAAAAAAAAAAAGAGGCCACTGCATTTTGGCAGTTTTTAAGTGTGATTTTAAAACTATTTTTACGATGCACAAGGAAAGTATTTTTGATTCATGCATTGATATTTTAACATTTTTTGAGTTATCAAAAATAGTCCTTTATGAAATTTTACTTTAGAGAAAAATGATAAGTTATTATTTTGATGTTGATATTTTCAGTATATGTATAAACTTTTATAAAATATTGCATATTTTCTTTTACAGAGGCAGTTTTTCAACTGGAGATTTTTATTCGTTGAATATGTATTGCTTGCTGTGTATTTGTTGTTTTGAATCGTACACATAGGCAATATTCTTTCAAATACTGCTGATAATGAGCGTGGTTGACAAGTGACAACACTGCGATTGGATGGTGTTAACGGTGTGCGCATTGCTCAAGATATTGCACATTAGATATGACAACAGACCATGACAGATTCTTGACTACTCCCTCTTAGCTCTAAAGGTGTATCAAAACTTGTACTATGCCAATTACTGAGGTAATCAATAACATTATTTTTGTATGTTTTCTTTCAACTTGAATAAATTTCAATTGATTTATCATATACTAATATGATTGTGCAGTATTTTTATGCAATATATTTTTATTTCAGAATTTTTCATTTTAAAGCTTCTTAATATTTATCTTTCAAAAGATACAATAAGGTTTGACAAAATTCTAATTCGATAGGAACCTTCCACTTGAGTTATGAAAAACTGACATTGCATTGACAAATTTTATGCCCACCAAGTATGATCGCTGGCAAAGGGGAGTGCAGTTCTGTCCCTCCATGAATTTTAAATTTTCATCAATTAAACTTTTCTCATCTCTGATGATTTAAAAAATAATTATAATATTTATTCTTCCCAAAAGCCTTAAAATAAGTAAACCTCAAGGGAAAAAAAACGGAGGGGGGAGGGGCATTTTGCCCTACAAAATCTTGTGTACAACATTCTTTTTTTTATGTTAATGTATAATGATATCTCAGCGAATAATTATTGTTTTCCAGTTTAATTTGATTAAGTCATGATCCAGCTTGCATTTTTTTTTTTTTTTAAATACATGAACTAACACAAAGCAGCACTTTGATTGGATGAGATTTCCTGTCTATAATCAAATGTTGAAATGTCTGACAAAATGTTCGATTAATGGACATTTTGGGTAATAAATATGATTCCAGAATGAATTATTTTGTTATCTGAGGTATCATTGTAATTAAACATTATCTTAAATAGTGTGTTTAAGAGGACATCTCCCCATAATAATAATTAAAAAATAGTTCCTTACTATTTTAAGTGCCCCTTCTCCCCCCCCCCCCCCCAAAAAAAAAGAAAAGATTAATATTCCCTCATTGTTAACCTGCTATATTGCTTTTTATGTTGATATGTTTACAAGTTGTTGTATTAGTATGCAATTATAACAAAAAATTCTGAGTTTAGCATATTTAATGTCTGTATTCTCCATATCTTCCTAAATATAGGATAATTTTTCAGAAAATTCAAATTTGGACAGCAAACTTTTGTTCGATTTGTGAAAAATTGGCAATGATTTGCCAAATTTTAAGCTCAAGTAATGATGGTCACTGGCAGGGGACCTTTCCCCCCTCCCTTGCTTTTAACACTTATCTAAAAAAATTTACATTTGATGATTTAAAATATGAGTATAAAATTGGTACTACTTAGTATTTTCGTTGACCAATTTCGTTAAACCACTCGCCGAATTACACAAATTGACATAATTTTTATTTTAAATAACGAAACAAATAAATTAGTATAACATTAATAAAAATACAAATAAAGCGTCGAAATAAAAATCACTTGATGACGTAAACACATGTAACTTGCTTAAAGTCAAGTGAATGTGACGTTTACGATCAACCATTATTGGCATTTAATCTTATAGTTTAGCAATAGATTTTTGGTCGACAGGATAACTAAGTAGTACTATAAAAATTTTTCTTCAAAACACCTTAAATAATTAAACACTAAAAGAAAAAGGAACTAAATATGATCACTATTTTCTCTGTTTTTCTGACTTGGCTATAAGAAACACTGATTTGTCTTACATTTTTTTTTTTTTTTTTTAATACACAAATTGACATAACGCAGCAGCACTGCATTTTAATTGATTGGCAAAACAGTTTCCGTTAATGAACAATTTGGCTAACAAATGCAATTCCTGAATGAATTATTTTTGTTAGCCAAGGTATCCCTATATTTAAAAATTTACCTTAAATGGAATGTTTAGTGTTTTTGATTGATGCTTAAAGCGGCTCTCAAAAAAAAAAAAAAAAAAAAAAATCTCACTCAACAATGTGAAACTTTTCTAGCTCATTTTTACAGTGTATAAGCATTCAATTGGTAGGCATGACAATTTCAGCAATTTAAAAATGAATACAATTTTCCAATAAATAGATTACTGCTTGAGTTATAAGGCGTTGTCTTATAATGACTTTTCCCTTTATCGAAAAACAGAAAAGGCTATTCAGTTACATACATTCTGAATAAGAGGCATGTAGTGTAGGGTATATGGCATATACATTTTGTATTTTATTTTTTGAAGAAACGCCGTACATCCTCTGTTTCTCAAGTAAAGCTATAATGTATATCCTTTGCATCAGAGGTTTGCCTGAGGCCTGTACCCGGCCTGGCAAAATCAAGGCAAGCTTTCAAACGAGCCGGGGCGGAAAAAAAAATTGAACGAGCTTGCCTGGCTGATAAAAAAATTAATCGGGCCTGCCGGCCCGATATATAAATGTTAACAAAGCCAATAAAATATGAGCCATTTTCAATTAATATGACTTTCACGGGAATAAGTCTAAATGTGCGTCATGAGTCAATACTATTTTGACAACATCAATACAGAAATGTAACATGTCGAGTGTAGAGATCGGCATATCGGCATCAGACAGTTACATGGTGTCTGAGTCCTGGTAGTCCAGTAGAAATAGCATTTTGCCTTGCAAAAATTCGGTAATTCTGATTTTCGGGTATTATGTATAGGTTGACCCTCTAATGAAAAAACCAAGTTTTCGACCCTCTAGACCTTGTGCGTTTTTTACTATATCGAAAAAACCAAAAATTTTCGGCACTTTTTTCGATTTTTCTGAATTAACTCCGTTTCAGTGCAATTTACAGAAAAACTCGTAAAAACAATTTTGTAGAGGACAAAATTCTCTACAACATGCACTATTCATGTTTGTGAATTGACCAAATAGGAGGCGAGATACGCGGAGCCGAGAAAATGGGGTACAATTTGCAAAAAGTGAAAAAAACAAAACAAATGACGTTAGTTTTTCCTTAACTCATTTTTATTTTTTATTTTTCCATTTTAGGGACAAAAATGTCGTAATAGACTTTGTAAAGTATGAAATATCCTACAAGTTTCATTCATTAGAACATTAATTATCTCTAACAGACTCTAAAATCAAAACAACACGATTTATGGCTAAAACAGGAAAATACCGCCTGGCAAGTCACTAATTTAAAAACGATCTTTAATTTTTGATACTGAATAAGTGAAGCAATTAATTGATTATAGAATGTACAATAAATAGTAATTGGAGAATAGTTGGGGGGGGGGGGGGTGCTGAAGTTAACCAAAAAACCAAGTCGGTAGATATAGGCGCTGCCCAGAGTTTGGGCTAAGAATCTGAAATAAAAAAATACTGAAAACATAAATAAAATATAATTTATAGATTTTAAATTGGTAAAGAAATTCTACAGGGCCGAAACTAGAGGGGGGGAGGGCACATGCTTCATTCGGCAGAATGGGAGGCAAAGAATGCGCAAAATGAAGATTTGGTTTGTCGTATTTGTATTAATTTGTTACACAAATTTTCGTTAGTTAGTCAAAGTTTACATTAATGGTAAATCTATCTCATATTGAGAATATTATTTCCAACATAAAGAGGACCAACAATTATGCTTATGCATACTAAGACTGAAACCTGTATAAAGCGGAATTGTTTTGGGGTTTTTTTAAATTCAGCTTTAAATTTTAAAATAAAGCAATGGATTTTATAAACTTATAAAATTCTGTATGTACATTCACTTTGCGCAGGAGGAGGAGAGTGCGTGTGTGTAGAGGGAGGAGGGGGGGCAAAATCCATGTTTGTCCCAAAATTAAAAAAAAAGCTAGTTTCGGCCTGGAAGTATCGAATAACTGTTAAAAATGAATTTGGAAAGCCCAACGTGCATGATTCTATACGGTAAAAGTGATAGCCGAAGAAATATTGACAATTAATCAAGTATATGAATATTATTATACTACGTGGAAACGCTCCTGATGTTATACTGGACCTTGAAGACTTTGACGACCTAGAACAAACAATATAACGATAACTCTGATTTCTACCAGAATTTTTTAAAAATACATTGCGACTTATTTTAAAACAATTTCTGGTTTGAAACAGACTTAACATAGCCACGGCTTATATGCAAGAAATTACAGTAAAAAACACTTTTCTAAGAGAGACATTATGTGGGAAAGAAAAATAAAGCACAGTTCTCGTCATTTTTTTTAATTAATAATTTTTGTAGTTTAAATTTAATATACTAATTACTACATTTAATTAATAGTGATATTTTACATTTTTGTAGAGGATAAAATTCTCTACAACATGCAATATTTATGTTTGTAATTTGACCAAATAGGAGGCCAGATACAGAGCCGGGAAAATAGGGTAAAACTTACAAAAATCCACAAATGACGGTATTTTTTGCTTTGTAGCTCACTTTTAGTGCATTTCAGAAATAAAACAGTCATAGTCATCTTTTTAGAGCATGAAGTAGACCATAGTTTCATTTATTAGGTAATTATTTTTTGTAATAGACTTTGAAAATCACAGCAACGCGATTTTGTTTAAAAACAGGAAAATACTGTCTGGCAATTTAGTAATTTTAAAAAAGAGCTTTTATTTTGTATATTGGAAAGATGAATTAATTATATCATGTACAAGATACTAATCAACAAATATATAGTAAGTATAGTCACTTTATATATGAGTAGATATGAAAAGGGGGTTCAACATCAGTGGCACGGGTGGCACGACCTCTGTGCGACCTTGAACGACCTCTGTGCACCTGTGAAGGTCATGTGGCGTGCTCTTGGAGGAGGGGTCAAGGTCATGTGGCGTACTCTTGGAGGCGGGGTCAAGGTGATGCGGCGGTGAAGGTGATGCGTCATCTTTTAGTATGATGGGTTATTTTGAGTTTAATTATTTTACTAATGATAATTAATTTTAATTGGGGGACTTTAACTTTGTTCGGGGTAATTTTTGAAGATTGAATTTTTGGGAGATTGATTTTTTCTCTTACTGTACTACAGTATGAGGGGTAATTTTAAGTTTTTTTTTTTTTTACTAATGATAATTAATTTTAATTGGGGGACTTTAACTTTTTTCAGGGTAATTTTTGAAGATTGAATTTTTGGGAGATTGATTTTTTCTCTTACTGTACTACAGTATGAGGGGTAATTTTAAGTTTGTTTTTTTTTTTACTAATGATAATTAATTTTAATTGGGGGACTTTAACTTTTTTCAGGGTAATTTTTGAAGATTGAATTTTTGGGAGATTGATTTTTTCTCTTACTGTACTACAGTATGAGGGGTAATTTTAAGTTTTTTTTTTTTTTACTAATGATAATTAATTTTAATTGGGGGACTTTAACTTTTTTCGGGGTAATTTTTGAAGATTGAATTTTTGGGAGATTCATTTTTTTTTCTCACCGTACTACAGTACTTAGGGATAATTTTTACATTTGAAAAATACATTAACGATTATTAATTAAGAAATTTTAATTGGGGGACTTTAACTTTTTTCAGGGTAATTTTTGAATTTTTAGGGGTCATTGATTTTTCTTTTCGTCGCACGAGGGGTTATTTTGAGTTTGATTTTTTTTACTAATGATAATTAATTAAGAAATTTTAATTGGGGGACTTTAACTTTTTTCAGGGTAATTTTTGAATTTTTATGGGTCATTGATTTTTCTTTTCGTCGCACGAGGGGTTTTTTGAGTTTGATTTTTTTCATTAATGATAATTAATTAAGAAATTTTAATTGAGACACTTTAACTTTTTGGGGGTAATTTTTGAATTTTCATGGACATTGATTTATTTCGCTGTTGAAAGACCCACACGAAGGGCACTCCCCCCTCGGGCCTAGTGTAGATAATCGCCCGTCAAAATTAACCCACCTTTTAAATAGTGTTAATAAACTTTAGAATTTTTTTTTTCTGAATCCGTGTTAGATGAGTAGATATTTTTTCTCGGTTTTATACAAAAATAGAAATTGGTTAGATATTTTTGAGGATATCGGTTTTTTGGCTTGTTATGCAATGTTTAGGTATGTATTGTTTAATCCATATGAAAATTTATTTTGAAAAAAAACATGAAATGTCCTTCATAAAGATATTAGGAAATTTACCTACCACCCCTAAATGAATTTATATTTGTAAAATACAGGGTTACCTATTAAACGGTACGTTTGAATTTGTCCCATCAAATTTTATTGACGCATGTTTTCTATTTTTAAACAATGCCATTATAAATTATCTAGATCTATTTTTCAAAACTAGAAAATCGATTTTTTAAACAAAGCGCTTTTTAAACATATATAATTTTTGAATGTTTCTATTAAAATACTTTGAATTTTTAATAAGATTTTGGGAAAAAACGCATTTTTTACAAATTTTCGCTAATATTACGCTTTTTAGAATAAAACTATTAAATACATAAATTTACTAAAAATTTAACACACTTACTTTACTTCGAATGACTTTCAGAGCCTAAAAAAACGCGTGTTTCTGTAGGAAAATGTCTACTATACTGAACCGTGGTCATCGTGCGTTATCTTTGGGAACACTCAGAAGTGAATCACTTTTAGATAAGGGGTTTTCCTTTATATCGTGATAGGATATTAGATTTTAATTTCGATTGACTAATGGTGGGGTACAAATTAAGATTAGCTAATGACAATTATTAATTTAAGATTTTTATTATCTCACTGATAGCGAATTTAATGAATGAATAATTAATATTATGTCACACAAAACGAATTTTTTGAATAATTAAGATTAAATATTGCATCACAATTTTTGAATGAATTTATTAATCTAGAATTTATATCAAATTCGGAGTCAATTTTTTCTCATCGATTTATTTAAAATAAAATTGGAATATTCATTTAGTAATACTATATTAACAATTTAATGCATGTGCGACATTTCTTTTGGATAAAATTAAAACTATTTTCTAATGAGACCTTTAAAAACGGATACTTTTTTAACTGATTCATTAACCGCGAGAATACTTCAAACATGTCCTTGATGAGTCATCACGAATAACACTCGAAAACATGAAAGTTTTAATAAATTTATTGAGGTTTGTGAAAAGTAACACTTATTGAAATTTATTTAATATTTGAAATAAACATTACGCGCAGTGACCGTTACGCATACATTTTAAAATATAGATCTAGTTCAAATTTTACTAAGTTTCGTAATGGAGGTCACGTTATACCCTAACCAATCATACTATTTAGTCAGGGATTGCTATTTTGGAATTATCTAAATTAGTTACAAAACTTCTCATTTTTTAATAACTACACTAATCATAAGTCTTGTTTAATCAAATAAATATAATTTTTATCGTTTTTGTTACTTAACAAGATTTAAATACCTTATACATATGCTATATTGATTCTGGTTTAGTTTAGTGCATATAAATTTTAACTAATATTTTTCTTTTAGTAGATATAACAATATTCGCCAACATATATATATATATATTTTTAACATTATCCAAATTTCGCACAAACCTTTAAATAATTTTGGAAAAAATATTTCATTTTTAGAAGATTAACCATAATATTAATTTTAAACCTCTTAATTCTTTTTTAATTGAGGTAGTACGATAGAAAATTAATATATTCGACACAATAAAGAAATTACTAATTCATATTAACAATGATTTTAAGCATTATGTTAAAATTCGAGATTTTTCATTTACAAATAATTTGAAAAATAAAACATTTAAAAGTAAATTGACTTACTTGTATTAATTTTCCATCTTAGCTGATAAGATTAGCTGATAAGGACTTAGAATTATTCATTTCGTTTTTAGTTTTTGAAAGAGAAGGTTGCGCTTAAGACTGCTAGCTGCCATATTAGATAAGTATTATTATTTTGTGTGTTTTTATATAAAAATGAATTTAAAAATTAAAATGTAATAGTATTTAATAATTTTTCAAATTTTAATGAATTTTAAAACATTAATTTTTAATAGTTAGAAAACTGCAAAGTATAATTTTAAGCTTTGCGGTTATATTTCATGACACGAAGTTTAACTAAAAATAGTCAAAGGATTGTCAGACATATAAATTTTCATGTTTAATCTATAAAGATATTTTCAAGTCTGAATACTACTAACCCTAGTTAGCATATAAATATTGCAAACTTGTGAAAAATAGTGATTATTTAATAAAAATATTTTGTGTTTTATGTTTTTAAATAATAAGAGTGAAAACTATCTGAATTAAAAGCATGTTTTTTAATAGTAGCAAACTTTTTTGGATATATTTTAGAAAACTATGATGAGAGATAACCAAACATGTCGATTATTTTATAAAACCTACGAAAATTATTAAGTTTGTCTAGTGAAAACAAGTTATCATGCTATTTTTACAAGTTAGAAGTTTGTTTAGCGATGTCACAAAAAAGGTATCATTCAAGTTAGGACATAACCTATTTGATTAGACATTGTAGTAGTATGTTTAGCAATATCACATAAAAGGTATAATTTAAGTTAGGATATAACCTATTTGATTAGTCATTGTTTTATTCGATTGAAAATGTGGCCTCTAGTTTATTAAAATGTTTGCATATGTGTAGATAAAAGGATTTGGGTTGTTTTGATAATCACACAGTCGTTTGAAAAGCAGTTGGTTTTTGTGTTAATAAATGTAGGATAAATAACTAGGATAATAATAGGATAATGCTAGGATAAATAACTAGTCAGTTTTAAGAGAAAACATTAAAATTTACAAATATATGTATATGCATATTCAAAAAGTATAAATTGACTAACTTGGAAATAGCATCGAAATATATAAAACATTTGTTCTGTTAACATAGGTCAAATGCATGTATGTATATAGCTCAAATGCCTGTATGTACATAGCTATGTATTAAAATTTGTTTACTTTAAAATATGAAAGAAACATTTTAAATAATTTTAAATGTTTTTCAAAGCATTTTTATCAGTTGTTCAAATCTTTAATACTGTCTTAAAATGTTTAATACTCTCTTGAAATATTTTTATAAATTTTTTTAAATAATTTTATTAACTTTCAATGTGTATACATTTTAAATTTTTCCCCCATTAACAAATGCACACAGACACACATATATGCACATGTATATATATATATATATATATATATATACACGTATACTTATCTACCCTAAATAAAAAAATCCTAAGTTTAAATTGCTATGCGATGGATTAATTTAATGTTTAATGACAAAGTAAAGTTGAGTGCATTATGTATTTATTGCTAAAATTGTATACAAAAAGCTAAATATTCTAACGAAGTAGTCTTTCATTCTTAAAAAGCTTGGCGAGAGATGTCGAAATATCATAAAATTTGAATATTGAGAAGTGTTTTTATAACATGTTAGTGTAAAAGTATATGCTTGTTAGGTGATATTCAATAATTTTTCTTCGTTTTGAAATATAAAAATGATCGAATGTTATCAAATAAAGTTTAAAGGATTCAGTTAAAATTTATATTCATTAAACTAATACATCGTTTGTATAACGTATTCATGAGGGAGGTATGAATCCCTATGAATCATTTAGATATGGAAAAGGGATTTTTCGCTGAAGTAACTTGTGTGCTAAGTAATATGTGTGAAGTTTGCTTGTGAATTAAAAATATGCTTAACGAAAAAGTGAAATAAGGTTATGTCTTTCCTTTTTATAAATAAGTTTGCAAATGTTTTATCTTAATATATATTTTATTTAGTGTGTAATATATGAAACTAAAAATTTATAAATGCATGTTTTTTTTTTCTCCCTATGAAATAAGTAAAGTTTTTAAAAGAACTTGAATTAAAATTTTTCAAATCATGTTAAAACAAGAATGTCTGTAGTGTATTTAGTACAAATCCTTTATTGGTGAAATGGGAGACTTCGATTTTTTTTTATGTTATCCCTATAAAAGCTTTCAAAGGGTTTTAAATTTGAAGGAGTCGCACTGAAAAAAAAAGGCTCATATTAATTTTAAAATATAAAACGAAAGGTTTACCTACCATCCTTGTTTCCATTATAAAGTGATAAATATTTATTTATAAAATAAGTGAGTGATGGGAGACATAGATTTAATAATAATAATTAACTTATAAAAAATTTTAATATGATAAGTTTTTTTTAAATACAATTTACACAAGTAAAATTTTCATATGATAAGTTTTTATTCTAATACAATTACTTAAGTCTTTTTCCATGTGAGAAAAATTTGTATGTGAAATTTCCAAGTATAGAACTTTTTCAATGAAAGAAGTTAACTTTAAAATGAGAAATATTTTCGTTGAAAATTTAGCACAAGTCTTTATTTTAAATATGTGAGATAAATATGTCTTTAAAAGTTCAATCCCATTCTAGTGTGTTCAAAAGAAAGTCATGTTTGTAGCAAGTTATGCAAGTTAGTTAATATCAAAATTATTTTTACTATTTTTCTTTTTTTTTTCAAATTCTGATCAGCATTACTATTCAAATACCTCGATATTAAGTTCTCAGTGATAACTCAACGTGTTTAAAAATTGCAGCAATTTGAAATATTACCTAATAATAACTTGTATTTTGCTTAATAAATTTGAAAAGAATTTCTCTTCTATTTTATATTTATTTTAATTTTGAAAATTTAATTTCGTATTAATTAATTAATTTAAAAAATGTTAATTACACATTCATTAAGAAAAGTATTCTTAAAAAGTGTTTCTGAAAAAAACCTCCTGAAAATTTTAAAAGTATTCCTATTCTATTAAATAAGACTTAAAAAGACATAATTATATTCAGGTTTTAATTAATAACGAAACAAATTAACTAAATCCCTTATTAATTACACATTATATTTAATCCCTTATTAATAACGCATCATATTAAATTCATTAACACTGTTCTTAGATTCAAATTACGATGTAATATTGTGCGAATCGCATGAGTCAGTTCTAGGAATTACCCCAGAGATAAGAGATTGGGGTGAAAAATCCTAATTCATTTCATATAGTGACACAAAACTGTATGTGGTGTGTTGTTTCTGTTTGAAAGCCTTTTGGATTTAGATGGAAAATTAATACAAGTAAGTCAATTTACTTTTAAATGTTTTATTTTTCAAATTATTTGTAAATGAAAAATCTCGAATTTTAACATAATGCTTAAAATCATTGTTAATATGAATTAGTAATTTCTTTATTGTGTCGAATATATTAATTTTCTATCGTACTACCTCAATTAAAAAAGAATTAAGAGGTTTAAAATTAATATTATGGTTAATCTTCTAAAAATGAAATATTTTTTCCAAAATTATTTAAAGGTTTGTGCGAAATTTGAATAATGTTAAAAATATATATATATGTCGGCGAATATTGTTATATCTACTAAAAGAAAAATATTAGTTAAAATTTATATGCACTAAACTAAACCAGAATCAATATAGCATATGTATAAGGTATTTAAATCTTGTTAAGTAACAAAAACGATAAAAATTATATTTATTTGATTAAACAAGACTTATGATTAGTGTAGTTATTAAAAAATGAGAAGTTTTGTAACTAATTTAGATAATTCCAAAATAGCAATCCCTGACTAAATAGTATGATTGGTTAGGGTATAACGTGACCTCCATTACGAAACTTAGTAAAATTTGAACTAGATCTATATTTTAAAATGTATGCGTAACGGTCACTGCGCGTAATGTTTATTTCAAATATTAAATAAATTTCAATAAGTGTTACTTTTCACAAACCTCAATAAATTTATTAAAACTTTCATGTTTTCGAGTGTTATTCGTGATGACTCATCAAGGACATGTTTGAAGTATTCTCGCGGTTAATGAATCAGTTAAAAAAGTATCCGTTTTTAAAGGTCTCATTAGAAAATAGTTTTAATTTTATCCAAAAGAAATGTCGCACATGCATTAAATTGTTAATATAGTATTACTAAATGAATATTCCAATTTTATTTTAAATAAATCGATGAGAAAAAATTGACTCCGAATTTGATATAAATTCTAGATTAATAAATTCATTCAAAAATTGTGATGCAATATTTAATCTTAATTATTCAAAAAATTCGTTTTGTGTGACATAATATTAATTATTCATTCATTAAATTCGCTATCAGTGAGATAATAAAAATCTTAAATTAATAATTGTCATTAGCTAATCTTAATTTGTACCCCACCATTAGTCAATCGAAATTAAAATCTAATATCCTATCACGATATAAAGGAAAACCCCTTATCTCCTTATCTAGATAAAGTGATTCACTTCTGAGTGTTCCCAAAGATAACGCACGATGACCACGGTTCAGTATAGTAGACATTTTCCTACAGAAACACGCGTTTTTTTAGGCTCTGAAAGTCATTTGAAGTAAAGTAAGTGTGTTAAATTTTTAGTAAATTTATGTATTTAATAGTTTTATTCTAAAAAGCGTAATATTAGCGAAAATTTGTAAAAAATGCGTTTTCCCCCAAAATCTTATTAAAAATTCAAAGTATTTTAATAGAAACATTCAAAAATTATATATGTTTAAAAAGCGCTTTGTTTAAAAAATCGATTTTCTAGTTTTGAAAAATAGATCTAGATAATTTATAATGTCACTGTTTAAAAATAGAAAACATGCGTCAATAAAATTTGATGGGACAAATTCAAACGTACCGTTTAATAGGTAACCCTGTATTTTACAAATATAAATTCATTTAGGGGTGGTAGGTAATTTTCCTAATATCTTTATGAAGGACATTTCATGTTTTTTTCAAAATAAATTTTCATATGGATTAAACAATACATACCTAAACATTGCATAACAAGCCAAAAAACCGATATCCTCAAAAATATCTAACCAATTTCTATTTTTGTATAAAACCGAGAAAAAATATCTACTCATCTAACACGGATTCAGAAAAAAAAAATTCTAAAGTTTATTAACACAATTTAAAAGGTGGGTTAATTTTGACGGGCGATTATCTACACTAGGCCCGAGGGGGGAGTGCCCTTCGTGTGGGTCTTTCTAAGGAAACCTAACCCGAATTTACGCATGCAAATCTATAGCTCAAACAAAACTCCGAACGATTAGGCCGACGGGCGCGATTGATTATCTACACTAGGGATATAGGGGGGAGTGCCCTTCGTGAAGGTCTTTCTAAGATAACCTAACCCAAATTCATGCATGAAAATCCATGGTTCGAAGAAAGCTCCGAACGATTAGGCCGACGGGTGCGATTGGGATCGAATCCAGCACTTCACGTCTGTTAGCTTCGTGAGCAAAACCTCTCAGCCACTGGTGGGGGGCAGTACTATTTAAAAATTCACAGAAATAAATTCTAACACTAAATAACAAAATTCACAATCATTCATAATTTTAATTAATACTCAATAGTCAAGCATACGTCACTAAATTGAATCGCGTAAAGTCCTCTCATCCAATTTATGTTTAAAATTCCATTTTTATCTAAAAATTCGCGTTAAAAGATAAAGTCTCCCAATTAAAATGTTTAATGAATGTTTAAAATTCGATTGCCAATGAAAAATCGCGAAAAAAATATTTGAAAGTTCCCAAATTAAAAATCGTTGCCAGTAAAAACACCGAAAACTCAAGTGTGCTAAAAAAATAAATGTCCTCGAAAAGAAAAAAAAATCTATCTCAAAAATTACTCCCAAAAATTAAAGTCTCCCAATTAAAACTTCTAAATTAATTTTTAAAAGTACAAATGACCCCTCGTACTGGAGTACGACGAAAAGAAAAATCTATCTCCCAAAAAATTCTATCTCAAAAATTATCCCCAAAAAGTTAAAGTCCCCCAATTAAAATTTCTTAATTATCATTAGTAAAAAAATATCCAACTCAAAATATCCCCTCGTACTAAACAACAGCGAAATAAATCAATGTCCATGAAAATTCAAAAATTACCCCCAAAAAGTTAAAGTATCTCAATTAAAATTTCTTAATTAATTATCATTAATGAAAAAAATCAAACTCAAAAAACCCCTCGTGCGACGAAAAGAAAAATCAATGACCCCTAAAAATTCAAAAATTACCCTGAAAAAAGTTAAAGTCCCCCAATTAAAATTTCTTAATTAATTATCATTAGTAAAAAAAATCAAACTCAAAATAACCCCTCGTGCGACGAAAAGAAAAATCAATGACCCCTAAAAATTCAAAAATTACCCTGAAAAAAGTTAAAGTCCCCCAATTAAAATTTCTTAATTAATAATCGTTAATGTATTTTTCAAATGTAAAAATTATCCCTAAGTACTGTAGTACGGTGAGAAAAAAAAATGAATCTCCCAAAAATTCAATCTTCAAAAATTACCCCGAAAAAAGTTAAAGTCCCCCAATTAAAATTAATTATCATTAGTAAAAAAAAAACAAACTTAAAATTACCCCTCATACTGTAGTACAGTAAGAGAAAAAATGAATCTCCCAAAAATTCAATCTTCAAAAATTACCCTGAAAAAAGTTAAAGTCCCCCAATTAAAATTAATTATCATTAGTAAAAAAAAAACAAACTTAAAATTACCCCTCATACTGTAGTACAGTAAGAGAAAAAATCAATCTCCCAAAAATTCAATCTTCAAAAATTACCGCGAAAAAAGTTAAAGTCCCCCAATTAAAATTAATTATCATTAGTAAAATAATTAAACTCAAAATAACCCCTCATACTAAAAGATGACGCATCACCTTCACCGCCGCATCACCTTGACCCCGCCTCCAAGAGTACGCCACATGACCTTGACCCCTCCTCCAAGAGCACGCCACATGACCTTCACAGGTGCACAGAGGTCGTTCAAGGTCGCACAGAGGTCGTGCCACTGATGTTGAACCCCCTTTTCATATCTACTTATATGTTTCCTTTTTTCTGCTGTTTGGCCCTCGTAGCCCGTCTCTTGTATTTGACTCGATTGTTTGCTCTAGGTTGTCAAAGTCTTCAAGTTCCAGTACGTTACATCAGGAGCGTTGCCACATAGTAGAATAATATTCATATACTTGATTAATTGTCAATATTTATTTGGCTATTACTTTTAACTTATAGAATCAGGCACTTTGGGCTTTCCCAATTCATTTTTAACAGTTATTCTTATTCGATATTTCCAGGCCGAAACTAGCTTTTTTTTGTTGTTGTTGTTATTTCTGGGGCAAACATGGATCTTGCCCCCTCTCCCTCCTCCCTCCACACACACACACTCCCCCTCCTGCGCAAAGTGAATTTACTTACAGAATTTTATAAGTTTATAACATCCGTTGCTTTATTTTAAAATTTAAAGTTGAATTAAAAAAAAACCCAAAACAATTCCGCTTTATACAGGTTTCCGTCTTAGTATGCATAAGCATAATTGTTGGTCCTCTTTATCTTGGGAATAATATTCTCAATGTGAGATAGATTTACCATTAATGTAAACTTTGACTAACTAACAAAAATTTGTGTATACAAATACGACGAGCCAAATCTTCATTTTGCGCAATTTTTGCCTCCCACTCTGCCGAATGAAGCATATACCCCCCCCCCCCTCTAGTTTCGGCCCTGTAGAATTCCTTTACCAATTTAAAATCTATAAATTATATTCTATTTATGTTTGCAGTATTTTTTTATATTATTCCCAACACTTAATTTTACTTCCGACTTCCGATTCTTATCCCAAACATTGTGGGCGGCGCCTATATCTACTGACTAGGTTTTTTGGTTAACTCTCCCCCCCCCCCAATATTCTCCAATTACTTTTTATTGTACATACTATAATCAATTAATTGCTTCGTTTATTCAGTATCAAAAATTAAAGATCGTTTTTAAATTAGTGACTTGCCAGGTGGTATTTTCCTGTTTTAAGAGGACACTGCAGTCACAGGCAAAATGAAAACAAGATGGCCGCTCGTATTTTAGCTAAATTGGAAGGATGGTCTAAATTCAAATGATTGACAAGGGAACTCTTGCAATCAGCAAATGGCCAATTATCTGTCTCGATTCCACCCCTCACCCCCTTTCGGCTGAGCTCTACATTTGATCATTTCCAGTGGGTTTCAGGTCTAAAGAATTTTTTTTTCAACCGTCTTCGCTTTTAGTGTAGATCAAAGCCGCTGCTTTGTGGAGACCCTCGATAACATTAAAAGCCGTAAAAAGAATTTTAATCTGTTTGTGATAAGAGTGCAAAAACTAAAACGATTTCAGAAAATAAATGAATATTTTATTTAGATATATTTCTTTTTTTTATATTCAGATTCATTTTACAGTTTTTACAAACATAAAAATGAAATTATACGTATAAACACTATTTTATTTCACATAACGCAATTACATTTAAAATCAAGGGGGAGATATTGAATGAGGGGGGGGGGAAATATCAGGTACAAATATTCTAAAATAACTATCTTTTGTGGGGATTCTTTTTAAAACATGAAATTTATCAAGAAATTTATAAGAACTATTTATAAGTGTGTGTGTGTGGGGGGGGGGGGGATTTCAGAACACTAAATATTTTTTTTAATGATGCAGTCAGATAAGAATGTTTTTGTAGCGGTTCGTAATCTAAATAACACTAAAGTACTTTTATTTTCATTACATTTTTTTTTTCATTTTTAACACTCTCCAAGAAAGTTTAAAAGTGTTTATGAAATGGGTTTGTCCGTCCGTCTGTCTGTCTGTCCGTGCTCAAAATAGCGTAAATGTAGTCGGATTGCCATGTAATTGATATACGATATTCAAAATCATCATGGTATGTTCGGTATTCAAAATGAATATCGAATGAATTACCATTCATGGTTCATTTACAGACGCACTCAAACGTATTCTCTTACATTATGGTCTATGGGGGGGGGGGGGGGGAGATCATTTAGGGTACATTTTAATAGTGTTACACAATCTTAAACATAGTTAATTTTAATATACTTTGAGATACACTTTAAAATGGTTACTATAGACTAAGTTATGTGTAACGCTTAAAGTACGAGTATAGGGGACTCAAAAGTATTCCGTTATGTTATAGCCCATGACGAAATATTGTTTGCGGAGTATTTGATTGATATTACTCTGTCATAATGATAATGAAATTGATATGAATTTCTGAGGTGTCCTAAGCCTACTTTCTGTACAACATGAGCATTTAACAATTATTTACGGGGTCAGACAAAAGAGCTTGGTTATATATGGTCTACGAGGAAAAACTGTTTGTAGTGTATTTCGATTACGTTACATTATTTCAAACATGACGAAATAGATACACATTACTTCGATTTGTTACAAGATGCTTGCATTCGAATATGGTTTGCATTTCATTTAGCGTTCATTTACAGGGACACATAAAATATTTTGATACAATACTGTATCCGACGTGTTAGCTATTAAAAATTAATGCTGAAAGTGCATTTTCAATTACAGAATGCGTTTTTAAGTTTAACTAAATTTTTGCGTACTACATGGTGTGCTTAAATTTTACAGACCAAGACTACACAAAAGAATTCGTAAACATTACTGAGAATGAGTATGAATGTCTTAAAGATGCTTGGTTTTTTTAGTTATAAATGTACAAGCTCAACTACATTTATTATACTAAGAGATGTTTGTATCATACAAATAAAATCCTATACAGGGATATTAAAAATTGGATACATTGCCGCCTATGGAAAATAATTCATAGAAGTGTGATTTCAGTAATTTTAAGCATGTTTTTGCTTGAATTAGATTTCAGCTTAATATTTGACATGTATAAAAATCTGTAGGCTATATACAGGGCTACACAAAATAATTCAAGTATGTTTCCATCTATTGGTAGAAATTGCCGAGAGTGAATTTTCAACTGTTTTATTTATTTTTTTACAAAATTAAATTTTAACATAGTATGTAGAATCTCTACAAATATATGCAGTACAAATATATCATATGCAGAGCTGCATAAAAGAATTGGAATATCTTCCGGGTTATGGGCGCAATTGTTGAAATCTGCTTTTCAAATGTGTCGTACGTTTTATAAATGTTTAGTTAGATATCTTCTTCACTTTATTAAACGGCGAAGTTTTGTTAGAGTGTTCTGGAAGTGTTGGAAAGTGTCGACGCTGACGCAGGATTTTTCTTTTTTGTTTATGGATGTACTCGGCTTAGTTGATAACACCTTTCGTATCTAAGTTTGGTGGTTCTTTCTGAGCTAGTCGGAATGAAATGATTTCGGAAGGTTTTGACAATTTACTTGCACATTGACGAGAAACCACAATATTTTTCTTAGAAATATCTCTCTAAAGACATTTTGTTTTGAAAAATACAGTTAATTTTTTTTTTATGCACAATTAAATGTATACCTATCGCTTTATTGTTAACACTTTCATACACAGTTGAAAAGATTTAGTTAATATTATAGATAGTAAAGATTTATAATTAGGACCAAAAAACTTAGATTTAACTTAGATTTTTTTAACTTCATTAGTTGAGGGTAAGACAAGGTTAGAAACAGATTTTTCTTTTTTTTTTCGGGGGGGGGGGGTTAAAAGATGACTGGTTATGTAACTTATTAAAGATTTACAAATAGGACAAAAACATTGAAATTAAGAGTTTTAGAGACTTTAAATTTTGTGTGCATGGAAATAATGGGGGGAGGAAAGAAAACCAATTTTATATGGGGGTGTAAGAAATTATATAATCGATTATTTATTGTTCAATATGAAACAAGATAAAGCTGAAAATGTATTAAGTCAATTTTGGTGGGGGAGGAGAATAGTTATATGATTGATTATTTATGGTGTTACAATAAATTAACAGATAGAGTACAAGATGTTTTAGAAAAAGCAATGACTTTTAAGGTTTAAATTTTGTGACCTGAGCAGAAAAAATATGCAGAATTATTCTTTTTTTGGGGGGGTTGGGGGCGGAAGTTTATTGGATGACTTATTATTTATTTACCTTAGAAAATATTTACAAATAGGTTAAAAAAAAATAATAAACGAAAAAGTTTTAAGGACTTTAAAATTTAGATGCTTGGTAAGAGGGAGAGGCGAGGGAGAAATACCAATTTCAGTTGGGGGGCGGAGAGAAATTTTTATGATCGTTTATTTATTGTTAAAATAAAGTGGCAAATTGAGCAGAAAAAATTAAAAAAAAAACATTAAAGAGTTTTAAAGGGTTTTTATTTTTAAATATGGGTATTGTGGGGGAGGGAGCAAAAGAGAGAAATGACATTTTCGGAAGGGGCAATTTCCAAAAACGTTTAATGAAATGAATGCGGTGAAATAAATTGATAGTGAAATTTATGACTGATTATTTATTGTTACTTTGAAGTAACAAATAAAACAGAAAATTAAAGAAAAATTAAGGAATTTTAAAGATTTTAAACCTTGAGACTCTAAGGGGAGCAAAAGCGGAAGCGAATTTTCGGAAGAAGGGGAGGCAAAGGGTGATTTACATTATTATTTCTTTAAATCAGAATTTTAAAAAAATTGGGAAGAGTTTCACTTTTGATTACGAAACATTACACGAGCAAAATTAAGAACTTTTAAGGCACTTTTTGCAGATTTTGCATAAAAATATGTACTTTAATGAACCAAAAATTACTTTTGAAAAATTTAAACATCTTTAAGGACTAACAAGAACCCATTGCAGGGTCACTCAAAAGTACATTATGGTCTATGTGGAAAAACCATTTGGTGGTGTGTTTTAATAGCGTTATGTAAATTTATACATAATGAAATTCATTTACATTATTAAGGTGCACTGGAAGATGGTTACTACACAAAAGAGTCATACAAAAGACTTCGGTCTTATAAAGTTCTTCGTAGAAAAGCTGTTCGCAGCGTATTTGAATTATGTTGCACTACTTCAAATATAATGAAATTTCTGATGGTTTTACTGCAAGATGTTTGGATAAGAATATTGTATGCATCGCATTTATCGTTCATTTACAGGGAAACATTAGGGATGATTGCTGAAAGTGAGTTTTAAATTGTGATATGTTTGATTTATGATAAGTTATGGTTAAGTTAATTAAACTATTTTTTTTGTACTGGCACATACGTGGTGTATATGATTTGCATAGACGCGAGACAAAAGATTTCATGAGTATTACCGAGATTGAACATGAATTACTTACAAGTATTTTTTAATTTGAGTTATGCCTTTTCAAGTTCAGTTACATTTAGTATACTAAGAGATGATAGGTACTAAGAGATAATATACTAAGAGACTTGACCCGTAGCTGGTCGCAGACATTTAGCCGACAAAAAAATAGTCGTCAAGACATTTAGCAGATAACAGTTAGCTGACACGTGCATTTAGCCGATACGTACATATAGCCAAAAACACAATTAACTGAAATTTACATACAGCATACAGGACAATTTACCGAAACGAACATATAGCAATAATTTTAGCAATACAGACAATTGGTCGACAGGCAACTGGCTGAACGTGGCAATTAGCTGGGAGGACATTTAGCCAAAAAGTCGGTTAGCCGACAGGACATTTAACCGACAAGATGATTAGCCGACAGGACATTTAGCCGGCATTTTTCTAACTTTTTACGACACCCCTCATAAGATATATCGCATTGGACCCCCTTTGATCACTCTTTCATATTATGTACCTCCCGTTCCCTCTCCCCCAATTTGTATCTCCGGAAGCATTTTTCTGACTTTTCTGACATCCCTCAAGTGATATATCATTGGACTGGGCAGCCCTTTGATCACTCTTTCATATTATCCACCTCCCGTTAGGTTACAGTTAATTTGCAGTTTGGTTACAGTTAGGATACAATTGCGATTAGTTACTCTTCGATTACGGTTAGGTAACTGTTAGGTTATAATTAGGTTACGTTTAGGTGATAAATAGATTACACTTAGGTTACAGCTTGGTCATGGCAAAGTTATGTTACAGTTACATTACAGTTAGCATACGAGTAGGTTATAATTATGTAAACGTTAGTTACATTTAGATTACGGTTACGGCCCAGTTAGTTTACATTTAGGCTCCAATTAGGTTACTGTTAGGTTTCAGTTAGGTTACGGTTACTTTATAATTAGCTTACACTTAGGTTATAGTTAAGTTACACTTAGGTTACGTTTAGATTACGGTTAAGTAACTGTTAGGTTATAATTAGGTTACGTTTAGGTGATAATTAGATTACGCTTAGGTTACAGCTTGGTCATGGTAATGTTATGTTACAGTTAGCATACGATTAGGTTATAATTAGGTAAACGTTAGTTACAGTTAGATTACGGTTACGTCCCAGTTAGGTTACATTTAAGGAACAATTAGGTTACTGTTAGGTTTCAGTTAGGTTACGGTTACTTTATAATTAGGTTACACTTAGGTTACGGTTACGTTACACTTAGGTTACGTTTAGGTTACAGATAGCTTACGGTTAAGTTACAGTCACGTTACAGTTAGGTTATGGTTAGGTTACGATTAGGTTCCAGATAGGTTACAGTTAAGCTAGAGTTAGGTTATGCTTAGGTTATAATTAGGTTAAGGTTAGGTTAGAGTTAAGTTACAGTTGAGTTACGGTTAAGTTACAGTTAGGTTAAGGATAGGCTACAGTTACGTTATGATTATTTTACAGTTAGTTTACGGTTACGTGATATTTAGATTACGGTTATGTTACAGTTAGGTCATGGTAACGTTACGGTTATGCTACAGCTAAGTTACAGTTATGTTAGGTTATAATTTGATTAACGTTGGTTTGCAGAAAAGTTAGAATTAGATTACGGTTACGTCACAATTAGAAAATGTTTACGTTACAATTAGGCCGGTAGCACACTGAGGCGACTCATGGAACATGTTGGTTGCTTCGGAGAAAAAACAGCTTTAAAACATGTTTGAAACAGATTTCTTCTTTGTTTCAATATTTTTCTTCTCCTAAATCGTACTTCATGTTGCTCGTGTTGCGTCAGTGTGCGGCCTTAGGTTACGGATAGGTTTCAGTTAGGTTACGGTTGCGTTACAATTAGGCTACAATTAGGTTAGAGTTAGGTTACTGGTAGGTGATAATTTGGTTACAGTTATGTTAGGGTTAGGTTACCGTCAGGTTATGTGGTCGCCTCTCCGGGTGGTCCGGAATCGATTCCTTGAGTGGGAGAGAAGACCTGGAGCCCGGCCGAGTTCGTTGTACACGAATGCGAGGGGGCCGGATGGGGAAGATTCACAGCCTCCTAGAGTCGACAGGCCGGCAGACCGAGTCCGGCGGTCATGGGTAACGGACGTCGTGCATGGGTCGTAGGTTTTTGGACTGTACAGCCATGCGACCCCCAGCAACCGGGTTCTCTATTCAAGCCGGATAGAGACGGTCCATAGCTTGATCACAGAGACGGTCATTTGGCCGAGTGGTGAGTCTGGGCAAAGGGTAGCTAATGTGATAGGACCCTATCCACAAACTGACTAAGAGGGGGCCTAAGGTGAGAGAGCGGGCTTTGTAGAGGAAAGCTCTCGGTGACTCGCTAGTGACGACGGGGCTCCCGGGATCGCTGTGCAGGATCTCCCGGAGCAACCGAAGGGCGAGTGATTCGGACAGCGCCTGGGATACTTTTTGTCTCAGGTGGCTCATCCCGCCAATAGCGGCAGCTGGAGCAGTTTTGAGCCGACCCTAAGGTGGGTGGGGTTCGGTGGTACCTCGTCGACCAGGGAGCGGTCGCAGAGGGAGGCCAGTATGGCTCTGGTTGCCCGATGTCGTGCCGTAAACCCTGGTAGGGGTCGGCTGGCAGGTCCGCCATTGAACGCTATTCTCGCAGGGAATCGGGCCGGAGGCTCGGCGGTAACGTGGCGGCGCTTCGAACCTTAGGGGAACTCTTGGTCCGACCCAGATCCTGCGTGTCTGTGTGCTACTGGAGGTTGCCGCGCCCAGTGGTAAGGATCTAGCGGTGTCTCAAACTAACTTTTGAACGCATTAACAGGTAGTGGTCGGTCATTGCACGGGGTCAGGGACATTCGTGCCTGGGTACCGTCGACGGCCGTCAGGGAAGGTAGCGGGGGCCGTGCTTCTGCCGGTCTCCCGCGGGTTCTCCACCCTCGGGTGGAGTCGAGTTGTGGGGGACCGGCGGGACTCCGGACCCTCCAACCCCCAAGCGAGGCGGAGTCTATTCCGTCTAGGTAGAGTTTTCCGTGCCCGCCTGGGGAAGGAAAAAACCTCATTTTTAACGATATTTACTGTAGAAAACGTCATTTTTAAAAAGAATTATTGGACCCACACCGAGTTATCGAATTTTTAGTGTATGTTACAAATATAACTGTATTTGTAAAATATAATGGCAGTTTAAGAGAATGACAAGTTATTAAGGTATAATGAATATTTAAAACCGCATTTCAAACAATATTTTTTGTAGAAAAAGTTACTTTTGCTATGTAATTTTGATCGAGTGAACAAAAGAATATTACGAAGGTTAGTTATTGATGTTTATGGAAAAGCTTTACAGAATAACAGTGATTGAAGAAAAAAATATTACTTTATGAGGGTGGCGAAATTTCGATGTTTAAGTGTATATCATAAAGAAAAACGCTGAAACAATAAAAAAGCTGATTTATGATGGTGACGAGTTACTGAGGTTTACATTATTAATGTAAGACTAAGTCTTCTAAAATCTTTCGACAAAATGTATGTGTCAGCTAAATTTCGTGTCGGATAATTCACTTATCGGCTATTTGCTCTTTTGCCTAAATGTCCTGTCGGATGAATTTCCATGTTGAATAATTGTCCTCTGTTGGCTAACTGTCTTGTCGGCTAACTGTCGCTGTCGTAATTGTCATGTCGGCTGAACATTCTATCACCTAATTTCTGTCTACTAAATGTCTTGTCTTCTAAATGACATTGTAGCATATAAATAAATAGGGCTATGGCAAAAAACATGGATATATGGCCGTCCATGGATAGCAATTCTTAGGCTAATGTCAGACGAACGTCTTTTTGCACGCTTTTTTCCTTACGTATTATCCCTACACAATGCCAGCGGCATTATGTAGGAATAATACGTAAGGAAAAAAGCGTGCAAAAAGACGTCCATCTGACATTAGCCTTAGAAGTGTGATTTCAGTAATTTTCAGCGTATTTATTTTTGAATTAAATTTCAGTTCAGTATGTGGCGTGTTAAAAAATTTATAAGGAGCATACAGGGCTTCACAAAACAATAGAAGAACGTTTCCGTCTATTGTTAGAAATTAATAAATGTGCATTTTCAAATGTGTTATGTTTTTCTAACTAAACTAAAAATGTAGGAAAGGGTTCATAATCCATACTTGGCACATAGTTTTCCTTTCTTGTTTTATTTATTGTCAATAATTCACCTTCTTATGCTTTTGTATTTCTCAGTTGCAATAATCATGATTTTTCGGGTTCCGTACTTAAAAAGTAAAAACGGAACCGTTATAAGATCACTTCCTGTGTCTGTCTGTCTGTCACCGCCATTTTACTCGTAAACCAGGTTATTTGAAAAGAAATATTTTCTTTGTATATCGTGTGGGGGGTATCTTTGTATATCGTATCGGTTAAAAGATTTCGTAACACCAACTCAAAAATTTTTAAATTTTAGGTATTATATTTTCAGAGAGTCATCGAAATTGTAGTGCAAAATTATGCCCCCCCCCCCCCCCATCTATTTCCGAATCTACTGAAACTAAAATTATGAAAAAATTAGAGGTAGTATAGGTTAATTTAAGCCTTGCTTGAAAATTATAGCGATTACCCTAGGTCGCATAGTTTTTCATAAAAGCGCAATTTTATGATAACAATGTTATAACATATTTCGATTTTCGGCCATTCAGCAAAGGTATCGAGGAGCGCTAAAGGTACCTTTCGTATCAAAAGTATAAAAGCATTGTTTATAATGATTTTACAAAAAAAAATCGTCGGTAATTCGCCGAGATATTACGGCTCCTATCTCTGCCGGCGGAGACACTCGCGAGCTAATGCTAATACTATGGGGAGGGATTTTTCTAATATCTCGTTTGCATTTCGAAATTTTTAAATAATTTTTTTGTACATTGGATAGCCGAGGTCCGTCTCTACATCGCACCATTTTTACTTTTTCGATTTTGGTCGCAGATATTTTTTTATAAAGTTACTTTCACTTTCAAAACCGGTTCTGAAAATGAAAGTGTCATTTAAAAAATATCTGCAACCAAAATCGAAAAAGTAAAGAAAGGTGAGATGTAGAGACGGATCTCTTCTATTCAATGAAAAAAAATATTTAAAAATGTCGAAATGCAAACGAGATATTAGAAAAATCCTTTACCATACGATTATCATTAGCTTGTGAGTGCCTTCGCCGGCAGGGACAGGAACCTTAACGATTAAAGACACGGGTGGTTTGGACATACATAATGGCAGAGGCAGCGTACTCTATATACCATCGGTTTTTAAATACTAGATAACAACTTTTAATGACATATTTGTGTAATGCAATTGTTTAATACCCAGTAGCAACATAAAAGCAATAAACGTCAAATTGTCGAGTTGCATCTTTGCGACCTCCTTTCGAAGCGCGCTTAGTACAACGTCAAGTTTAAACTTTGAACAAGGATTTTGTCTCAGCTACGCTGTAAAAAGAAAAATATGACTATACTGAATTTAATTTTATGAAATGCCAAACGAAATTTAAATATGCAGTACTTTTATAGTCAGTACCGAATAACATTCATCGTAAACAGATTAAGATAAGATTAAAAAAAGAGTCATACAAAATAGCAATATTTAATTTTATTTGGGCTTCATATTTCTTTGAACTTTTGTGGTATACCCATTCATACTTTTCTAACATATACAGCTATACCCAACTGTACGTTGTATAGCTTTTTACAAAGTTTTATTATTCTTTTAAATAATACAGTTAATAATTCATATATTTATTGTACGGAACCGTCTGAACGCGAGTAATACTCGTACTTGGCCGTTTATTTTATATACAAGTTATATGCATTGGTCTGCCAAGTCGTATCTTGGTGGAAACCATCTGCAGAACCCCAATTTAGTGGTTGATCTGCAGGTTTACCGCTGTGTTTTCTTGCACCCAAACTTCAATGTTTTCATACATTTGAGTGCAGAAAAATACAATGATAAACCAATCGTAATATCCTTTACCAATCTATGTCCTATATCGGAATTTGATAAATTAACAGTGCTATTAGTTTATAGTCTCTACTGGAACTTGCCGATAAAGAGAATGTTAAGTTATCAATTGTTGTTGCTCAGAAACTGTTTTTATTAGTTTTTAGCTCACAGGCTATCAAAGCCTGAGAGCTAATGTGCCCGCCCGTTCTGTATGTATGTATGTATGTACGTACGTACGTACGTATGTATGTATGTATGTATGTACGTACGTATGTATGTATGTATGTATGTATGTACGTAACGCGATAACTCTTGATAGAAACATTCGATTTGCTTCAAAATTTTTTCCTAGGTTCATTGTGATAATGCGCTTCCCTGATTAGTTTTGGGAGTTCATTGGTTAAGGATAAAGGGGGAAAAACGGGGTTAGTCCACCCCCTTAATTCAGAAAAATGGGTTTTTCATGCAGAATCATTCGAATTGCTCCGAATTTGGTATACCGGTTTATTATGTTAAGGAACTTCCCTGATTGGTTTTGGGGGTTCATTGGTTAAGGATAAAGGGGGAAGGGGGGGGGTTAGTCCACCCCCTTAATTCAGATAAATGGGTTTTTCATGCAGAATCATTCAATTTGCTCCGAATTTGGTATACCGGTTTATTATGTTAAGGAACTTCCCTGATTGGTTTTGGGGGTTCATTGGTTAAGGATAAAGGGGGAAGGGGGGGGTTAGTCCACCCCCTTAATTCAGATAAATGGGTTTTTCATGCAGAATGATTCGATTTGCTCCGAATTTGTTATACCGGTTTATTATGTTAAGGAACTTCCCTGATTAGTTTTGGGAGTTCATTGGTTAAGGATAAAGGGGGAAAACGGCGTTAGTCCACCCCCCCCCCCTTAATTCAGTTAAATGGGTTTTTCATGCAGAATGATTCGATTTGCTCCGAATTTGGTATACCGGTTTATTATGTTAAGGAACTTCCCTGATTAGTTTTGGGAGTTCATTGGTTAAGGATAAAGGGGGAAAAACGGGGTTAGTCCACCCCCTTAATTCAGATAAATGTGTTTTTCATGCAGAATGATTCGATTTGCACCGAATTTGGCATACCGGTTTATTCAGGCTATCAAAGCCTGAGAGCTAATGTGCCCGCCCGTTCTGTATGTATGTATGTACGTACGTACGCATGTATCAGTGGCGTGGCGTGAAAATTTTCGGTGGTCATCGCAATTATTTAAGTTTGTGGTGAAAAATTATTAACTCTAAAATTCAATGGTTGAATGTTCAAAAAAGAAACTTTAAATCTTACCTTCACTTATACATGAACTCCAAATGTTCTGCTAAAACTGGATCGTAGAGTTTTAAAAGCTTATTAAGAGTTTTAAAATATTGCTTGGTCATCGCCGCTTCCAGCGATGACCGGACGCCACGCCACTGGCATGTATGTATGTATGTATGTACGTAACGCGATAACTCTTTATAGAAACAACCGATTTGCTTCAAAATTTTTTCCTTGGTTCATTGTGATAAGGCGCTTCCCTGATTAGTTTTGGGAGTTCATTGGTTAAGGATAAAGGGGGAAAAACGGGGTTAGTCCACCCCCCTTAATTCAGAAAAATGTGTTTTTCATGCAGAATCATTCGATTTGCTCCGAATTTGGTATACCGGTTTATTATGTTAAGGAACATCCCTGATTAGTTTTGGGGGTTCATTGGTTAAGGATAAATGGGGGGGAAAGGGGGGTTAGTCCACCCCCTTAATTCAGATAAATGGGTTTTTCATGCAGAATCATTCGATTTGCTCCGATTTTGGTATACCGGTTTATTATGTTAAGGAACTTCCCTGATTAGTTTTGGGAGTTCATTGGTTAAGTATAAAGGGGGGAAAACGGGGTTAGTCCACCCCCTCCCTTAATTCAGATAAATGGGTTTTTCATGCAGAATGATTCGATTTGCTCCGAATTTGGTATACCGGTTTATTATGTTAAGGAACTTCCCTGATTAGTTTTGGGGGTTCATTGGTTAAGGATAAAGGGGGGAAAAACAGGGTTATTCCACCCCCCTTAATTCAGATAAATGTGTTTTTCATGCAGAATGATTCGATTTGCTCCGAATGTGGTATACCGGTTTATTATGTTAAGGAACTTCCCTGATTAGTTTTGGTGGTTCATTGGTTAAGGGTAAAGGGGGGGGAAGGGAGGTTAGCCCGCCCCGCTTAATTTAGATAAATGGGCTTTTCATGCAGAATGATTCGATTTGCTCCGAATTTGGTATACCGGTTTATTATGTTAAGGAACTTCCCTGATTAGTTTTGGGGATTCATTGGTTAAGGATAAAGGGGGGGGAAACAGGGTTAGTCCACCCCCCTTAATTCAGATAAATGTGTTTTTCATGCAGAATGATTCGATTTGCTCCGAATTTGGTATACCGGTTTATTATGTTAAGGAACTTCCCTGATTAGTTTTGGTGGTTCATTGGTTAAGGGTAAAGGGGGAAAAGGGAGGTTAGCCCGCCCCTCTTAATTTAGATAAATGGGTTTTTCATGCAGAATGATTCGATTTGCTCCGAAGTTGGTATACCGGTTTATTATGTTAAGGAGCTTCCCTGATTCGTTTTGGCGATTCATTGGTTAAGGATAAAGGGGGGATAGTCCACCGTCTTAATTTAGATAAATGTTTGTTTTTTTATGCAAGATTATTCGATTTGCTCTAAATTTGGTATACCGGTTTATTATGATAACGAGCTTCCCTGATTAGATTTAGAGGTTCACTGGTTAAGTATAAAGGGGGAAACGGGGGCTAATTCTCCTTCACTTATTTTTTTGAGTGACATTATTCTTTAAAATAAGAGTATAATATACAATTAGTGTGAATAGTCTGTTAGCTCAATGCCATCAGTTTAGCTGGGCACTTTTCTTTTTTTTAAATTAGTTTGGTAAATTAGCAGTGGTTTTACTTTGCAGCCTCTACTTGAACTTGCCGATCAAGACAATTTTAAACTATCATTCATTGGTGCGCAAAAATGTTTTTATTAGTTTGTTAAAAATGTCTTACTGACATTTTCTTCATAAATAACGCAATCTTTAACAGTGATAGATTGTTGATGATGGTATTATCCTTCTCCTATAATTCTTGAAAAGCTAATGACAAATTTACTGACTGTTGCTTTGTGAGCCTTAATTTCCTTTCTTCTCATTTTATTAAACTGTGTCATTGAATAATGAATTGTAGTAAACGAAAGTATGTGCCATTACAAATACAACATGAAACAAAAATGCTAACTAAGACAATCTTTATCCAGTATACCAATGTAAATTGAAAGTAAAGATGGAGTGTTATTAAAATTCATAGAAAAAGACCAGAGAAGAATCCATAACCAAATTCAGATTTTTGGGACTTATTCAAAAGTTTGTTGCTTATTGTTGATGGAAATTAAAGAAAATGTATTTTATGAAAATTTCATTTCCTAGCAGTTACATAATTAGAGTTCATCTGGCTAAAGAATCGATGTATTTTCTCAAATCTTCCAAAAAATTAAATATCTTATACCCTCAAAACGGTTTGAAGTGATATAAATAAATTGTCATTCGACGATGTAAGTTTTGGAGAATGGTACTTGGATTGAAACATTCATCTCAATTATAATAGTTTGCGCCTGCAGTGTGCAAATATACATGTGATCTAGCAGTCTTGTTGGCAAACAATGCCTAATTGTTGATTAATTGAAGCTGCTTCTAGCGGATTGCTTGATTTAATTCATTTAGTTATAAAGAGTATTTCTGCAAACTAATGCTGTAGTTTCTAAGTAACAGCTATTAATAAACAATTTTCTCGTCTCACTGAATGCGAAGAAAAATCTTCTGTGGGTAGGAACTGACTTTTGCTTTGATTAAAAGGCCTCTTCGATGTAGTCATTAATGTAGTCTAAATAGTCATTAATATTGTTATTATTCCTTATATTCCATGAATTACGAATATAATCTGAAAATAAAAACTGCGTAAATCTGGTCTTTGAATAAAGTAGAATAATGTTGTTTTAACAATACCGTCATGTTTTTTAGAAATTGGGTCGGGCCAACGTTTTAGCTTCATAAACGTAATTTTTTTTTTGTACTGCTAATTGTACTGTTCGGTTCCGGGAACAAGAAATTTCCGTCAGAGGAGACCTCTACTTTCAAATTTTTAGACAACAAAGGCTTAGAAACTGATACAATCAATTATGACTCGTATTCAATCATAGAGCCTTACTTATAGAAAAAGTTTCAGGCCGAAATGTGCTGGATCGAACCGTAGGTTCCGATTTCACGAGGATAAAGTAGGCATACTTCTATTGCAAATTTAAAAACAAAATTATCCTATTTAATAACTTCAGTTAAATAAGACAATAATAATATTTTAAAATAAGTGGTAGAAATTGCTTGATTTGCCTCCGTTAGAACATCGCTTATAGATCGAATTTGGGAAGCTCAAATGTGGAGGTTCTATTATGATTTTATCAGATATATACTTTGCAATGAAATGCTGATTTGGGCGGACTTTCTGCTGAAAATTCCTTCATGAAAACATTTCATTTATTAACATAATCAAATTAAACCTCGTGAAATTGGTCTCCTTCTTCACCCCGCCCCCCTCCTTTCTTTATCATTTTATGAGTGTCTCCATCTTCACTGTTCGTTTTTTTTCAAAAGAAGGTAGTGCAGATGGCCCACTGCCTTTAGTAATGAGGACTAATTTCAAGTTAAGTTAGAAAACTTAACCAATCTGCTGATTTTCGTCAACGTCTTATAACGGTGGATGAAACATGAATTCGCCATTATTCACCAGAGATGAAACAGCAATCTAAACAATGTGAAAGGGCAGCTGAAATTGCACCAAAGAAAGTGAAAACGATTCCATCTGCTGCAAAAGCCATGGATACGGTTTTCGGGAATTCACAAGGTGTGGTGATCACAGACCACCGTCAAAAAGGCAGAATCGTCACCGGACAGTGTTATGCATATCTACAGGACCAATTGAAGTGTGATTATTCCGACAAAACGTCCATACCTGAGCAAAAAGAATGTGTTCGTTCAACACAGCATTGCTCTTGCACACATACCTGTAGTTTTCGCTACGAAAGTCAATGACCTACGCTCTGTAATGCTTCCACATGCATCGGATTTTGCTCCCAACAATTATTTCCTCTTCCCAAGCCTGAAGAAATGGCTCGGTAGTTGAAAATTTACTTCAAAATATGGTGTTAAAGCAGAGACCACCACTTCATTTCCAAAGTCAGATAAGGCTTATTATATGGAAGATAATAAAAAGTTGGAAACTCGTTGGTTTAAATTTTATAAGTTGTAAGGAACTACGTTAAAAAAATGAAATATTGTCAAAATTTTTCTATTTTCTTTGTCGGTCTTATAACCTTTCGAAACACACTTGTATCGACATCAAATTTTATTTTCCCTTCAAAAAAAAAAAAATAAATAAATAAATAAAAAGGCGGAGTTTATGAAAAATTCGGGTCCTAATTGTAATTAAAATTCGACCCCCTCATGCTAAAAATATGACACTATAAAACCTGGTAACACGGAAACAAAAACAATAGGTGCGAAATACCATTTTAGATGGGTTATTTGCGTCTTTTAGCCTGTTTTACTGCGCCTCATAAATTCATATCAATTTTATTATGTTGTAACAGAGAAACTTTTTTAAAATACGCCGCAAACGTTTTTTCTTCATAGGCCAGAATATAAAGAAATATACTTTTGAATTCCCCTGTACACGTACCGAAATCACCAACTCGTGGACAGCCAACCTTTCCGCATAGGAACTGTGCACATCAATAAGGTGCATAATTTTTATGTTAAAATTGTTTTACATCATTAAAATACACCGCAAATGATTTTTCCCACATAGGCCATAATATAAAAGAATATACGCGCGATCTGATAGTAATTAAAATTAGACACCCTCATGCTAAAGCATGACGCTAAAAAACCTGGTAAGACGAAAACAAACAATGAGTGCGAAATACCGTTTTAGGTGGGTTGTATCCGTCTTTGCAGATACAATTGCAAGATATTTTTAAGGGAATCATGAAAATGTTCCATTTAAACCAGGATTCCGTTACAGTCATGTATTGCAAAATAAATTTGTTAGCTGACAGACTTTTATAAAATGCTATATTTTACCTTACAGTCTCATTATTTTTAGTTTTACATTATTATATTTAAAGATAAATTTTCGCGTTTCCTAACCGTTACAAATAATATCTTTACGTTTCATTTGAGAACCCACACTAGTAACGAGAAAAAAAAATGAAAGCGCTAATGTTAAGTCTATGGGAGCATTATTTTCAATTATCTCGCTTCCTTTTTAACATTTTAAAATGAATTTTTTTGCATAGGATAGCTGAGGACGCCCTATAACCGGGCTAGTTATTACTTTTTCGATTTTGGTTTAAGATATATTTTTGGAAAATTACTTTTACTTTCATAACCGGTTGGAATCCGTTCTGAAATTTAAACTATCCTAATAAAAAAAAACTATACCCAAAATCGAAAAGTAAAAGCTAGCTTCATTGTCGATACTCCTCAGATATCCCATGAAAAAAAAAAAACCATTTAAAAATATTAAAGTCAAAGCGAGAAATATGAAAATGATGCCCCCATAGACTTAAAATTAGCGTTTTCATTTCTTCCCGTGTCTGAAATAGGCGCGCATGCATCCAATTCTTTGAATAGCCTTGTATATTATTATATTTTTATTTTCCAAACATATCTTTCTAAATATAGTTGAATTTGAAAATAAAATTAATCAATTTCTCAACAATTCTTCCTAGTTCTTTTGCGTAGCCCTATACGTAGTCTATTTAATTTATATATATAATCTAGTATGCTGAAATTTAGCTTAAAACGTATATCATAGCTGAAATCTCACTTTCAGCAATCATCCCTAATAGACAATACTTCATATGCAATATTGTATCCAATATCTTTTATGTGCCCCTGTAAATTAAATAAAATGTGATGCACATCATATTATAATGTAAGTATCTTATTGCAAACCTCAGTAACGTATATGAATTCCATCTTATTTGAAATCGTGAAAAACTAAAACACACTTTGCAAGCAGTTTTTTCTGTAATAAAACTGAACTCTTTTCTGTGACCCTGTAAATGAATGATAAATGCTTTGCTATCCCTTCAGAAAGCATGTTTTACTGCGCCTCATAAATTCATATCAATTTCATTATGTTGTAACAGAAAACGTTATTAAAATACCCCGAAAACGTTTTTTCTCCGTAGTCCATAATATAACGAAATATACTTTTAAATTCCCCTGTACACGTACCTGTGCTCTTCAATAATGCGCATAAATTGTATGTTTAAAATTGTTTTACGTCATTAAAATACACCGCAAATGTATTTTCCCACATAGACCGTAATATAAAATACTTTTGAATGTCCATGTAAGTGAAGTATAAATTATTAAAAGGTAATACGTATTAGAAAAAAAATTTGCTAGCTAGTATATTTTTATAAAATGCTATATTTTATCTTATAGTTTCATAATTTTTAGTTCTACATTATTAAAGTTAATGATAAATTTTCGCGTTTCCTTACCGCTGCAAAAAAATAATCTTTGCGTTACATTTGAGAACCCACGTTAGTTACGGAAAAAAATGTAAGCGCTAACGTTAAGTATATGGGAGCGTTATTTTTAAATATCTCGCTTCCTTTTTAACATTGTAAAATGATTTTTTTGCATAGGATAGCTGAAGATGATCTGTGATGATGCAAAATGATGAGAGACCTTGGATATTTCAAGCAAACACTAATCATGCATTTTTCAAGAGTTAAAAGAAATCATATTTTTCATGACTGAGTTTTCAAGATATATCCAAAGGGTGTCATCGTTCTTCCTTTCCGGTTTTCTCACATAAGAATTTTCTAACTCTCATATATATTTGAATTATTCTTTTTCGCTTGGAAACGAAACTTAAGTTATTTCTGAAATCGATATTATATATATATTATAAATTAGTTCATATATAAATCATTATTATTTTAATTAATATAATTATTAATTAACGGAAGTGATTTAATTATACTTAGAAATTGCTTATTCCAATTATCTAATCTAACAAAAATATAAATATATACATTTCTTTCGTGGTTAAACTTGCATTTTAGGTTAAGTAAGAAGCAATAACATGTTTAGACAACTTCAGACAAGTTAAAACATGATTTGACATGATTATACAAGGGACGGATATCAAAGACAAACCTGCACGGGTACTCATCTGAAAAGAGTGATAAAATGGCGTGAATGTGGCTTCTCAGAGTTGTTCTTATCGTTGAGTGACATTGCAGATAAGGAATCACGTGATTGCGTTATCATCCAATGAAACGGGAGGAAGTTGTCACGTGATAACATGTTTCACGATAAGGATTTGCCATTTCACTTAAAGTTGTCCTGTTAAACACACTTGTCATGACCAAGCTGGTATATTAGGTAAGTGTTGAATATATTATAATTTTAGATTTGTTAAATGTTAGAGTTTAAATGTTTTAAAATACAGGTATTAGAGTACATAATTATTTTTCAAACAATAATAAAACTTTTAAAAATAATTTGAAATTGATAACTAAACTGAATAGAAGAAGTTAAAGTTTTGCAGGTAAATCTCATGAAACTAAGTTGAATTAAAAAGGTTAGTTACACAAGGTTTATCATAGAAAATCTGTCAAAGAAATGATTAAGTTGGAATACTATCAAACCTAGTTAACCTAGAAATATTTCTAATTACTTGCAAAGTAATATGAAACAGTGAGAATTTAATTAATTTAAATATAATATTGTTGTGATTTTTACATAGCTCCAAAAATGCATAAGTGAGTTTTCGCGGGAAATGAACAACAATTTTGCAAATTTTCATTCCAAATTGATGTTAAATGAGTTTCTGAGTCTAAGTTTATCTTTTCGAAAATATTGGATAATGTCGAGTTTCAACAAAGTCTATTTGATAAGTCACTTATTTTTTCGATTCTATCATCGGTTTACTTTCTGCACTTGTGCAGAAATAAAGGGTTAATACTATAAATAATCGATTGGTGTGGTAAGAAGATGCTTGGTTGGTTAGGTGTTGAATAAACATATGGTTGGCAGGATGAACAACTGAATGCTAGGATGAAATCATTTAAGAGTTAAAGCAGAAAACAATCAAATTTTACAAACATTCAACCTTGAAATACTTTTCTAAACGTGATTTTTTTCTAAACTTAACTTTTTTTTCTTTACTTATTTTTTTTTCTTAATTAAATTTTTTTTTTCTTAATTTAATTTTTTTTTTCTTAATTTAATTTTTTTTCTTAATTTAATTTTTTTTTCAAACCTTTAAAATTTTTTAACTTAATTTTTTCTTAACTAAATTTGTTTAACTTATTTTTGCAAAAACTTTGCTTTGTTAACTAACAAATATTTTTAAAATTAGTTCTCATGAATTTTCCAAGGACTCTCATCGTTCTTTCTTTCAATCATGTGTTTGATCCATGCATTTACCAAAAACTTTAAGAAATCAAGCAAACCTTCTAACCTTCCATGATTCTTATCATTCTTTCTTCCAAATAAGTGTTCAATTCATAAAATTTTTAGGAAACATACATATGTTCTCATGAAACTAAGGACTTTCATCGTTCTTTCTTCAAAGTGTGAGTGCAACCCATGTGATATTTATGAGCATTAATCAAATAAGCCTTCTTAGAAAACAAGGACTCTCATTCTTTTTTCCTACAAAATCATGTCATCAAATAGATTTTCAAAACAAACTAACACGACTCAATTGCCATGATATATCAAGAAAGATTTTTCACAAAGGTATCCATGAACTCTCATCATTTATTCTTCCAAGCAAGTGTTCAATTCCTAAAATTTTTAGGAAACATGCATAAGTTTTCATGAAACTAAGGACTCTCATTGTTCTTTCTTCCAAACGTGAGTTCAACTCATGCAATATTTATGAGCATTAATCAAATAAATCTTCTTAGAAAACAAGGACTCTCATTCTTTTTTCCTACAAAATCGTGGTATTAAATAGATTTTCAAAACAAACTTTCAACACTCAGGGCCCATGAAGTATCAAGAAAGAATTTTCATGAATGAATTCACAAAGGTATCCATGAACTCTCATCATTTATTCTTCCAAGCAAGTGTTCAATTCCTAAAATTTTTAGGAAACATGCATATGTTCTCATGAAACTAGGGACTTTCCTTGTTCTTTCGACCATGAAAGTGTTCAAAAACTTTAAAGAAACCAAGGGTTGGTTCTTCTCGTTCATTCTACCAAGCATGCAATTTTCGTAAAATTTTTAGAAATTAAGTATATGTTTTCAAGAAACCAAGTTCTTTTTCAATGGCAACACTTTCAAATATTTTACAACTCAAATAATTTCTTCGTGTTATGCAATTATTTTTCAACTCAACTTCGAGCAGTGAAATCATTTTCAGTTCTTCAAATATTTTACAAGTCAAATAATTTTTTCGAGTTATTTTCATGTTTTTCAAAAATTTTCAAGCCAAATAATTTCCATGACTATTTTTCAAGACTCATTTTCTAAAAATAAACCATTTTCAGTTCTTCAAATATTTTACAAGTCAAATAATTTTTTCGGGATATTTTCATGTCTTTCAAAAATTTTCAAGACTAATAATTTCCATGACTATTTTTCAAGACTCATTTTCTAAAAAATGAACCATTTCACAAATACGACTTTCAATACTTTGAAATAATTTCCAACATACAAAACAAAATTTTAAAGACTTAAGTGAATGAAATTTAAAGAAAAATAAGTTATTTCTAAGATCAGCACTTAAATGAAATTTAAACAATATAAAAATAAATCACTTATTATTATAAAAATCAATTAATGATCTAATTACAAATAGCAATTGAGGATTTTAACTAATTAAAAAAATCACAACTTACATTACAGATGAGGTAGCGAAAAACAGGCTCAAACATGCTTCGGATAGCAATGCTATACACCACAAAAGTCTAGCTATTCTAATCGCCTACTGATGACGTTGATAACGTGTTTATACTATCAGCCATTCACATAGTAGAGTGAAGTCATGTGATAATGCGTGGCTTTCGTGTTTAACAGATAAGAAATCCACCATTTTCGCTTAATCAGATGAGGGAAGATATATGCTTAAAGTATATGGCTTCGGGTAAGCTAAATTTTTCTCTATGTATTTAAACGTATAAGTAAAAATAAAGTTTTCAAATGTATTTTGTGAGGGAAAGATCATTGTGATCATAAGTCACATTGTAGTATCAAATCTTGTTAGTGACTGGAAATATCATCATATATGAAATTGCTAAACTGTTACAAGTAATTTCTAAACGATAGTTCAAAAGTTTTCAAAAAGTCAACTCACTCATATTTTGGAAAAATATGAAAAGTTGTTATGTGCGAGTTACAATTCCAAACTCTAAGCTTTTTCACGCAAAAATATTTTCAATAGTTCCAAAATATAAATTAACAGAGTTTAAACAGGTTGATAAAGTTTAAATTGGAAACAGCAAAGTCTCCAACTCTTTCTAATGAAGATTAAAGTAAGTGAGATTTCTAATTAGTTTCAATTAAAATAAAATCAATTCATTTCCTTTAAAAAGAAATCCGTAAATCTCAAATTTCTGTCAAAGTTGATGTTTTGAATTGAATTTCCGCGCGAGAGGAGAAAAAGAACTCAAGAGCGGACGAAATACGTGTTTGTCATGTAATTAAAATCGCTATCTCATACCATGCAAATTTATACAATCATAGGGGTTGCAGAAAATTATAAATACTCAACCCTGATTGTTTTAAAATATTTTACTAGTCACGTGATCTAAATCACGTAAGATGATTGGCGCGTTAAGTTAACAGAAATTTCGTGACCTTTATTCCTGAAAATTTACTTAATGCTTATTGAAAATGTGCACAATATCTAAAAGTGAATTATTTAATCTTTAACTTGCCTTTGTTTCAACTCTAACATAAGCGATTCTTCAAGCAGAAGTTTGAAAAAATTCATTTTAGGTAATAAGTAAAATTATTTCCTAAGTCGAACCATGGTATTTTAAAAAAGAAACTTCAAATGATTCCTTTAGAAGAAAAATTCTTTCCCACAAACATTACACAAAAATCAAGTTAATTTTCTGAAAAGATCTAATACATCGATAAATATGTGAATTGATAGTGAATACTGCAAAATATATATGAACTCTAAAGAGAAAACTTTATTTTTCAACTAACGAAATATTTCTTTTGCTTATTATTATTATTATTTCAATGTTGTCATTATAATTATTTTAATGCTGTCATTATTATTATTATTTCATTGTTTTCATTATTATTATTTCATTGTTATTATTATTATTATTTCAATGTTGTCATTATAATTATTTTAATGCTGTCATTATTATTATTATTTCATTGTTTTCATTATTATTATTTCATTGTTATTATTATTATTTAAATTTACAAATTTAATTTTAAAGCATGTCATATACAACTTATCTAAAACTAACGCATCTAAAAATATACATTCCTTCTCGAAGAATGTATCCATGAAAATTTAAATCGAAAAAAAAAATAATTAAGTTCACAAAATTAAAATCTTTCCGCAAAATTTTTCAAATGTCCATTCATTTAAAAGAAAGAATCTTTTAAATAAATTATAGTCTTGCAAGTTTTAAAACCTCTGTATTTACTTTAAATATCCCAGTTTTAATAAATTTACTAGAAATAGGTAATACATTCTTGCAGTCCACCACAAACAAGAGCGCAGAGAGTGACTGACGCCTGCATAGACTGGCTGACGCTAGCATAAAATGATAACACACGGCGCTTTACTCTGAGTTAATCTGCCAGCCATTGAGTGATATCAAAAACAGATGTTGTCATTGAGTGTGCAGTATTTCTGTCTGCGAAAAAGGGGTGAACTTAGATAAAATACGTGTTCGAGATTAATTTATTTGGGAACGAGGCTATCCTTGACGTCATACTAAGCCAGTTGATAAGAGACTTTTGTCGAAATGTGGCAATGCTATTATAATAAAATATTTATATTTTTAAAAATGGCAACTCAATGATATCTGCTCTAAAAGTGCGTGCAAGTCAGTTTTTCTACTTCGACTGAGATAAACAGAAGCATCACGACATCTGTAGGAATTCATTAACATCTGCATTGGTGTATTGGTGTAAAATCTTTCTGCTACATAGTTAAAATAATATTTCTTCCGTATTTTTATAATTTGTGAGCGTTAATTTCATTTACAACCTGAATTCGATGAATGCGCAAGATCTATTTTCTCATCATGAAAATCAAGTAAGCTTTTATTTCATATTATTTTAAAAACATAATAAATCAAATAATTTTGCAATTCCAAAATATTACTCTATTCTAAGACAAATCCTCCCAATTTTCTAACACACATCTATTATTTACGAAAAATAATAAATAAAAGTTCTCAAAATAAGAAAACACTTTCCTGAAAAATAGGTTAAGTTCGAAAATAAAAACATTTCCTCTTAATTAAGACCACGAAATAAATTAAGTTCCCCAAAATAAAATTCTTTCCAGCGAATTTTCAAAGTTCCGTTAAAATAAATAAAATAGCAATTCTTCTCAAAAATTCTATTTTTTCTAAAATAAAAATAAAGTTCACATAAATTTTCTATCTAATGAATGCAGGAAATTATAAACACACAAACATGATTAGTTTAAAAATGTTGTTACTCACGTAACCTAAATCATGTAAGATGATTAATGCGTTAACTTAACAGAATTCTTTAGAAATTTCGTGAGCTTTATTCATGTAAATTTATTTAATGCTTATTGAAAATGCGCAGAATATCTAAAAGTGAATTATTTAATCTTTAACTTGTGACTCTCAATAAAATCATAGTATAATTACATACTCAAAAATTTAAAATATCATCATGTTATAAAACACTTCCGCTAAATTTTCTATCTCCCACTCATTTTATAGGAAATATATAGATCAAAATTTAAAACATTTCCAGTCAATTTTGTATCTGCTGTTGAATTAAAATTGAAAAAAAAATCATTCTTTCCCATGGCGTTTATCAAAATCAACTAAAATATTTTCTTTGCGCATGCAAACAAAATAAATTTCAATCAAGCTATCCCCATGTTAAAGTACACATCCTCCAAAAATTAACACGAACATGATAATACATCACGCAAAAAATACCTCTTCTCGAAGAAAGTCATCCATTGAAAATTGAGTATCTCCACAAAATACATTTCCAACATAAAAATGAATTCCCGCGAATTTTCAAAGTTCCGTTAAATAAATAAAATAGCAATTCTTCTCAAAAAATCTATTTCCTCTAAAATAAAAATAAAGTTCGCAAAATAATTCTATTTCCTCAAAATAAAATTCGAAAAAATTTTCTATCTCCCCTAAAATAAAGTTCAATTCGCATGAAATTTTCTAACATCTGAAAATAAAATTCGAAAATAAATAAAATACCTTCATACTATAAGAGACTATTTTCTCAAAATAAAATTCGTAAAATAAATTCAGTTAGGAAAAATTTTCTAACACCTGAAAATAAAATTAAGTTCGAAAAATAAAATTCGTAAAATAAATTTTCTAAGACATGAAAATAAAATTAAGTTCGAAAAATAAAATTCGTAAAATAAAATTAAAGTTCCGTTAAAATAAAATTCGAAAAAAGAAATTCGATTCGCAAATAATTTCTATCTCTAAGTAATTTTTAAAAAGAAAAAAATAATTCTAACACCTAAAATAAAATTCGTATAAATTCAATTCGCAAAAATTTTTTAACACCTGAAAATAAAATTATATTCGAAAAATAAAATTCGTAAAATAAAGTTCCGTTAAAATAAAAATCGAAAAAAAAAAATATTTCATCGAAAAATTTCTATCTCCTCAAAATAAAATTAAGTTCGAAAAATAAAATCCTCAAAATAAATTTTCTATCTCCTCAAAATAAAATTCGAAAAAATTTTCTATTTCCTCAAAATAAAATTCGAAAAATAAAATCCTCAAAATAAATTTTCTATCTCCTCAAAATAAAATTCGAAAAAATTTTCTATTTCCTCAAAATAAAATTCGAAAAATAAATTCACTTCGAAAAAATTTTCTATCTCCTCAAAATAAAATAAATACCCTCATACTGTAAGACAAGTTCTTATCCGTTTCCCGACAACACGTCTCCCTCCACCGAGATACGTTTCCACCACCACCGACTCTTATCAGCGCGCCACTCCACGGGCCTCCACGGCACTCCACATCCTCCACAGACGCAACGCAGACGCCGCCAAGCTGTCAAATACACACTACTTTTATGAATGCTGTTTGTCTGTGCGTCAGTCCGTCTGTTCACGGTCTAAGGCAAGTCGCGCACTAAGGCGACACACAAGACATGTCGCTTGAATTCGCTAGAAAAACTGATTTAAAACAAGTCTGAAACAACTTCGTTCTTTGTTTCGACAGGTTTTTGCACTTCATGTTGCGTTTCATGTCGTTCTTTCGTCTCAGTATGTGATTTACCTAACTCCCGTAAATATACTTGGATTCCCATGCAATTGATATATGTTAATGATGTTTACCATGGTATGTTTGGTATTCAATATGAACAGGGTTGTAAAAAACCCGGGTTTTTTTAAAAAAAAAACCCAGCCCGGGCGGATTTTATTAAAAAACCCGGGCTAAATGGGCAATTTTCCCCGGGTAAATTAAAATGCCAAAATGTGGACAATGATTCCACCTTCTTCACAAATAATAATCGGTACTTTTCGTTTAGCCGGGCACCAGTGTTTATATACACATACACATATGTAAATATACATATATATATATACATATATCGTATATGTACACATATATTTATATGTATATATACATACATATATAGCCATAATATAATTACAAAAGTACCTAATAATCTCCACAGTTGCCACTATATAGAGAAAACTAGAAAATCTGAGAGAATTTAAAAATGAGTATTAAAAACAAGGAATTTTACTAAACTATGGTACTTTGCAAAATTTAATTTTTTGCTTAGGAAAGAGCAAGGAATTTGATTGCCGAAATAAGTGGCAATCCTAATCTCAAATACAATCTTTGTGACCACTTCATAGTCTAATAGATGGGAATGATTTCATAATCTTAATAATGATCTCACTATTTTTCTCCGTGCATGGTGTGTTCACAAAGTTTCAAGACTGTTCCTAGAATACAAAAGTTATTAAACATTTTTGTACAGTGAACTGAAATTCTTTGAAATATGACCCTTGAGCATGAACACACCGCTGCCAGTGTTTTTCCATTGTTCATAGGCTCCCTGGAAGTCTTCGCGCGCAAGGCTGTTAAGTGACCTCGTCGAAGCTGGAATCATATCCAATCGCTTCCCTTTCAGGTCTTTCTTGATCCGGAGGAATAAAAAAAAGTTGCTGGGAGCGAAGTCGGGGCTGTAGGGAGGCTTGTGGCAGTATTGCCACATTAAACTTAGCCTAAACCTTGGCGGCTGCGAGCGACGTGTGAGAGGGTGCATTGTCATGATAAACAATCCAATCGTATTTGGTGTCTGGGCAGATGAGTTCGGTTTATACTGGAATGCACCACCATTTGAAGGATAAGAGTCTGGTGCACCCGCCCAGACATCAGAGACGATTGGATTGTTCACCACAACAATATGCTCCCTCTCACACGTCGCTCGCCACTGCTGAAGTTTTGACTAAGTTTAATGTGGCAATACTGCCGCAAGTTCCCTACAGCCCTGATCTTGCTCCCAGCGACTTTTTTGTTCACCTGGATCAAGAAAGACCTGAAAGAAAAGCGATTCGATTCCAGCGATAGAAGCAGCTTTGACAAGGTCCCTTAACAGCCTTGCGCATGAAGACTTCCAGGGAGCCTTTGAATAATGCAAAAAACACTGGCAGCGGTGTGTTGATGCCCAAGGGTCATATTTCGAAGAATTTTAGTTTGTTGTACAAAAATGTTTAATATGTTTTGTATTCTCAGATCAGTCTTGAAACTTAGTGAACACACCCTATATATAGATACTATGATCCCTTTAATTTAAATAAGAAACAAATTGTAAATTGCAAAGCTATCAATTGTATGTTTTTCAATTGTTTCCAATCTAAAAATGCAAGTAAATTAGTACAAATATATTTTCTAAGATTCAATGAAGTGAATAATTAAAATAAAAAAACCATAAACTGTTAAAAAATACATCATCTGTTCTTTTCCAGAAATCTATTTTAAAAAACCCGGGTTTTATACCTGGGTTTTTTATAAAAAAAACCCAGCCCGGGCGGGCAGCTGGGCGGGTACCCGGGCAGCTACCCACTACAACCCTGAATATGAAGGGTGTAGCATTAATGGTTCATTTACAGGGGCACTCAAAAGTATTCCGTTACATAATGGTCAACGGGAAAAAAGCGTTTGCAGTGTATTTTAATGACATTAAGCTATTTCAAATGCATTAAAATTGAATTACTGAATTGTACTACAAGAGGATTGCTATAGAATAGGGTGTTCCACTTCTGAACCAGATCCTGAAGGCAGTGATAATAATGATGATGGATTGTGCGAAATATTCTCTGTGCGTAAAGTGGGAGACTGAGGAAAAAGACGATGAAGAGGATAAAGTTATTGAAAGTACGGACATTGGAACAAAACGAACAAAAATGCAATCTACTTTAACAAGTTACATATCCAAACCAGTAGGGCCATCCAAATGAAAAATGAGATTCAGAATAAAAAATGAAATTAAGATTACCTAGAGGTAGATTTTGAAGAGGAATCTATGAGACTAAAAATTCCTAGACCCTGGTGACAAATATCAGAACAATAATAAAATTCCCTATACAGGATGTCCACTCTCAGCGATGTCCAATGGCTAATTCCTAAACCGTTAGTCATAGCCATATATAGTTCCAATTACAAAAATGTTTTGAATGGGAGTAAAGAAATATTTAAAAAGTGATTTGGGGCAATCGAATCATGTCTTGAAAAATTACGAAATTTAATTTCTTATACGGTCCCCCGGTCCTTCAAGTTATAGTTACTAAAACTTTCCTATTACACTTACAAGTAAGACAAAAAAAAAAAAAAAGTCCTATTATTCTACGATTAAAACTGACCGAAGTAATGGCTGTTTAAAGTTGCAGCATATTTTTTGCTGCGAAATAGGGGTCATTTACAAATTTACTAGAAATATAAATAATCTTCAGATATATATAAAAAAACAGTTTATAGTAAAATTAACATTGCATTATAAATTTGAAATCTATAATCATTCTGAAATATTAATACAAAATATACAGCTTGTACTAAACATATAACAGGAAAAAAATAATAGAATTTTTGTTAAATAAAATGTTGAAAAGCAACAGCCTCGATTCTTTACAAAATGACACATATTTTGAAATGTTATTAGATTACGCTAGGATGCAAATTTGTGTTGTGTCATGTGTTTTAGCTTTTGATAATTAGTTCTTATATATTTTGTAGCACTCAATACAAAAATGGCCTTCATTTTTTATCACAAAGTACAGATTTTTTGCAAATCGTAAATTTGAAAGCTAAAAAGTGAAAAATTAACGGAAATCTGATAGTATAAAATAGATGTGATTGTTATTTCTTTAACTTTCGATAATTGATCTTTATGTATTTTTTACTATTGAATCCGAAAATGACCTTCATTTTTAACCATCAGGTCAGGACTTTTCGCAAATTGTAAATTTCAAAGTTTAAAAGTTCAAAGTTTTAATTGAACCTCTTTCCCTCCCACATCATCGAATCCCCGAGCTGTTTAGCTGTAAGAATCCCAGTATAAGCCAAAAATTGAATAAATTGTGTAATTAAATAAAATTAAATTGAATAAAAGAAGTTTTACATCCATTTTATAGTATCAGATTTTCGCTATTTTTTAACTTTGAAATTTACCATTTGCAAAAAAGTCTAGCATGATGGTTAAATATGAAGGTAATTTTCGGATTCAGAGCTAAAAAATACATAAAAATCAATTTAAAAAATAAAAAAACACAACCATCGCAGTCTTGTGTTATCTAATCTAAAACTTTTTAGTAAACTTGTTGGCAGTAATCTATCCGAAATTTTTTGTGTTACCTTGTAAAATAAGTACAAATGGTAAGCACTGAAAATCATAATAATATTACATTGTCATCTGATTTACGTCAATATGTAAAATTTAACCTCGATCAGATATTTTAAAGTGAGTTGAATTTCGAGTACATATTTTGAACTGGAAAGACATACATACGATCGTTTCAAGTTAACCCATTACCCGCTAGTGTTGCGTTCACGCAACTGTCAAAGTAATTGCTCGTGCTTAAATTAATTACTTTGTCACCACTATTTTACAATTTAAAAAATTGCCTTATTTATTGGCAGAAATTTTGATACTTTAATAAAGCGAAAATTACCTTTCTCAATTTGTGGTGACAAGCGACTTTCAACAAGAAATTTGAAAATTCCTACTTTATAGTCTTGACGGTTAATAGGTTAAATAAAAGCTTATAAAAATAGCATAATTTTTGTTAAAAAAATCATGAAAAGAAACAGGTTCAAATGATTACAAAAATCTGTCGTAATACGATTTCTTTCAAAGCGCAGCTACACATGAAATAAATCCTTCAAATACTTTAAGCAATTTGTTTACGACCCCTATAAGCATGGCTAAACTCGTGTGTCTTCAGATGCAGAAAAGTGGCATAAGTCTTGCATTTCAAAGTTTCGTATAACTTCGTGAATTTTAGTGTTAGATGAATGGGACTTTTATGTCTTTCTTTTAAGGGAACAGGAAATTTTTACTAAATATCACTTATAGGGCAGGGGGACCGTATAAAAAACTAAATTTCGTAACTTTTTTAGAAATATTTTTATTGATCCAAACGACTTTCAGAATAATTTTTTTACCTCATTTAAAACGTTTTTGTAATTGAAACTATAGGTCTATGACTAACGGTTTAGGAATTAGCCATTAAACATTGTTGAGAGTAAAGACACTCTGTATAAAATAATAATATAAATGGACGGTCATTTGACGATATATTTTCAAGAGAAACCAATGATTACACTGAAAATCGAATAGACCGCCGCGCCGTCCTTAAATTTTCAAGAGGAATTTTGCTTTATGCCATAAATCATAAAGTTAGAAATAAGTGCAAATTAATTACACACATTGATCAATGAAATGAATTCTTAAAAACAAAATCATCTGTCCAAAACATTACAAAATTAAGGCGACTGGATGCGTAAGAAAATGGATGGATACATAAGAAAATAAATTAGTAAGAAATATTATGGATTGCATGTGGTTCTCTTTATCTCGGAAGTGTTTTTTTTTTTTTTTTTTTTCCCTTGGAATCCTTTATTTTTCAAAATCGTTCCTTTTCTCTCGGAATAGTTTCTTTTTTCTCGGAATCGTTCCTTTTTTTCGGAACGATTCCGAAGAACTCGTTCCTTTCGGTGAACGATTCCTTAAAAGGAACGATGTTGCCCATCTCTAGTAGCAAGGTAACGGATTTTTTGTTTTAACTTTTTCGGCAGATATATTTTATCGGGGACTTCGCAACCAGACTTTGAAGTGTAAGGTCTTGCTCGTGAAAGGAGACCACCTCCTCGATGTCCTCTCTTCGTATACAATAAAAGGATTATTCCATGGATTGTGAGCTTCTCAATTTATTTGCTTTATTTTATACAGGAAACGAACTGGTCTGAGTTACTGTGATGCAATTTACCTATTGCAGCCGTTCGGAGGAAAGCGATTTCAAAAAATTTTGGTATATTTTCATCGATCATGACCCCCAGACCCCGAAACCACCCTCCGTTCAAAAAATGATATATATATACAGGGTGATTCAGCTCGTCGGTGACAAACTTTAAGGATCGATAGAGCACACCTAGACGAACATTTTTGAATAGGGAATGTAGGGTCCCCGACGCGATGGTAAGGCGCTAGGCGCTTTCGAAAATTTGGGTGCCGAAATTCGAAACGTCATAAAAACTAGGGAAATGGTTAGATTTTCTTGCTTGTTGCGTCGAAATGATTCTGTTTGTTTAGACTTTCTTCAGTACCAATTTGATAAGCGTATCTCTTAAAACATGGATAGGGGGCGCTGCAGACTTTGGAGAGCTAGACAACAACTTTAAGCCCGTTATTTTGATAATTTAACACATGCTCGCCAAAGTTTATACTCTAACTTAAAGTTTGAACCCAAAAGTAGAGCCCTGCAAAAAGCGTAAGAGCCGGAATAAAATGTCAAAGTACAGGGTGGTCGAAACTCGAAGGCTCCTAAGAGATAAACAAACAGATTTCTTGACTTATGGCATGCATTTTCATGATTCTGTTTGCTGGGGCTCTCTGAAACTCAGTTGAACGGTACAAAAAGAAACATCGATAGGGGGCGCTTTGGGCAAAAAACATAATTCGTTGACATTTCGGACGCTAACTGGAAACGGGGCGCTACGATCAGTTAGTAATAATGAAAACACATTTTCTACCTCTGCTCAACACTTCTGAATAAATTTAGACCAAAAACATCAATGATACTGGAAATTTATTTACAAAAAATAACACTACAGAAGATGCTCGAAATTTCGACCTTGGGCCATGATGCAGGCTTCGCACCTCCGTCGCATTGAGGAGTGTGTGTTTCCAACAATGCCAGGAGTATCTCTGATCTGCCCTGCAGCTGCCACAATGCGCGCCACAAGTTCTTCAGCACTGCTGACAGGTGTATGGTATACCTCGGCCTTCAGGTAACCCCAAAGGAAGAAATCCAAGCAGGTGAGGTCTGGTGATCGGGCAGGCCAGTGAACTGGACCCCCACGCCCGATCCACCGCTGGCCATACCTTGCGTTTAGATGGAGACGCACGTCGTTCGTGTAATGGGCCGGAGCTCCATCGTGCTGGAACCACATCTGGCGACGCGAACCTTCGGGTACGTGCGCCTCATCCAGAAGCTGCGGCAGCACTTGATCCAGGAAAATCAGGTAATTTCCACCTGTCAGCCGTTCAGGTAACAAATAAGGGCCAATGAGGCAATCCCCCAGAATGCCGGCCCACACATTTACTGAGAAACGCTCCTGGGCTGCTCGGCTTCTGGTTTCATGTGGATTTTCATCACACCACACATGACTGTTGTGGGCGTTCCACATTCCCTCCCGGCTGAAGGTGGACTCGTCCGTAAACAAAATGCTGTTTACAAAACGGGGATCCCTGGATCTCATCGCCAAGTACCATCTTGAGAATTCCACTCGAGGGCCAAAATCCTGCTCTCTGAGCAACTGCACCCGCTGGATGTGGTAGGGGTGCAGATTCCGGGAACGTAAGATGCGCCACGCAGTTGCTTGCGAAATGCCAACATGTCTGGCGATATCTCTCGTGCTAAGACCTGGGTTGTCCTCAACCAGGTTAAGCACAGCCTTTTCGTTGTCGGGGGTGCTCACTGATCGCTCCCGTTCAGGCCTGCCTCCGTCGAAAGATCCCGTTGTGGACAACCTCTGGTGTACTCGAGCGAAGAAGGCATGGCAGGGGATTTGCCTGTTGGGGTAACGCTCGGCGTACAACCGCTGAGCGGCTCGTCCATTACAACCAGCAGCGCCATACGCCAAATGCATGTCAGCCAATTCAGAGTTTGTGTACCGTTCCATCCTACTACCGATCTGCAGACAAGTAACCCGAAGCTTAAGTAGGTACCGCACGTTCAAAAGACGTGTCTGCGCATACAACTACGTCATCTCGCGTTGTCGTCTACGCATTACGTATCTTTTGCATATCGATATGGTACGATATCTTTTGCATAAATCAGCAAAAAGCACCTTATGTAAATTTTATTGCGCGCATTGTGCATGATTGAAACCAGCTATGTTTGTTAAAAAAAACAAACAAACTGCAGTTTTAATAGCTTCTTATGATAAGTAAATTACTCTCTTGTTTTGTTTCTAACTGATCGTAGCGCCCCGTTTCCAGTTAGCGTCCGAAATGTCAACGAATTATGTTTTTTGCCCAAAGCGCCCCCTATCGATGTTTCTTTTTGTACCGTTCAACTGAGTTTCAGAGAGCCCCAGCAAACAGAATCATGAAAATGCATGCCATAAGTCAAGAAATCTGTTTGTTTATCTCCTAGGAGCCTTCGAGTTTCGACCACCCTGTACTTTGACATTTTATTCCGGCTCTTACGCTTTTTGCAGGGCTCTACTTTTGGGTTCAAACTTTAAGTTAGAGTATAAACTTTGGCGAGCATGTGTTAAATTATCAAAATAACGGGCTTAAAGTTGTTGTCTAGCTCTCCAAAGTCTGCAGCGCCCCCTATCCATGTTTTAAGAGATACGCTTATCAAATTGGTACTGAAGAAAGTCTAAACAAACAGAATCATTTCGACGCAACAAGCAAGAAAATCTAACCATTTCCCTAGTTTTTATGACGTTTCGAATTTCGGCACCCAAATTTTCGAAAGCGCCTAGCGCCTTACCATCGCGTCAGGGATCCTACATTCCCTATTCAAAAATGTTCGTCTAGGTGTGCTCTATCGATCCTTAAAGTTTGTCACCGACGAGCTGAATCACCCTGTATATATATATATATATATATATATATATATATAAATGATCTTTGTCATACTGTAACTCTCGTATTTATGAACTGATTTGGATGAAATTCGGTGTGTACATAGTACATACAAATATCTCGACCGAGTTCGTTGGCCAGCTTCATCCGCCGTCTTGTTTCAAAATGGCGGCCATTTAAAATTTTTTAAAAAATTTAAAATTTGAAATGTGGTACCAAAAAATTTAAAATTGAAAAATATTTTTTTCTTATGTATTTGACCTTGATACAAAGATTCCGGAGCATTTTTTGTTTTGTCTATATCTCAAAAAATGGCTGAGTTATAGCACTTTGAATTTCAAGCTTGGCTGATATCTTGAAACGACCTGATTTTTGTCACACGATAACAGGCGTATTTATGAATCGATTTGGATGTACCTTGGTGTATACATAATACGTACCAATGGCTCGACCGAGTTCGTTGGCCAGCTTCATCCGCCATTTTATTTCAATATGGTGGCCATTTAATTTTTTTAAAAAAAATTTAAATTTGAAATGTGGTACCAAAAAATTGAAAATTGAAAAATATTTTTTTTATATGTGTTTGACGTTGATACAAAGATTCTGGAGCAGTTTTTTTTTCGTCTATATCTTAAAAAATGGCTGATTTATAGCACTTTGAATTTCTAGCGGGGCTAACATTTTGAAACGACCTGATTTTTGTCACGCGATAACAGGCGTATTTATGAACCGATTTGGATGTACCTTGGTGTATACATAATACGTACCAATTTCTCGACCGAGTTTGTTCGCCAGCTTCATACGCCATCTTGTTTCAAAATGGTGGCCATTTAAAATTTTTTTTTTAATTTAAAATTTAAAATGAGGTACCAAAAAAATTGGAAAATGAAAAAGATTTTTTTGTATGTGTTTGGCCTTAATACAAAGATTCCGGAACAGTTTTTGTTTCTTCTATATCTATAAAAATGGCTGAGTTATAGCATTTTGAATTTCTATTGTGGCTGACATTTTGAAATAACCTGATTTTTGTCACGCGATAACAGGCGTATTTATGAACCGATTTGGATGTAACTTGGTGTGTACATAGTACATACCAATGTCTCGACCGAGTTCGTTGGTCAGCTTCATTCGCCATCTTGTTTCAAAAGGGCTGCCATTTTTAAAACAAATTAAATTTTAAATTTAAAATGAGTTACCAAAAAATTGAAAAATGAAAAAGATTTTTTTTATGTGTTTGACCTTGATACAAAGATTCCGGAGCAGTTTTTGTTTCGTATATATCTTAAAAAATGGTTGAATTATAGCACTTTGAATTTCTAGCATGGCTGACATTTTGAAACGATCTGATATTTGTCACGTGATAACACGCGTATTCATTAACCTATTTCGATGTAAGAAGGCATGTGGATAGTATATCGTAATGTCTCGACCAAGTTCGCTGGCCAGCTTCATCAGCCATCTTGTTTCAAAATGGAGGCCATTAAATTAAATAAAAAATTATATTTAAAGTAAGGTGCAAAAGAATTAGAAATTGAAAAAGGTTTCTTTCTTAAGTATTTGACCATGATATAAGGATTCCGGAGCATTTTTTGTTTTGTCTTTATCTTAGAAAATGGCTCAGATATAGCAGTTTGAATTTCTAATGTGGGTGACATTTTGAAAAATCTGATTTTTTGCCTGCGACAGAACTTGTATATATCAACCGATTCCGATGTGAGTGAGCATGTGCACAGGAATTACTAAGGTCTCGACCAAGTTCACTCGTTAGCCTCATCCACTATGTTGTCTTAAAATGGCAGGAACTTCAAGATATTGCCGAATTTGGCAACCAAATATAAGTTACTTTAAATAAAAGCAGCTTGGATAAAGCTGACTAATTTCGCGAAATTCTCATTCATAATGATTTAATATTGATAAAGATTAGGATTGAATCTCCTATAATCGGTTTCCACTAAAATGAGCTTCGTGTGTTTGAATAATATAAGCTTGCTTTTTAAAAATAGGGAATATGAAAGCTACCTCTTCCTCCCGGCACTGGCCGGAAGGACTTTTTTATTATATATTTTCTCATTGCTCATTAGTTAATTAAGATAAAAGGAAAATAAATTCAATTTCAGAAATTCATTCAACTAAATCAACAATCAAGCCCTAAAACATACATTTTTATTTTAAAATTTAGATATACCAACGTACAATCAACATAACCAACATAAAAATTTAATGCAATATTTTCATATAGGTGTTTTTAGGTTACTATAGGTATACTAAGTATACTTTAAGAAAATTTAAAAGTACGGTAAACTCTGCCTAAAAAAAATTCAGTTGCACGGAACTCAGAATTTATAAAATATTGCACTTTTTTTTCTTGTCATTTTTTTCATCAGGATCCGCTTGAGGCTCTAAATACAGCTCTTCAGTATCTTGATGGGTATTTCCCTCAGCAGTTGAGTTTTGAATATCATGTTGACTATTCCCTACATCAGTAGTGTGCGCGTCCGTATCTTGGTTATCTTTCTCAACATCAGCTTGAGGCTCGGGAAACTGCTTGTCTACATCTTCGTGTTGGACATGAACAATATTGCCAGAGGATTCCAAATCACTAAAAAGAACACTTTCGGAATTTTCCCATTGTATTCCAGCTCTTCTAAACGATGAATCTTTCCGATCAGTTATATTGGCACTAAAATTTGCTATTTTGACCATATCTTTGTTATTTTCGTCAGGATCCGCTTGAGGCTCTAAATACAGCTCTTCGGTATCTTGATGGGTATTTCCCTCAGCAGTTGAATTTTGAATATCATGTTGACTATTCACTACATCAGTAGTGTGCGCGTCCGTATCTTGGTTATCTTTCTCAACATCAGCTTGAGGCTCGGGAAACTGCTTGTCTACATCTTCGTGTAAGACATGAACAATATTGCCAGAGGATTCCAAATCACTAGAAAGGTCACTTTCGGAATTTTTCCACTGTATTCCAGCTCTTCTAAACGATGACTCTTTCTTATCTCGAAAATTGGCTCGAAAATTTGCTGTCTTGTCCCTAAAATTAAAATAAAATTATTTTTATTTTCAGGGAATCAGTAAGAAAAAAAAAAAAGTTTTAATAGTTTCACAAACCGAAATATTCACCATAATTTTACGAACCGGAACAATATTTCTCATAATTTCACGAACCGAATTGTTCCAGTTTGCTACGGTACATTTCGAGGCCTGGGTAAAGGCAAAAGATTTTTCTGAAAATGCCGTCAAAGTTGGCAATTTGTACCGAATTTAGGGGCGCGATAGCACAGGAAAGAAAAAAAAAAACCTGCCAATCTGAGGCAATAATCGCTTATAACTTAATTCTTTTATTGGTAAAAGAAAAAAAACTGTTTGATTACAAATCACTTCTCTAACCATGCATGCAAGTATCATTGTTTAATGTTATCAGAAAATGTGGCAGGAAGTATTTCACGTTGTTGAACAGAAAAAATATTTTTTTGAGAATCATTTTAATTGGCAAGCAGAAGTAATAATAAAATAGCAGAAGAAAGACATTTTCACAAAATGAAGCTATTAGATTTTCCTTTCTTTTTTTTTTTTTTTTCTTTTAAATCTTTAAATCCTACCAAGATAGATATCAGCACAGCATGAAAGATTTTCTCGAAATGATTGCAAAAATAGACAATATTACTGGGTTTGAATTTCAGGCGGGATTTGCGCCCAAAATTTTAAAATCCCGCCCAAATGAATATCCTGGGCGGGAGGCTCCCGTCCAAAAAATTTCACCCTTTTCCGGAAAGTTTGCATTTTTAAACTATGATCAACTCCCGCGAAGGCCTTGCGAATTTCGTGATAATTTCGCGCGGCCAATTGACACATTTTGAGTTTTTTACCGCGAAAGATCGTTGAAATTTATGATTTTTTTCCCGCGACATATAGCCAAATTTCACTATTATTTTCTCCGATATCAGTTGACAAGTTTCGTGTTATTTTCCGCGGCCAATTTGAAAATTCGGACATAAAAAAAAATAACAGAAAAATATCGCGAAGTCAAATTCTAGAAGTTGCAAATTCTAGACATTGCGCCCACGAAATGATCAATTCAAACAAATATGTAAGATTCTCTGGTAGGTTTTCTCCAAATATACAGTCTATGCATATAAGTCCGGATAATATGCTCTAGCACCACAATGGATTGACAAATTTGAACAAGTGAGTCGTCATTATTAATTTTTTTCTTCTTCATCGACTACCGCGTCAAATGCATATACAAACTTAAAAAAAAAAAAAAAAAATTCTTTATTGTCCGGACTCTTAATTTTTTCAGTTTTAAATATAATGTTTCCAAGCCCTGTGTACAATTTTCATGCTACAATATTGGTATTTAGTGGTAAAAGGCCTGCGGACGGAGAGAAAAACAATGGGCGTATTCATTCATGTTCCAGTGCCTTCGGAAGTGTACATATGAAGGAGCTACGCCCGCTCCGGTCTACGATTAAGCAAACTTTGAATTATTGTGCTTTTTAAAAATTGATATTGTGCTTAAAATATTGACACACACTGTATATAAATATATCGCCTTGAAACGCGAAAATTTTCAAAATCGCAGAAAGCAAAATTTACCATATTGAACATGATAGATTGAAATTCAATTCCCTTTACGAATGTTAAGAAAAAATCGGCGAAATACATAAAAAAAACATTAAAAAAATTAAAAATGGCTCTACGAATTCCGAATAAATTTTATAGAAAAGAAGGCAAAATTTACTATATTGGGCTAAAAGATTGAAATCGGAATCTTTTCAGTAACATGGAAAAATTACTGCAAAACGCGGAAAAATAAATAAATAATAAAAATAAAATAAATAAAAAATAACGGATAAAAAATTAAGACTTCTCAAATTCAAATTGTTTTTGACACTTTTATAAATTCATTTTTGTTCGCAAACATATCAAACTGGCAGGTGATGCTCTTTTAAAGAAACTACGTAATTAAAATACTATTTTCTTTTTGGTAAAGGCAAAAAAAAAAAAAAAAAAACAAACAAAAAAAAAAAAACGAAAAGTCTGTCAACCGAATTTCCTGTCGCGAAAGAGCAGCGCAAGAAAAGAAAAAAACTGTCACTCTGAGACAACAATCGCTTATACCTCAAGATGTAGTTATTCATTCATCGGAAAATGAAAAAACTGCTCGATTACAAATCATTTCAATAATCATCCCTGCAAGTATCGAGCTTTAATGTTTAAAAAGGAGTGAGAAAATGTGGCAAGAATTTTCGCGTTGTTCAGCATATTTTTTTTTCTGTCTTTCAAAACTTCAAATTAATAAAAAACTAATAAAAATATTCGAAAAATGCCTTGAGCGCACGTTTTGCTGACCCATTTCTTATAAAATTTCGTATTTCTATATGTATTTTTATAAGTTAGAAAATTAGCTAGTTCAAAATAGTCATAATAATTCCGTGCGCAAGCGAGGATATCGGAAATGTTCTTGCCAACTCTTTTTTTTTTTTTTTTTTTTTTTTTTAAACCTCCAATATTCTATTTCTTTCAGGCAACTATTAAAGTGTCATCCCTAAAAAACAACGACACGTTACATATAAGTCAGCCGTAAAACGAAGCAGATGTATCATTGTACGGTTCAATACCGATAATCTCCACTGCAATTTTTTTAAATTCTAAACATCGCACATTTTCAATTTTTACAACTTCGTAAAAGGAAGAAAAATACTAACTGCAATTTATTTGAAAACTGCATCTCAATTTATTTTTGATATATTAATATTTTTGTAGTTTTTAATGCCATTTCTGCAATGGTGGCAACTGAAGTACTCCATTTCTGTAAAAAATAAAAGGAAAATAGTAGATTACTATATCTTTTTGTTGCCATTTTCTCATAACAACTGAAAAAAAGTAATTAAAATAAGTGCTATTTTGAAAAAATATGAGAAAGATTTTTTTTTTCTCATCGGGGGCGACACTAAATTCTAAAAAAAAGCAGAATTCCTGCTTTTTTTTTTTTTTTTTTTAGCAGGAACGGTATCTAACAATTATGTTACCAAACTTCTCATGTAATCACTGCACCCGAAATTTTCAGTTTTGAAGTTGCCTGTTCATTAGTTCATTTGCATACAATGAATGAACAATATTTGTTATATATTGAAATTGAACATAGATCTAGTAAAACAATTGCACAGTAAAACAATAGTATAGTTATTTTACTATATCTATGATATTGAATGAAACATTTTGTGTTTTATAAGAACAGATACTGGACTTATTTTTTAGACAAATCAGAGCAGAGTAAATGTTATTTTAACTTGTCAAAACGAGGTTTGCCGGTTAAAGTTGCGTAATATCTGAATCTCCAGTAAAATGATCGCTATTTAAGAAGGGACAGATTTCATTTCATAGAAGGAAGAGATGTCCACAAATCAGTGGCGCACCCAGGATTTTATCTTGGAGGGGGCCGAACATTGGCAGCGAAACAAAATAAAATTAGGGGGGGCAAAATTTCTCAAGTTTTGATTACAGTAGGAAATTACAAGGAGACACTAATTAATCATAAAATTACCGTAATTAATTCAGTATCAATTCATTGGTTATTTATTTTAATTAAAATTATTATACTTAAAGTTTAATTTTATTAATATAATTTTAAAAAATACTAATTTTTGAATGTGCAGAAGTTAAACATTTAAAGGCCTCATAAATAAACATTTATAGAATTTCCCATTTATATCTATCTGATTGTCAGACATGTAGTTTAAGAAAAATATCCAAAATAGCTTTGACAAGATGAATTATTGGATGCACATTTTTGGGCTAGTTCATTTAAATTTAATTCGTCACTCAGAATTGTATGGGAATTAATAAACTAATAGAGAATTTAATCTCTTGTGGGGTAGGACAGAAAATTCTTGTAGAGACATTGTCTCTAGTCATGGAAAGGGTAGATGCCCCTACAGACCCCGTGGCTTAAACGACTATGGGGCCGAGTTAAATGGATAAAAAATTTACTTCAAAAATTCAATTGAAAATATTGTTACACATAAAATCTATTTTATTTGACGAAGCTCTTGACTTAATTCAGTCGCAGTTACATTAATCTCTCTGTGTGTATATATAACAAAGCCAAGCCCATTTAATCTTGATTCTGTCATTGTGGATCTTAAGTTTTTTAAATGTATAATGTCAAAAATTACCTTCCGCTGAGACAGGTTGTAACGGGAAGTTTTGCAAATATCTTTAGTTATTTGCAGGTGTTGGGGTACAACATTTTGTCCCATTTCGAAACTGCTTCAATGGCATTCTTGCATAGAGTTATTGAAAGCTATTTCTCAAATTTTGTGTAGCAACTTGAATTCGGCATTCAAAATTTCTGAATTTGCAGAAAGTAAATCATGCATATAAAATTCACACAATTGACGAAAATCTTTTATTTCACTAGCTGTTGGAGCACTTTTTTCATTATGTAGAAAAAAAACAAAATGTTGCGGTGCCGAGTGAAACGTCCATTAAGTTGAGTGAACGTTTGATCAGCGAATGGGATAAAAATATTTTTCCTGAAATGCTCTTCTATAGAATCGGCTGGTACATTGGGTCTTTGTGTTTGTTTTGATGCAGTTTTTGGCATTTTAATGTCAATATGAAAGTTATTGGCTTTCATACAAGCTTATGATAAATATCCTTGAAAGAAATGTCTGGGGCTTTACGAATAGTATTTAAGTGAGCCACAATATCGTTAACGAAATTTCAGTCAATTAAAAGGTCACTGGCAGATTTTTGAAATTATTTAGACAATGATAAAGTGTATGCAAATATATTCTGTAAGCTAAATAAAGAAATTAAGAAACCAAATTCACATAACGAATTTTTAAAAAGTTTTGCTTAGAAAACGAATCTCTGTCTTCGCAAGATGCGATTACTTCAAAACGATCAATCACTGCATCATATAATTCTACCATGGTCATGATGGCTTTATGGCGTCCCACCCGCCTAGTTGGACAAACTTTTTGTAGTTTTTGGTTATTAATTTCAGGTGTATGTTTGTCAATATTGCTGAGGAGGACATCTTGTCTATTTAGGAGTATTGAAAAATTGTATGTCATTTCAATTATGCCAATGCAGTTTCTTATTTCTGTCCCAGATACAACATTTCACGTGCTAAATTTAAACTATGTGAGACACAATGAAAATATAAAGCTTGCGGATATATACTTATACGTGAGACCTAAATCCATTAAACTTTCCGCTCATTGATGGGACACCATCATAACCTTGCCCTACGTAACCTACGTAAATAGGACAAATCGATATCATATGCCTTTAATCCTTCTAATATTTTGTCGGGCAAGTTTTTTCCGCCAGTGCTTGCTACAGGAATAAATTGCAAGTTATTCTTTACAAATTTTGTTGCCATTCTCTTCACCTATATATAAGACACAACAGGAAAGATGTTCAGCAGTAGGAATGTCACAAGTTTCACAATCAAGGCATGAGAAACATTTTGCCGAATTAATTTTTTCTACCAAACGATTCAAGATGATATTGTTACTCGCATTTATAGGGGAGACCGGGGCTAGTTGGCTACAGGGGTAAGTAGGCGCAACCCCCATAAATCGCCTGTTTGTGGATAGATTGTGCAACCAGTCACAGAGTATATTTCTTCTTGCGTTTTACATTCCTCATTGTAGTTTTGCAGTGTTACCTACGTGCAGTGGACATTTATTACGATTTTTCTGTTTTTTGCACTCATAAGTAATTTTTTGTTGCTTCATTCTTTTTCTAATTTGTAATACTTATCTTAATAATTGCGTTTTAACTTGTGCAATTTTTCTTAGTGTATGATTAACTGTACCTACCCCATATGTGATTTACTTGGATTATTAATGCTTAGATGGTTACGTGTCCCTTTTGTGAAGAAATTTATTATGGGGCTAGTAGGCGCATTGAACACGGGGTAAGTTGGCTCGGAGTCTGGTGTATGCTGGTAGCTTGAAAAACAGCAAACACCGAAAAAAGTGGTTGCAATGCAAGATTTTGGGCACACGGGGCTTGGCCAAACGGAGACACTCGATTTTTTATTTGTGACAACTGTAACTCTGATGATGTTATCGAGTAGGATAGAAGTTACTCAATGTTAATATTTTATTCATTATTTTTATGTCTGTATAATTTAGAATTTACATTGTACGGCGATAACGCCTTTGATTAAACCTACTGGTAATAGGGAAATTGATTTCTCTTAACTGCGTGTCTTATTTAAAATTTTATAAAGCGTGTGCCAACTTACTCCATAGGTATACGCAACTTGCCCCGTGACGTGGTAAGTTGGCGCATAATTTTCCTTTTACTTTAGGCTTCCGCTAAACATAAACTACAAAAGCTACAAACTCAAAACTCCGGGTATTTATAGCCCAATACCTGTTCTTTAAAAGTACAGTGAAAGTTTCATAAAAAACTTAAACAAAAAATTAATAGAAATCAATAACTAAAAACTGCGCCTACTAGCCCCTGTCTCCCCTACTTTGTTTTTGTATGTTCCAGCTAATAAAGGTAGCGTTTTTGACAGAATGTTTAAAATGTTCAGTGATGTTTTCATTCCGCGAATCGACTCTTGTTCTTACTAAAGTTCAAAATTTCGCTTCATTGGCGATTGCCACCTGCTCAATCGCATAAAATTACAATTTTTATAATCGGTTCCGATTTACTGCAACATGTGATGCCTGACCCCCATCAATTTTTCTATCGACTGAAATGTATTTCCTTCTTGAATAGCTTTTCGTAAGTTGCAATAGCCCTGAGATGATATTGTTTTTTGTTGATTATTAAATTTCTCAATGGCTTTCTTCCAATTATTATAACTTTGCGTGAAAACTACCCAGCTACTTCCGATTTAGATTTTCCAACGTTAGAAGGTGCAAAAAATACGCAATATTTACAATGTGCACTATTTTCAACTTGAGAATACACAAGCCAAGTATATTTTTTAAACCATGTGTATTGAAAACTTTGTGATTTGCAGCTGTAGCACAGGTTGCGGGAAAATTAAAATTTGTTTCTGGTTCCCACAACGTTTTCATAATATTTAAATTATTGTCAGTATTGAATGTTTGTTTTTTCAACAATACGATGTCTTGCTAATTGCTATCATCTAAGGAAATACTATTCTTCATGGTTGTTCGATGGCTTTGGCTGATTTGCGACTAGGGAAACTGAATCCAAATCGGTATTTATAGTGTTAATAACGTCATTACTACTAGCATTTAAATCATCCTTTTTTTATATTTTGAAATAATTCAATTAAAAAAAATATTTTACAAATTTAATTTGCAAATGTCACTGAAGAGTTTCCATGCAGATTACTTTTAACAGCTGAAAAACTTGTTTCCCAGATAGCATGAACAATTGCAGCAAGATTAATTTTTTCTTGATATTTTCTTGTCACGAAAAATTTGAAGTAATAATATTGCCGCAAGGACATTACTAGGTAGACGGAATATAATCAATCGCTTTCTTGCAACGCAACTTTGCTCTAAACCTGATACAACACTGTCATAAAATAACGACGTAAGCGAAAAATTCCTTTTGTTGGAAGGAGAACAGATATAAACGCGCATGCGCGGAAATTTTACAAAGACAAAACTACAACACTTCTTTATTGAATTCCATGAAGCAGCGCCATTGGATTAGCGTTCAAGTAAAGAACCCAGATATAAAGGTATTTATTATTTTAATTATTCAAATGTGATTCGGATATTTTTGTATTTTCTCTGTACAAACTACTACTTATTTCGTACAGAAATTTTAATAAATTAAAAAGTTATGTTTATTTACTGAGGAATGCTTACATTTTTTAAATAGTTTGGTTTTGGTCCATGTTAAGGCATTATTTAAAATTTTAATTTTTAAATGAATTTTTCTCAACTTTAAGGGGAATTTCTAAGATATCGTTTTAATTAATATTTGCCTTTTTTTCTTGCTTACGCCGATCGAGCAGTGTTGAATTCAGATATTTTTCTCCGGGATTAATTTCTGCGGCTCTGGAGGGGGGGGGAGGGGGGGCGGGGACATTTTAGAGATTCGGTGTGGAAATTGCTTATTAAAAAGCATAAAATATCACACCTTCCAGGGGGAATCCCCCTCCTCTTGAATTCAGCAGTGCGTTCGAATGTATTTTTAAATTTAAATTATCTTTTCATGGCCATTAAAGCCCTTTCTATATATAAATATTAAGTATTTTAAACAGTTTTCTTAGTGTGCTATTCTCCATGCTTCTTATCATGGACTTCTATTGTATCGCTATTTTCTAATTTTTATTAAAGTTATTAACAGTATTTCCTTCCGGCGTCAGTTTTATTTAATTCTTTAAAAATTTCTCTTTTCTTTTGACATAACTGCTTGTTAATCGGATGTGTATAAGTCGTTTTATTTCCTATTTTTCTTAAATTTTAAATACGAATATTTTGAAATTGTTAATTTTTCGCGACAGCAAACCTGGGCTTGAAATGTGCAGAGCAAATCGGAACAATATTCCGGTTCGTAAAATTATGACAAATATTGATCTGATTTGCAGTGTTGTAATCGTAAAAAAAATCAGAGGGTGTACGCTAAAGTCATGAACGCCATGTCTAGAGTGTGTACGATATAGATTTATTCGAGAAACCGGGAGTATACGGAGCTTTTTAAAAAAATCCAGAATTTTTGCAATGAATTAGAGCTAAATAACTAAAATGCATTGACTAATTACTTGAACTCTTCCCCCCTCCCCCCCCCCCAAAAAAAAAGTTATAAAATAGCTTTGTGTGATACTTAAAACCTCGGATACCATAGCACCAAAATATTATTTTAATAGTTACAAAATATTTTTTTTTTGATAATTAAAACTTTGGACCTTAAAACCTTAATTCCGTTGTTATATTGTTAATGTCAGATTCAAAGACTATTAATTTGTGTTATTATTAAAGATGTTTCGTTTTGAATCCTTTTTCACATGTAAAATAGTGTTCAACTGCATCTTTATTTATTATTTTCTTCTATGATAACAATCTTTAATAAAATGTAATTCTTAAAAACCGACACTAGTCACCCGAAGTAAAATTTAACATTCAAGCTAATGTTAATTCTATGGACAGTTCTTTGCATATTTTGGGCTCACATTTTAATATTTTTTAATATTTTTTGCATAGGATACACCTGGTTGATATATATAGTTGTGCAATCGTACCTTTTCGAGCTTTTATGCAATTTTTTATATGCAGATACTTTCAATTTTGAAACCTGTTCTGAAAGTGAAACTGTACTCATATAAAAAAAAAAAAAAAAACTGTAACCAAAACCGAAAAAGTACAAAAGCACAACAATATATGGGGAATTCTCACAATCTTTTGACTTTTATGTCCCTGAATAATAATTTTTATTTTAATACATTTTTTTTTGTTTTTTTTTATTTCACATACTGGAGAACATTCCATTGCATGATTGCATATAACAATATTAACGAGATAAATAAGTTTTGGACGATGTTGGGGGTCTAAATACCAGGAAAACTCCTATACCGTCCCGTCCCTGATGCTGATTTTTAAATTTGGAGCTGTCTGTATAAAATTGTTTCAATAAAAGTAATTCGATGTAATTTTTTTCCGAAACTGGGACAATTGTTTAATATAAATATTGTGCAAAAAATTAACCTGCATACATTTTTACGGTTGATATTATTTTTTGAACTCTGTCCCTGGGTTTTTCATCCTTACCGTCCCTCTTGCTAAACTTATACAGAAAATCACTTCAGATGCAGCCACAGAATTTTTTTCAAGTTTTTTCTCATGGAGAAGTATGCTAGAGAAAGAATGTCTAAAATTCTTTGACAGGAAATTCACTGCAAAATTTAAATCAGCATTTAAATATCAATTTCAAGATCGTGGCTTTATTGGTAGTCTTACCATCCCCAAGGTTTATTTCTGCACTTTTCGAGGTAAATTAAGAAAAAAAAATTATTTAATCCAATGTTAACAACTGTTTCTAGAAATCAATGAACATTGGGCTATCACTTAGTCTTAACATGATTTTCCTAAAAATAGGTGATAATTTTCCTTACCGTTCCATCCTTACAGTCCCTTTTTTCCTATACCTATTATTTTTTTTTTTCAAAAAAAATTATGGCCATTTTTTTCCCATTCTGACCAGAAAATCAGAGTTCTAACTTTTTACGACTGCTATTTCATCTTCACCTAACACTTCATTTATAATGGCTGTTTCATAATAATGTAAGCCATCAGTCCATCAGAAGAAAATAATCCTTTCCAAAGGAAGAAAATAATCCTTTTCCTTCATTTGGCGCCCCTTCGTTCTGGCGCCCGGGGCACATGCCCCCTCTGCCCCCCCCCTTAGTTTCGGCCCTGACAGCAGGTCCTAAGCCTAGATCTTTGTGGACCAGGTCTGTACTTTCCCACTGGTATAATACAAAATTTAAAACTATCCCAGATGATGCTGTTACAACAGAGTGTGGTTTGTTTATTATATACTGCTTTACCGAGGCACGTCCTAAAAAAAGGAATCGTCTGCTCATCTATGGAAAATTTTCCCTGATCTCCTGGTAAATTCAAGCAGACACTACGGAATCTGTCGAGCATTTGCTGAACTTTCTATAATTTATTATTTATTCCTGGTGGTTTACTTGCTGTGTCGACAAAATGGAATGAATTTATCAAACTTAAAAATCAATCTCGTGGTATGCATATAACTCATATAAAACTTATAAATCATATATGGCATCTATAACTCAGAGCAGAAACATACAGTTCGTTACATGTGCATATTATATATCTAATACTATCCATTTTAAATAGAAATCATGAATAGTACAAACCTATTAATTTAAAATTGGTCAGCTTTAAAAATGTAATTAATAAAAAATAAATTGCTAAAAACATAAGTTTAAAAAAATCACTTAAAAATTTTATATATATATATATTAGGAATTGTATCTATTTTGGAAATGGTAAATGCCGGACCCGCACAATTGTGTGGTTCATTTGTTTTTCAACTTTTGTGAAGCCTAATTAAATTTATCAAAGACAAAATCAATTAAAATCATGAATAAACTACATGAAAAGAAATATTAAATCCAAGCAAACATTATAAATCATATTTAAATGAAATTACGACAGTTCATACTTTTTGTCTATTGCTGTCAGATGATATAGTCTTTTTAAAAGCAGAAAATATAACCCTGTATTGTAGATGGTACCCCCTAGTTGTGTCTTATCAAAACATCTAAAGCCAATTAACTCATATAAATGTGCGGATTTGGTTTTAAATCGCACAAAAACAGGAGGTAGTCATTCTCTTTTACTTTAGTAATCGCCCGTACAATTGTGTGGGTCAGGGCTTAAAGGGTTAAGAGGCTACTTCAGTCAAGCGGAAACACCAATTCGCCAATGTTAATCCAATAAGAGAATTTTTTTAAGGTAACTCGGTTGCATTTCAATATTTTTAAATGATTTTTTTATATACTTTCACCTTTCGAGCCGGTATAAACAGTGAAAAGAGTGAAAGTGTCCGCACACACACAAAAAAAAAAGAAAAAGAAAGAAAGAAAATTAAATAAAAACTTCAACGAACTTAAAATAAAGTAAAAACCGCAATTGCAGAAATTTACTTCAGCTATCCAATGCAAAAGAAAAAGTCTTTTTAAAATATAAAAATACAAACGAGATATTTTTAAAAATATATCTCGTTGGATTAACATTAGCGATTCGGTCATTTTGCCTGAAGAGTTATAATTTGTGATCACCTTTAGAACTAAATCTAAGCAGGATTCTTGAAAACAGTGAAAATTTAACTTGTAACTTTTAAAATGCACTCTATTGTTTCTCTCTTTTAGGATGCAAAGACACGGAAATAATATACAGAAGAATGTTAAATAATTGTATGTTAATTTGGTAAATATTATGTTAATACTTTGTATTAGAAACTATTATTTGTAGCTGTGTGAAAATAAACTTTGTAATTTAATAGACTGTATTGTTTTATTATAACTTTGTTCTTTTTAAATTCTTGAAACTTTTCAAATATTTTGTTTTTGTGGAATTATATTTAATCAGATTTGTGAATAGGGGCCATCCAGAAATGATGTCACGCTTGGAGGGGGGAGGAGGGGTTCGTGAAATTGTGACAGTTTTTGACAAGGGGGTGGGAGGGGGTAAGAAAAAGTCTGACATCACACATTTTGGTTAAACATTAGAGGTCTTACTAACATTGCATAGATATTAGAGGACTTACTATTCCCGAGGATGAGTGCGATGCCAAAATGCCTGTGTACTCTATGGACGAGCATATATTTTTTCCAAGGGAGGAAGAGTCGTTATAGTAAATGATTCGGAGTAATTTCTATTTTATGATTTAATATATAATTTTATAAAAGTTCATATTAATGTGACAAATGAAATGTTATGGCAATTCCATTTAAGTAAAACTAATATTGAGGCATCTTCTTCAAAATCAATCTGTTTTAAAGTATTTTGTGTTCATAAAGTAAATATAGGATTTAAAAACCAAATATATTAAATTCCATTTCAAATTCTAAAATACTACTGTTTTCAATTGCTCTTCCATATTAATATTTTATTATTATTGTATATTATGTTTTTTGTTGTAAACCGTAATCTTATTTCATACAAAATAAATACACGAATCAGTTTTATTGTTATGCTCACAAATGTCATTAAAACACATAGTTAAAGTTCAAAAATAAAATTTGAAATATGACCTATAACATAGTGCTTTGTTTCTGAGCTGCAAGTATATATTTACGTAATATAGCGTGACATGTGACAAGGGGAGGGGAGGGGGTATGGTGAAGAGTGACATTTTGTGACAAAGGGGAGGAGGGGGGTTAAAAATGTTGAAAAAAAGTGTGACATCATTTATGGATCGCCCCATAGGGAAATTTTAATTTTAAAATGAGTTTTTTTTCCCTTCTGGAAGTTAATAAGTTTTAGCAATATATTCCACTCTGGCCTAAAAGAAATGAAAATAAATTATATTTTCTTTAATAAAATTATATATAAAATTAAAATTGAGGGTGTGTGTTTATACTCATCTAGGTTTGCTTTGCATTGGTTATGTACATGGACCACTTATTTTTAGATAATGTTTTTAATTACCTTCTAAGAATTAGAAGGGAATAAGCAACTAATTGAGAATTGGCGAGTCTAATAAAACTTCTAAACAAGTTAAGGTATATTATTGGAAGTTATTGGAGCTTACCAGGTAGTTGAATGGTTAGCCCTGTGGCCTCCGATTCAACTATGTCGGGTTTAATTTCTGCGGTTGTGGTAGTATATTTGTGGTGATTTGGAATCCACTTTAAACTATAAGTCCTTGTGTACTCGGTCTATGTAGCATAAAAATGTCAAGCATTTGACAAACCTCCGATTATATGGAATCCTGCACAAAACTCGCACAACCTTCAAACAAAAGTACGACTATTAGCGTACAGATAAAAAATATACAATCAAAACTTGAGTAGAAATGCGGCAACTAGTGACCATTCACCAAAGTTTGGGAAGAATTTCATTTTGATACTAAAAATGAATATTCGATGAGTCCTTAAAAAATAAAGTTCTTTTATCATGTTTTGGGGGCATTTTTAACTCAGGGAGCGGGAGGGGCAAACTAAAATTTTTTTTAGGTATGTTAAGAGACAGGCATCGTTTATTATTATTATTATTATTATTTTTTTTTTTTTAAATGGAATGATTACCATTTGCAAATTGATACGATCATTTGTTACATAGTTACGACAAGTTTTATGAATACGAAGTCGAAAACTATAATTTGGTGCATGTACCGTAGGTTTTTACAGCAGCAACTGATAGCCATTCAAGAAAATTTATCTGGTAAGAACTTCATTTTGGCACTAGAAATGTAGATACGATTTGTTCCCCCAAAATAAAGTTGAATCATCGTGGGGTTCTTTTTGAGGAGGGGGGGGGGGGCTTTAACACGCATGGGCGAACAGAACTTATTTTTTAAATATCAAATGGGGTATCGTTTGTTGTGAATTTTTTTATTCTGAATCAAATGATATCGCAAGCAAGCCGATACGATCATTGTGTACAAAGTTAGGCCAGATTATAAGTAGTGGATTTTGGTAAATTTAATGACTTTGAAATAAACTCAAAATTATCCTGATTTTGACTATTACTATTTTGAAGACATTTAATAGTTTTGAGAGACTTAATACAGGGCTCCCAAATGGTCCGCCAACTGAACACCAATATTATTTTTAAAAAAAATTCTTTTTAGATTTTTCTTACAAACCGCCCCGGAAACACATTTGAAAGTTAATTCTAGCGCAAACCTACCATAAATTTTTCTGTTAAAATTTATTGGTATTCAGTTGGCGGACCATTTGGGAGCCCTGCTTAATATGATATAAAAACTCTTTTTAAACGTAAAATAAATGTGACAAAACTATGTAAAAAATAAAATATAATTTTCCACTTTACATTGATAAAATCTTTTCTGTAACTTTCTTATAGATGTTCGTATCGACTTGCCGATAATGTTATTCAAATACATACGAAACGATATCCCACTTGATCTATTTAAAAAAAGATTGAATTTTCCCCCCTCGAGCTAAAATGCCCATCAAAAAATGCCCCCCCCCCCACCAAAAAAACAGTAAAACAACTTTACATTTTGGAGACTCATCGGATCTTAATTTGTAGTGCCAAAACGAGGTTTGTCTCAAGCTTTCGTGAATAGCAATCACTTGTTACTGTAAAAACCTATTTTACCTGCAAAAGACTTTGTATTAATAAAACCTGCCGTAACTTTCTAAGAAATGATCGTATTGACTTGCTGATGATTTCACCTGATTCGGAATTATAAAAAACATAATAAACAATATCCCATTTCACCTACTTATTTATTTATTTTTAGTTACCCCCCTCCCTGAGCTAACAATGCCCCCTTTTGCGCAAAAAACCTGATAAAACATTTTTTTTTTTTTTAGTACTCATTGGATCTTCATTTTTAGTATCAAAACGAAGTTCTTCCCAAATTTGGGCATCTGTTGTCTCAAAAAATCCTATTTTACCTTGTACACGCAAAATTCTGAGAATTGACATTTCAATGAAATTACTACATATTTGCAACTATACTTGTCATGACAAGATTCCGAGTTTGCAATTCATTTGCAGATGTTCTGACATGACAATATTGCAAATTTACAATGCGTTTGCAAATAGTCTGACATCGCAATATTACTAGTTTGCTATGAGTTTGCAGTAAGATTGATGCAACAAGATTGCAACTTGCACGACAACTTAGCTGCAAGTTCAAAGTATGGTGACTTCGGAGTTTGCATAATCTTGTTGCAGTCTTGTTATGAACTTTCAGGCTTGTCATGCTGAGCTTGCTGCAACATTGCAAATCTGCAAAGTAAGATTGCTGAAAATTTTCTGCAAACTAAAATTGCTATCTGGGTTGAAGATAAATATATGATTGTCAATAAAGTCACTGCAAAATAGCCATGTAAAATACAAAATAAATTTTTGTGTAACTTTTGTGTACTCGCATATAACTCTGTATAGTATTCCAAGTCCAAGCAAAAGGAAAAGGAATGGGTAAGGATGCAACCGAGCCAGGTGAGGGTTTTGCACTATAATGATCCAAACCGAAGTTCACTATATTACATCTGGACCTTCTGAATCTAGACGATGGATCACAAATGTTCGACTGGGAGAAACTTGAAACAAACATGATTTAGCTTTAATCACCAAAAGGATGCCATTTTTTTGGTGGTGATAGCTTTCTTTGTAACTTTCTCTTTTCATTCTCGCAGTTAAAAAAAAAAAGTTTTCTAAAACTGCATGCAATAAGGGGGAAAAAACTGTTGAAGTCTTTTTTTTTTTTTTTTAACTGGATGGTAGCATTGCAGTGTAGCCAGCCGTATAATGAGAATTACCAATGATATATAGAAATGTGGTCTCAAGCAAACGCGTTTCTCTAGTTGTGTATCTATGAAATTGGCTGGTGAGAACCGGGTATTTATAGGGCGTCAATTAACTTTTTACACAAACGCACACACTCGAAAAACGAACTTATGTCTCGTAAATATTTTAGATATGTTTCTAGTGTTTTCTCCCTTTTCTTTTGGAGGGGGCCAGGGCCCCCTCCCTGGGTGCGCCACTGCCACAAATGTCCCGTTCCCTTCCTATCCCTTTCAAAGGAAGGTCAACAGGTCAATACAAAATACAGGCTCTTCTACAAAAACCACTGAGCTCCACATACAACAGGAGGTCGTACTCTCCGGTCAGCCGTCTGCTAGCCGAATTACTCCCCGAACACACGAGCGTCTGGGGAGGGAGAGAACGACTTCTAATAGTAGCACTTAGAAAAAATTCGGCTGCCGTTTCAACCACAGACTTTTCAACAGGGAAGAAAGGGAGAAAACAGTCTGCGTTCTTCCCTCAACTTTGTGTAGCTTTCCCGTTTCGCTTGTATTTATTATTCGGTTATGAGAACATTAAAATAAATAACGTAGAATGTTAATTTTATAATTTGATTCTCATAAAAAAAAGATTTTTTTTTTCAAAAATAAATAACATAATTTTAAAAGGAAATAAATAAAAAAGAATAATATCTGTTATTTATAAAAAAAAAAAAAAAAAAAAAAAAAAACCTTTTATATATAAATCTGCAAAAATTATTTTTATAATTATAGCTTCATATTTTAATATATAATATTTTATTATACACACACACATATATATATATTAAAAAAAATAAGTACATTTGTCAATTCTGCGTTATATTTATATATAATGTAATTATTTGGCAATTAATATTATATATAACATATATTCAAAAATGTGTGTCACGAAATACTGTTTTTTTTTTTTCTTTTTCACCTCGGAAAATTCATTTTTTATTAAGTTTTATATATTAATGATTTATCTTTCTGTGTGTTTACCTATTCTTTTTTTAAATAAGGCCAATTGACGTAAATGTTTAATATTTTGTTAAGATTAGCACAAACCTCATCGTATCCTACTTTTTTTTTTCTTTTTTGCAAGTTGGTTTCCAGTTTGGGGAATTCGATTTGAATATTTTACAATGGCTTTTTAATTTATTATTAAATGATTTTATGAAGGAGGTATGAGATAATATATTTTTTAACGATTACGTTTAGCAAATTATGTAGGAAGGAGGGGTGGGGGGTTAAATTTTTTTACTTACATAAGGACGAAAATATCAATTTTCCCGTTTAATTTACTGCATCTATTTGACATTAAATGAAATTTCCCTTCCAGAGTTGCAATCTTTATAAGTTCTTTTTTCTTTTCTTATATATATATATCAGTGTGATTAAAATGCTAAAACTTCGATATGTTTTTCAATTAACTCGATTTTTAAATGGACAATCCTCGTGGTTCATAAAATTAAAAACAGGATTTTCCTTAATAAAAATTGACTGTTGAAGAGTATTTCCTTAGTATTTTTTGTAAATAAAAATATTAAGCAAACAGTCATTTGTTCATTATTTTTACAGCATGTTATGACATTTCATTTATTTTTTTTAACTCTTTATGTCCCAAATTATGAATTCATGAAAATTCCATCTTCTAAACTATTTTTTGTGAATTTTTGAAACTACATTAGAAGATTTACACAATCATTTAATAAATTTTAGAAGGATTTTGCCATTTAAAGTCAATTAATTAAATTTGTATTTATAGGAATTTTGTGCAATATTTATAACTTCATTCAAATCTTTTATTTTAAATATTTTTTTTTAGTATTTTATAAAATTAGGAAATGTACAAGTATAATGCTCTTACAAGGGAAATATAGGAACAATTCCGAACTGAAACTTTTCACCCTCGAACTTACAACGTCAAGAAAGCTGAAGAGGTGCAAATGGAAAAAAAAAAAAAAAAAAAAAAAAAAAAAATCATTTTTTTAAAAATATTCTTGTTTTGTTCAACCAATAATGCTTTTGGAATAAAATAACGTAAAGTACCTATAACTCATTCTAAAATGTACTACTACTAATTGATGCATATTTTATATCAAGTTATTTTAATGGTACGTTAAAGTAGCGTCGGGGAATAAAGGGTTAAATATTTAATTATTCGGATATCGGGTCCTTACACCTGTAGAGCACATATAGAATTAAACATATGAAAGAGAATGTTGTAAGAAAATAAAAAGAAGTGTTGTTTTAAAATCTTCTTAATAATTTTTAAATTAACTTTTCAAATATTATTACAATAATTAAACTTTTTCTTTATTAAGTCATTTTCCTTCATAAAAACATTTAATAATGTGTCCATAAGATATTATGAAATATCTTTTTAAAAAAGCACAAAAGTTACAAAAATCCTTTAACCGTAAAATTTTACATAAGCTTACCCCCCCCCCCCCCCCCACACACACACACAAGAAAAATAATAGGATATGAAAGTCTGTTACAAAAATATATTAAAATATAATAATAATAAATATGAAGCTATAAAAATATTTTTTCCAGATTTATCTAACGAAAGATTTTCAGATAAATAACAGCCATTCTATTTTTTTTTTAATTATTATTATTATTTCCTTTTAAAAACATTTCATTTTTTGCAAATTCGATGCTTTTTTTTTTGGTTTGTTTGTTTGTTCAAATTATAAGATTCAGCATTCTTCGTTGTTTATAATTTTAACAATTTCCATAATCGAATAACAAATGCAAGCGAAAAGGAAAAGCTACATAAGGCTGAGGGAAGAACGCAGTAGTTTTTCCCTTTTCTCCACAGCTGAAAGGGAAGGAGAATTTTTTTCTAAGTTCTACTGTTAGCAGTCGTTCTCTCCCCAGACGCTCGTCCTGAACGCGTTTTTCAGAAGTACACATTCAGAAGGCGACCGGCAGAAATACTGTCCTCTGATTGGTTGAACGTATCTCGTCACTACCGGCAACCCATTTTGTTTTGTTTACATTTGCATTATGGCAGAAATGAGAAATGATTTTAAAAGTATCGGCGGTGATATAATAAATCTCTTGCCACCTAATTTCGACTTTAAAGTTACTGAAAGTGCGTATGTTTCCGAAGAAAAATTCTCTTGTTCATTAAGAATAAAATTATCTGGTGAACAGGACTTTCAAAAGTGGCTGACTGATTTTCAGAGCATTACAAATACGTCCTGGAATTTGCGAAAATCGCGTCAGAAAGAAACTTCTAGATTTACTTTTTCTCGTGATTATGAATGCCATCATTCAAGCTACAGGAAACAAAAGGTAATAAAAATATTAAATATCAGAGATGCACCGAATACTTAATATTTGTTACAAGTTCAAATGAATATTCGGTCGAATACCGAATTTAATAAAATGATATATTGCTAAAAAGTATAAGTAATGACATAATTAAAAGCTTTATATACATAGAATTTTATATAAATGGGGCGGGGGGGGGGGGATCTTATTTTAACTTGATCCACAAATAAGAAAACTATCATTTATCTTAAAAATAATCACGACAGAATATACTTAATATTCGATTATTTTTAAATGCTATTTTCTAATAGTTAATACTAGATTAATTCTAATAGTTAATACTTCATACTAGAGGGTGAATACAGGATATGCTGAAAGTTCCTCATGCATGGGGGAGGGGGGGAGTAAAGTAAAGAAGTGTAGCCAGTTTGAATACAAGTGGGGGAAAAATAACTGATAATGTAATTTTGTCATCATTGAGAGTAATGAGTGTTTTTTAACAAGAAAGGCTAATTTTCTGGAATATCCAGATAAACTAGTTTTAATTTACTAAAGAATTCTGTCTTCATCAAGAATTTAATTTCCTTGAAAGTAAAGTAAAGGGAGCCAATTTGAATACAAGTGGGAAAAAAATAAAGGCTTACAACTGATAATGTGATATTGGCATGGCTGTAAATAATAGGTGTAGTTTTTAATTTCTTTTTTAAAGAGAAAGGCCATTTTTCTGAAACAGACAGATAATAATAAACTACATTTAATGTACTAAACTATTCTATCTTCATCAAGAATTTTATTTCCTGAAATCATGTTAATCTGGTACAATTATGTTTAAAAAGGTTATTTAAAGTGAAAGGTTTAATGTAGAGGCTTAAATTTAAACTGTTAAAAAAATGTTTAGAATGTTATGAAATGTAATGCCGCATTCCTTATAGATGACATAAAAGCAAGCATATAGCATATAAATAACTAATTTCTGAGTACAAACTAAACACATAAAAAGGTTTTAAATTTTACACCTTAATTTAAAAAAAATCTAACATGTTATTAGTTAAGATATTTGTCAATAGATGGCAGAACTGCTAAATGAAAGTAAATTTACTAATAAAATAAGTGACATTCAATAAAAAGTAAGTGAAATCAATTTGAATAAGAGCTTAAAAAAAAGAAAAGAAATAATGCCTTAACTTATGGTGTGAAAGTCACACGATAATAAGTAATGGAAGCATTTTCCCCCCCTTAAATAAAAGCAATGCTTTTTAAGAATAGAATAGATAAATTATTTTTAGTATACTAAATAATTCTATCTTCATCAAGAATTTCATTTGTCAGAATCGCATGTTACTGTAGTACAATTATGTTTAAAAAAGTCATTTAAACAGATAATTTTAATATATTAAGAAATATTCTGAGATTAAAAGTAGCATTGCTTATCGGCGACATGCAATTGGCATGGAATTATGAAAGATGACATGTAATTGTATGTAAATAACTAATTTCTGACTACAATTAAAATTTATACCTTAATTTTAAAAAACTATCTTATCCTGTTGTAACTATCTTTTAACGTGTTTTCAGTTCAGATAACCGCGTATTTATAGGCGGCAGTACTGCTCTGTGAAAGTAAACAAACATTTGCTGGTAGTGACGAAATTCATTCAACCAATCGGAGGACAGTATTTCTGCCGGTCGCCTTCTGAATGTGCACTTACGGCATTATTTTAACAAAGCAGACATTCGGGGGCTGCCCACAAGGCAGCTGTCTCGGGCCTTTGCTGTGGCTGCTCATAGCAGATACGGCTCTCAAGAAAAATTGGGGAATTAACGTAAGAATACAAGCATTCGCGGATGATTTTATAATAATACTTAGAGCAAAAACAAAAATCAAATTAGTTAAACTAGCTAACAAAATAATCAAAGAATTTAATGAATGGATTACAGGAAATAAACTAACGCTAAACTGGGATAAAACAGAACTGCTGTATCTAAACAGAACACACACAAGGAATCTTCCAACAGAGGACACATATAAAATAGAAGGCATAAAATTCAATGACAAAGAACTTGAAGGAAAAGAGCAAATAAAATACTTAGGAGTCATAATACACAAAAACCTCAACTGGCTAGCGCATTGCCAAACACAAGCAGCAAAAATAAGAAACACATTCAACATGTTGGGAGCAATGGCATCCAGGAACTGGGGCTTAAAACCAGAAATTATTAAAACTTGGTATAGGACAGTAGTTGAAACGACACTAACTTATGCCACCCCTATTTGGGGCCACAACCTGAATACAAGGAGCAAGGAGGTATTATCCTCTTGCCAGAGACACTTCCTGCTGTCCATTGTTAAGGCATATAAAACTGCCCCTACCGCGGCCCTTCAGGTACTTGCAGGCCTGATTCCAATACACCTACAAGTAAAATACGAAGCAACATACGGTACAGTATCAAGACTGAGAGAAAATGTAAACCTCCATGGAACAACAATAAATCACACGGACTACACAAAAAAAATAAACGTATGGAACACACACCCCGCAGAAACAATCGAACCAAGAATAGGGCACAACGTCAAAGACATAAATATCTACACAGATGGCTCAAAATTGGAATCAGGAGCTACGGGTTCGGCATTCGTAGCCTTCAAAAATGAACAAAAAATTAAATCGTGGTCAGCACCTTTAAGGAAGTTTAATGGTGTCTTTCAAGCCGAACTACTGGCCATACTACAAGCAGCATATTGGGGCAACAACAGAGGGATGGAATACAGCATCCGCTCGGACTGCATGTCAGCCATCCAAACATTAAGCAAACCATTTAACACCACACAACTAGTAAATGATATACAAGAAGTAATTAAACTCTCAAATAATAGGTTCAAAATTAGCTGGGTTAAAGCACATGTGGGCATCCAAGGAAACGACGATGCCGACGAATTAGCCAAACAAGCAGCAGAAAATAAAATAAAAGAAATTCCATATAACTTAGAAAGGCCAATAACAAACCTTAAAAAAAAAACAATTAAAGAACTAATTATTAAACAGTGGCAGTTCGAGTGGGATTACGGGGACAAGGGCAGGACAACATATCAATACTTCCCAAAAGTAAGTACAAACAGACTAAGGAGTTGTAAATTACTCAGCCAGATATACACGGGACATGGAGCATTCCCAGAATACTTACACAGATTCAAGCGCAAAGATGAGCCAAACTGTGCATGCGGGCAATTGGGAACCCCAAAACACTTTCTAACAGCCTGCCCACTTACACAACCACACCATCTGATTCAAATCACAGCAAACAACGAGCAACTTTGGCATAATCAGCTAGCAAACAATAAACATGTACAAAACAAGGGCAAAGCAGTTATCAGATGGTTAATAGAAAACATAGACTCCATCTCTCAATAAAACATAAAAGAACAAAGCTAAACACATACCATCCCAGCGGACATCGCCACCCCAAACTAACTAACTGCCTTATTTTCAGGTTTAATATATATATATATATTTAAAAAAAAAAAAAAAGGTCCGAGTCTAACTATTAAGTTGACCGCGGCCGCAGGTGAAGGAACCTTTTACTTGCAAAAAAAAAAAAAAAAAAAAAAAAAAAAAAAATCGATTTATCGCACTTCTGAGAGGTGGAAGTCATTTATAATGAACTGATAGCTACGGCTCACTCACACAAACCCAACGAATCATCGGAAGATAGTTAAGTGGATAAGGAAAAGATGTGTTTTAAATATGAAACAGAGAAGCCAACTACATGCTAAACCAAGCCAACTACAACAAAGGAGAAATTATAACGATACATCTTGTGAAAACAGTCATCATAAAAAAATTGACGGACTAACGGCCATGGAACAAGCCCCACTCCAGTAGTGCACAAGCCTTTTCAAATAGCTCGCAACAATGTTGCATAAATCGTGATAACAGCCATTAGGTTCCAATGGACTGATCGCTATGTGCGCATTCACGTATCAAGGTAACATACAAACAACGGAAAATGAACCTGTTAAGTGATCAAAGCCAACTCAAAGGGTCACAATTAAAGACCACAAGTCGTCAAACCATCAGCGGCAAGTTCGCAAAGTGACAAAACCTCAAATTTAGACATCCACCATTAACCCCTTCGGGACGGCAGCCTTTTACGAAATTTTTAATCTTTTGTCACCGTTTTTAAAAAACAGAAATTTGTGTCTTCTTGATTCGAGAAAATGCGCTGATTACATAAGGCAAATTTTACAGTAAAATTTTACTGGTGAGAAAAAACAAGGATTATGAGCGCTTCATACGGCACGTATACGTGTCGCTCGTCCCCAAGGGGTTAATAGTCATAAAGGAAAACAACCTACAATAGAGACAAGCATCTAACGGTATGTGAGAAGCATATATCTAATCAAGGATAAAGAAAAGACCCACAAGAATATGTCAAAATATTAAAAAGACAACCACCACGACAGTGACCAAATACCAAGACAAGGAAACCTCCTCAGAAGAACAAGTCCACTGGGTGAGATAAGTATATTATACTAGACAAATATAATGAATTATTAAATTAAATGTTAATTTAGGTCAAACCCAACCCCCATAGCTTATGTCTAAGTTACAACCTCAAGCAGCTAGTTCAATTAGAAATTAGTATATTAATCTCACTAGGTCAGCTCGTTAGTCTCTTATCAATTCCCTCCTAGCTAAGTAATAGTATGCCAATTCATAGTTAACTTGTCATAAGATAATATAAAAATAATAATAATAATTAATAAATAAAATCCCGATTCTAATATTAGAAATGATTAAAATATAAATTCATTTTAAATAGCCAGGCAATATTTAAGTAATCTAAAGTAAATTACTCTAGTTCGTTTAGTATCACCTAGTGCTATAGAATAATATTAAAACAATATATATAATAAATGATAGTTAAGTAAATAGCTATAAGTAAGTTTTAAGTGTAATAACATGTACAAGCTAACCCCTTTCCCTTTCAGGTTTTTTTTTTGGACTACCGCCTCTTTATTATTCTTAGTTGCACATAGACTATAGCCTGCACAAGCTACCGGACCCTCTCCAGTGGGAAGTCTACGGAGTCAGTTTCTACGCGGTGGGGTACGGTAGATAGGCGGAGTCCCATCCCCCTGCATCGTTATGTTTGTCTAGCATTTCGGCCCAAAATTAACTTTTGGTGCAACTTGTCTATCTGCGGCGCTCCATTTTCTTTTTTTTAAATTCTTTTTTATTTATTTTATTTTTATTTTTGCTTCCTCACCCCCTCCAATCCTTTTTCTTATGACAAGTCTGCACCAACAATTCGGCTTCTAAACCCCAGGTCATTCAGAAGTAGTTCGGGCAGCGGTGGCCCAGTTGGCAGAGCATCGAATCCGCAGCTAAGGCCGCGGGATCGAGGCATACTGCTGGCTATAATCCGCCATGTACGCTAATGGCGCCTGGTGCATGTAAAATCCGTCGTGGGTGCAAAGTCCTCCAAGTTACCTGTGAATTATACCTCTGGAGGTGCCTGGCCAGGTGAAGGTCTCGTCATCTGATCAAGGTTCTAAATTACGAGACCAACATGAGTAGCAATGTGCAGGTGCCGAACAACAGGTTATAACGTTAAGTAACCGGCAAAACATAGTATACACAAACGAGCAGTAGGCACTGCAAAAAGGATGACGATCGAAGCAATGATGTCAGGTTTATTGCCGCTTCGCGGCGGTTAGGCGGTCTTTCGCCCCGATGCCAGGTACTAAACCCGTTAAGCTGGGGCATCCCGGCAGGTAGGGGCCTGGTCATCGGTTAGAAAGAAAGAAAGAAATGTGCACTTCTGAAATACGCCTCCGGGACTCCTTTAGTTTTTAATATTCTTTAAAATCATTTTTTTTTTCAGTCTTTTAACTTTCATGGCTTAAAATATTTTAATTACATCATTATTCAGTATTTTAATTATACCATTTTCTAGGGTTTTTTTTTTTTTTTTTTTAAATTAGAGATGGAAAACTTCTCAAAACATGGTAACATTACTTTACTTCTACTTTCTACCTGAGCTATAAGTAACAAGGTCGGCGCTAAATCGCACAACGCTTAGGTATAAACAAACTGAAGGCTCCTCCCACTCTAGAAACGAGCGCCATCTACTGTCTGATCTTCTAAAAATAATATCTAAAAGGGTTTTTTAAATTAATTTTGTATTTCTTTTTTCTTCTTAACAACGAATAAAAAACATTCTTCATTGTATTCTTAAAATAATAATAAGAATAAAAATTATAATATGTTCTTTCTGTGGCAAAAAATAATAACAATAATAATAAATAAATAAAAAGAGAGTTTTTTTTTTTTTTTGGGGGGGGGGGAGGGGGATATATTTTAATACCAAATATTTAATTTATATGCTTTAACATTGAAGTCATATTAAAATATATGTGTGTATCTTGACTTAGGACTAGCATCTGTTAATAATAGCATGTTTTATTTATTTGTTATTTATTGCTTTTATTTTTTTTACTTTAAAGAAAATTTATTTCAGATTTACTAGTTTATGATGTCATGGAGTAAATTGAAAAATTTATGGCTAATCATAGAAAAATCTTATTTAATTATTATTTAAGAATTTAAAGAAGAACTTTTTTAAATTATTAATTTTTGCATCTTGTTAAGAAACAAGAGAAGTTTAATTTGAAGAACCCCCTAGGATCTTATTTTTCATAATAATATTTTGAATTTATACTAAATAAAAGAGAAAGGGAGACAAAAAAAAGTAATAACATTACTTTTTATTAATTTTAGCTATCAATTACTTTCCAATACCTTTAGCTAAATCTTACTTAAATAAATATTTTTTTATAAATAAAAAAGACAAATTTATACAAAAGAATTATCATAGCCATCCATAAGTTTTTAATAATTTAGTAAAGAAAAATTATTTCTAATATAAAAACAACAACAACAGAAAAAGGCACAATTAAATTTAAGTTATTTTTGATAAATAACTATTTAAGAGTTCCTTACATGAAAAAAAAAAAAAAAAAAAAAAAAAAAAAAAGAAAAAAGAAAAGAAAAGAAAAATCATACTCTTACACTTGGACTTAAAAGAAAATAGTAATACTTTTTTTTTTAAGTATATTTAAAAATTTAAATTCAAATTTTGCAAAATTTAAAGAATCCTGAAGCTTTAAGTAAGATTTAGATGAAGATATTGGAAAATAATTGATAGCTAAAATTATTAGAAAGTAATTTTTAATATTATTTTTTTTCTCTCCCTTTTTCTTTTATTATGTATAAATTCAAAATATTATTATGAAAAATCAGATTCTAAGGGGTTCTTTAAATTAAACTTTTCTTGTTTCTTAACAAGACGCAAAAATAATGAATTAAAAAAAAAACTTTTCTTTGAATTCTTAAATAATAATAATAATTAATTAGGATTTTTTCTATGAATAGCCGTATTTTTTTCAATTTACTGTATGATATCATAAGCTAGTAAATCTAAAAAAAAAATTTTTAAAGTAAAAACAATAAAAGAAATAAATATCAAATAAATAAAAAATGCTTATTCTAATAGATGCTTAACCTAAGTCAAGATAAAGAGTATTTTTTTTTTCAGGTTTTCAGAAAAGAAAAGTAGTCATGCATATAAATTGCAGTACACATACAGACATATACTTAAATATAACTTCAATGTTAAAGCATATAAATTTAATATTTGGCATTAAAATATATCCCCTACGCCCCCCCCCCCCCCCCTATCGCTCTCTCTTTTAAACTTTACTTTTCAATTTTATTTTTAAAATCTTTTATTAATCTGAACTTAAGATACTGAAAATAATAAATTCATGAATTAAGAACTGGATTTTTTATTTTAATTCTTGATCCTTCGGATTTTAAAGTCTATCCTGTCATATAGTAGTGCTCAAATGATGAAAACATTTAGAAAAAGAGTGCAAATTTTCAGCCAAGACCTGGTATAAATCAAGATAAAGACGGATCTCTACTTCTACCATGTATCGACATGAAATCATAAACATGACAGCTTAAAGTGGAACGATATTTTGTTGGAGAATTAAATTTCTTATACTATACTAATTGAATTAAGTTAATGATTTAATTTATAAGGTATGAAAAAGTGTTATTTTTAAAAAAATTTAGATTATTGTTTTTAAAGTCCAAATGTATGAGAATATCGCTTTTTTATGTAACACTCTCTTAGTTGATTATTTATTAAAAATAATTTAACTAAACAGTGTCCCCTCAACACCTTAAAAAATTCTCTGTTAAATTATTGAAACTTATGAATGGCCATGAGAATTGTTTTGAATAAATTGAATTATCTTTATAAAAATGATTTACATGTTGGAGTAAGAGTTAGCTAAAATTATTAATGTATTTTTTTTCTTGATTTCTCTTTTATTAATTTAAATTCAGAATCTTATTATGAAAAATAAGATCCTCTGGGATTCTTGAAATTAATTTTAGGTTTCTTTTTTTTTCTCTTAATTAGATGGAAAATAATGAATTCATTCATAAACTCTTCATAATATTAAAAATAATAATAGTAATAATACAATATGTTCTTTCTGTAAGTACCCATAAAATTTTCATTTTATGATATAACATATTAAGCTAGTAAATTTGCAATAAAATTTCTCTAAAGTAAAAAAAAAGTAGAGATGGAGGTGTGTGTGTGTGTGGAGGGGGATAATATGTTTGAATACCGAATAAATGTTGAATCATACTTAAATATATGTGTGTGCGTGTGTATAGTGAAATTTTTAAGGTTAGTCATTGAAAAATGGTTTTAATTTTTTTTTTTAAGAATTCAGGGAAGTTTTTTTTTTAATGCATTATTCTTGCATCTTGTTAAAAAATAAGAAAAGTTTAAAGAGTCTCTAGAATCTAGAATCTTATTTTTCATAATAAGATTTTAAATTTATGCTTAATAAAGGAGAAAAAAATAAAACAATAGTATTGACAGTTACATTCTAATAATTTGAGCTAGCAATTACTTTCCAATACCTTTAGGCAAATCTTACTTAAATATGTAAATGATTTTTTTTCTTTTTTTTTTTCTCTCTCTTTTTTGTAAAAATGGTACAATTTATACACAAAGCGTTTCTCATAACCATTTACAAGTTTTTAATAATTTGCAAAAATAAATATTTTTAATGAAAAAAAAGCTATCAATTATTTAAGTTAATTTTGATAACTATTTAAGAGTGTGTTAAAAAAAAAAAAAAAAAAAAAACTACAATATGCTCTTTAATATGGACTTAAAAAAACCTTTTGTTTTTTAAAATATATTTAAAAATTTTTATCCAAATTTCGCATTTACAACTTTTTTAAAACCCTATAAATTAATTTATTAATTTAATTCAATAAGTATTGCACAAGAAATAATCTCCCTTACGTTGAACGCAAGGTCTTGTTTGAAAATCTTTACTAGTCGATCTCCAGTCGATTTTAGTAGCTCTACTTGTGACGAAAACAGCGTTTGTAGTGTGGGAGGAGTCTAAATTGATACGTCACCTTGTTAATACCTAAGCGTTGTGCGATTTAGCGCTGACCAAGTAACAACACTATTTGAACTAGTTGGATGTGCCAATCCCAAAACTTTCTTCTATCTTATACATCTTAATATTTCAAAACCTAGTTACACATGTTAATACTTCAATATTATTAGTTCAATACTATACCAACTTTGATTTTCAACTTAAATTTCTGCTCAAGTCAATTAAACGGACTAAAAACGAGTTAATCTATATCATGATATTTGTTAAAATTATTAATTTTTCCTTATTCTGTCGTTATCAGCTGTTTGCGAATAGCCGGCTTAGCAGGAAGCGAGTTCCCGCCGCTGCATGAGCCGCCGACGCACTATAGAACAACGAAAAATCAAGAAAAGTATACAAAAATCGCTAGCACGGAGCCCCTTTACGGCGCAATATTTCCAAATTCAAGGAGAACCTGTTGGCCAAAGCCAAAAACAAGCACAAACATTTTGGTTCAATTGTATGCATAATTTTATACGCTGTTCGATGGTACAATAATGAAAATGGCACAGAGATCGGAATTATAGCGCCCCCTTCTTTCGGAATTTTTTCAAGTTCAGGGAGGACTTGTTTGCCATAGCCAGAAACATGCACAAAAAATTTGGTTCAATTATATGAATAACTTCATACACTTTTCGATGGTACAATAATGAAAATGGTACAGACATCGCAGCTATAGTGCCCCCTACCGGCAGAATTTTTCCAAATTCAGGGAGGACCTTCGTGACATGACCAAAAACAAACACATAAAATTTGGTTCAATTCTATGCATAACTTCATACACTTTTCGACGGTACAATATTCAAAATGGCACAAAAATTGCACAAAAATCGCTATTACAGCGCCCTCTACGGGCGATTTTTTTTTAAATTAAGGAAGGACCTCCTTTCCATAGCCAAGAACTTAAAAAATTTTTTTGGTTCAATTCTATGCATAACTTCATACACTTTTCGATGGTACAATATTCAAAATCGCACAAAAATCGCTATTACAGCACCCCCTAACGGCGAATTTTTTTCCAAATTCAGGGAGGACCTGCTTGCCATATCCAAAAACTTAATATAAAAGTTTGGTTCAATTCCATGCATAACTCCATACACTTTTGGATGGTACAATATTCAAAATCGCACAAAAATTGCTATATCAGCGCCCCCTACCGGCGAATTTTTTCCAAATTCAGGGAGGACCTGCTTGCCATATCCAAAAACTTAAAATAAAAATTTGGTTCAATTCCATGCATAACTCCATACACTTTTGGATGGTACAATATTCAAAATCGCACAAAAATTGCTATATCAGCGCCCCCTACCGGCGAATTTTTTCCAAATTCCAGGAGGACCTGCTTGCCATAGCCAAAAACTTAAAATAAAATTTTGGTTTAATTCTATGCATAACTTCATACACTTTTTGATGGTACAATGGCGACAGACAGACGGACAGACGGACGGACGGACAGACGGACACACAGACAGACAGACATTTTCTATAAACATGTTTTTTGGAATCTCTGACCCCTAAAACATGTAAATCCGTCGAAAACCGGAAGTCGAAAAAAATTTCGATTACAATACTTTCTTCTATTGAAGATAGAAGAAAGTAAAAATATGGTCGCCTGTTGTTTACATATGTAGTTGTACAATTTTAGTTGTTTGAAAAATGTAGAAGAAATTAAGATTTTTGTGAAAATTCCACCAAACTTTCTATTTTAAAAGCAAAAGATAAAAGATGTCATATTTTCTGAACAAGCATTTCAAGTTTGATGAGAAGAAAAATGCATTTTGTCAGGTCTTTAATGAAGGTAAATGAAGAAAGAATTTGGGAGCAAAAAATTAAATGTGTAAATTAAAATCTGCAACTCAAAAGTGCGAAATTGGAGCCGGAGCCGGAGCCACAGTATTTTATCTAGGAGCGGAGCTGGAGCATCAAAAATTGTTCGGCTCCGGGTCACTGACTAGTAGAGTTTATTGTATTGTTAGATTTTAAAGCACTTTTTCCCAGATTTTTACTGGTAAAAAGCCACTCCTGATACATAGAAAAAATACATACTCATTAGCAAAAACCTTTCTTTTTTTTTCTGGTCTGTTGTCGTACTGTTCCTATAAAAAAGAAAATATTTAATGTTCAGAATTTTATTTCAATACACCACTATAAAATAGTACATAAAAAATTATTATGAAAAAACTGACAAGGAATATCTTCTTAAAGGACATACTCGAAATAGTTTGAAAAAACTGCTAATGTATGTAATACAGGTTCAGTACAATTTAGCAGTGGAATTTTAATAGAAACCCTGTAAAAGAAAAAAAACAAACTTCCGAATATTTGGCACGAAAAGACGAACGCGCCACGCGATTTGGCGGGCAACACTTTTCCTCGCTAAATGCATTTGAAAATTGTTTGTTAACCCTAAAGTTAACCTTAAATAATTATTCGAATGCGCATTAGTTAATGAATTTAAACAATAAAATAGTTTATTATCTTTTCTATAATTAGCTTATATCTATATATAAATAAAAGTGTTTGTCCTGACTGACTGATAATCAACGCACAGCCCAAACTACTGAACCAAGCATGAAAATTTGGGGTGAGGGGGATACTTATGACATAAGCGTGCATTAAGAAAGGATTTTTGAAAATCCCTCGGGCCGTACAAAACACTTTGCGGGGCGCTAAGTCCCTGTTTGCAACATTAAAGATCTCGATCGATAAAATTTATGCTTAAATTGTATCCATTACAGAATACAAAATTGATTTCAAACAATGCATGTTGACATGTCCGGTGATGTTTCAAAATAACTTATTTTTTTTTATACATCAACTTCTTTTTCAACTGCGTTATATGAAAAGCACCATTCAACTTTTTTCGCATTTAGAGTACATACTTACTCAAGTGCATAATTGTGATTATTCAATTCCTCCTATTTTACAGACCGGGAGGCATCACAGACAATCCCCTCACCGAGTTGGAGGCTGAAATTCCAGAATTAGCTAAAACTCCATTCGTATAGTAAGACGCAGTTGGCCTGCCAAGTCATACCTTGGTGGAAAACACCTAAAAACCCGATCCGGGTCTAACTTAATTAGGCCCGGCCCAAAAATGTTTTCAAAAAATGTATATATTTTTAAATCGCCATTATTCTACAACTAAATTTTAAAATATTAAATAGTAGATTTCTATGCAATAAAATTAAAGTACTAAGTAAAATCTATAAAAAAGAACTGCGTATGACGGAATCTAATCTTAAACGGAAAAATGTGTTGATCCATGCAAGATGTATATAATAATACCTAAGAAAATAATGTTTTTCATTTACACCTGCTAAGAAGGGAACTTGTCTATAACGCATTTCCTTTCTTTTCTCTGCGATTCCTTCTTCTGCAAAGATTAGGATGGGGATTATTTAATGTATATAGGGGATTATTTATTAATTTTTTATGGGAGAGTTTATTATAATTTTTTTAGGATTATTTAATGTATATAGAATTTTTCAAAATTTTAAGTCTCCAATACATGGAATATAGATATATAGATTAACGATATTAATGATAAATGAAACATTTACATACAGAGGCGTCGCAATGGGGGGAGCCCCCCCCCCTCCTCCCGCAATATATGTGAACTTGGAAAAATTGAGTTAATTTTTTTTTTTTTTTTTTTTTTTTTTTTTAGAGTTGAGAAATTATAGATTTTTGAAACACATTTTTTTTTAATAAAAAGTAAATATATATATATATATATGTGTGTGTGTGTGGTTTTGCTGACTACCTTCTGTAATGGTAAAATAGTTAAACTTTCAAAAGAAATACAAAAAGTAGCTAGACTCATATTCACATTATGTTTCTCTGTGCTACGAAAATATCATGCATCTACTAGGCCTGAATTTCTCTACTGTTGTCCATCAACAGTGTCTCTAATAGGGATGGGCGATTCTCGAGAATTCGACAATCGAGAAAAATCGTCATCGTAAAAAATCACAATCGATACAGCCATCGATTAATTCCTAGAATCTACAATCGAGATGTTTTACAATCGATTACAACGAGAGAAGCTAAAAACAGTTGTTGGAAAACTTAACTATTATTCTGGCCGACAATTTCATAGTAGTGATAGGGCTTAGTGATGGGCGATTCTCGAAAATTTACCAATCGAAAAAAATCGTCATCGTAAAATACACAATCGATACAGTCATCGACTACTTTCGAGAATCTACAAAAGAGATGCTCTACAATCGATTATTGAAATCATTGTTTTTACATATATACAGTAGCGCTCAAAAGTATTTTGACAACCTTATATTCTCTCTTATTTTATTTAATATAAAAGTGTAAAAGAAAATATATTCCCTATAATTGAGAACACTATGACTGCAGTTATTCAAATGCATCAAGTTTCAACTTTTTTGTTTACATTCGGCGCCACTGAAGAAATATGACTCCTCCTTAGCTCAAAAGTATTTTGACAATTAGTTTGCATTTAATTGTTGAAGGTGTCAGTGACGCTATAGCTTCGATTAGTGTTTATATCGACTTATTGTGATTATTTTTAAATGCCGAAATGTAAAAAATATTGAAGTGATTCTAGAAAAGCCGCTGTAAATGCACTTAAGAAAGGTAGATTGCAAGCCGAATTAGCTCGTTCTTTTAACGGGTCTCGTCAACTTGTTATTGCATGGAATAAAGTTCTTATTAAACAGAAATACATCGAAAATAAGCCTCAAAGTGGCCATCCGAAAAAAACAACTTCCAATGTTGACTGTATTCTAAAAATGATATCTACAAGTGATTGTCGTAAGTCCGCTGTAATAATAAAAATGAATTGAAAGAAAATTACGACATAGACATACATGTTTTATCAGTCAAACGACGCCTAAACCTCTATGGTTTACATGTCAGAAGACCAGCAAAAACACGTTTGTTATCTACTAAGAATAGGAAGGCTAGAGTCGGATTTGTAAAGCGGCATAACCCTTTCAGGGGCAAAGCAATTCCATTGCTAAAGTGTTGAATTTAATGACTGACACCAGAATTTGAAAACAAATTTATTTGTAAATATGAAAAAGATATATTCCACACACATACCATATGCAATGAGCATAAACAAGCTAGTTTGTAAACATTAAATTTGTTGCAGTTTCTAAAACTAAAACAAAAATGTTAGCCATAATCTCAATGTATGTCTCTAAAAAAGAATTAACGAAATATCTTAATTTAAAAAGTGAATAAAAGGTGTTTTTCAATATACCCCCACTTTACCCCATGGGCTCACTTTCCCCCACCTGACCCCATCGGAATAAACCGGTATATTAAATTTGAAGCAAATCGAATAATTCTGCCTGAAAAACCCTTTTATCTAAATTAAGAGGGAGACTAGCCCCTCCCCTCTAAACCTAACCCATAAACCTCCAAATCTAATCAAGGCAGCTTCTTAACATAATAAACCGGTATACCAAATTTGGGGCAAATCTAATAATTCTGCATGAAAACCCATTTATCTAAATTAAGGAGGGGGTCTACCCCCCTTCTCCCTCTTTATACTTAACTAATGAACCTCCAAATTTAATCGGGGAAGATCCTTAACATAATAAACCAGTATACCAAATTTGAAACAAATTCTGCATGAAAAAAAAAACATATCGCTAAATTAAGGGGGGGCGGGGGTCTAACCCCCTTTAACCCCTTTATACTTAACTAATGAACCTCCAAATCTAATCAGGAAAGCTCTTATCAGAATGAACATAGAAAAAAAAAATAAAGTAAATTGGATAATTCTGCATGAAAATCCATTTATTTAAATTAAGTGGAGGGGACTTGCCCCCTTTTCGTCCTTTTTATACTTAACCAATGAATCTCCAAATCTAATGAAGAAAGTGCCATATCGGAATAAACCGGTAAATTAAATTTGAAGCAAATCGAATAATTCTGCATGAAAAACCCTTTTATCTAAATTAAGAGGGAGACTAGCCCCACCCCTCTAAACCTAACCCATAAACCTCCAAATCTAATCAAGGCAGCTTTTTAACATAATAAACCGGTATACCAAATTTGGAGCAAATCTAATAATTCTGCACGAAAAACCCATTTATCTAAATTAAGGAGGCGTCTACCCCCCTCCCCCCCCCCTTTTATACTTAACTAATGAACCTCCAAATTTAATCAGGGAAGCTCCTTAACATAATAAACCAGTATACCAAATTTGAAGCAAATCAGATAATTCTGCATGAAAAAAACATATCTCTAAATTAAGACCCCCTTAAACGCCTTTATACTTAACTAATGAACCTCCAAATCTAATCAGGAAAGCTCATTATCAGAATGAACATAGAAAAAAATAAAGTAAATTGGATAATTCTGCATGAAAGTCTATTTATCTAAATTAAGGGGAGGGGGCATGCTCCCTTTTCGTCCTTTTTGTACTTAACCAATGAACCTCCAAATCTAATGAAGGAAGCGCCATATCGGAATAAACCGGTAAATTAAATTTGAAGCAAATCGAATAATTCTGCATGAAAAACCCCTTTATCTAAATTAAGAGGGAGACTAGCCCCCCCCCCCTCTAAACCTAACCTATAAACCTCCACATATAATTAAGGCAGCTTCTTAACATAATAAAACGGTATACCAAATTTGAGCAAATCTAATAATTCTGCATAAAAAACACATTTATCTGAATTAAGGAGGGGGGGGGTCTAGCCCCCTTTATACTTAACTAATGAACTTCCAAATTTAGTTAGAGAAGCTCCTTAACATAATAAACCGGTATACCAAATTTGGAGCAAATCGAATAATTCTGTATGAAAAACCCATTTATCTAAATTAAGGGGGGGGGGTGACCAGCCCCCTTTGCCCTCTTTATCCTTAACGAATGAACCCCCAAAACTAATCAGGGCTCAATCGCCTTATCAGAATGAACATAGAAAAAAATTTGAAGCAAATCGGACATTTATATCAAGAGTTGTCGCGTTACGTACATACGTACGTAAGTACACACATGCATATACATACAGAACCGGCGAGTACATTAGCTCTCAGGCTTAGATAGCCTGTGAGCTAAAAAGAGATTGGATAAGCAGATGGACTCCTTTGAGATATTGACTTAAACCTGAAATGCGGTAAGTTTGACTCTGAAAGCTTCATTTCTATCTCGCAAATCTCATCTCGATGATTTTTCTCGAATATCGACGCTTCCCGGTCAGAAGGTGCTCGATGGTTGGTTTCTGTTGCGCTTTTCAACCTTTCCCGATGGAAGCCTCTCGATGGTTTCTCTCGCCCTTTTCAACCTTGCCCAATGGGAAGCCTCTCGATGGTTTCTGTCGCAGTTTTCGAAATTTCCTGATGAAAAGCTTCTCGAGGATTTCTCTGGCGCTTTCCAACATTTCCCTATGAGAAGCTTCTCGAGGATTTTTCTCGCGCTTTTCAACATTTCCCTATGAGAAACTTCTCGAGGATTTCTATCGTCCTCGGCAGAGAAGATGTGAGAAGATTTATCGAGAAATACCAAGGGAGGAGATAGAGAAAGAGCCATGACAATGAGATGTGAAATGAAGCTTTAATTTTCAAAGTTTCTCTTATTTTAGCCCTACCAAGGTGTCACATGCCTGGAGACTTCCGATAAAAATTATTTAATAAATATAAAAATTTCAAAGAGGAAGGTTGGTCGGGTGAATTCGAGGGGGGGGGGGTGAGACTGGACCCATGCGGGGTGCAATTTTAAAAATTTTACCGAACCCTTCCTGTGGCATATAATCGAAAAGACCTTTGACAACCCTTTCATATTATGAACCTTTCTTCGCCCGAAGGGGGATTGGGGAAGGGACGAACAAATTTTTAAAACAGTAGCCGATTTCTATAATAAATTTAAATATCATTTTAGATGTGGGTTTTTTATGCAGTCTTCTGGTAAATATTATTTATTGAACATAAAAAATTTAAAGTGGCGGCTGTGTGAATTCCGGGGCGAAAGAGTGGGCCCATGGGGGGAGGGAGGGGGAGCAATTTTCAAACTTTTTTTGGACCCGTCATGTGATATGTCATCGGAAAGCTCTCGGATGACTCTTTCATATTATGAGACTTTCTTCCTCTTCTCCCCAATTTGGCCCCCACTGCGGGTAGCTTTTTCGATTTTTATCATTTTAGATCGGATTTTTTTATGGAGCCCTCGATAAATATTATTTATATATATGAAATTTCAGGACACTTTTCTAAATTTAACAAGATCGCTCATGTGACATGTCGTTGGAAGGGTTAGTGACTACTTACTGATGTTATGCACTTCCGGTGGCCGTCCCTCCACTTTGCCCCCCCGGGATCACTTTTTACAAATTTAGCCAAGACAACTCATGTAAGATATCATTGGGAAGGTCTGTGACTATTTATTAATGTTATGCACCTCCGGTGACAGTCCTCCTCCCACTTTGCCCCCGGGAAACATTTTTCAAAATTTAGCCAAGACCCTTCATGTGAGATATCGTTGGAAAGGTCTGTGACTACTTATTGATGTTATGCACCTACGGTGTCCACCCCCCCCCCACACTCACTTTGCTCCCCTGGGGGCACTTTTCCAAATTTAGCCAAGACCCCTCATGTGAGATATCGTTGGAAAGGTCTGTGAATACTTATTGATGTTATGCACCTCCGGTGACAGTCCCCCCCCCCACTTGGCCTCACCCGGAGACACTTTTCAAATTTAGCTAAGACCCCTCATGTGAGATATCGTTGGAAAGGTCTGTGTGTACTTATTGATGTTATCCACCTACGGTGTCCACCCACCCCCCTCCCACTTTGCCCCCGGACACTTTTCCAAATTTTAGCCAAGACCCCGCATGTGAGATATCGTTGGAAAGGTCTGTGATTACTTATTGATGTTATGCACCTCCGGTGACAGTCCCCCCCCCCCCACTTTGCCTCACCCGGAGACACTTTTTCAAATTTAGCCAAGACCCATCATGTGAGATATCGTTGGAAAGGTCTGTGTGTACTTATTGATGTTATGCACCTACGGTGTCCACCCCCCTCCCACTTTGCCCCCGGGGACACTTTTCCAAATTTAGCTTAGACCCCGCATGTGAGATATCGTTGGAAAGGTCTGTGATTACTTATTGATGTTATGCACCTCCGGTGACAGTCCCCCCACTTTGCACCCACGGAGGACACTTTTTGAAATTTAGCCAAGACCCCTCATGTGAGATATCGTTGGAAAGGTCTGTGACTACTTATTGATGTTATGCTCCTCCGGTGTCCCCTCCTCCTTTGCTCCCCCGGCGGACACTTTTCCAAATTTAGCTAAGACCCCACATGTGAGATATCGTTGGAAAGGTCTGAGACTACTTATTGATGTTAGGCACCTCCCGTGACCCCCCCCCCCCCACTTTTCCCCCACGGAGGTGTTCTTATAAATTTAGCCGAGACCTCTCATGTGACATATTGTTGGAAAGGCCTACAGACCTGTGATGACTTATTCATATTATGCAGCTGCTGTGCCTCTCCGCTCACATTGACCCCTCCCCAAAGAGATCTGGTCGGAGGTTCATTCGTTTCGAGATTATATTTTTTTGCAAGATTTTGTAGTGCGTGCGCACCACGCCTGTTATACGGTGCCGTATATAGCGGGTAACCTGTTCGTGATTTCATATTACAAGATTACGTATAAATTAGAGGCCTAGATTAAAGGAGGGGCCCGGTAGCGGGCGAAGTCACCTAGTCATTATTAACATCGACTCATTCCAGTTCACCCGCAGACGATTCTTGATAAATGTATGACGTATATATGATGTATAAAAGCAATTTGCAAACTGCAGTCATCGAGAAAAAATTTACACAATCGAAAAATATCGAGATGTCCATACAATCGAGAAAATCGAGAAAAACATCTCGTTATCGCCCACCACTAGTCTCTAATATATTTCTTCCAAAACTTTGTTCCTTTCTCAAAAATCTAAAAATATGAGCCTATTTTCATATGTAGTACGATTAGGACTAGTACACAATTGAAGACAAAAACTTTCATTAAATGAACTAATAATTATAATTTTTATGTTTTTAGTTTCAACATTTTTCTTTGGAAAGGAATTTTTTTTTTTTAGGTAGATTTCGTAAGAAATACTACCTATTGCAGTCGTTACCATGGTGCGACTTTTGAAAAATTCCTTCATAACTTTTCATTATATGACCCCAGGAACCCAAAACCACCCCCATCTAAAAAAATTATATATAGAGTAGATGGGGGCAAAGATACGCACTGCCTGATTTAATATGAAGAAACATTTCTACAATCATGGCCGCTAGGTAGTAGTTTGGTCTCATGTGTAGTAGTTGTGTGTTCAAACCTTATGAAAAAAGTAGCATTCCGTGCCAAAAAATGAGATAAGTTTAAATTTTCGAATTTTGATCTAATATTTTTAAAAATTCACTTTATTTTTTAGCTAACAATACTTCGATTTTTTACAAATCCAAAAATTCAGTGGAGAACGGAAGCGCTATAGCTTCTAAATGCCGTATAGTTTATCTCGATCGCATTTGTTTAAACTTGTAGGTAGCCGGTTAAGTAAAATACTGCAGAATGGGGTAAAAGTACGCATCCGTCTTGGGGCAAAGATACGCACAAGTTTAAGATTCGGGGTTTTACCTTATCGTTTTAGCTAGATGCAAAGCTTTCCACAATTACGTTGTGGTAAGTTTTATTTTTTATATTGTGTAAAATAGCTACTTAACTAATATAAGCTAGTTAATTACATTTTCCTTTTTTTAGTTTTTTTTTTTTTTTTTTTTTTTTTTTTGAAATATAGAACGTAGGTGTCTACCTACCTACTTTTAAAAATCAATATTCTTGTTTCATAAAACGATTTTGTTTTAAAGTCTTAACCCTTAACTCCTGTTAACGGTCTCACAGACTGCTGCTATATTCATTTTTCATAGCTTAACTTGTCATTTTCAGTTTAACTATTGATGTTAGTTTAATTTTGATTCGTTTGGAAACTTAATAGTATCGCTAAAGACTTCTAAATGAGGAGAAATTTTATTATAATAGGCCTTCACATAAAGTTTAGCGCAAAAGCAGTATCTTATGAGTCAGGCAACCCTTTTATTCATTCTACGATCAAGGGGTCTTTAAGACCGCTCACAGTATTTATGCAACAATTTTTGTCACAGTAGTTTGAGGCTAACTGCTATTTGTGATCTCACAGACCCCTGTTTTTTTTCTTTTTTTTTTCATGGTTTAACTTACAATTGTCAGTTTAACTATAAATACTAGTGAAATTTACTAATGCTTTTGCATAACTCATTCGTTTTATTGGAAATGGGGCAAAAACCCACAGTAATGGGGCAAAAAATCGCACTGCGTATCTTTGCCCCACCACTGCGTACTTTTACCCCAACCGATGGAGCAAAGATACGCAGAGCAATGTTTTTTAAAAATTGCAATTTCTCCAGAATTATAATTTGACAGAATGACGGTTGATGGTAGCACTTGCCTAAGGTTCTAATCTAACATTCTGATTCACTCATTACATAAGTTTAGGCCAATGTGTGTGTTAGAAATGAAAATGTATGGAAAGTGCGTATCTTTGCCCCCACCTACTCTCTCTCTCTCTCTCTATATATATATATATGTGTGTACTAAATTTTGTCCGCACGATAAAAGTCGCAATTATGCACGGATCGTCTTCAAACTCGCCAACAACTTTGAGATGGCTAATATCTCGGCGGGGATTGAAGATAGGCAAAATCGGCTCAAGGGAATGGAAATGGGGATGGTTAAAATTTTTGAATTCCGTCTTAACATGATTCTGATAAAATCAGCTCTTCCACAACAATGACAGGAAAAAATAACTATTTTTCGTTATAGCAGTTGCCAACAATTAAAAAAGAAGCAATAAAACTCTCACCACAACAATTGCTTTTCTATTGCAAGATTTTCACGTGGAAAATTAAACTTTTAATTTTTCATTTTTAACTTTTAAACTTTTGTAAAACTAAGTTTAACGAATTGAAAACAAATTGAATATTACGTCATAAGTTTTCTAGAGCAAGATTTCCGCATGAAAACTCAAATTAAAATAGTTTGATAAATTAAAAAAATATATATTGCGTCATATTGGAAATATAATGAATCTCAGCAGGTGAATACACCATCATGTAACACTCGTCATGTGAGTTTGCAGAAACGTATTAAAACATGATAAAAACCCGACTATGGAAATATTAACATATTTTAACAGTTTGAGGTTCTCTGAATTTGCTTTAGCCAGTTTTAAACCTATTCTATATACATGCGTGCGTGTATTCGTGTATATTAGGATTTTCACAAAAAGTTTAGCTCCCTAGAGCTCATTCTTAGTGAAAAACTGTGTTTATCTCTAATCTTGATTTAATGAAGAAACTGTGTTTATCTCTAATCTTGATTTAATGAAGAAACTGTGTTTATCTCTAATCTTGATTTAAGTTTTGTTGGTGAATTTAGTACTTAATTACGAAATCTACCTCCGCCTGTAGGCCAAGCCGGCAAGGATTTTTTTTTTTTTTTTTTTGTGTGTGTGTGTGTGTGTGAGAGTGTAAATATCATTATCATTGAACATATCATTTTAGTTGGAAAACAGAGCAATTTGTTTCACGTTGGGAAATTTTTGAATTATAAGTTGGGAAAATTTTGAACTCTCCCGCCAACGAAAAATTGTTTGTAGCTATTAGTTCTATTTACATACAAATAGAGATTCATTAAAAAATATACATATATCACAGATTTTGGCGCTTCTTTCAAAATGAAAATTACAGTATAACTTCAAAAATCCGGCATCATCGGGACCGCCGGATTTTTGAAGGAATATCGAAAGTAGTAACAAGGAGTATCAAAAGTGGTACTATATTCTTAATGGGACATTTAGCCATAATTTAATTCATTATTAAGTGATAATTATGTAAGAAAAAGAGAAAGTTAAATATAAAAAAAACTTACTTTATCTGATATTGTCTATGTTACAGAAAAAAAAATCTAATAAAGAATGAAACTATTTCTTTTCGTGTAATTTCGAAAACATCAATGCCACGTTTGTTGGCTTCAATTTTCTTGGCCATTCTTTAACAAGGTTTTCTTGTATCTTATGCAAATGAAGAATGTCTAATTCGGAAATATACAGTCTTGTTTCTCTAAAACAGATATTAATTCTACAGTCAAATTTATACATTTGTTTAATGATACCTTTCCTTCTGCCAGTTGTTCAAGTTGTTACTATAACGTTATCGGCGCTTCTATTTAGCACAGGGCCAGCGATCTCGCTGTCTGTTAAATTGTTCGTTGTTGGTGCAATTTCGTCAATGTATAGCCAATCATCTATTCTTTTTTTTTTCGACACTTAATGCATTTTTAGATTTTGCTCGTTCAAGCACCTCATTAAATGGTGGACTTTTCTCGGCCTGAAAACTCTTCCTCATCATTTATGTTGCTGTTGCCGAAAATTCGTTCTCCCCATATATTGTGCCATGCAGTCGCCAAAGTCAAATAATCTTTTTTTGCATTTTTTTTTTACTTTCAATCTTGAGGTTTTTAATTCATAAACAATTGCTATTTTTCTTCTTCCATAACTTGAAAGTGTATAAGAAAAAGGAAGGAAAAAGATGGTTTCGATGCCGGATTTTTGAAGTTGCTGGTTTTCTGAATGCCGGATTTTTGAAGTCACACTGTATAAACGTGAAAAGAAAACTAAAATAAGTACTTTCGGTCAGAACTCCTCGTACGAGACAATTTTTAACCATTCCCATATAAAATCCATGTTTTGTAGAAATTCAGTCGGCCCGGGCCGGTCTCGGGCTGAACTTTTAGCTTTTATATCGGAGCGGGCTGGGGCGAACTTTTAAATTTTATACGGGACCGTGCCGAACTTATTTCTATGGGTCGAGCAGGGCCCGGACCTGGAAAGTTTAGCCCATGCAGACTGCAGACTTCTAGCTCTTAAAACTAATTTTTAGATCTCATAATTATTTAGGCTTCGGAGGCATAGTGAGATCTCAGCTCGCTCATAATGGAATATTTTTTTAGTATAAGATTTTAAAATTATATGCCTAATTTTCAAAGTGATACTAAAACGAATCTTTAGATCGTATAATTATATATATTTCAAGGACCCCCAATTCATTCATATAGTGCAGTAATATGCATTATAGTTTTAAAAAGTGTTAATGTTTTTAGTATTAGCTTTTTATATTTCATAGATAATTTTCAAATTGACGCTAAACGGATATTTAGATACTAGGACTTCCTTTGAGGGATTAGTCTGAGCGATATTGCTGAGAACATAGATTTAATAATAACATGTGGAAGCAAAGAAAGTGAGATGTTATTTTTAATTGTCGATATACTGCGATAAATTGAGATGATGAAAATAAACGAGTCGTAAATTACAAAATCTTATATATAAATTCGCATACACTGTTTAAAAAATGGGAAAGCAAACCATGCAAGACAGACGTGCATGGATATAAAATTGCAAGTACGCAATATATTAAAAGTAAAATAGAAAATGAAACTCTAAATTATTTTATATCGTAATTGTAACTGTATAAAATGATGTCAAAAGCACAATCAGACGCTCCGCACCAATTTGAGTAACTTTAAATGACAAATATATGATGTTTGAAAAGAATGGACTGTACTTTATATAGTGTGTGCTCCACCGGAAAAGTTAATATTGTACAATATCTGTTTTCCATGCATGCAATGAGGTTGTGGATAAGAATTAAGGAATTCTCTCTTCTAAATCTGATGTAGTATCAAAGTACCGAACACATCAATAGTGGCATGCAAGATGCAATGCATCGTTAGAGTCTGTTTTAGATATGCTCGATCGGATTTAAATTATGAGTGCTTGCTGGCCACTACATACGCTGTATTGTTTTGTTTTCAAACATATTCTGCACAAGTTGAGCTGTATTTAGCATCTATTAAATAAAAGAAATCGGCAATGATTGCAACATAAAGTATGACACAAGATCTGAATATATCGTCTGCATAACCTTTGAGCTGTCAAAGTGTCATTTGAAGTGAACCCGATTACGAAATTTCACCAGAATAAGTTAATATATAAAAAAATCTACTAATGACAATTGAGAATATAACCTTATGTAAAATCTCTAGAAAAATGAATCAGAAAAAAAATTCATATCAAATTTAAAACGGCACTTCCCGCTGTTAGTGGCCTTGGCGAGAGAGAGAAAAGCCTTGAGAAGGAACACTTTGACAAGTACTTTCGGACAACCTACTCACTGTTTCATACAGGTCTTTATTTAATATTTACACAATTTATTTATCGCTAGGTGGGTACCTATCTGTTTTGTTGCATTTAAATTGCATGTTTTGTGGAGGAAATGCGGCATTATGAAATATTTAAAGTTTCTCTGCCTAATAATTCAAAATTAATGTTAATTGAGAACGCTTTCCGTTCATTTCATCTTTTTAGATTTAAAGTTTTTGAGAAACCATTCACAGAGACAATTTTAAATTTTAAAACTAACCCGAAGCAAAATTTCAAGGTTTTGGGCTCAGCAGTAACACAGAAATAGAAAATTTTCGAACGTTTTTTGTTTCTGCAGTGTTTTATATAGCGACATTTTTAGAAACTGTTCTATTGCGAGAATTTACGTCATGATAAATACAGCCATGTCAACTTTCATGTTTATATTCCTAACAATTCCATGTACTTTGTTACTTAGATCATCTTTAGATCTTTTTTTTTCGCTTTGTTTAGTCTTTCGACTTTTTAGAATTCATTCTACAACGAGCATTTACATCATATAAATTACTGTTATGCCAAAGTTCTAGTTTCTAACACCAACAGTATCCCAGAAATTTCCGTATTCCAAATAAATCATAATTTAGAACCTTTCTAGAAATTTTTACGTTTATCTGTCAAATTTAATTTTCGAACCTTTTAGAGAGCGTTCATAACGACTATTTACATCTTAAAAGTAACCATCACACCGAATTTAAAGTTTCTAACCCAATCACTATCACAGGAATCGCAATTTTAGAATTTTGTTGCTCCTGCAGTGATGTAGGTTGTTGCACTGACATAAAACATAGTCTTTTCTTCGGAGCATAAATGACCACCAACATTTTTTTAAAGTTGGCTATGTAGTTTCAGACTTAACACCTCACAAACGCGCAAACATTATTAATATTATACACTTTATAATATTATATCGCTTTATAATACACTGCTCAAAACAATTAAAGGATATTTGAAGTTTTATATAAAATAAAGATATAAACGAAATTTTTTTTGCCGAAAATAGAAGAAGAGAATCACAAATGCAAATTTTTCTGGTTTTCAAACTGTGGTGTATGCAAATTTTGAGTTCGACGTCAAAAAGCCTGCTTCGTCGAGCCTGCTTCAGCGGCAGCGAATGAAATTTGACTTTCAACTGGATAAAAGAGAATGAAGACAAGGATGATCGGCATTCAGTGATTGCTTTGTTTCGATGAGTACGACGTCTCAGCGAAGTCATTTGACAGATTCAGAAGCTTTGAGAATTGTTGGTAGGTTAGAAGGGGGCCAAACTCAAGCCGAAGTAGCGCAAGCCATTGGAGTGTCACAAAGTGTCATTTCCAGGATCTGGAACCGTTTTTTGGAGAGTGGATGTGCAGGCCGAAGACCAGGGCAAGGTCATAGACGGGCGCAACAACGCCCAATGAAGATCGATATTTAGCGTTAACAGCTCGGAGACACCGAACCATGAACGCTACTCTTCTCCAACAACACCTTCGCTGGGCTACAGGCACCACGATTTCAACTCAGACTGTCCAAAAACCGGCTCCATGCTGTAGGTCTGTATGCTCGCCGACCGATGGTATGTGTTAGATTAACATCAAGGCATCGTCGCGACCGCAGGGAGTGGGCAACCGAGCATGTCAACTGGAGGAGAAATGAATGGAGCAATATTCTGTTTTCTGACGAGTCCCGTTTTTCTGTGCATCCGGATAATAGGCGTATTTTCATCTGGAGGGACCGTGGCAGTAGGAATAATCCTGCGTTCGTGCACGAAAGTGTCAGATTTGGCGGTGGAGGAGTGTTGGTGTATGGTGGCATCTCCATTGACGGGCGCACTGACCTCTACATCATTCGAGATGGAGCTCTGACTGGTCGCCGATATAGGGATGAGATCCTCAGACCTATTGTAGTCCCTTACGCTGCAGCAATCGGAGATAACTTCATTTTAATGGACGATAACTGCAGGCCACATCGTGCAAACCTGGTGGAGGATTTCCTTTTCGAGGAAGGAATCGTTCGAATGGAATGGCCACCGTGTTCTCCAGACATGAATCCAATCGAGCACGTTTGGGACGCTCTAGGAAGACGAGTTTCTGGCCGCCAACAACCCCCACAAACTCTCCAAGAACTGGAAAGAGCTCTTCTGGAAGAATGGGGCAGAATACCCCAACTCGTCATTAATAGCCTCATTGAGTCCATGCCTCAAAGGTGTTCAACGTTGCTGGCCGCCCGTGGAAACCATACCCCCTACTGAAAATGATTTTCTTTGAAGAAAACACCTTTTCTTATTCTTTTTTTCTCATATGCACAAATTGTGTTTTTTTCCTTTAGTACACAAATGCGCAATAAAATGCATTTTTTTCTGCCAAACATGTGTAATTTATTCTCATATAACCTACTATGTCTGTCGACCATGTATCAATCAGCTAAACAGTTTACCAGATACAAAATCCACCTAAAACTGCAATATCCTTTAATTGTTTTGAGCAGTGTATTAGCATAGATGTACAAATACAGAAGCCATTTATCTGTTACAAACTAAAGTTTCCGGCGTTGCCCAGAATTTCAAGAATGTTTGTTCTGAAAAATTAATTTCAAAATTTAACATACAACATAAAAGAAACATTAAAACAAGCAAGAAAAATCATGCATACAGCATAGATTATGAAACACTTTCCAACACTCCCTGAAAGCTTTAACGAAACTTCGTTACTTAGGGAAATAAGGTAAATAAGATAACTAAGTAAACATTTAAAAATCTGATTTCAGTAGTTACCGCCCATAGCCAAATATGTATTCCAATTCTTTTGAACAGCCCTGTATTCGATCTGTATGTTGATATATATACTATATAATGGGAAAATTTAGTTTAGCAAGAAAATGCATAACAGGTTGAAATTCATCTTTCAGCAATTTATACTAATAGATGGAAACATACTTGAATACTTTTGTACAGCCCTGTAGATTACATAGTACTTTTATTACATGCCACTATTTAGCTAAAATTTAATTCAAACTAAAGCACGCTTAAAACTACTGAAATTACATTTCCAGAAATTATCACCCATACACGGCCACGTATGCAACTCTTTGCGTGGCCCTGTACATCATTTTATCTATATTCTACAAATATTTCTTAATACACTAAATTCAGTTCAGCGTAAAAATGCATAACTCCTTTAAAACCCACCTTTAAGCAATTTATGCTCATACGCAGTAACCTTTACGAATTCATTTTTGTAGCCCGGTATATGAACTACAGCATTTATACGCACTTTATAGTATGTAATAAATATAGTGAACAAGTAGGTAAGTGTGATCACAGATCGCACAGAGGGTTTCGTTTAATATTCCTTTCAAAACACTCTATCCTTTTGAAAAATCTCTTAGTTCCACATTTCGCAACCAGGGGCGCACTCTAGTCTAAACAAACCTCTATCCGAACGAAACTCCGTTTTATAGACTATCCGTAGATATATTAGTCGAGGGGATTGGGCCGATAGTACCCGAGATAAGAAGGCGCCCCTGGCGGTAAAAAGTGGGACTAAAATATGTAAGGCTATGGTGCATAATATGAAAGAATGGTCAAAGGGGTGTCGGCAAAAGTTGGAAAAGTGCTCCCCGAGTGAAAAGGGCGGACTTATTTTTTATAGTAGGTGCATTCAGTAGGCGACCCTCATAGGTACCTTCTGGTGCAATCAGAAACGAAATCCGGCAAATATTTTTTGAGTTATGCTTGACGAAAGTTTTTGGGATTTTTTTTAGTAGAACATGGCCTTAATATCAATCGTAGCTGTAATATTGCGTTGAGTATTAGCCTTCGCTTCGCTCAAAAAGTTATATTTGTTCCGGAGACCCCAATTGGCTCATAGTGCAGTAATCCTTTTATCATAAGCTTATTTTATTTTATACATTTTTAATTTTCAAAGTGACGTTAATTTTTTTATCATACTTTTTTGGTGGATTTCATTTAGCTCACATTAAAGATTTTTTTTTTTTACATGTAAGTTTCAAACTTAAAATATTCTAAAACGTACTTTCTGATGTTATAAGTTTACAGGTTTCAGAGGGCCCCATTCGACGCATATTTTATTTACAAGTTTTCAGCAGTTATGTAATTTAATTACTGTAAAAGCACTTATTTTCGCGAAAATGAAAATATCCGTGATTTCGCGAGCTGAAAATTTCGCGAATTTTATATGAACTGAACCGAAAGTTGAAAAATTCCGAAACTACCTAAATAGAACCCTTTGGCATAAGGTAATTTAAGAAACTTCTTTTCTCAGAAAAGTTCTTCACCCCCCCCCCCCCCCCTCTTCTCACCATCGCTCTAAAAATTAATGGCTTCAAAGAAGCTGGTATAAATGAGCTGCATTCTATGTATTAGTTGTATTATTGTTTTTATTCAAGAAGTATAAAGTTTATTCAAGTTGTATAACATTCAAGAAATAGTTGTAAGTATCCAAGAAATTTTTGTACTTATTTCTTATTTAAGTAACTGTAATCATTAAATTTCGAAAGTGAAAATTTTCAGATTTTTCATTATTATTGGAGACGAAAAAACATATATTTCGCGAGGCATTAATTTTCGCGATTACAACGGGCCCGCGAATATCGCGAAAATTAAAGCCTCGCGAAAATAAGTGCTTTTACAGTATATATTGTAAGAGAAGGTGTTTGTTTATAAGTCCGAATGTAATTTTTCAAATATATATGTTGTTTACATTATTAAACGGCTCCACAAAACAACATGTCTCTTGCACCACCAGCAGCCGCCCATAAAAACACATGTAAATGGCTTTTTCAGACAGAACGATTCCATATTGAATTTAATACACATATTAATTCAGCAATATTTTATTATAGACATATAATTGTGTTTTGTCATTCAATGTAATGTTTTCGCTGATGGTAAAACAAACTTTCAGAGCTAGTGAGGTTTGCCTGGGCCCCTCAAGAGGAGAGGAGAATCGTCTTTCATTGCCATTCTCCTGGATCCTCTTTTGATTTCTAACCGAAAAAGAATTAGCAGGGAAACAAAAAACATATCTGGAAATTTGTGTTACCACTTTCATTGTCCGAATGAATGCAGTCATTAAATCAATACACCGAAAACGACGGGACTTTTTTGGATACCCATTCCCAAAAAAGAGGATCATCAGGCTATTATCTGTAGATTGCTGACAATTATATAAATTCTAGCTATAACAGGCAAAATCTCATATCCGCATTTTTTTGCGAAGCAAATTTAAAATAAGAACCCAATGATCAAAATGAAAGCAAAAGTGCGGAGAAGCACGTAGCCCCTACAGGTCCTTGATAGGCGCGGGCGCACCGTTTGCTCGATGGTTGCGTCGGCCCTGGCCATATCTCAGCAGCCGTTTAGGTAGGAGCATGAAATTCCAGAAAATAAATCTACTAAAATTAATCAAACACGTGTTCGAGCGATTTAATTTTTATCCCTAAGGGAGATAAAGTGGGGGTCGAAAAATTTCAAACAATTTTTGGACCCGCCATGTGATATATGATCGGAAAGCGGTATTCAAAATTTTTAACCCTCCCCAATTCCACACCCTTGGGCCAATTTTGCCCATTTGCAGTCCCCGACGAGATATCAGCCATCTCAATGTTTTTGGTGAGTTTGAAGACGATCCGTGCATAATTACGACTTCTACCATGCGGACAAAATTTAGTACATCATACTTATATATACACTAGCAGCCTCAGCCCGCTTCGCTGGTCTGTTTTTCTAAACAAACCATGAATTAAACTAAATATATCTGTGAATTTGATCATTCGTTTGAAAACAATATGGACATTAACCTGGCATACTCATCCGAATTGCTACAAACGATATGGACGTCATTATACTATTGTATTTTCTATTGTGACAGACAAAATTTGAGCTGCTAAGGACCAACTTTTTTAGTTGATCCTTTACTGTAGGATTTGGTAAAGTACGATAGAACAATATGTAATATACTTATACCCTTCCTCTGAAAATTTATCAATGCAATTCTCATCAGATTCCGCCCAATAAAACCTATAAAAAGGCTAATCTTTCATAATTGGGCTCACCTCATTTTAGAACGTTCATCCAAAATCCTATAACCAAGCATCCTAGAACGATATGTGTTTCATACTAAAATATTCCCAGAAAAATTAACTAACTGGGCAATTTCCACCAAAATCCACTTACCAGAATCTTTTAAACTGGCAAATATACCAAAATGCTCCCTAAAATTTTTCTAATTAACAGTTTGTCTTACCAGAATCCACCCAGCAGAACCTTTAAAAAAGACAATCTTTCATAATCGTGTTCTTCTGATTTTCAATTTCCCCCCATAATTATTTAAATAAGCAATGTAGAACGATATGATGTACTAATTTTTTTTCCTGAAAAATTATCTAACAATGTAAGTCCCATCAAAAATCTATTCAGCAGAACTCAGGTTGTAAGCGGACCAAACGAAATTTCTCTTTGCATTTCATACATATTATAGATAGTTAAATTTAAATATATCTTCCATAATCGCGTTAACTAGATTATAGAACTCTCAGGGATGTAGGGGTAGGTCTACTTTATATAGCCACTGGATTTTTAAAGAAACCCTGCACACCTTTATAGAATATATATTCTCTAGTATATACACATTGCATATAGCGTACATCCTCTTATAGTAATTTACTACACCACAGAAAACTTTCCGACATAGCATCAAAATCCAGTTAGTAGAACTTTACATTAAAGGTAATCTTTCATAATCGGGTTCACCTAATTTTAAAAGTCCTGTACTTATCACTAATTCAAAGTAGAACTATTTTTTTTTACATTAAAACACTTCTAAAACAAATTACTTAACTAACAGTGTACGTTCTACAAAATTATGTTCAGTAGAACCTGAGTTATAGTCAATCAGAATGAAATAAGAATTTGCGTTTTGTAATTGTTGTAGATGATGATGAGTAAAATTGTAAGTATTGGTATTTGCGATTTATAAAATGCTATTTGGCGAGATTTATGCACGGCTAACATAAAAGTATCCATTTTTTCTTTTTATCCATAGGAGCAAATGGCAAATTGCAAAATATTTTTCTATTTAAAACTTTGAATATGAACACTTTTTTAAACAGTACAGACATTGCTTTCATACTTAAATTAAATATTTCCGTTTGATGATATTTATTTCTTATTAAATCATTTTTCTTTGTATTTTAAATAAAATCAGGGTACTTGTTAGTTATCCCGTCGACCTAATTACTGTCGCCAAATTGTAAGATTAAATGCCAATAATGGTTATCGCAAATGTCACATTCACTTGAGTTACACGTGTTTACATCATCAAGTGATTTTTATTTCGACGTTTTATTTGTATTTTTATTAATGTTATACTAATTTATTTGTTCTTTCGCTATTTAAAATAAAATTTATATTAATTTGTATAATTTGGCGATTGGTTTGGCGATTTATATAATTTGGCGAAATTGGTCGACGGGATAACTAACAAGTACCAAAATCAGTAACTGTTTTGGTATTTTTCCGTTATAGCAACACCGTTGTCGCCAAGCATAATAATTAGCGCAAAATTAAATGAAACATTTGAAAAAAAATAATTTTATTGATACAAAAATGAGTATTTAAAATATATAACATTTGAAAATTACAGAATTTCGCCAACTATTTTTTTAAATCAATACAAATCAATACTTAAAATAAAAGAAAAAATAAATATTTTATATAATAAAATAAAGTCAATTTAATCTGCAGGTCTCGAATTGTAAATGTCTTTCAGGTTATCATTGTAGCGTGGCGTACGTAATAAGCATATCTGCCATTGCAGTAAACATTTAATTTTTTGAATGAAGACATTCAACGTTTTTTAACAAAACATTTTCATAGGTATAACTCCTAAGTTCTGAAATGATTTTATTACACCTTCCTCGTCATCAAGTAACTACCAAATCGTAAAATCCATGTCAGTGTCAGTAATAAATGTAAGTTATAATTTAAAAATAAATATTTTCTATTCAAAAAATAACAAATTAAAAAGTTTTACGAGATTACTATGGAATAATACTCATAAAAAATATTCACGTTCAATAAATAGCAAATGTTAATCTTTGGCACGGTTTGCAATAAAAATCGTTTGCACGCTAAGGGTAGAAATAAATGGCGCGATACTATACATTTTGGCATACTGTTGATAGAACGGAAAAGTACAGCAGTTTTATTATTATTATTATTATTTAGTTTTAGTTTTTGAGGCGTCTATAATTTTTTTCCTAACTGACATAGCTGTTTTAAATATTTAAGCAAAAGAACTGTTTAAAAAATTATTCAGTTTGAATTTTTTCCCTTGCTATAGTAACAGAATGAAGAGAATGAGTTTTTAGAAATTATCACTTGAAAATTTGAGGTTTTGGCGCCAAAGATAGCTCCAAATTAGAAAAATATGAAATATCTCTTGAACTATTGGGCTTAAAAGAATTTAGTTAGTACCATTCGATTCAGCATACAAAAATACACCAAAATATGTTGTCAGTTGAAAAATAACTATAAAATCAGATTTTTAAGGAATTTTTTTAAAGTTCGTTCTCTTTTTTACCCCCCTTAGGGGTGGAATTTTGGAAAATCCTTACTTAGCGGCACTCTATATCATAAAAAGTATTTTTACCGCAATTTTCAAGCTTTTAGGTTCAGTAGTTTTGGCTGCGCGTTGATTAATACAAAATCTAGACTTTCTTTTATATATACTAGGGGATCGAACCCGAGCTCCTCGGGTTACAGAATATAAGTGAAAACCAATTTTTTTTTTAATCTAATTATTTTTTTACATGTAATATATATTTTAGATTGCCCACTAACATCAAAAAGAATTTTTATAGGAAAAATATCAATTATGCAATCAAATAAAGTTTTGAAATTTATTAAAAGCGATACTTTCACATGTCACCGCATGCCAGGAGTTATTAACCCAAGATTTTTCTACTTACGTCAGTCTTTCCGATCATTTCGGTGCATAAGCGCGTGGTTCAATCACATGTCTGTTAAATTTGTTTGTTATTTACATTACATTATTTATTTTTCTATAGAGGAAGTTTTAACTTTGCTATGGAACATTAGACGAAAACATATGCTGAACTTTTTACATTGTTTTAAGGGCAAGCGGATTAACCTTCCGTAATCGAGCTACATGTGATAGAGATAAATTAAAAAATAATTTATGCTTGAAAGTCTATATATATATTACGCTATCGTACGTGGCACAGAAATCGCGATTAATTGTTGGTTAATTGTTCAATTGGTTAATTGTAAACGATTGGCGGTTAATTGTTTAATGGCAACGCCCGAATTAAACGCATCTCATTGGTTATTGTGTAATATTTAAAAAAAGTGAAAAACAATAAATAAATAAAAAGTTTAATTAATAACTATAGAACAAAACAATTTATATAATTTAAAAAAAATAAAATAAAAGTAAATAAACAATTTATTAATAAATAAACAACTACATCCGGGTTACCATATCAAGCAAAATAACGACACTTTGGCGTCAGTTATGTACCCCGGTGCGTATATGACATTGGCGTCAGAAAAAAGTCGTGCCAACGTAGTGGGTATATGACACCTGTGCCATCTTTTATTCATCCAATTTAAACTACAATAAATAAAAAAATAAATGAATGTGCTTTTCCAGTATAGGTACTTGGCGAAATAGAGAAAAGGTCCATGGCGAGAAAAGAAATTTTTTTCTGTCAACCGATTTAATCCAAATATTTTTTTTTTCAAATAAAACTACATAAAAGTGTCTATGACCGCAAAGAGTTCGTACTTTTATGTTAGTTGGGTGCAATTCTCCCCAATAGCATTTTTTAACTCGCCATCAGCGTTTTTTATTTGTCGATGGGTAAATTAAAACAATCTTTGATGTTGAAATTAAATGGTTTATGGTATTATTTATTCTTTTTCTTTTCTTTCTCTTTTTGTAAAGATTTTTTTTTTTTTTTAAGTGGAAGTCATGAATTTTAAAAGTTCTATTTTTAAATTAAAGTCATCCATTCTAAATAAAATGAGTGAAAGGATTATATTTTAATCTGAATTAACGAAATGTGAAAAAAAAAATTCGACGGGTACAATGTTTGGCGATTTATCACCTGTCCCCGACTAACATAACTGTAGCGAGTTCTCGATTTCACTATCAGAATCTTCAAATTTGGCGAAGGATTGAGCAAGTAAATTAAATTATGAATAAAAGTAACATGATACAATGCCTAGCATACATTTAAGGGAGACCAAATTGGTCGCCACGGGAGGCTAGTTATTTAAAAAATATAATAACTCAGTCAATTAAGATACAATTTTCAAACAAATTGCATTTGAAAGTAGATTTTTTTCTTTATTTGACGGTTTAAAAATGGAAAATGTGCGATATTTAGAAATTAAAAAAATCGCTGACATAGCACGTATTTTAATTTCAATTTATTTTTTCAGTTTTTATGAGAAAATGTCAATAAAAAGCTACAGTAATAAATTATTTTTTTTCTTCCGTGATTATTTTCCCTTTACTTTCAACCTTCCACGACTTTCAACAGAAATGGAGTTCTTCAGTTGCCACAATTACAAAAAATGTATTAAAAACTACAAAAAAATTAATATCTCAAAATTAAATTTAGATACAGCTTTCAAACAAATTGCATTTAAAAGAGCATTTTTTTCCTCATACGACGGTGTAAAAATTTAAAATGTGCGATGTTTAGAAGTTTAAAAATTTGCAGTAGAGAAAATTGCAAAACCAAAATTTCATTTCAAATTTCAAAGTGTTGCCATTCCCAGTATGACGTATGCGTTACGCACAGATATGTTTGTCCTTTATAATATAGATAGATATATGAACTTTTTAGCTGGGGGTGGTTTTAGATTCCTGGGGTCCTATAATGAAAAGTTATGGAGGAATTTTTAAGTCGCACCATGGTAACGACTGCAATAGGTAGTAGTATTTCTTATAAAATCTACCTAAAATTCCCAGCTCAAAAAGCACAAAAGCGATACCTGTCACACTGCATAATCTTAGAGATGAGTTCAGGTTCACTTTTCGAAGCCCGGTCCCGCCCGAGCCCCAAACATTTTTTGTTATTAGAGCCCGAGCCCGCCTGAGACCGATGCCAAAAATGTAAACGGAAGAAAAAAAATTAATAAAAATTGAATAAAAGTTGTTCTAAATGTAATATCTCATTCTTTTTAACAACTTCGTACATCACAATAACTGTTAATCGCTAGCAGATAATTAATTTTGTGACATTTACATTTAATCTCATCAAAAGATAAGTTCCTAAAAAGATTCTCATATTTTTCTCTGGCAAAAAGCAAATCTGCGGAAACAAGCAGTGTTGCCAGCGGGCTACTTTTTTAAAATTCGGATTTTTTGATTGTCACCACTTTTTTGAAACGGTAAAATTCACTTTGATTTTGCCTTAATTTATTTATCATTAAATAAGGCACATTTTACAATTTCAAAAAAGTGGTGCCAATCAAGAATCTGATTTAAAAAAAAGTAGCCCATCTGGCAACACTGGAAACAAGTGCATTTTAGAAATAAATGAATGAATGACATTTGCAGAAATTATGATTTATATGACGAAGAATCGAACAACGTTTTTCTATTTCCTATAAAAGGTGTACATCTTTCGTAATTCTCGTGTTCTTGAAAATGAGCTTAAATGAAAAAAATCCCTGCCGGCCCAACCTACAGCCAGAGGTAGATTTCGAAGTTAAGTATACTAATTTCACCAACAAAAACTAAATCATTATTAGATATAAATCCACTTTAACAGTTTTATTTGTCCGCTTTTGACGAGTTTTTATTTCATTTCTATAAAATAGCTGGTTTTATCATAATCATGTTTAGGCGATATTAAAAAAAAATATTTTTCCATGCTCAACAACTCGAAATTTTCTGGCACATTTTCAGATTCATTTTTAATAAAAAAAAAGTCCTTCCGGCCAGTGCCGGGAGGAAGAGGTAGCTTTCATAATCCTTATTTAAAAAAAGCCAAATTATATCATTCAAACACACGAAGCTCAATTTAGTAGAAACCGAATATAGGAGATTCAATACTAATTTTTATCAATATAATGAATGAGAATTTCGCGAAATTAGTCAGCTTTATCCAAGCTGCTTTTCTTTAAAGTAACATATATTTGGCTGCCAAATTCGGCAATTTCTTAAAGTGCCTGTCATTTTAAGACAACATGGTGGATGAGGCTAATCAGTGAACTTGGTCGAGACCTTAGTAATTGCTGTGCACATGCTCACTCACATCGGAATCGGTTAATATATAGGAGTGCTGTCGCATGCAAAAAATCAGATTTTTCAAAATGTCACCCACAATAGAAATTGAAACTGCTATATCTGAGCCATTTTTTAAGGTAAAGACAAACAAAAAAAGCTCCTGAATCCTTATATCAAGGTCAAATACTTAAGAAAGAAACCTTTTTCAATTTCTAATTTTTTTGCACCTCACTTTAAATATATATATATTTTTTAATTTAATTGTCGCCATTTTGAAACAAGATGGCTAATGAATCTGGCCAGCGAACTTGGTCGAGGTGTTGATGTATACTATCCACATGCCTTCTTACATCGAAATAGGCGAATACGTGTGTTATCGCGTGACAAATACAAGATCGTTTCAAAATGTTAGCCATGCTAGAAATTCAAAGTGCTATAAATCAACCATTTTTTAAGATATAAACAAAAGAACAAATTTTCAGTAACAAAAACTGCTCCGGAATCTTTGTATCAAGGCCAAACACATAAAAAAATCTTTTTCATTTTCCAATTGTTTAATACCTCATTTTGAATTTTAAATTTAATTTTTTTTTAATGGCAACCCTTTTGAAACAAGATGGCGAATGAAGCTGGCCAACGAACTCGGTCCAGAAATTGGTATGTACTATGTACAGACCAAGTTACATCCAAATAGGTTCATAATTACGCCTGTTATCGCGTGACAAAAATCAGGTCGTGTTAAAATGTCAGCCACAAGAGAAATTCAAAATGCTATTACTCAGCCATTTTTTTAGATATAGACGAAAGAAAAACTGTTCCGAAATCTTTGTATTAAGGTCAAACACATACAAAAAAAATCTTTTTCACTTTCCAATTTTTTGGTATCTCATTTAAATTTTTTTATTTTTTAATTTTTTTAAATGGCCGCCATTTTGAAACAAGATGGCGGATGAAGCCGGCCAACGAACTCGGTCGAGATATTTGTATGTACTATGTACACAAGAAGGTACATCCAAATCGGTTCATAAATACGCCTGTTATTACGTGAGAAAAATCAGGACGTTTCAAAATGTCAGCCACGCTAGAAATTCAAAATGCTATAACTCAGTCATTTCTTAAGATATAGACGAAACAAAAACTGCTCCCGAATCTTTTTATCAAGGTCAAACACATAACAAGAAAATATTTTTTCAATTTTTAATTTTTTGGTACCACATTTCAAATTTAAATTTTTCTTAAAAATTTAAATAGCCACCATTTTTAAACAAGATGGCGGATGAAGCTGACCAACGAACCCGGTCGAGACATTGGTATGTACTATGTATAAACGAAGTTACATCCAAATCGGTTCATAAATACGCCTTTTATCGCGTGACAAAATTCAGGACGTTTCAAAATGTCAGCCACGCTAGAAATTCAAAATGCTATAACTCAGCCATTTTTTAAGATATAGACGAAACAAAAACTGTTCCGAAATCTTTGTATAAAGGTCAAATACATAAGAAAAAATATTTTTCCATTTTTAATTTTTTGGTACCACATTTCAAATTTTAAATTTTTTTAAAAATTTTAAATGGCCACCATTTTGAAACAAAATGGCGGATGAAGCTGGCCAACGAACTCGGTCGAGAGATTGGTATGTACTATGTACACACTGAATTACATCCAAATCGGTTCATAAATACGCCTTTTATCGCGTGACAAAATTCAGGACGTTTCAAAATGTCAGCCACGCTAGAAATTTAAAATGCTATAACTCAGCCATTTTTTAAGATATGGACGAAACAAAAACTGCTCCGGAATCTTTGTATAAAGGTCAAATACATAAGAAAAAAATAGTTTTCCATTTTTAATTTTTTGGTACCACATTTCAAGTTTTAAAATTTTTTAAAATTTTTAAATGGCCGCCATTTTGAAACAAAACGGCGGATGAAGCTGGCCAACGAACTCGGTCGAGACATTGGTATGTACTATGTACACACCGAATTACATCGAAATCGGTTCATAATTACGGGAGTTACAGTGTGACATAGGTCAGATATATATATATATATATATATATATATATATATATATATATATATATATATATATATATATATATATATATATATATATATATATATATATCAATTTTGAACGGAGGGTGGTTTCGGGGTCTGGGGGTCATGATCGATGAAAATATACCAAAATTTTTTGAAATCGCTTTCCTCCGAACGGCTGCAATAGGTAGCTTTTTTGTAAAGAAAGCTACCTAAAAAATATATATATATGAAACATGCTGACGTGATTTTTGAAAAGATTTATAAGCGACCTGTGTTTTTATTTTTCTTTCAATTAATTAAAACTTGATTAATAAACAATTATTTTCTCAGTAGGGCAATATTTTTTGTTTCTAACACAGTCGCTTCGGGAAATTCTGTTCAAAATGCCCACTTTGACATCATTTTTTGAAATATATTCTGCCTCTATCAAAAAATCGATCATTACTGTACATTATATAGTTTCTGAATAAGAGAATCTAGCAATTGGGATGCGTTTGAGAGCAAAAGTGAATTTTAAAATGAGTAAGAAAATGAGCAGTTTGGATTGCACCCTTAATAAGATGATTTTTTTCTTCAACCACTATGAATTTTTAATTTGTTTTTGCTGTAAGAATTGGCCCTATCAAAAACTTGTCTATATAAATGTTGAAGAGAATATTAAGAAGATATATGATAAATTCATGGAGATTTTATATCTTGTGAATTGAGGGAGTTATGAAAATTTTTCTTCTTCAACCCCCCTTTTTTGTTTTCGTTTTTAATTATTTTTTTTTTTTCGGTACGAATTGGCCCTATCGAAAACTTGTGAATATAAAAGTTGTAGATAACATTAAGGAGATGTATAATAAAATTAATTGGATTTGATATCTTGAGAATTGACGAAGTAAGGAATTTTTTTCTCCCAAAAACCCTCTTTTTTGCGCCTCTTGAGCCTATTTTTAATTTTATCAAAAGTCTGTGATGCATGAATTTTTGGCGCTATTTTTAGAAGTAATAAAAACTTTAAACTGATTTGATATGTACAAAAATTAAGAAGTTGTGGGTTTTTTTCGATTTTCACAAAACCCCTCCCTATTTCCACCCCCTTTGTCCGATTTTGCCCATTAACGAACTTGACCGAGATTTTATGTCCCTTGATTTTATGTATCAATTTGGAAGAGATTTGTGAAGAATTGCGGAAGTTATCGTGTCCAGAAGAAATTGATATGTATATTACAAATATTACTGAGGGTGTTTTTGAGTTCTAGTGGTCATGATCGGTGTAGATCTGCAAAATTTTTCAGAAATTCCAACATAGGAACGATCCCAATAGGTAGTATTTCATACGAAATCTATCTAACAAAAATATGAAACTTGCTGACGTGATTTTTGAAAAGATTTATAAGCGATCTGTGTTTTTATTTTTCCTTCAATTAATTAAAACTTGATATATAAACAATTATTTTCTCAGAAGGACAATATTATTCGTTTCTAACACAGTTGCTTCGGGAAAATCCGTTCAAAATGCCCACTTTGACATCATTTTTTGAAATATATTCTGCCTCCATCAAAAAAATCGATCATTGCCGTACATTATATAGTTTCTGAATAAGCGAATCTACCAATTAAATACGTTTGAGCGCAAAAATGAATTTAAAAATGAGTCAGAAAATAAGCAGTTTGGATTTGAGTGCATCCTTAATGCAATGATTTTTCCAACGCAATCCGCTTCTGGGAATTCGGTTCAAAATGCCCACTTTAACAGCATTTTTTTAAATAAATTCTGCCTCTATCAAAAAATAGACCATTACGGTACATTACATAGTTTCTGAGTAAGAAAACGTACCAATTGGAAGCCTTTGAGAGCAAAAATGAATTGTAAAATGAGTCAGAAAATAAGCAGTTTGGATTTGAATACACCCTTACTTAGATGATTTTTAGGTAGATTTCGTATGAAATACTACCTATTGGGATCGTTCCTATGTTGGAATTTCTGAAAAATTTTTGCAAATCTACACCGATCATGACCCCTAGAACCCAAAACAACCCTCAGTAAAAAACTTTATATCTATCTATCTATCTATCTATCTATCTATCTATCTATCTATATATATATATCACTTTCTTCTGGACACGATAACTTTCGTAATTCTGCACCAATCTCTTCCAAACTGATACATAAAATCAATGGGCATAAAATCTCGGTCAAGTTCGTTAATGGGCAAAATCGGACCAAGGGGAGGGAAATAGGGAGGGGTTTTGTGAAAACAGAAAAACCCCCATAACTTCTTAATTTTTGTACATATCAAATCAGTTTAAAGTTTTTATTACTTCTAAAAATAGGGCCAAAAATTTATGTATCACAGATTTTTGATAAAGTTAAAAATGGGCTCAAGGGGCGCAAAAAATAGGGTTTTTGGGAGAAAAAAATTCATAACTTCGTCAATTCTCAAGATATCAAATTCAATTAATTTTATTATAAATCTCCTTAACATAATCTAAAACTTTTATATTCACAAGTTTTTGATAGGAGCAATTCGTACCGCAAAAAAAAAATTAAAAACGAAAACAAAAAGGGCGTTTGAAGAAGAAAAAAATCCATAACTTCGTCAATTCTCAAGATATCAAATCCAATTAATTTTATCATGAATTTCCTTAACATTATCTATAACTTTTATATTCACAAGTTTTTGATAGGACCAATTCGTACCGCAAAAAAAAATTAAAAACGAAAACAAAAAGGGGGTTTGAAGAAGAAAAAAATCCATAACTCCGTCAATTCAAAAGATATAAAATCCCCATGAATTTATCATATATCTTCTTAATATTGTCTACAACATCTATATAGACAAGTTTTGGATAGGACCAATTCTTAGAGCAAAAACAAATTAAAAATACATACCGGTTGAATTAAAAAATGATCTTAGTAAGGGTGTATTCAAATCCAAACTGTTATTTTCTGACTCATTTTACAATTCGTTTTTGCTCTCAAAGGCTTCCAATTGGTACGTTTTCTTACTCAGAAACTATATAATGTACCGTAATGGTCGATTTTCTGATAGGGGCAGAATATATTTTTTTAAATGCTGTTAAAAAGGGCATTTTGAACCGAATTTACCGAAGCGGATTGTATTGGAAAAATCATTGTATTAAGGATGCGCTTAAATCCAAACTGCTTATTTTCTGACTGGTTTTTAAATTCATTTTTGCTCTCAAACGCATTTAATTGGTAGATTCGCTTATTCAGAAACTATATAATGTATAGTAATAATCGATTTTTAGATAGAGGCAGAATATATTTCAAAAAATGATGTTAAAGTGGGCATTTTGAACGGAATTTCCCGAAGCGATTGTGTTAGAAACGAAAAATATTGTCCTTCTGAGAAAATAATTGTTTATATATCAAGTTTTAATTAATTGAACAAAAAATAAAAACACAGGTCGCTTATAAATCTCTTCAAAAATCACGTCAGCAAGTTTCATATTTTTTTTTTTAATTAAAAATGAATCTGGAATTATGCCAGAAAATTTCGAGTTGTTGAGCATGGAAAAGTATTTTTTTGAATACCGCCCTAACATGATTCTGATAAAACCAGCTATTATATGAAAATGAAATAAAAACTCGTCAAGAGCGGCCAGATAAAATTGTTAAAGTGGATTTATCTATAATCATGATTTAGTTTTTGTTTGTGAAATTAGTATATTTGACTTCGAAATCTACCTCTGCCTGTAGGCCGGGCCGGCAGGGATTTTTTTTCTTCAACCGCTGTGTATTTTTAATTTATTTTTGCTGTAAGAATTGGTCCTATCCAAAACTTGTCTATATAGATGTTGTAGACAATATTAAGAAGATATATGATAAATTCATGGGGATTTTATATCTTTTGAATTGACGGAGTTATGGATTTTTTACTTCTTCAAATCCCCTTTTTGTTTTCGTTTTTAATTTTTTTGGCGGTACCAATTGGTCCTATCAAAAACTTCTGAATATAAAAGCTGCAGATAATATTAAGGAGATTTATAATAAAATTAATTGGAATTGATATCTTGAGAATTGACGAAGTTATGAATTTTTTTCTCCCAAAAACCCTATTTTTTGCGCCCCTTGAGCCCATTTTTAACTTTATCAAAAATCTGTGATACATAAAATTTTGGCGCTATTTTTAGAAGTAATAAAATCTTTAAACTGATTTGATATGTACAAAAATTAAGAAGTTATGGGTGGTTTTCAGTTTTCACAAAACCCCTCCCTATTTCCATCCCCTTGGTCCGATTTTGCCCATTAACGAACTTGACCGAGATTTTATGCCCATTGATTTTATGTATCAGTTTGGAAGAGATTGGTGCAGAATTACGAAAGTTATCGTGCCCAGAAGAAAGTGATATAGATAGATAGATAGATAGACAGATAGATAAAGTTTTTTACTGAGGGTGGTTTTGGGTTCTAGGGGTCATGATCGGCGTGGATCTGCAAAAAAACATGACTATACTACCTGACTATACTAAAATCTTCACACTTTATCCACGCATTAGACCGGCAGCACTAGTAAATGCTAACATGTTTAAAAATTGATTTTGTCTTTTTTTTTTTTTTTTTTTTTTTTTTTTACTTTTTATTATCACTTTCTGAACTCCAGAGATTATAATTTAAGCAAAAAAGCTTTCGATTGTTGCTTGCTTCAAAGAAAACATTCTTTTCCATGCTGCCATATCTCGAATTCTTCTTAAATACCTTAGTTGAATAGGATCTGCATTCTGCCGTTCGAGCCATTTCATAACTGTTTCCAAACATTCAAAGGCTTCGTTATGTGATGTACCTTGATCATTTTGAGAGCATTCGTTTTCGGTTTCTTTTTCGTCTTGAATATCATCCACAATCTCATCATCATTTAAAATCTGATATCGAGGTCTAATAGGGTGTTTGGATAATTAGAAGTTCGTTTAAAAAAAAAAAAAAAATCGAGAGAAATAGGCTGTTCGGATAGTTGGAAGTTCGGTTAAAAAATATTTTTTGAGAGAAATTGGCTGTTCGGATAATTGGAAGTTCGGTTGATTGGAGTTCGGATGATTGGCGCTCTACTGTAATGCCAAGTTCTAATTGAATCTGAAATGTAATGAAAATTCATGCATTAGTTTTTGAGATAGCTTTTCTTGTATACATGTTCACCGTGAGTATTTACGCATTAAAAGTAACAATCATGCCAAATTTCCCGTTTATGCTTTAACGATTCCATTCAAATTGTAATTAGTACATTCAACATTAGTAAAAGGAATGAGGTTTCAGTCTTCTAGCCTAATATAGTATTCCCCCCCCCCTCTTTTAAATTATGTTTATTCGGAATTTGTGAAGCGATTTTTAAATTTTGTACGACTTTTTTTTTTTATATTTTTGGAGTCTTCCCAGTATTTTTTTATGAGTCCGTGCAGCACTGAGCTGATCAGCTATTAATAAAACAAAACTAGCATGTTACTTTCGCCAGGCTTAAGTCTGTTCTCAACTGCTCTGTTCAACAAGTACAAAACGTTCAGACACATTTACAAATTCATTTTTTAACAGAAAGATATAAAATTGGAAAGCCTGGCCATGGAAGCGATTTGGAATCGAACTGTTTTTTCCATTTTTGGATCAATCAATTACCTATTGAGTTACAAGCGATTTTGATCACATGACAGGGCATTTTTCTCCCCTTATTGACTGGGTTTTCTTCTTTCGTTCGGAAGTTCAGTTCAAAATGCCAACTTTGACAGTATTTTCTGAAAGATCTATTGCGTTTACAAGAAAACGGAAAAAACAGTTCGATGACTTAGTTTTTGAATAACACCTTCTAGTTTTATGCGTTTCCGAACAAAAATGAATTAAAACTTATGTCAGAAAGTTGACACTTTAGATTTGAGAACAGCCTTAACAGGTTTACGTATTGTCCGGGCCCGATCAGATACAACTGAGCTAATCATGGTGCCAATTATAGTAATTATAACCCATTCTTTTAAAAATCATATAGCGTAGCATACGCAATAAGAATTATAATAATGTGTAATGTAGTTTATTTATTTATTATAGTTCTTTTATTATATTTTATTTATTAAATAACTCAAATAGTTTATATTATTTACCATTTAACATTATTTACCTTTTTGTTTATATTATTTAACTTACTATGCATTTAATAATGTTGAATTATTAATTTGAACTGGATTGGCCGCGATAAATAAGATTGGGAATGGGTAATCACTTTTGGCGAACTACCTTATGGGCTGGATAATACGCAATTACCAAAATGATTACCACCTGAACTCGTGCTAAAAATAATACTATAATACAAATCCATGTGCCAGATATTACACAAACAAAGACTCCCTTATCATAATTACTATATATTATACAGGGTGTCCCTGAAATTCATGGGCCAAACTGTAAGGGAAGGTAAAGTACTCATAAAGAAGCAATTTTGGTATGGACATGTGGGGTTGGAAAAGAAGAGCTTTGGCGAAAAACAAAACATGGTAGGGGAAAATGAAAATAAGCGTTTTATTGACATAGCAATTACAGTAAGTACTCAAATGTGCCCCCACCAACATCGATGATACATACCAGTACCGTCTTTCAATATATCAAGACGGTGTTGCACATAATCGGCAGCGTCTAGCAAGTAATTGGAGTACTTTTTCGAAGATTCAAGATGTCTCATTTGTGAGACACCAGTAATCACCAAGGCGTCGAAGTCGGAGTCAGGCCCATTATTGAGCAAAAAAGTCGGAGTCAAAAAAAAAAAAAAAAAAAAAAAAAAAACAAGCCGACTGCGACTCCGACTCCAGTTTTTTTTATTGACAGTTTGAAGTGAAATTAAACCAATTATATGCAACTAGGGGGCTCTGCCCCATGCTCACTAACGCTCGCCAACCCCCGTAAATTGCGACACAATTTACGTTGGAACCGCTACGCGTTCCCAGCTCGCTTTGCTTGCTCGACACTGTTTGCATCAACTCTAGCCATAATGAGTAATATCAAAAATTCTTTTAACGCATGAAATTTTCAAAAAAATTTAAGCTTAAAAAACAGCAATTGAAAACTTCGTTGAAGTCACAATTAAAAATGCATTTAGTTGGTGCTACCAATAGGCATAAAATCATTTTAACATTATGAATTTACCAATTTTTGAAATATAAAATAACTAACCGAAAAAGAATTACCTGGGAACACAATTAATTTTAAACTTGTAACGGCTTAAATTCATTTAAAAGACTCTTGGTAAAACACTACCTGATACCAAGAATTTCAATACAAATCACAAATATTGAAGTTCGTTCGACGTGCAAAATACAATATTAAACAAAAACCTAATTTGCAGAACAAATTAAAACTAGTCGGGTGTACCAATCCCAAAACTTTCTTCTATCTCATACATGTTAATACTTCAAAATTCGCTATCACACTGCCAAAATTATATGCCAATCTATGCATCTCATGAAGATTCTAAAGATATGAAATTCCGTGCATTAGTTCTTGAGATATGACTATCGCTGAAATCGTCTAAATCCAGCAAAATCCTGCCTAGCAGCGCCACCTATTGGATGATTTATACCAAATCCTAATCAGCAACAATTTATGTCAACGTCTGACTGAATCTGAAGTTTGGAGAAAATCCGTGCATTAGTTTTCGAGATAGAGCTATAGCGAAAATCGTGAAAATTCCTGCATAGCAGAGCCACCTATTGGGTGATTAACACCAAAACCTAATTAACAACAACTTGCGTCAACATACAACTAAATCTGAAGTTAGATGAAAATTCGCCCATTAATTCTATAGATAGAGCTATTGAGGCAATCGTGAAAAAGGCAGCACAGAAGCGCCACCTGTTGGGCGATTTACACCAACACATAATCAGTAGCAAGTCATATCAAGGACTAACTGAATCTGAAGTTTGATGAAAATCCGTGCGTTAGTTCTTAAGATATAGCTATTGGGAAAATCGTGTAAATCCTGCAAAATTCATCATAACAGCGCCACCGGTTGGGCGATTTACACCAAAACGTAATCAGCATCAACTCATATCAAGGACTAACTAAATCTGAAGTTTGATCAAAATCCGTGCATTAGTTCGTGAGATAGAGCTATTGCGGAAATCGTGAAAAATGCAGCATAGCAGCGCCACCTGTTGAGCGATTTACACCAAAAACTAATCAGCATCAATTTGTATTAGGAACTCACAGAATACAACTTTTTATTAAATTCCGTGCATTAGTTCTTGAGATAGAGCGCCCACAAAATTTGTGTCACATACACACAGACAGACAGACAGACTCACAGAGTCACAGACAGACATTTTGTAAAAACATGTTTTTTGGAATCTCTGACCCCTAAAACGTGTAAATCCGTCGAAAACCGGAATTCGAAAATTTTCATGAATCCAATACTTTCTTCTTGTAAAGATAGAAGAAAGTAAAAACAAAATTTATTTCCTTCATTGCTTAAGCCCGAGAAGGGGCAGATATTAAGATATTTCATTCAATTCGTTCTACATTTAATGTTAAATTTTTGTAACAAATAAGTTAAACCAATTGAACATTAAAAAATAAAAATAAAATTCATTCAATATAATGCTTTAAACACCTATATACTTAGATTCCGCTCAAATGAAATCGAAATAAATCTTAGACTTTTTTTAAAGTTTTGTACTTTGCATGTACCTTATGTACAATCGTCATAAACATAATGCAAAATCTGCTGTACAAATATTTACAACTTAAAAATGGAAAAGTCTAAGATTGATTTCGATTTTATTTGAACGGAATCTAAGTATATAGGTGTTTAAAGCATTATATGTATGAATTTCATTTTCATTTTTTAATGTTCAATTGGTTTAGCTTATTTGTCACAAAAATTTAACATTAAATGTAGAACGAATTGAATGAAATATCTTAATATCTGCCCCTTCTCGGGCTTAAACAATGAAGGAAATAAATTTTGTTTTTTTAATTTGTTCTGCAAATTAGGTTTTTGTTTAATATGTCAAGTTTTTTAATAACTACTACATTCAGACAAACACATTTCAAAATTAATGGAGGGTATCATCATCAGGCTTTGATTTGTGCGATATCGCATCACAATTTGTGATGCAATTTACCTATGTATAATTCAAAATGTTTCACCAGTGCAGTAATACAAGTTGTTGTAGTTTGGTCAAAAACTTACAATCTGAACTTAAAAAATCTGCTTGAAAATGTAATTTTTTCCCCCCACTATGACGTCATATTCATCTTCTTTTTAATTCTTAAAAAAAAACTATTTCAGTTTCTTCAGTTTCATGTTTCACGTGAAAATCATTCAACTAAAAATAGGCAAATTATTATTACGGCTTTTGAATTATTTACAACAATGAAGGAAAAATGTTAAATTTTATTAGAAAATGTCCGTTGATTCTCAATGAAAAAAGCGAAATTTGGAATTATTAAGAAAAATATTTGAATAATGTAAATAAAAATTAGCCATGTTACTCTCAAACTCAAACCCAAATGCTGAAGATCGCAACCACATCGATTCATTTAATGCCAAAAAAAAAAAGCTCGCCAAAAAAACCAGCACAGAATATGGAACTCTTCGCACGAAATACATTTATGAAAAGCTATGTATAATGATACATAAAAAATGCAATTTAAGTGTAAATTAACGTTTGGTCGACCAATTTTGCCAAATTATATAAATTGCCGAACTACTCGCCAAATTATACAAATTGACATAATTTTTATTTTAAATAACGAAAGAACATATAAATTAGTATAAAATTAATAAAAATACAAATAAAACGTCAAAATAACAATCCCTTGATAACGTAAACCCGTGTAACTTGCTTAAAGTCAGGTGAATGTGACATTTACGATCAACCATTATTGGCATTTAATCTTATAGTTTGGCAATAGATTTTTGGTCGACGCAGGGTTCTCGCTGCCGCTCGCCATTGCACCAAAATGTTTAATTTGGAGAGTAAACCAACAATCAGACTCGCCAAATTGCGAGTGCTCAATTTCTGCTCTGCTTGTGTGTATGCCAATACACTGGAGACTTATCCGCGTTTCTGAACGATTGATGTAGCTTTACATGTTGAATCGCGCCGTGCCATTTACATTGCTCTATTTCTAGAGATACAGACTCAATATCAATTCAGTTTAGCAACAGCCAGAGACAGAAAAAGGATTGAGCAATAGGTTTTTGTCAGTTAACCACTGTCTATGCGCCGGCATCGCTCTGGTAAAAACATAAACAAAACTGCTCGCAACAAGGGCCAAATATTGAAATTTTTTCCTTGAACGTGGTGTTGAAATTAACCATACTATTTATTAGTTGTACCTAAAGTAAAATTGGCCGGTCAATTTTTTCTATCGGTCGAAATATCATAGCAATTTTTAGTGCATGTTTTCACAACGGTAAATCAAAGATAGCGGTTTTTAACTTTTATTCAGACTGCTGAAAGAGTAATACGCTGAAAGAGAATTAATGAGGCATATAAAGAGTATTTATTTATAATAGTTTCTGTAGCCGATAGTTGAATTTCTATTTTTTGAGTAATTACAAAAAATTAGGTTACTATAGAACAAAATCCAAAAACGGATACAATAAGGGGCTAAAGATAGGTTTTTCAGTGTTTCATGCCGAATCTATTTTGCTATTTTCATTTGGCTACTGTTTTTATTTCTTCTTCGCCAACTCGCTAATGTTGGTCAAAAGCCAGCGAGAACACTGGGTCGACGGGATAACTAACGAGTACCATATTTTAAAATTATTTTCTATTACGTTAAAAAGGAAATAACAATAAATAAAAAAAAAAGTTTTAATTAATAACTATAGAAAAAAACAATTTATATAATTTTAAAAAATAAAATAAAAGTAAACAAACAATTTATTAATAAATAAACAACAACAGCCGGGTTACCATGTCAGGCAAAATAATGCCATTTTGGCGCCAATTAGATACCCCGGTGCGTATATGACATCTGTGCCCAAAACATTTTCCGGTACTGTTTAGTTAACCCGTCGAACAATTTCGCCAAACCACTCGCCAAATTATACAAATCGGCATAATTTTTATTTTAAATAACGAAAGAACAAATAAATTAGTATAACATTAATAAAAATAGCTAATACTTAGTTATACCGTCGACCAATTTCGCCAAATTATATAAATCGCCAAACCACACGCCAAATTATACAAATTGACATAATTTTTATTTTAAATAACGAAAGAACAAATAAATTAGTATAACATTAATAAAATTACAAATAAAACGTCAAAATAAAAATCACTTGATGACGTAAATAAGTGTAACTTGCTTAAAGTCAAGTGAATGTGATATTTACGATCAACCATTATTGGCATTTAATCTTATAGTTTGGGGATAGATTTTTGGTCGGGATAACTAACAAAGGAACCACTTTTGGTGCTGCTCACACCTAGCATCGAGACCCAGTGCTTTTTGTAGCCCGATACATAAAAGTTAGTGAACCGATAAAATTTCTCTGTTAAAATCATATTTTATATATTTTTTTATACTTTTAATTTTTTATTATTACATTTTTGGGTACTTTTCGGTTAGCCGGGCCAACCGAAAAGTACCCTATATTTTCTTTTTCGACAAACAATACTTTAATAGGCTGTATACATTTTTGCAATTTCCAGATAATGAACTCTGTTCAGTTAAATTCTGCATAGCCCAGAATTTTATTCACATTGTGATGTTTGCTCGTAAAAGTATATGATAAAATAGCGTTCTTGATTTCGTAGTACCAAAATGAACTGTAGCCATATAAAAAAAATATACGTACTTAAACCCGATTTCAATATTTTCGGAGTTTTTATTTATTTATTTAATTATTTACTTATATATTTTTCAACTACTATTCGATTTGAACACATCTACCGATTTCTATGAATTTTCATTGCATTACCACCAAATTCAAATGGCCTGACTTGACTGGCATGCAAATAAAAAAAAGGAAGATTTTCAGCAATATTAAATGAAATCATATTTCTATGCCGACTCTATAATGGAATTATAATCTACCTTAGATGTGTTTGTGGCCCGCAGAATAAAAAAAAAGAAAACCTGCGAAAAAAATGGCAAAATTTTGACGATTGGTGCTAATCCTCACTTATGGCAACCATCCATATATCAAACGATAAAAAGTAGCCAAATTTTAGTGATCAATCCATGTCGATACGATAACTTTTGGCAAACCCTGTTTTTTTTTGTTTTTTTCCGTCTAACCGAAAAGTACCAAATATAGTACGAAAAGATAATTTATAAATGACGATTCATATAAATAGATAAAGTTAAAAATGCTATAAAAAGTGATAGAAAATCTTTATTAAGATTGACGACCGTTTCGTCGCACCAACGGCGACATTTTCAAAATCATTTATGATAGAAAATACTTTCGCAAAATATTTTAAAACAATAAACCTAGTAAACAATGTCACGAGACATGATGCATAATGAAAAATATTGCAACCATAAAATTAAATTAAAATTAAATTAGCTATTTGTGAGCGTGGATTAATTTTCATATAATTTAACAAAACAATAACATGGTAAACAATGTCACGAGACAACATGCATAATGAAAAGCATTGCAAAATATAAAATAAAAATAATATTATCTTGGCTATTTGCGAGCGTGGATTAATTTTTACTATTGTTACTAAAATTACATAGCATCTCTTTCCAAATTTTAGGTAATTCTATGGACACTGAATCATTGCAAATATTCTTGTTGCGTAAAAATATCTCTATTGATTCTCGGATTATTGATGGTAAATAAAATCTTGATGTATAAATTAACTTGCTATTTTTAAAATCGATCTGTAAAGGCTCTTCGCTGGATAATCTGGCCAAAGCTGTGGTTCTTCTGTTGTATTTGATGTCTGCTATATGTTCTTTGATTCTAGTTTTAAGTTTTCTAGTTGTCATACCTATATAAAACTGCTTGGTTCCATCTTCTTTGGTGAAAGGTATTTCGTATACTCCTGATAGTTGGCTTGACTCAATTGGATCTATTTTCTTGCATACTATATTTCTTAATTTCATAGAAGGTTTTGCGACTAGGGAGATATTGTATTTATTGAGTTTATATTTTAGACGTTCGAAGAAACCAGGAAAATATTGTACAGTGGATAACATGGAATTTTGTGGATTGAAATTTCTTTTCTTGTTATTCTTTAAGCTCTTAATTAATTTTTCTATGGTACTTTCTTTGTATCCATTGTTTCTTGCAATATCATATATTTTATTTATTTCGTTATTTAACTGCACGGGGGTACAAACTGTGAAAGCTCTATGAATAGAATGTCTAAGTGCAGAAACTTTGTATGAAAAAGGTGCTTGAGCATTATGAGGGATAATGGATTGACTGGCTATGGGCTTTCTGTAAACAGTGCGTTCTATTCCTTGGTACGTCTTGATTAGTAATACATCTAAATAAGGTAGCGTACCATTTTGTTCTATTTCCAATGTAAATTTAATTTTTGAATCAAGGCTATTAATCTGGTTTAAAAAGTTATTGAGCAAGGTATCTGCATGTTGCCAAATGATGAAAATATCGTCTACATATCTGATCCATGTATGGGGAGTGTAATCCAATTTGTATATATCTATTTCTAGAGGTCGTAATATGAATTCAGCTAGTAATCCTGATATAGGAGAACCCATTGGAGCTCCGTTATTTTGTTTGTATATTTTGCCGTCGAAAGTGAAGTAATTATTATTAACTATAAGATTAAGAGCACTCTTAAGTGTAGTTTTCATACTTTCATTAGTACTCTCCATGCGGTCAATACAGTTATTTATATTTGTAACGGCTTTTTGGGTATCAATAGATGGGTATAAAGAGACTACATCTAGACTGGCTCGATTCATAGTTAATTGGGAACAGATGTTATATATTCCCGCGGCCGCCATCTTGGATTTTTTCTTGTCGTGAAAACCCCTTTTGCGCCAAATAGTAAATGTCGCCAAGCAGCGGTTTATGCCCATATTACGCTTCACGGGGTTGCCAGAACTCGTCAGGGTTGCCTTATCGATAAACGCCAACAAAAAATCGCCAAGAAATCCAAGACGGTGGCTGCGAGAATATATAACATCTAAGCCGTTAAGTGGTGCTCACTGCACTTGTCAGCAAGAAATAGTATATCAAATTTGACGTTTTGGCGACTGGTGTTCGTCTAACGTAAAAGTTCCATTAAAACTTCATCAACTTAATTAAGCTAAAATTGTGTAAACATTTAAAAAATACACTGCAAATGATTTTGGTACAGATGTCATATTCGCCCCATATTGGCGCGATTTTTTTCGGTTGCCAATTTGGCGAAAACATCAACAGCATAAACAACATAATCCGGGTTACCACATCAAGCAAAATAACGACACTTTGGCGTAAGTTAAGTACCCTTTGCCTATATGATTTGGCGTCAGAAAAAAATCGCGCCAATATGGGGCGAATATGACATCTGTTCCATGATTTTTACCCATAGACCATAAAGGTGACAACTTAAATTTGGATATCTGCCTAAATTTATTAATTTTATTTTTTTTTAATCAATTACAGGATCAAAAATGTTTTTTCTTATGTTAGAGAAATGTAGAAATCCTTATTTGACAAAAAAAAAAAAAAAGAAAAGAAAAGAAAAGAAAAACAGCATACAAAATGCATCTTCTTTAATTCCAAATTTCTTTAACATAATTAACACTGCGGAAAATGCCTGTAGCTACTTATTTTAAGGAATTAAAAGTTTCATACCTGTTTGTTTTTGTCCATTTTTTCAATTTTCAGCTAATTCGCAGCAAAATATCTTTTGGAAGTTGAAAGACAAAAAGAACACCAACCACTACGTATCAGAATATAAAAAAAATTTAATAATTTTTAAGCACGAGCTAGAGTTCTTATTTAAATTTGTTGCCACTTTCTTTCATTTTACGTGATAATAAAGTTAAAAAAAATGTACAGAAATGAATATTAAATACGTGCGTTATCACATTTCTAACTAGCGTAAAATCAATTTCCACCAATCATATTCACGTATTTAACCGTAACTGGAGACATGAATTTTCTTACGCGTTCGGAGATGTAATGTAATGTTATTTTCCTTTTTTGTCTTTTGTAAACAGCATTGGAATTTTTTTTTAGAAACGCAATATATTCTGGAAATCATGTAATGATAAAAGAACTAATTGTCGGTACTGGGGAATGATTTTATTCAAGGAAGAAAACACATGCTAATCAGAGCCAAAGAACAACGCGGAGTCATTCTGACTCCCGTCTCCAGTTACGGGTTAATATTCAGTAATTTCGGGCGTAATTTCACTGCTGCAAATTAATTGAAAAATTATTATATACACTAGGGAATCCTCCCCGGGTTACAGAATACAGGTGAAAACTATTTTCTTAAACCGAAAACTAATAATTTTTTTACATGCAATATGTATTTTTTAGATTGTCCACTAACAATAAAAAAACATTTTTCATATGAAAAATATGAATTATACAATCAAATACAGTTTTTAAATTTATCAACAGCAATATTTTCGTAGTAGCCGCATGCTAAGAGTTATTAGCCCAAGATTTTGCTGCTTACGGCATCCTTTTATGTTCTGATAATTTCAGAACTTTCAGCGCGTAGTTCAATTTACATGTCTGTTAAATTGCGTTTTATTTATAGTAAATTCTGTCTAAGATGAACTCTGTGCAAGCCGGAAACCTGACTACCGCTGAACATTTTGGCTTAGATGTTATATATTCCCGCGGCTGCCAACTTGGATTTCTTGGCGATTTTTTGCTGGCGTTTATCGATAAGGCAACCCCGTGAAGCCAAACATGCGCATAAATCGCTGCTTGACGACATTTATTACTTGGCGCAAAAGGGGTTTACATGCCAAGAAAAAATCCAAGATGGCGGCCGCGGGAATATATAACATGTGTTCCAAAAATTTTCAAGTCCCGGCGAACCCATAGAAAATAACATTAATTCTTGGCGCATAAGCCGGAATCAGTATAACGCGGAAACGTAAATGTTTTTAAGGTCCCACCAAAACCAAAATTTTGCATAAGGCGGATAAAAGGATATTTTAAACATGAAAAGCATTTCGTTTATGAAACTTTAAAACTGATGTTGAACGTCATATATTCAATGCCGAGAATTTTAATTAAATTCCTTAATAGTTTAAAAAAATTAATTTAAATAACTAGAAACTGTTTAAATTTTAAGGGATTCTTGCATTTAAAGAATAAAATAATTACTTTTCCAATATAAATTTGCATGTAAAAATTATCATTAATAGAAGGATGCACACTTATGGAAATACGTATTTTTTAAAAGTACAATATATTATGCTTTAAGGTTGTGCTCAAATTCAAAGTGATAGCTTACTGTCTCATTCCCGAAGTTATTTTGCCTGTGTGTGTGTGTTTGAGTGTAAACTTTAAATTTGCAAGTATTACAGCAGTACTAAGAAATTGAATAGCATTTCTCATTTGTCTGTAAAAACTTTCAGAATTTCAGTTTTAAACCGATTTTCGAGCCAGGACAATCAATGAAAGATCGTCATCGTCGAGCAGTTTATTACAACTCAAGATCCAACCTTTTTATCGAAAATATAAAACGCTATTCGATTGACGCATGCTTCATTCCTATAAATCGCGTGTTCAGAAAACTCGATCATTGCACGGGTTATTTGTTCTTCGTCGTTTTATCTTGTCTAGCAGGATAAAGATGAAGTTATCAAATTAAAAAAAAAAAATTATTCTGTAGGAAATCTTTGTATTAGGTTTAATTGTACCAATGTACCAAAGCAGTAGTTAATGAGTTCCTACAGGAGTCGCTACCCAGATAGCATGAACATTTGCAGTAAGTTTGATTTTTTCTGATATTATCTTGCCGTGACAAATTTGAATTTAGGAATTCGCACCAAATCTGCCGCAAAGTGTACTATCACCCACTTGCATGAGTAGTTTGTTGTGAAACTGATGTCAAGACTGTCTTTAATTCACGAAAGTGACGAAAGCAAAAAATCCCTCTGTTGAGAGATATTACAATCTGCAGATACGCAGAAATTGCAGAAATTTTATTCGGCTGGCGCCGCTTTTTTTTAAACGTTATACTTTTCAAATACCAAAGATGCTCGAATTGAAAAGTACAAATATTACCCTATCTTGTTTGTGGTGGTAAACCGATGCATGCACCTTAAAAGTGCGTATGTGCCAATAGACCTGATACCCTATGGACCCCTTCGAAGGTGTTAAACTTATAGTGTACCAGTTGTAAACAGTTAATGTGGCATGGAAAGATTAGTACTTTTCAATAAGTTTGCAGTATTTTTGATTGCTTGTTTGCCGTTAATTTGCAATAAATTTGACACAGTATGAATTTAACTTGCACGACAAGTTAGCTGCAAGTTCAAAGTGTGGTGGCTTCGGCGTTTACGTTATCTTACTGCCGTATTGTTATGAACTTTCAGACTTGACATGCTGAGCTTGCTGCAACTTTGCAGGTTTTCAAAGCAAGATTCCTGCAAATTTTCTGCAAACTAAAAATGCTATGTGGGTATGCTTCTGTTTACTTCAGTCGAAGTAGATTTGTCGAATGGTCTTAGTACTTCGATGTTTGAGCAAAAAGTGGAATTTCTTACGAATTCCTGAGCATTGGGATGGCAGACGTAGCCAGGGATCGTGGGGAAAGATGAAAAAAGGCCCCAGAGCCATACATATTTTTTACATATATATAAATTAGTTAAACCAAACTAAATAGGATAGGAATCGAAAAAGATAATAAAATAGAAGTTTGCAGTTAAAAATAATCAACTTTGAAAAGAAAACGGCAAGGATTTAACGGCTAACTTCGTCAGCCAATGAGGAAGCGAAGTGCAACGAATCAAAGCTGCCTAAAAAGATCAATAAAGAAAAAGGATTGAAACATCAGTGACCTGAATGTCTCAGAAAACTAAGAGAGCGCTCCGCCAGTCAGCAAGTTCTGTGCATTACAACGTCAGAAACAGGTGAAGAGCGGGTCGGACTTGACTTGGACTTGGAAGAGATGTTATGCAGAGTACCAGGAGCATAGCTCCGCACCTCTAGTAGAGAACTGAAAGTAGAGTAAATTCATGTCATAGCCGAAGCCTGACAACATAACGCCAGGAACGCGAAAAAGGAGGAAAATTCCATAAATAAACCAAAGGCCCTTAAGAGGCACCATACATTAAAATAAAGATATGAAAACACAATTAAGAATTAAGATATAATAACACAAGAAAAAGAAAAGAAAAGAAAAAGAAAAGCTATATATAAGAAAAATTTACAATTAATAAATGATAATAACGTCTAGGAAGGAATGCCCTATCAAATAATAAGGGGAACTAGGAGTTAACCTGGGTCAATGCTTTCCGGAAGATGAAGAGTGGCTCGAGGTCTTCTCCAGCGGGCTCGCTCATCATAAATAGAGATATTCTGCAGAGTAGGATTTGGAATAGTAGGCAAATTGTTGAAAAATTTATAGCTTGATTTTTAATAGCACTTCTGATAGGAGGAATTTTGAGGTCCTTGTGGATAACCGTATTTCTACGGTACCAAGGGCTGTGAACAATACCATGTAGGGGTTTTTTTTTTGGACAACTTGGATCTTTTGCAGATTGGTCTTAGCCGCAGAGCCCCAGATCTGAGCGCAGTAGAGAAGTATGGGACGAAGTACTGTCTTATATAATAGTAATTTATTGCCCATACTCATCTCATTACCGTACAGGAGATGGGCAAGATCATTTTTGGCTTTGTAAAACTTTTGGAAGCTATATTCGATTTGCTTGCGCCAAGTGAGCGTGTTGTCTAGGTATACGTACCCAGGTACTTAACCTCCCGTCCGAAACTGATGAAGGAGCCATCAAGGTAGAGTGGAGGAGGGATAGAACGATTACGAGTAAAGATAATGGCTTGTGATTTATTGGAGTTAATTTTAATACACGCCATTTGGTGAAGAATGATTCAAGTTTACGTATGTGCTGTTGTAGATACTCGTTCATGAAAAGACAGTTTTTGTCACGAGCCATCACTGTAGTATCGTCAACAATAGCCAACAACGTACGAGGAGTAGTGGAAATGTCAGAGATATAGGATTTGTAAAGCCAGTTTGGAGCCTTATGGCACGCCCGTACGAATCAAGCGAGGTGTTGAAATGAAGTTGGCATAGCGAAGGCAGAATGTTCTGCCACGAAGGTACTTATGCGTAAAGCGCACATGCGCAGTCGGGACTTTTAATTTGAGTAGTTTGTAAATGAGGCTGGAGAGCCAAACAGTATCAAACGCCTTCGCGACATCAATAAAGAGTGACCCAACATACTCAGAGTCGTCAAACCCATCATGTATGAATTCAACCACCCTAAGCAGCTGGTATGCGGTGGAATGTTTGGGCCTAAAGCCAAATTGTTCAGGGATGTCAGGAAGAAATTGTTGAAGACGAGTGAGAAAGATGTGCTCAGTCAGCTTACTAAGGACAGGGAGCAAGCTGATGGATCTGTAACTCCTGGCCAGTGAAGGTCTTCCCCGGGTTTCTTAATATACGATGATTGCTTTTTTCCAGTCACTAGGAAAATGTTCAAATTTGAAACAAGCATTAATCAGATTGGCTAGATAACTAGCATAGTGGAGAGGGAGATTTTTGATAGCCGAATTTCTAATTCCATCATGCCCAGGGGCCTTCCTATTGGGTAAATTTTTTATCACTGCAATGATCGCCTCGGGGGTGGTCGGTTCAATTGATCTGACAGGCTCACGGGCTGAAAATCTGCTAATAACATGGTCAACCCGATCAATAGTGTCTGCATTAAAAACATCACTATGCGGTTGAAATTGACCTTCATAATGATCTGCAAGCACCTCCACTTTTTCTTGGTCGAGGCATTTGTGTCTAGCATCCGTATGGAGAGGGAGGATAGGGGTAAAGGGTTTCCTGACTCTCTTCAGATAACTCCAGAGAGAATTATCCGTAGGAGCCAGGGAGGTAATAAAATCAGACCATTTATTGTTCTTGAAATTTTTGACTTCCTGCTTATTGATAGCATTAAGTCGGTTCATATCTGCACGGATACTGGGATCCCTGTTGGCTTGCCACAATCGCCGTAGGCGATTTCGTTGACGAATTTTAATTTTGATATCTTTAGGGAGGGTTTAATAATTTTGATGAGCCTGATGGCATTTAGAAGCTTCAAGAGAATTTTGGATTAATTTGGTAAAGTTTGTGACAGCCAATTCAATGTCCTCGACAGAATTGAGTTCATCGAAAGGTGGGGAAGCATTATTGATTGTATTTGTATAATATTGCCAATCATAAACATAGGGGGTGAGAAGGGAGGGGAGGGAGGGATTACAATCAATATGAATTTGGATAGGGAAGTGATCCGATGCGAGAGCCGAAATAAGTGTGATGGTGTAGGGGAAAGGGATGTTATTAAGCAGAGCCAGATCAATAGTCGTGCCATTTCCCCAAGGGCCAAAGCGAGTGGGGGAGGTGGGGGCAGCAATTTCAACACCATTGTTGATACAGTAATTATGGAGGGTTTCCCCTAAATTATCCATATTACTATTGGGACACCAACTGGGATGATGGGAAATGAAGTCACCTGCAAGAATGACATTGTTATCTAGCCTGAAGAGCTTATTGAGGTCATAGGGAAGAGCCGAATGGTTCGAAACTCGGAGATAAATTGAAGAAATAACAAAAGAATTTCGCTGGTCGAGATAAACTTTAACATTAGTGTTTTCAATAAGGTCAAGAGACAGGGGGGGGGGGGGGATGTGCGCATGAGAGACCCTTCTACTCACGAATATAGCAGTCCCGCCATATGGCGAAATACCATTAGCATCAGTACGGGGGGGGTAAAATAAGCTTTAAAATTTTGAATATTGAGGTAATTGGTGTAGGTACTACGAACCTCCTGTATACAAATGAAATAAACAGGGTTTTCAACAACGAAGTCCCTGAGCTCATCAGTCTTAGACCTGATGCCATTGGCATTCCAGAACAGAATTTTGAAAAGCCCCATTATTTGGATGTTTTAGCAGAGCCCAGAAAGCTCAAGGAGCTATCCACACTTAAAATTTTGAGGAAGTCAGCAGTAGTTTTATCAGAGCATAATTTTTTTAATCTTGCCAATAAATTACATAATTTAGTCAATCTATCTAAAATAATGTCAAAATCCTTAGAATTTGTGATAATAAAGTTCAATAAAGCATTCTGATCAAAAGTATTAACAGTAGGACTGGTATTATTAGTTGGAGCTATAACTTGAGGAGCAGAAGCAGATCTTTTTGTAGAGGTAGCAGAATTCATGACAGCATTGCTGTTGGTATGAGCAGGCGTAAAAATAGATGACGAACTGGTAACATTGGTAGTAGTTTCAGTTGTATTTTTGCCACTTAGAGCTGCCGAAAAGGAAATATTTTTAGATAGAGGTTTTAAAGAAAATGTCTGGTTGTAAGTTCTGAAGCTGGTGACCCTATTAGCTCTGATATTCTTAGGATTCTTAGGGCACCCGCCGAAGTTTGCAGTATGATTTTGAGAACAATTGGCATGTTTGATACCACTTCGGTCTTTTATCTGGCATTCCTTGACGTTGCGCTCCCCAGAGCACTTTAGACAAACAGGTTTTAATGAGCAGCATTCACTGGAGTGGTTAAATAGCTGACAACTGTAACACTGTTTCGTGCCATTGAACTTGTAAGTCTCGACTTTAACATAAAAGCCAAGTATGCTTCTGATATCAAATATATACTTAAATAGCTGATCTTGGATAACATCAACCAGGAAAATTGACATGGGTAATTGGTACTACTTGCGGATTCGCCCGGAGTCCGCCATCTTGTTTCTTTGTTGACATTGCCGATTTTAAATTTCTTTATTTGGATTTCTTTATTTATTTTTGCTGTTATTTATTTTTGCTGTTGTTTATGTTTGTTGTTGTTTATGTTGTTAAATTAAGCATAAATTGGTTATAAATGACCTAATCTAATCTAATCTAATCGCCCACCCTGGAAACCTGCTTGTGGCTGATGGTTGGGTCAAGCCCCTAGTCCAGGGCGAGATCAATCACCTTTGCGGCACCGCAACCCGGGGAACGTTAGTTAGTATATTCAGCAGTAACCAGATTATTTACAATACTTTGGTTATAAATGACCAAAAATGAAACAAGATGGCGGACTCTGGGCGAATTCGCAAGTTGTTCCGGGTAATTTAGTCTTAAAACTACGTAGTTGCACTACGCGATGGATATCAAAGCCTAATTTCGAGTTCCGATTTAATTTCGGCAAGGGAGGTATCGTTGGGAATTCCCTTAATAATAACTTTCCTAGGACGTTCTGTCTTAAATTTCATGCCAAAGAATTCAATATCATTAGCAATAAGATAACTTTGTATCTTTCTATATACATCAACAGATTTTGAAAAAAATTTAATAAAGTTCTTTTGAACTTTCTTAAAAACTTTAGTCTCAGAAATCTCATCAATTTTGGTGGCTAAAGCCCTCCAGTCACCAGTTATTTTAACAAAGGACGGCTCAGGCCTAGGTTCTTTGGTCGTAGGTTGAGCCTCCGTAGAAACTGGGTCGGCAATCCTCAGTTGTACGGTCAGTGGCAGCAGCCTCAGAGCTATTAGCAAGAGAATCAAAAGAATTTTTAGTCTCAAGGTTTAGGCTGATTTAACTTAACAACTTTAGCTGTTTTGAGGAGTATTTTAAACTCCTCATCACTATCATTAGCTCTTTTATTACCAGTAGGGATATTTGTGACAAGTTTAGGAAAAGCATTATCAAGGTTAGGCATAGTACTTAATAGAGAATTTACAGCAATACAGATATTATTTACAATATTAACATCATTACAATTAGTTTCGGCTAATGACACGAATAAACTACACATACCTCCAAAATTCATGAGAAACTGATCCTTGGCAAAATCACAAGCTCCAGATAGAAAATTGGCACATTCTTGAAGAAGAGATAGGAGGGATTGTCCTTGCACCGTAGTAGAGACATAGATATAGTAAAAATAATAGTTATTTAGTATTATAGTATTAATAGTAAATAGTTATTTTACTAGATCTATGAGTAGAGAGAACGGGCTGCCATTGCAGAATCCAAGTAGGGGAGAGCGGGGCTAGTAGGTGCAGTTTTTAGTGATTGATTTTTATAATTTTTTTGTTTAAGTTTTTCAATAAACTTTAACTGCACTTTTAAAGAACAGACATTTGGCTATAAATAGTCGGAGTTTTGGGTTTGTAGCTTTTGTAGTTTATGTTTAGCGGAAGCCTAAAGTAAAAGGAAAATTGTGCGCCAACCTACCCGTCACGGGGCAAGTTGCTTATCCTACGGGGTAAGTTGGCACACGCTTTATAAAAATTTAAATAAAACTCAAATAAGGCACGCAGTTAAAAGAAATCAATTTCATTATTATCAGTAAGTTTAAACAAAGGCGTTATCGCCAGGGGCGCCATTTCAGATCTTTCTTGGGTCCACTTTCCTCCAAACAAGAACCGATTCAAAATTCCGCTATAAGCAGGTTTTCTTCTTAGCAGGTATAGTTTCAAGTTACTGACTAAGATTTTTCGTTTAAGACAGTATTCTGTTAGAGACAGTTTCCATTTTACAAGTATATCTAAGGCTGTTAAAACATCCTTTCTATAGTAAATCTCTGAAGAGCGTAAATTTACTGTAAAACTTGTGAAAATGAAACCTGTCAAAAAAAGAATTCTTTCGGAAACGGGAAAAAAATCGCGTTTCTTTGGAAAAAAAAAAAACAACAACAAAAAAACCATCATATAGTTACATTTGCGAATACGGAGGGAGACCTGTCTAAAATGATTTTTTTTTTTTCCCACTAACCTTTCGACTTCTTCTTTGCATGTTTTGCCGGAGGGACGGGGAGCCATGGTTCTTGGAAGTTGGAATTTGGAACAACCATGGGATTCTTCCAGGAACATTTTTTAATTTTCGTGAAAGATCGCAGTATTTTTTTCTTTTTTTTGCGGAGCTACGCGAAATCAACTCGCCAATCGACCGCGAAAAAAAATTTTAAATTTTGATAATTGGACTTGGAAATTGGAAAAAATAGTCAATTTGGCAAATTAGTCGCGGAAAAAATATTACTTCCTAAACGGACCGTGAAAAAATATTGCAAAGATCGTGGAAACAAACAGCGATTATTGCCAATTTGTTGCGGAAAAAAAAAAAAAAAAAATGCAGATTTCAACATTAGGTCGCAAAAAAAAAAAAAAAAAAAAAAAAAAAAAAAAAAAAAAAAAATCAAATCTGCTCATCAATTGTGCAAAAAAAAAAAAAAAAAAAAAAAAAAAAAAAAAATGTGAATTTCGAATATCTATTAAGGGGGGAAAAACGAGAATTTTGTCAAAGGTTTCGGATAAAAATCACAAATTTAGTAAAGAATCGCGCAAAAATTTCGTCAAACGATCGCGCAAGGCAATCGCAAATTTTGTCAGTCGGCTGCGAGAAAAAAACGAATTTCTACAAATGATCTAAGAATCGCAAATTTCGTGAAAATATCTTGGATAGAAATAGCGAATTTCGTTAACCGTCGCAAAAAATATCGTGAATTTTGACAAATGGTCACGGAAAAAAATTGTGAATTTCATGAATCGATTACTGAAAAAAATCGCGAATTTCGTCAAATCGTCGGGGAAAAAATCGTGAAATTCAATCGGTCACGAGATAATCAGCACATAAACATAGTCAAGAAGTTTGCAAATTTTGTGATTTATCTACCCTATATATATAAAATCCAAATGAAACGAATTTATGAAACGGAAGTATGAATCGACTGATTAAACAACTGATTATGTTTCAAGCGATTTCTCCTAAAATATGGAATACTTTGCGATGAAATTAACAATAAAATTAAGATTTAACCGCAGATCTCAAAACCGATATTAGAATTTTTAAATTCGAATTAGTTTTTGAAATATTAATTTTTTTCTAATTTTATATACATTTTTCTAATGATGGCAACTCAAATTTTAATCAAACAGATATTTTTTTTTCATATTTCAGAAAAGGTTGACATGGTATTCCGGCTATTGTTGTTTATATGATAATAAATGTTTATTTACTTTTATTTCTTTTTATAAATTATATAAATTATTTTGTAAATAATAGAAAATAATTAAAAAATACGGTACTACTTAGTTATTCCGTTGACCAATTTCGCCAAATTATATAAATCGCCAAAACACTCGCCAAATTATACAAATTGACATAATTTTTATTTTAAATAACGAAAGAACAAATAAATTAGTATAACTACAGTGGCTAGAATATATAGTGTGCCGTTCGACGCTAAAAAAGTGACCGGGAAAGTAATCCTCCAATAGATGGCGCTGACTGTAGTAGAGACTGGAAATTTCCGAAAGCAGATCGGACAAATTAATGCTTTTTCGATACTTATTTTAATATTATATAAGAAGACATTTAAATATAGGAATTAATATTTAGATGAAAACAAGTCTGAAATACTTCAATAATAAATATATTATTTACAAACTGTTATTTTAGAACAGAGACATATTTTTTAAATAAAAATTATATGTGTGAAAAGTAAATAAATTCAAATGTTAAGTTCGCTTTAGCTTTATTTACAAATAACAACTGTTCACTACTTCTAAAACTGTGCAAACATACAATGAATATTTAAAAATAAACTCCCAATAGCAATATTTACTTTGTGTTATTTTCAAAACAAAGCCCCATTTGTTAAATAAATCTTTCTTACTCTTGAAATCACATATTAAAATTCTTAAGAAAAATTTAAAAAAAAGTATTTTTGAATTATGTATGAAAAGTAAATAATTTCAAAAATAAATTCAAATGTTAAATTCGCTTTAGCTTTAATTACAAATATCAACAACTGTTCACTATTCTAAAATTGTGCAAACATACAATGAATAATTAAAAATACACTCCCAATAGCAATATTTACTTTGTGTTACTTTCAAAACAAAGCCCCAGTTGTTAAACAAATCTTTCTTACACTTGAAATCACACATTAAAATTCTTAAGAATTTTTTTTTTTTTTTTTTAATGAATCCATGTATGAAAAAAGTGAATAAATTCAAAGGTTAAATTTGCTTTAGCTTTATTTACAAATATGAAATATCAACAACTGTTCACTACTTCTAAAACTGTGCAAACATACAATAAACATTTAAAAGTAATCTCCCAATAGCAATATTTACTTTGTGTTATTTTCAAAACAAAGGTCCATTTGTTAAATAAATCATTTTCACATTGGAAATCACATATTAAAATTCTTAAGAGAAATTATAAACATTTGTTTCTTTATGAATTATGTATGAAAAGTAAATAATTTTTAAAATAAATTCAAAGGTTAAATTCGCTTTATCTTTATTTACAAATACCAACAACTGTTCACTACTTCCAAAACTGTGCAAACCAGTGTTGAATTCAGACACTTTTCTCCGGGAGGGATTTTTGTAGCTCCGGGGGATTGGGGGGGGGGGGGGGATTACACTTTTTGACCATTGAAAACAAAATATCAAATCTTCCGGAGGGACATCTCATTCCTCTGTGGAGGAATCTCCTTCCCCCGGGCCCAAGGTTCGTAAATATCGTGATATTTTCGAAAATATAAAAAATATCCGATATTTTCAAAATAGTCAACTTACTGCTGACAATAAATATTTTTAAGCATAATATAAATTAAAAACTAAAACATATTGCACTTATCATGAAAACTTAAACAAACAATATTCTAAAAATGCATTTTTTTTTCTTTTTACTAAGAACAAAATTGGAGATCAACTAATTGAAAACAGATACATTTTGCTTTATACAGTTATTTAAAAAACAAATTACGACAACCAGGCGCAAAACAATACCTTTGCTGATATTTTTTGTTAGTTTTTCACTCATATTTTGTTTCTTAAACAGACATAATTAAAACTTTATGGGAAAAACTCGCGTTTGTTTACAATATGCTTCACTGTCACGGCGCTAAAAGCTTTCAAAATTCCCAGTCGGTGATAACATGCGCGCCACCTTGCGGCGTCCTTCTTTCACGACCAAAAAAAAAGCGTTATGGTAACCAATGAACGGCACACTATCTATTCTAGTCACTGTAGTATAACATTAATAAATATACAAATAAAAAGTCGAAATAAAAATCACTTGATGACGTAAACACGTGTAACTTGCTTAAAGTCAAGTGAATGTGACATTTACGATCAACCATTATTGGCATTTAATCTTATAGTTTGGCGATATATTTTTGGTCGACGGGACAACTGAGTAATACTAAAAATGCATATGTAACTGGTATTTTAAAACGAGGTTTTCGCCAAATTTTCGTAAAAAAAAAGAAAAAATCACGTCAAACCTGCTGTGTGAATGTGACATCTGGCCGAATATTATCACTCGAAAAAAAAAAAAAAAAAAAAAAAAAATGCTAACTGGTGAGTTGAAAAAAAGCTATTGGCGAGATTTGCATCCGGCTAGCGTAACAGAACCAAGAATTCTTTGCAACCATGACAAATTTTATGTAGTTTTATTCGAAATTTTTTTTTTTGATTTTTTAATCAAAATGGAAAACTTACGGTCCCATATTGGCGCGATTTTTCTCTGACGCTAATGTCATATACGGAACGGGCACTTAACTGGCGCCAAAGTATCGTTATTTTGCTTGATATGGTAAGCCGGATGTTATTGTTGTTTATGCTGTTGATGCATTCTCCAAATTGGCGTCGTTAAAAAATCGCGCCAATATGAATGTATATGACATCTGTGCCAAACTTTCATATGAACGGCGAAGGGATCAGACCGTATTTGTTTATGGCAGTTGATGACTTGAACTATTATAATATAGATGAAATGATGGCGATAGAATAATATTTGGCGACTTATCACCTGTGCCTGACTAACATTAAAGTACCAAAATGACACCTAGAGTATAAAAGGCGAAGTGGTCCGCCTGGAACTGTTGATGATAAGTCACATGACTTAGGCTATTGTTATAGAGATTGTTTTAAAATACCAGGGGACAAAGATTCTGTATACTTAATTTATTTTATTTTAGCTTCTTTTCAAATGTTTAACAATCAAAAACGAAAACAACCATTGGATGTCTTAACAGCAACTGATTCGCCCTTAAATTTTTGCAATCAAAGGGAATTGAATGGAAACCCATTTACAGGGAGATCTGCACAGTTTTTTTTCAGTATAATTTAATATTCTCTAATATTTTAAAAACCCATCAGATTAGCGTGTGTTTAGATTCTGCTGTGTCTGAACGGGGGTTGGCGAGCGTAGCTTGCAGGGGGCAGAGCCTCCTAGTAGGGATATAAAATTTTCACCAATGATTTTTTGTGAGTAAAAAATTTCCTTAATCATTTTCTGCATTCATTTTCAGACAATGATCTAAATTCCACACAATTCAGAAATTTGCAAAACATTTGGTATCAGGTAGAGTCTGTATTAGAGATGAGTTCGGTCTCTTTTTTCAGAGCCCGAGCCCGATACCGAAAATATGCAATAGTAAAAAATTGCATAATATTTAAAAAAATGTTTCAAATATAATTATCATTTGTAAACTATTTTTACATAGAAATGACTAATACAAGGAAAATTTAAATTTAATATTATCAAAAGAAAAGTTTGGTATCAAATAAAAATGTACTTCATACTTAAAAAGGATTCTCATATCTTTTCTCTTATAAATAAAATCTAATAAAAAACAACTCGTTGTAAATGATGCGGCCAAGTCACAAACTTAAAACGTCAGTCATAAAAAGAAGTGATATCACATAAAAAGAAGCGATATAGAAGTGCATACTGCGAGTGCCGTGTAAAAATCTATCAGTACTCATAATGTTTCCAAAGGACTCGGAGTGAGGTACAGTATGTGAAAACTGCTTGGCGACCTGCAGGATTTTATAATGTTTGTTCTTCCTGCACTTACATATGACTATTTGTTTAACAATTTTCTTCTTGTATTACTTCTCCCATTAAACTGTGAAAATTCGAAGCTTATGGTGTTTACATGCCCATTCTTATTTAACATCATGGGATCGATTTGTTGATTCCCATTATTTGAACAAGAAAGACCACTTGTATGAGGAGGATTTTCTAAGTAAACATGTAATAAACATTTTGAGTTTGTAAAATAATAATAAAAAATAATGATCATATGAATATTACTAACAATGCACCTAATAATAGACGTTAATTAAACTAAGATATATTACAGTAAAAGCCTGAGTAAACGGAATTGCACATGACAGGGGAAAATCTGTTCTAGTAAGGCTACCAATATTATATACAGGGGCGTGCCGAAGGCTGTTTTAGTGGGGGGGCGGGGGGGGGGGGGGTGTGAACTGAATTTTGCCGACTGCAAGATCGGGGGTGAGAAAGACTTTGTGATAGCTCCCCCCCCCCCACCCACCCACTCAGCGACGGAGTCAACTGTTCTATAATACTGTGAATTTATAAAAATCACTAAAAGTCTTAAGTGTTCACTGCATTCTCCTTAACCATAGTCGAAATTAAATGCTGTTATTCAATATGTGTAAATTTTTTAAAATTATTTTACTATATAAGTAGAGTTGAGAATCCTGTTATTAATTAGGATTCTGCTTACGATTTAAAAGGAAAATGTGTATGGATGTACCGTACATTAACCAGTTCTCAAAAGTAACAATTTAAGAATGTTTAAGTACTTCGGAATTTATGTTTCTATAAATAAAACCGCATGCTGTTGTGTAATGTAAGTGTATAAATTTTAAAATACATAAAAAAGACAAATCTTGCTTGCTAAAAATAAGATATATATTAGTATAAGAGATTAAAAATTATCCTTCTACATTTTTAAAATATCACCCGCCTATCCTTCAGAATAGCCCATTTTCAAGCCACACTGTCTAAATCCAACATGTCAGTTATATCTGTTTCACAGGTTAATACTAGCATTAGTTCGTCCAGTCGCTCTTCCGACATGGTGGTACGCAAGTAATTTTTTACTAACTTTAACCTGCTGAAACTTCTTTTATTACTTGCTACAGTTACTGGAATAATTAAGGCCAACTTGTAGGCCAAAGAAAGGTTAGGATACAAAAGAGCCTTCCCCACAAGTTTTTGCGCTGCTGCGCCAATTGTATCCGATTCAGAACTAGCTGTTTCTGAGGACATATGAGATCAATTTCACATTCCAAGTTATCTACATCTTTGAGATCATCAGAGAAAGAATAATTGACATAGTTTAGAAATGTCCTCGGTAGAGCTATACTTGATCCTAGATGGAAGGAGACAGGCTAGTGGTTTAACTTTCTCAAATATCAACTTATGAATGTCTCCAAATGCAGTTGTTAGCCGATCTACCACCTTCAAAAGTTCTGCTTTAAAATAATTCTCTCGTGTAAATAGAACTGCAGTTTCAGGATTTTCGTCGATCTTCGATGGAGGCCTCCGTCGCCTGTGCCTCAAATTGAACTCATAATCTTGAGTCTCGCAGATGTTGTCAGCTTCCTTAATGATGTTCACTATTGCCGCCACGTCATCATTCCGGAGTTTCTGAATGCTTTCGTAAGTTTTCTGGCATTATGTCGGTTCCCTCTAAAATGTTCAGGTCTTCACGTTGCGATTGCTCTGTTGCTAACTTGGTCTGAAACATAATTGTTTTCATTGCAAGTAAAGAAACAATGAAATCTTATGACATCAATTTGCTTCTTAACCCTGCCGCCTTAGCTCGAGCATCCTTGTCACCCTTCATGTCTTCAGAAATAATTTGCAGAGTATGGATGAGGGCATCATAGGACGATAAAATAGCTCTGACTGAATCCGCTCGCATGTCCATCTTGTCTTCGACAAAGATTTCAAGGTAAGACTCTTCTGAAGAACTTCCATTTTCTCTCCCAGTATGCCGAATCGCTTTGTAGTGAAAAGAAGTTATAGAGATCCTGAATACTGTCATAGAACAATTTTATTATATTGCTTTCTTCGCACGCATGTTCAACACATAAATTCACTTTATGCGCGAGGCAGGGTATGTATAAAATAGATCTACCAGCTATTTCTGAAAGTTTTGATTGACAGCCTAAAATGCGGCCGGACATAGATGACGTGGTGTCGTAAGACTGTGCACGAGCTTGAGAAAGCGATATTCCAACTGACTGTAGAATTTCAGAAATAAGCTTAGCCATTCCTTTGCCTGTTTTAGCCAGATAATCTTTTAGTTTTAACAACCTTTCTTCTGGCTGAAACTTTGGGGTCACGTATCGGATTACAATTGAGAGCTTGTTAAGATGAGAGAGATCGGGTGTGCTATCAGCCATAACGCTAAAAAGTCCACAATTTTTGACATTTGCAACTATTTTTTTCACAGACACATGATTCAAGAACCCCAATAAAGTCATTTTGCGACCTATGATTAAGATAGTTGGCATAGTATGGGCGAAGATGATTATCATCAATCCAGTTTTTTAAAGTTGGAATCCACCTGGCCATTAATCTAATGAGCTGAATGTAGTTACCGCTGTCACTTTCTCGTCCCCGAAATGCAAGTGCTTTACAATTTAGATATCTGGTGCAGTCTAGAAGTATATTAATAATCTCTCTGTTTCTTAGACGAATTTGCTCCGCGTTAGCTGCTGCCTCTCTACGTTGACTAGATAGAAAGTTGTCAATGTACTTACTTTTTTGGGCCAAATTATCTAATTTATACACTGCAGTTCTATGAGCATTGCTCGTAAAATGAGCCGTTAACTTGCCTTTGCGGTTTTTTCCTCGGCCTTTCATCTTATGCCATACACGAATATCAACACTAATCCAAGCTTCTGCGTTTTCAGTCCCCGGGCTATCAGAGCAAAGTGAACAAGCAAAACAAAATGCAGCATCCAGTTGGTCGCTGTATTCTAAATATGGATATTCCTTATACCAGCAGGAGCTAAACTTATTCTGCTTCTTGGGATCTATGTCATGATTCACAGGGTACGATGATCTCTGAGGTTGATAAGGTCCACGAGACAGGATGAAAAGTTTCTGGTTTTCGGTTAAATTCTTTCCAATACGATCGGCTGGATAATAACTTAGAAAAGTCGAGGTATCTTCCTTTTCAGAAACATTGACATTTTCCATAGAATTGCTAGTTAGGATTTTATCGCATTCCTCAATCAAACTTTCGCTGTAGTGCCAAACCCGGTCTGCAAAAGCCTTAACATTCGCAGTAAAATTTTGAGATGAAAATGATGTTTCAGAAACATTTTTACGAAGCTCTGAATTTTACATCTGGATGATCTGTTTGAATATGATTATGCAGGCCTCTAATAGAAATGCAGAATTATCTACATATTGTACATTGAATCCGTTTTTCTTTCTGGAGGTTGATGTTTTCATTCGGATAAAATATTCTTATATGGCGATATAAATTTATTTTTTTCTGTGAAATGTGTGTGTACGCGATCACAGTGTGTGCATAAACTTTTCACTGAATTATCCGCCATCATGCGACAAACACAAACTTTTGCAAATCGCTGTTCTTCTGTGTCCGTCACTTCATCTTTTAAATGCAACAACCTCAAATAACTAGCGCCAAATCCAGAGCCAAGAGGTCACCAAATTCTAAGAATCAGGCCATAGCAGAAGGGAGCAATTAAAGATGCTACATGGAAAAACTTACAATAGAGATTGCAACAACCCCCCCCCCTCCCCCTTCCTTTCACGAAAGTCTCAAATTCTCAGAAACGCGATTCTCTCTCTCTCTCTATCACCTCCGCTCTCCGACAACCCCTCTTTCCCACACAGAATCATACACAATCTTGCGTGAGAAGTTCTTTCTTTACCCCTTTAAAGACGGACAACAGAGGATTGAAATGATACTGACGACGGGAGAGGAGACTTTTTGCAGGGTGTGTTCTTAACTTTCCGACTATTATAAATTTTACCAACTCTTCCAAATAAGTGTGTGTGGGGGGGGTGTTACACCCCCAACACCCCCCCCCCCCCCCCCGCTAGGCACGCTCCTGATTATATAATATTCTTTATGTTGGAAACACAACATTTACATTTAAGAAATAAATCTGTCATAAACAGGATCCATTTTACCAGTTTTCCCTTTAATTTTAATACAGTGTATTATTGAACGTATTTATGTAATTAAAAATTATGTTCAAATTAATGAAAATTATAATTGTAATAATAGATGATTACCACAATTACATACCATTTCCTGCTTGTCTTACAAATCTTTCTGATTTATTACAGATCTTCCTCCTAGAAATATTTATAAGAGTGATATAATGAGAAATTAAAATTAATTTTTTCGACTTTCACATTTTTTCGAAATTAGTATATACTTGATTCCACCTCAAGTTGGCAGCATTGGTTATGCTACGGATGCCGAATCGCAGCCGTTACCATAGCAACCAGGGTTTGCTTGAAGAGCAAAGGATCACTAGTAACCAAGGAAAAGCGCCATTTTGGCGGAAAGTATAATGCGTGTGCAAAAATCTGTACGTTTTGAAGTTCCAATGAAATTAATTATATAATCTATTAAATTAAAATAACGAATTGCATTATTATTCTTTTCTTATTTTTACATTTTTTAGACTGATTTTAGCACTATCTTATATTATATTAGCTGATCCGCCCGACGTTGCCCGGCACGCAAAATGCGATATTTTTTTTTTTTTTTTTTTTTTTTTTTTTTTTTTTTTTAAGTAGCGAAAACTTTAAAAAAAGGTGCACGAATTGTGGGAAAACATTATTGAAAAAATGTCAAAATTTACTGTTTTAAGCTAAAAATTTGAAATCGAATTCCATGTGCTAATGTTAAAAAAATCACATCGGAAAGAAAAATCGCATTGAAAATTGTCTAAGAAATTTAAAATCGCGAAGGGCAAAATTTTCTATATTTAAGCTCCAAGTTTAAAACAGAATTCCTCTTACAAATGTCAAAAAATTGACGCAAAAAGCAAAAAAATTTAAAAATCACATTAAAAAAATCGAGAAAATTTTAAAAATCGCTGTACGAATTCCGAATGAAATTTACTGAAAACAAAACAGTATTATCTATATTGGGTTAAAAGATTAAAACCAAATTATCTGGAAATCTATTTAAAACAGAAAATTTGTTATTTATACCAAAACCTCTGGCAGAAATTCAGAAAAAGCTAGATCTCACACGAGTCCGTTTCATTTTAATGTACATTTTTAATTATAGATATTAGCGTGTAAAAAAGTCATGATTTTTTAAAATCAAAATAAGCTAATTTTTAAATAATTAAAAACTGCATTTAATATTAAATTGTTAACACTGCTGAAAATTAAGGACTATTTCACTCACGCAAAAACACCCGCTTGTTAATTCTAATCCTATGGAGAAAGAAAAAAATTAATACCTCGTTTGCATTTCAGTATTTGTAAATTATTTTTTTTCTTTTGCGTTGGATAGCTGAGGTCGATCTCTACAAATAACCTTTTTTTCCTTTTCGATTTTGTTTGCAAGAATTTTTTTTTTTGAGGGGGGGGGGGGGGGGGTAGATTGGAAGATTTGGGAGGGGGCTTTGATTTTCAGAACCGGTTTCAAAAGTGAAATTATCCTAGTAAAAAAAGCCTCAAAACAAAATAAAAATGATTTTAAAGTATTGAAATGCGAATGAGAGGTTTTTAAACCTTTCTTCCATATAGCGAGCGGGCGTTTTCATGAGTGAAGTAGCCGCTCTTAATAATTATTAAACAACTGATTCTCTAATTAGGAGCATAATATACAGTTTTATGCTTTAATTACTAAAATGATAATTAATAATTTAGCATTCAATACTGAAAGAAAAAAATGGCAGTATGTCAGTTCAATATGTTTAGTAACGAATTAGGGGGGAAAAGTAATAATTCTTTAAACAGCCGATATCATTCTTTCATTCTTCTTTTGCTCCAATTTGCTATAAATTGATTATTGCAAAAGTAGAATCATAATAATAATAATAACAATAAAATACCGGCTATTTATTCTTTTACTTACAGGAATTTATCATATTTTCTATGCTTGTTTTATAAAAAAGAACGATTAATTTGATTACAGTCAAACCTCGTTAACGCGAATTACTTTTAGCACGAACTGTTTCCAATTGCGCCGTCCAGTTGTATGTAATGTATTTAAGTTCGGATAACACGAACTACTTTTAACACGAATAAAACAAGTTTCCCTTTGAGTGTTCGCGTTAATGAGGTTCGACTGTACTAGGAAATTATGACATTGCAAGTTATATTGGATTTAAATATCCTTGTTAAATGAAATGACTTTTTATGCCAGATAAAAATGCTTTATCAGACATGTTATAATTCAAATAAATTTGATACAAATAAATATTTAACTATGTAACAAATTTTAGAAATACTCAGTTAATAAACGAATCAATAATAACAATAATTAACAGTAAAAATAAAAAACTATGAACACGTTAAAAAGAAAAGTAACAGCGAAAGCAAACAGTGAGTATTATTAAAACTATTCATAAGAACAATAAGAATGCGGGGTTGTAGCAGAGAACTAAAGCGCGCCAGATATTTAACCTTGAAGATTTGTGCCTCGCCAAAGGAGAGTTTTTTACGCCAAGATTTAGTCTTTATACGTTCGCTTTAAATACAAAATACTTTTAAATTAAATACTTTTAACAGAGAAATTACATTAAATATATGCTTCAAAATATCGAAATTTGTAATTTATAACCATAATCATATACATTCGTATGCATTTTCACCATTTAAGATTAAAAAATAACGCAGAACTACTTTTCAAGGCGGAATGTTACTGTTTCTACCTTTCACAGTGCTGCCAAGTTAAGTTGGAATAGAGTGTAGGTAGGTACTTCATATATTAAATATACGCCTGCAGGTCGCCAAGCAGTTTTCACATACTGTACCTCACTCCGAGTCCTTTGGAAACATTATGAGTAGTGATAAATTTTTACACGGCACTCGGAGTATGCACTTCTATATCGCTTCTTTTTATGTGATATCACTTCTTTTTATGACTAACGTTTTAAGTTTATGGCTTGGCGGCATCATTTACAACGAGTTGTTTTTGATTAGATATCACTTGTTTTTGTAAGGTATTTCATTTGCATTATACATACACCATTTTAATTCAGAAAAGAAAAGACAAACGAAACATGATAGAAGTAAAAAAATAATTTAATAGTGAGGCTATAAACTTTTCAAAAGTATAATATATCTAGTAAGACATAAGGTTGGACTTTATACAAATTTTAATAACTTTTGAAAAACTGACATTACATTTTCAAAACTCGCATCATTTTACACAAAATGTGTAAAAGACTTCAAACAGATTGAATAATGAGCCTTTGTTTTATTACCGGGCGTGCTTGAAGTAATTTTTAAATAAAATTAGTTTTTTGATAATTTTGAAATCCAATGTACCTCCGATAAGCGCGGCAGAAACCCAGATTATCTGATTAAGCCTCTTTTTTTAGAAAATGTTTTCATAAGCTCTAACACTTGTTGGATTTTCTGAATTTTCAATGCATGTACTTTCTAAATTCATAATTGTTTTTTACGTGACTTGCAGGACATACTAAGTCATATTCATTCCAAGTATTTTCTCACATATATCGGATCATTCATACGATAAATTATAATTCATTTCAATAAAAGTTCAGAATTCGATATTTCATCGTTATGAAATGATTTTCCCTAATTTCAGTCATATTTGTACATTTTTAAGTAGCTCTATTATCTGATTAAAAATTAACTAAAAGCTATTTATGGCATATTGATAACATTATTTAATTACCAAGTCCAAAATAACAGAATCGATTAGTTTAATAAATCCCCTTATTAATCTTTTTAAATTAAAAGAAAAATTCCAATAAAACTGCCAAAAATTTATTTGATATAAAAGGATTGTAAAAAATGAAAAAAAAAATTATGTAATATAAAACCAGACTCCCTGTATTACCTTTGTAAAATGTTTTAAATTGAATAAATTGCAAAGTTTGGAATGTTGAAAAAAATATTTGAGTATATATGCATTTTAGTATAAAAGCAATACAGAATTGAACACTTTCCCGCTTATTTCAGTATGATAAACAGTGATCCTTAAGTTCTGCCGAATTGTTTTTATGACTATAAGTACTCTGTGATTCACTAAAGTACTTACATTATCTTTCTGAGCCTGTTCTGTGGTTTCTGCGTAGTCAGTGTTTACCTAGAATCTTTCCATGATCGAGATCCACTGGCACGTTTCTATAATCCAGTTTCTCCTCAAATATCGATATTTGAGGAGAAACTGGATGATCCTGCCTGAATGTCCTGCTGATCAGCAGGACATTTGTTGATGATTATTGTGCGCAGTACCTTCGTCAAACATCATTCCGACTTCGTGCAAAATAAAAGTTCATTTAATTGTTATCTAAATTTTGTGTGCAAAAATACCCATAGTATTGTGAATTTTAAAAGGGTGTGGGCTGAAATCTAGAAGCATTTTAATAAAGTGGATAATAGAAACATCTTTCATAAAGTAGAAACCTGGATCATCGAGCCTTTAGATGAACAAATTGAATTCATATTCAACTTTCAAGTAACGTAAAATTGTCTAGAGATTGTAAAGGTACAAATTCATTAAAGTACATGCCACTCAGCAAATATCTAACGGTTGTAATGTGACCTTGTAAACGAACCGTAAATGCTTCAATGGCGCCTTACAATAGAGAGCTTAACTGGGTCGAATGCAATAACATCCATCCTATTAAAATCCGTGCGCGTATTTATCTATGTAACCTCCCAAACTGGGAAACCACAGGGCTGCGAAATTTGGCACACGGGTTGCTTGTAGGGGGGGCTCATGAACGATTGGGGCCAAAAATTCGAAAATTTTGATTTTTTTTTTTTTTTTTTTTTTTTTTTACGTTTTTGGCGAATTTTTGCCTTTTTTAAATGTTCATCCCGTAATCGCCCGACTTCTAACCAGCTTTAAATGTTTATTGCAATGTGAGATATACATGTCGTATGTTAATTGGAGAATAATCTCTCATTTTGCATTTAGCCTAATATTTTTCAGGTCTATTGCATAGAGCCTAGACAGCGGTTAGGCAATTAACAAGTAACCACTTATTTCCCAACCAGGGGTCCCAATCTGATTTTTTTAGACTTATAAACCCATAACCTGAACCGAAACCCAAAAAATAAATTACAACAGACTGTACGCCGATCCGAGCAAACCAAAATAATTTCAGTCTACACGCAACCCGACCCAAATCTGATAGCAGACAAAAATATTGAAAATAACCGTAACCCGATCCGATCAAGACAAAATAATTTCCGTGCACACGCTACCCAACACGAACCTAAAAATTCCCTTTGAAGAAAACCAGAAATCTGACCCGAACCAAATCTGAACCCAACAGAAATAATCCAAAAAACCATAATCGGATCCGAGCAACACAAAATAATTTCCGTGGACATATTACCTGACCTGAACATATAAATTCCCTTTGAAAAAAAAAAAAAAAAAAAAACGAAATCTGATCCGAACCAAATCTGAACCCAACAAAAAACTCCAAAGAACCATAACCGGATCCCAACAGACAAAATAATTTCCGTGGACATGTTACCTGATCCGAAACTAAAAATTCCATTTGAATAAAACCCGAAATCTGACCCGAACCAAATCTGAACTCGACAAAAACATTCCATTGAACCATATCCCGAACCGAGCAAAACAAAATAATTTCCGTGGACACGCAACCCGACCCGAACCTAAAAATTTCAGTTGAAAGAAACCCGAAATTTGAACCCGACAAAAATATTCCAAAGGTCAATAATCCGATACGAGCAAGACAAAATAATTTCCGTTGACACGCAAACCGATCCGAATCTGAAAATTTCATTCGAAAGAAACCCGACAAAAATATTCCAAAGATACATAATCGGATCCGAGCAAAGCAAATTCGTTTCCGTGATCACGCAATACGACCAGAACCTAAAAATTCCATTTCAAGTTAACTTGAAACCAGACCCGAATCAAATCTTAACACGAGATAAATAATCCAAAGAATTATAACCCGATCCGAGCAAGACAAAATAATTTCCGTCGACAGGCAACCCGATTCGAACCAGAAAGTTATAATTGAACTCTATCCGAAACCGGATTATGGTCGGTTTTCGGGTTGACTTCAAATGAATCCGGTTGCGTGTCGACAGAAATAATTTTGTCTTGTTCGGATCGGGTTACGGCTCATTAAAAGTTTTTGTCCTTTCCAGATCGGGTTCGGGGTAGGGTTTCAGGTTGGCTTCAAATAGAATTTTCAAATTCTGGTCGTATTGAGTGTCCACGGAAATTATTTTGTCTTGCTCGGATTGGGTCATGGTTCTTTAGAATATTTTTGTCGATTATAATATTTTGTTCGAGCCATATTTCGTGTTTATTTCAAACTAAATTTTTAGGTTCGGATCGCGTTGCGTGTCCACAGAAGTTATTTTGCCTTGCTCAGATAAGATTATGGTTCTTTGGAATAGCTTATTTGTCGGGTTCAGATTTGGTTCGTGTCAAATTTCGTTTTTCTTTAAATGGAATTTTTATGCTCGGGTCGTGTAGCATCCACGGAAATTATTTTGTCTTGCACGTATCGGGTTATGGTTCTTGGGGATATTTTTGGCGGATTCAGACTTGGTTCAGGTCAGACTTCAGGAGGGGGGGGGGGTGGTTAATGGAATTTTTAGGTTCAGTTCAGGTTGAACTAACTCAGGTCTTATTATTGCAGCATGGCATACGTAATATGCGAGGCATTCTCACAATCTTTTGACTTTTAAGTCCCTGAATAATAATTTTTACTTTCTTCTATCTTTACAAGAAGAAAGTATTGGATTCGTGAAAAATCGACCCGAGCAAGACAAAATAATTTCTGTCGACACGCAACCGGAGCAGAACCTGATAACAAAAAACAGAAATCTGACACGAACCAAATATGATAACCGGTAAAAATATTCTAAAGCACCATAAGCCGATCCGAGTAAGATAAAATAATTTCCGTGAACACGCAACCAGAACCGAACCTAAGAACTCCATTAGAAAAAACTCGAAATCTTACATGTACCAAATCTGAGACACAAAAATATTCCAAAGAACCATAACCCGATCCGAGCAAGACAAAATAATTTCCGTGGACACGCAACTCGACCCGAACCTAAATTAAAAAAAAAAAAAAAAAAAAAAAAAAACGAAATATGACCCAAACCTAATATGATAACAGACGAAAATAATCTAAAGAATCATAACCCGATCCAAGAAACACAAAATAATTTCCTTGGACGCAACACGACCCGAACCTAAAAATTCCAATAGAAAAAACCCGAAATCTGACACGAACCAAATCTGAACCCGATAAAAATATTCCAAAGAACCATAAACCGATCCGAGCAATACAAAATAATTTCCTTGGACTCGCAACCCGAACCAAACCTAAAAATTCCATTAAAAAAACCTGAAATGCGGCCCGAACCAAATCTGAATCCGACAAAAATATCCCCAAAAAACATAACCTGATACGAACAAGAAAAAATAATTTCCGTGGATGCAACACGACCACAACCTAAAAATTCCATTAGAGAAAACCCGAAATCTGACACAAATTAAATCTGAACCCGATAAATCATTCCCAAAAACCATAACCCGATTCGAACAAGACAAAATAATTTCCGTGAACACGCAACCCGACCCAAGCCTATTTTTTTTTTTTTTTTTTTTTTTGGAAAAAAAAAACGAAATATGACCCGGCCAAATTTGATAACCGACAAAAATATTCTAAAGAACCATAACCCGATCCGAGCAAGACAAAATAATTTCCTTGGACACGGAACCCGAACCGAACCTAAAACTTCCATTAAAAAAAAAAAACCTGAAATCTGATCCGAGCCATATCTGAATCCGAAAAATCATCCCTAAAAACCATAACCCGATACGAGCAATACAAAATAATTTCCATGGACGCAACACGACCTGAACCTAAAAATTCCTGTAAAAAAACACCCGAAATCTGACACGAACAAAATCTGAACCCAACAAAAATATTCCCCAGAACCATAACCCGATCCGATCAAGACAAAATAATTTTTGTGAACACGCAACCCGACCCGAACCTAAATTTTTTTGAAAAAAAACCTGAAATATGGCCCGAACCAAATATGATAACCGACAAAAATGTTCTAAAGTACCGTAACTCGATCCGAGCAAGACAAAATAATTTCCTTGGACACTCAACCTAAAAATTCCATTAACGGAATAACGGTTAATGGAATTTTTAGGTTCAGTTCAGGTTGAGTGTCCAAGGAAATTATTTTGTCTTGCTCGGATCGAGTTACGGTACTTTAGAACATTTTTGTCGGTTATCATATTTGGTTCGGGCCATATTTCAGGTTTTTTTTCAAAAAAAATTAGGTTCGGGTCGGGTTGCGTGTTCACAAAAATTATTTTGTCTTGATCGGATCGGGTTATGGTTCTGGGGAATATTTTTGTTGGGTTCAGATTTTGTTCGTGTCAGATTTCGGGTTTTTTTTTACAGGAATTTTTAGGTTCAGGTCGTGTTGCGTCCATGGAAATTATTTTGTATTGCTCGTATCGGGTTATGGTTTTTAGGGATGATTTTTCGGATTCAGATATGGCTCGGATCAGATTTCAGGTTTTTTTTTTAAATGGAAGTTTTAGGTTCGGTTCGGGTTCCGTGTCCAAGGAAATTATTTTGTCTTGCTCGGATCGGGTTATGGTTCTTTAGAATATTTTTGTCGGTTATCAAATTTGGCCGGGTCATATTTCGTTTTTTTTTTTCCAAAAAAAAAAAAAAAAAAAAAAAATAGGCTTGGGTCGGGTTGCGTGTTCACGGAAATTATTTTGTCTTGTTCGAATCGGGTTATGGTTTTTGGGAATGATTTATCGGGTTCAGATTTAATTTGTGTCAGATTTCGGGTTTTCTCTAATGGAATTTTTAGGTTGTGGTCGTGTTGCATCCACGGAAATTATTTTTTCTTGTTCGTATCAGGTTATGTTTTTTGGGGATATTTTTGTCGGATTCAGATTTGGTTCGGGCCGCATTTCAGGTTTTTTTAATGGAATTTTTAGGTTTGGTTCGGGTTGCGAGTCCAAGGAAATTATTTTGTATTGCTCGGATCGGTTTATGGTTCTTTGGAATATTTTTATCGGGTTCAGATTTGGTTCGTGTCAGATTTCGGGTTTTTTCTATTGGAATTTTTAGGTTCGGGTCGTGTTGCGTCCAAGGAAATTATTTTGTGTTTCTTGGATCGGGTTATGATTCTTTAGATTATTTTCGTCTGTTATCATATTAGGTTTGGGTCATATTTCGTTTTTTTTTTTTTTTTTTTTTTTAAATTTAGGTTCGGGTCGAGTTGCGTGTCCACGGAAATTATTTTGTCTTGCTCGGATCGGGTTATGGTTCTTTGGAATATTTTTGTGTCTCAGATTTGGTACATGTAAGATTTCGAGTTTTTTCTAATGGAGTTCTTAGGTTCGGTTCTGGTTGCGTGTTCACGGAAATTATTTTGTCTTACTCGGATCGGCTTATGGTGCTTTAGAATATTTTTACCGGTTATCATATTTGGTTCGTGTCAGATTTCTGTTTTTTGTTATCAGGTTCTGCTCCGGTTGCGTGTCGACAGAAATTATTTTGTCTTGCTCGGGTCGATTTTTCACGAATCCAATACTTTCTTCTTGTAAAGATAGAAGAAAGTAAAAATTATTATTCAGGGACTTAAAAGTCAAAAGATTGTGAGAATGCCTCGCATATTACGTATGCCATGCTGCAATAATAAGAAGCTAGCGGGTATTATGATAATTCTTTTACTAAAATAAAAATTATTATTCCGAGACTTAAAAGTCAAAAGATTATGAGAATGCTTCACATATTACGCACGCCACGCTGCAAAAATAAAGTGACTTTAAACTGGTATAAATCAAAAACTAATTAATATTTTTACATGAAATTTTCAAAATTTTGAACTACTCATAAAAACAATTATAATGCCGTAAACCGCGTAAAAATCCGATAATTACACGTTGCTGTAGCCCTGTCAACAGATTTGGTCAGAACAAGAATTTCAAAAGTGCAAAAAACAGCACTTTTAAAATCGCATTTACTAAAAATCTATTGGCCGGATTCAATTTTATTTTCGTTTTCTGAGTCACGTGGCACGCTCCATTCCATAGAAACAAGAATTTTGTTTCTATCATATATAGAACCGGAGATATAGAGGGGTTAAAATCCCGCTTTGGTCAGTCCGGAAAATATAAACTTGACAGAGTACTAAAAAATTTTTGAAATATCGTTTGGCATTAAATGGCGGAAATTCCTTGTATTTACGGTTCATTGCACTGTTGTTTCTTTTGCTTGGCGAGAAACTCTGTCGAATTTCTATGATAAAATTTTCAGGTTTCATAAAGAATGAGTCCGAGCCCGAAGACTAGAATAAAAATAGAGCCCGAGCCCGTCTCATCTCTAGTCTGCATTGGGTCGCGCAACCGGATTTTTTTCAAAAGCGACACGACCCGATCCGTGCCACATATCGAGGTGAGTTGATCTTTTTTTTCGTTTCGGGTCAGGTTGACAGTCTTGTATCGGGTCGGGTAACCTGATTTTACCCGAACTCGAGTCGCGGGTTAAGTCAGGTTTATGCTATTTTTTTCGCTAGGTGTAAAGTTAACTTTAAGCGTTTCTGGTTATGCTTTGTCTCTCTTTGAATGAACCGATTTTTCAAAAGGAAGATCTGAATATTCTTAAAATGGAAAAGCTATAGTATATCGGAGTATTAATGGGTGCATAATGTGTTCATTTTTGCATATAAGCTATAAAATTGTAGACTACTTTTCCATAAATGTAATTAAACATAGATTCATTTTCTTTCACTTTGAGTTTGGGTATGAATATTTTGGGTTTATTTTGCAGTTTTGTCAGGCTAGAGTTGGGTTTCGCCTTAACGATTTTTGTCAGGTTCGGATAGTGTAGAACCCGATCCGTGCAGAACTCTAGTATCAGGCTGAGGAGATTAAGAAAATACTGTATATAATATGATTTAATAAAGCAAATGATTTGATAGCGTTGTAATGACTCCAGTAGATATGATGTGCCACTAATATTGGAAAATAAAAAATTCCAATAATTAAGAACTTGAATTAACTCTCTTTTTTTTAAAAAAAGAAAAGAAAAATCCTCTTTACATTTCGGACTAAACGAGAAATTCACATCGAAAATTCTAGCCCTGAAAGGGACGAGTTTTCTTTGATTATTTTGCACACGGCTGGGAAGATAGATTTAATAGAATTTTTTCTCACATATCTTTTTAAAATTAGCCAAAATACTCATCAATGAGAAAAGTCTCACCTTGAGAGTGTTGGAATAGCTTTAGGAAATATTTTTGATAATTATCAGTTTTTGTGCATAAAGGGTTTATTTATTGCATGTGTTTTTATTGTAATAAAATCTGACAAGTTACTTTAGCTTTTGAGGAATTTATGAAAAAAAAATGTTGAGTCTGACCTGTGATGACAGATAGGGATGCATCGAATATTCGGTATTTAGACATGCTACCGAATATTCGGTTAGGAAGAATATCAAACTATTCGGTCTGCCGAATATCGAACTATTCGGCCAAACGGAATACTTAAAAATATCTTTTGAAAAATATTTTGAAAATCCTTACACAACTTCTACTTTTAACTTTCAATTTATAAAGATATTCAGAATAATTGGAGACAGAATCATATTTAAATCAAAGAGAATGCTGTTGCATTATTTATTTGCTGCTTCATAAGTGTCACTTAAACAAATTAACCATTAATGATGACCTGCATAGAAATAAATGATGCACAAATGGAAGTTTTTGAACAATATCTTGTAAATAATCTGTCTTTTGCTTTTTCGCAAAAAGAGTGTTTTTAAAAAAAAATGGGAAAAACTTTCAAATGTGATAATAGACATCAAGACAGACTATTTTTGCCCAAGAAACCAGTATCTCAATCCGCTTAATCAGTCAAAATCAAAAATACATTGTATCTCATCTCACTTCAGGTCAAACTTCGATTTTTATTTGTTACTTTAATAATAATGAATATCGTAACCATATTTTCAAAAGAGTTAATGTGATTTCTGTGACATATGATATCACGAGAAGTGCCGGAAAATGTGTGTGTGTGTAAAGTATACTTGTAAAAAGGTCTTGTTCATCAAAATGGAAGTATCTGTGTTAAGTATGAAAAATTGTTTTAAAATTTAATTTTTTAATATCTTTAAACCTTGAATTCGGACAACCGAATATTCGGTATTTGGACCAACAGTCAGTGTTTGGCTACCCGAATATTCGGTATTCGGTTTACCTGTAGGCCGAATATTCGGTATTCGGTTACCCGAATACTCGGTATTCAGTTTACCTGTAGGCCGAATATTCGGTATTCGGCCAAAATCACTATTCGCTGCATTCTTAATGACAGATAAATTTTCTGAAATATCAAATTCCTTGTGGGGTGGGGCATGCTCCCCCCAGCCCCCCTCAATTGGCGCCTCTGACCACATAGCTTATAGAATAACAGCAAAAAATATTGCTTGTTAGTCCGACACATTTTATCATTTCTAAAAAATAAATGATTTCTTCTGAGACTCGTAAGGATCGATAAAATGTATTTGAATTGTTTTTAAAAAGTCCAAATTATGTCTTACTAGATATATTACACTTTAGAAAAGTTTATAGCATCACTATTAAATTATTTTTTTTACTTCTATCATCTTTCGTTTATCTTTTCTTTTCAGAATTAAAATGGAATATGTACAATGCAAATGAAATACCTTACAAAAAGTAGTGATATCTAATCAAAAACAACTCGCTGTAAATGATCCCGCCAAGCCACAAACCTAACTCGGAGTGAGGTACAGTATGTGAAAACTGCTTGGCGACCTGCAGGCGTATATTTAATATATGCAATATCTATATCAATTTCGAAAAATTCAGAAAGTCGAAAAAATTAATTTTAAATTCTCATTATATCACTCTTATAAATATTTCTAGGAAGATCTGTAATAAATCAGAAAGATTTGTAAGACAAGCAGGAAATGGTATGTAACTGTGGTAATCAACTATTATTACAATTATACTTTTCAATATTTTAAACATAATTTTTAATTACATAAATACGTTTAATAATACACTGTATTAAATTTAAAGGAAAAACTGGTAAAATGGATCCTTTTTATGACAAATTTATTTCTTAAACGTAAAATGTCGTGTTTCCAACATAAGGAATATTATATAACATTAGTAACCTTACTAGAACAGATTTTTCCCCTGTCAGGAGCAATGCCGTTTACGCAGGCTTTTACTGTAATAGTTTAGTTAACGTCTATTATTAGGTGAATTGTTATTAATATGCATATGATCATTATTTTTTAGTATTATTTTACAAACACAAAATGTTTACACATTTACTTAGAAAATTCTCCTCATAAAAATGGTGTTTCTCGTTCAAATAATAATAAATAAAATCAACAAATCGATCCCACGATATTAAATAAGAAAAGGCCTGTAAACACCAAAAGCTTCAACTTTTCACAGTTTAGTGGGATCAGTAATACAAGAAAAAATTTGTTAAACAAATAGTCTTGTGTAAGTGCGGGAAAAGCCTGCAGGTCGCCAAGCAGTTTTCACATACTGCACTTCACTCCGAGTCCTTTGGAAACTTTATGAATAGTGATAGATTTTTTCACGGCACACGGGAGTATGCACTTATATATCGCTTCTTTTTATGTAATACCACTTCTTCTTAAAACTGACGTTTTATGTTTGTGGCTTGGCGAGATTATTGACAACGAGTTGTTTTTGATCAGATAAAATTTCTCTACACATTTTGCTAACTCTGGATATTTAAAACGACATTTAGGTACAGACTGTAATAATGAAAAATTAGCAGTAGGAAGAAAACAAATCTGTTTATTTGGCTTTAAAAAATATTACTTTAGAACAGTAATTTTAACTAATCACAGAAAAGCACATGAATACAACATACAGGACTCCCATTCAACTTTCGTATTAAAAAATGGTAAAAGAGGGCCATTTTTTTTTAAAAAGGAGACAATAAAAGAACATATATTTTATATAAAAAGAAACCTTTAGGGACCCATTTCAGCAATAATAAACACAACCAGGGTCGGACTGGGTCAGTGTAAAGGGCGCAGACCTTGGATTTTCAGAGGGCGCAAAAATTTTAACGAACTCAAGTGAATTTGACTTGCTTGTATTGTATCTGGCTTGACAAGGTTTAACACACTTGCATAGCACCAAGTAAAGGATAATGGCTTAAATTAAATCTTTAACTCTAGGTAGAAGACTTCGCAATATTCTCCGTGCATGTTTAAAATTCCATCAATCCTACACAATATTACGCAACTTTTTAAACCACATCACATAACATCTAAAAGCTCCAGCAAGTTGAACACAGATTAACTTGTAGTAGATTACTGATATCAAGACTAGAGCTTTCTTATTTTCTTTTATCAATAGACACCTTGCAGAAAAAAAAAAATCATCGCCCCTACCAATTTTCCTGAAAATCACTGTATGAAAAAGACATAGGACTGATTAGGATAACAATTGATTAGGAATAATATTTACTATTAAATACTTTTCATAAATTTTGCTTTGGAGGCCGTCTACATATTAAACAATACAGGAACGTTGATTTTTCAAATGGTAACATCCACTTTTGACACCCTGTTTCAGTTCCTTTCTAGCCAGGAAAGATATATAGTTTAAATGCTTTTCTTAAATCTTAATACTGTTATAAAAGAAAATGTGTTAGGGGTTTATCCCTAAACTTCGGAAAATAAATTGAAGATCTTACAAGAAAAAGTACCAAAAACTCTCAATTAGTCCCCAGTAAAATTTTACTAGAATAATAAATTTATTAAAAACTTACTTTACATTACAAAAAATCCTACAAAATATTTCTTGTAAATTTCTACGATTTTTTTTGTGGCTCCTTTGATAGCGGAATACGAACCCCTTAATTTATGGAAAGGAAAAATTTCTCTAATATCTCTAAAACCAATTATTCAAATGAGTTGTACACATCAATGTTTTTAACAATTGTGGTTTTTTCTTAATATACAGGGTGTTTATAAAGTCCCGGACCCATTTTGATGTTTAATAACTCATACAATAATAAAGATAGATTAAAATTAATAACATAAATGGTTAGATAGACTCAAAAAGTTTCATGACCCTTGTCAATGAACTTCAACGTGTGCCCCCTTCGTCGCACGGAGAATATCAAGTCGATAGTCAATTTCACGCCAGGTAGCGGCAAGCATGTCGGCATCCACAGAGGCTATTGCGGTTGTAATTCTGGCTTTTAAGTCATCAATTAGACATGTTGGAAAACTTCGTATTTCCACAACTAGAAGAGCTTCAGCCACATGTCATTTTGCAACAAGATGGTGCACCGCCTCATTGGGGTACTATCGTTCGTACTTCTTTGAATGACCATTTTCCAGGAAGATGGATTGGGCGAGGAGGTCCAATTCCTTGGCCACCCAGATCACCTGATATAACGCCGCTGGACTTTTTCCTTTGGGGATTTGTAAAGGACAATGTTTACAGGGGGAGAGTGTCGAACATTGATGACTTAAAAGCCAAAATTACAACCGCAATTGCTTCTGTGCCGACATGCTTGCCGCTACCTGGCGTGAAATTAACTATCGACTTGATATTCTCCGTGCGACGAAGGGGGCACACGTAGAAGTTCATTGACAAGGGTCATGAAACTTTTTGAGTCTATCTAACCATTTATGTTATTAATTTTAATCTATCTTTATTATTTTATGAGTTATTAAACATCAAAATGGGTCCGGGATTTTATAAACACCCTGTATATTTTTAAAAATGACTTTGTTAATAATTTCTAACTAAGAAAAGTTTTTGAATAGAAAAAAAGTTTGGAATAAGTTTGGATCTATTCACTATATCTCTAATGAATTAATAAAAAATCATCAGATAATTTTTATGAAGTTAAAAATTAAGTTTCTGAAATGGATTTATCTTTAACATCCTCAAATTTAAACCCTTCTAACCCTACCATGATTTAATTTAATGCATATAAACTATGCCTTTTTCCGGGCTGTCTCGATCCAAGAAACTCAAATAAGGTGTCAAAAATGGGGTATTATTGACTGAAAAATAAAAGTTGGTACAATTCTCAATAAGTATACGACTTCGGAAACATAATTTATGCATAACGATAACTAGTAGATATTATTTTCAGTTGATTGGTACCTACATATTTTTTTACGATTATTTTTAGCAGAATTTGTAAGTTGTAAACCACATTTTTTTCCACTATCACCATTGATGCACTGAGGATCCTTAGAAAAGCTAACACTGTTTTTTGCACCAAGCGCCAAATAGTGTTGATGCGGTGCTGCTAAGGGTTTCAACCTTTTTTTTTTTTTAAATATTTTTCTTTAATGTAATAGGAATTAGTTATCAAGCCAGTTTAAAATGTCATAAATTCAATTTCTATTGCAATCTGAGAGCCACTACTTTTTATTATCTACTGTTTTGTTATTATTCATATTATTAAGCAAGTAGCATATTTACATGTGGTATCTACAAATATCTCCTTCAACACACAAGAAACATTCGGTATGCAAACTTCGTTTAAAAAATATTTATAATTAGAACAAGAATATACTTTCCGTTTGGAAATAGAAATTTTGAAAACTAAATCTCAAGCTTCTTTTGTACCACGTATTATAGGGTATTGGAATGCTGAAATATAAAGCTATTTGAATGTGAAAATAGTACTTGCTTGTGAAAATAATTGGTATTTTTTATCCTTCAAAAATTACTATTATGTGTCCATAAAGAACTGAATTGATACCACGTTATGAAAAGGTTTCTACAGAAAAAGTACACCCTAAAACATTGCTTTGTTAGTCTAAAATCCCTAAAACAATTAAGTAAATTTACTATTCCCAGCACACTCTTCCCATGATTGCAAAACTTTTATCATTGTTAAAGATCAAGGGAAATATTTAAGTTTCCTTACTTGAGTGTAAGTGCCCCAGGGATTGTATTCATGCAAGCTGCAGGGTACATAGCCAGTATTTTTTAACCGACTTAAAAAAAAGAAGGAGGTTCTCATTTCGACGCATATGTAATTTTTTTTTTCTGTATTTTCACTGATTACTCCTAAACTAGGCGCGAGATTACTATCCGAAAATAACAGCATATTTTGTGAATGAGAAAACGCTGTCTGCGAGATACCACAGCTTGCAGGATTGCAATCCAAAAGTATCCTCAACTTTGTATTCCCCGAAAAGAAAAATCATCATGTTTTCCAATCAAAAACAAAATCCATACAAAAAGTTTTTTGACTTCTGATAAGTCTCTCTTTTTTTTCTCTTTCAAAAAGCACCATTATATGTGCATTCAGGGGCGGCTATAAAGAAAGGGGGCGCAGAGTACTAAAAGCAAAAGGACCGAAAATATGCAAAATACTGGTTAAATTCTAAAGCATATCATGAAAAGAAGCGATGAAAAAAATTTCGTCCAGGGCGTAATGGCTACTAAAGCTCTCGTTGATGCATATTTTCTCTTTCAATCGCATGCAAAGATGTCCGTTTTGGTTTCCGATCCTGAAATTGCTACGATATGTCTTTAATTTCTTTGTGATAATAATAAAAAATACGTCTCTTGTGCTGTCTATTAATTGATGATTATCCCTAAACGAATTCTCGAAATTTAGTACACTAATCAGAATGTATGTATGCAACAAGTGAAAAAATATTGGAGCGGCTTAGGCACTTAGGGGCGCGACGTTTTCCCTGGGCGAGGGCGCACCGGCCCTCGGGCCGATGGACCGGCGGGCCAGTCCGAGCCTGAACACAACGTCTCCGAGACCATTTCAAGAAATTAGCGTGTTTTTCCAAGATCTTTTGACGAAATTCGGGTGATTTCAAGATCTCTTACCGAAATTTGAGTGTTTATTCGCGATCTTTTACCAAAATTTACGTGATTTCATGATCTCTTACCAAAATGAGCGTTTTTGGCAATATTTTACCGAAATTCGCGAATTTTTTTTGCGATCTTTTGACAAAATTTTGCGTTTTTTTCACAATCTTTTGACTAAATTCGCATACTTTTGGGGATTCTTTGGCGAAATTTGCGTGTTTTTCGCGATCTTTATACAAAATTTGTGTTTTTTCGTGATCTTCTGACAAAATTTGCGGTTTTTTTTTTCTATCTTTTGATCGCGTTTTCTTCGCAATCTTTTGACGGAATTCGTGTATTTTTCGCGATCATTGGACGAAGTTTGCGTGTTTTTCGCGGTTTGATGAAATTTGTGTTTTTTCATGATCTTTTGACAAAATTCGCGTTTTTTTGCGATGACCGAGTTTTGTTTGTTTTTTGGCAAAATTGGCTATTTTTTGACAAAATTCACATTTTTTTCGTGATCCTTCGACGAACATGTCGTGCTTTTCGTAATCTTTTGATAAAATTTGCATGTTTTTCGTGATTTGACAAAATTTACGTATTTTTCCCGGTCTTTTGACCGCGGGTTTTTCTATTTTTTTGATGAAATTAGCGTACTGGAAAAAGTTAAAAATGCAATTTTTCTTTGTTTCGCGGACCGATGAAATCAATTTCATTTTGGTTCTAAATACGTTTTGGCGAAAATTTAAGGAAAATCGCTATTTCTGCGGAGATATGCGCAGCAATTGTATTTCTGCGCAGCACTTGAAACCCTGCTTTAACCACTAAGCTACCGAAATTGACCAGCTAGGATGTCGGCGATGCTAGCTTAGCGATTAAAGCAACAGCACGGTATGCTGTGGACCCAAGTTCCAGTCTTGGTCCCGGCTAATTTTTCACTCCTGTTAGGTGTATTGTATTAACTGTGCCTATGTCTGTAACAATATATGTGTACCTTTAATAAATAAATTTAGGCGTTAATTTATGTGATTTAATAAGTAAGACCAGTTAAACATCGAAAAATAAGCTAATACACAATGAACTAAGTAAACAGTCTTTGCATCCCAGTATTTTTTAATATTATATGAAAGTAGCTTTAAATAAGACATTTTGAAAATGTATCTTTTTAAATCTGATATAATTTTTCCAAAGTTTTCTCTCTTTTTAATATTTATGTGAAAATACTTTTGTTGTAAGGGAAAAAAAAAATATTATTTGCGCTGAATTAGAATCGGCAACAATAGTTAAAAAGGTCATCTCAAAATATGTAATAAATGTCATTACTTTTTTATTAGACAGGTGCCACTAATCGCCAAAATCTCGCCAGCTAATTTTTCCTGCCAAATCCTTGTGCAGCATTCTCTAAAATGTATGAAATTCGTTAAAACTCCAATCACAAACCGATGTATGAGGGCTATGCGTCCATTAAATTGATAAAAAGAAATGTCACTGGATGCATAAAATTTGATGTGATGCAGCAGTCTCTAAAATTTATGAAATTCGTTAAAACTCCAATGACAAACTGATGTATGAGATTTATATACCCAATAAACCAATAAACAAACAAACAAAATAAACAATTAAATTAACAAAATCAAAAAACTCGACTGCGTAAAAAGCGAACTAATTAATTATTTCTCATCAATGTGAAACTATTTTTTTTTTTCAATTCCTACTATTGGAAACGTCCACTGTTACTCTTGTGACCATTCGTGCGGTTTTTTACAAATACAGGCATGAGATTGCAAACAGATGAAAAAAGAGGAAAAGCACGTGAAACGGGAAAAAGAAATTTTAAATAACGCACGTATCAGACAATAAAAGGTTATTTTATTCGCAGGAAAATTGTCAATATTTTTATTTAAATTCTACTTTATTTATTTTTTTTTTTTGGGGGGGGGGGGGGAATTCTGAAATGAAAGTTTCTATTTTAAGTTTATTCTGATGTAATGTTTTACACAGCAATCCTAAAATTTGAATTGGACAACTAGCTAACATGCTTTCCCTCAAAACAGAAGTTAATAAAGATGGCAGCTAATGTTTAACCTACCACCCAGCTGCAAGAAAAATCTGGTGAAAACATTAATGTTGAAGCACATTGTTCATGATTCTTTGTGGAATTTCGCGTTTTTTCGGCGATCTTTTGACGAAATTCGCGTTTTTTCGGCGATCTTTTGACGAAATTCCCGTTTATTCGTCAATCTCTTGACGAAATTCACGTTTCTTCCGCGAACTTTTGACGAAATTTGGGTTTCTTCCACGATTTTTTGACGCAATTTCCGTTTTTTGGCGATCTTTTGACGAAATGCGCGTTTTTTCAGCGATCTTTAGACAAAATTCGCGTTTTTTCCGCGATCTTTAGACAAAATTCGGGTTTTTTTCTGCGATTTTTTGACGAAATTTGGGTTTTTTCCGCGATCTTTTAACGAAATTCCAATTTCTTTCGCGATCGTTTGACAAAATTTGCGTTTTTTCCTCGATTCTTTGACAGAATTCGCGTTTTTTCCGCGATTCTTTGACAAACTTTACGCTTTTTCCGCGATCTTTTGACGCAGTTTGTGTTCTTTCCGCGATCCTTAGACAGATTTCGCGTTTTTTCCGCAATCCATTGACGCAGTTTGCGTTTTTTCCGCGATCCTTTGACACAATTCACGTTTTTTCAACTATCCTTTGACAGAGTTTTTTACGCGATCTTTTGACGAAATTAGTATTTTTTTCGCGATCCTTTCACAGAATTCACTTGTTTTCTTGATTTCTTTGCCGACATTCGCGTTTTTTCCCCCGCGACCTTTGTCAAAATTCCAAGTTTTTTCGTGATCCTCAGACGAAATCCGCTTTTTTTCGCGACTTTTTGGCAAAATTCCGATTTTTTCTCGTGATCCTTACAAGAAATCCACATTTTTTTGTGATCTTTTGGCACAATTCGTGTTTTTTCGTGATATTTTGACGAAATTAGCATTGTCCCCGGCGATTCTTTGACGAAATTCGTGTTTTTTCTTTTCACAACCCTTTGACGGAATCAGCGTTTTTTTTTTTTTTTTTTTTTTTTTTTTTTTTTTTTTTTTTTTTTATGATTCTATAATTTGCCGATTTTTTCCACAATCCTTTGACGAAATTGTGTTTTTTTCCGCGATATTTTGCGAAATTGGCTATTTTTTTTTCAGCGAAATATTGACGGAATTGTTTTTTCAACGATCACTTCTCAAAATTTGTGATTTTTTTTTATGTCCGAATTTTCGGACTGACGATCGATTTTTTTAAAATTTCGGAACAAATCATCAATGCGAGAAACAGCCAAAAATAGGAAAAAAGCGGAAAATCGCGGATCAGCGGAAGAATCTCATGCCTGCAAATACTTGCAAATATTTTACTATAAAATATAATTAAGATAAAAAGTGATATAACCAGTAAAATACTATTGTGCTCCACTCATTTAATATATATCTAATTTGTAACAAAAAGCATTCCCCTTGTCTATATAATCAATCAAAATTTTCTTACTCTTGTGACCAGAGTGTCACAAGAGTCATTTAATATATACATAAGTAATTTTTACTTTCTTCTATCTTTACAAGAAGAAAGTATTGGATTCGTAAAAATTTTCGACGGATTTACACGTTTTAGAGGTCAGAGATTCCAAAAAACATGTTTTTACAAAATGTCTGTCTGTCTGCATGTGACACAAATTTTGCGGGCGCTCTATCCCAATAACTAATGCACGGAATTTAATAAAAATTCATATTCAAGTAGTCCCTAATATAAAATGGTGCTGATTAGTTTTTGGTGTAAATCGCCCAACAGGTGGCGCTGCTATGCTGCATTTTTCGCGATTTCTGCACTAGCACTATCTCAAGAACTAATGCACGGATTTTCATCAAACTTTAGATTCAGTTAGTGCTTGACATGAATTGACGTTTTGCACCTTGTGGTGTAAATCGCTCAACAGGTGGCGCTGCTATGCTGCATTTTTTGTGATTTCCGCAATAGCTCTATCTCAAGAACTAATGCTTGGGTTTTGAACAAACTTCAGATTCAGGTATACCTGGATATGAATTAGTGCTGTTTATGTTTTGGTGTAAATCGCTCAACAGGTGGCGCTGCTATGCAGCATTTTTCACGATTTTCACAATAGCTCAATGTCCAGAACTAATGCACGGATTTTCACAAAACTTCAGATTCAGTTAGTCTTTGACATGAATTGATGTTTTGTCGCTCAACAAGCGGCGCTGCTGTGCTGCATTTTTTGTGATTTCCACAATAGCTCTAGCTCCAGAACTAATGCATGGATTTTCATCAAACTTCAGATTCCGGTATATCTTAATATGAATTAGTGGTTTGTGTTTTGGTGCAAATCGCTCAACAGGTGGCGCTGCTATGCTGCATTTTTCAGAATTTCCTATCTCAATAACTAACGTACGAATTTTCATCAAGATTCAAATTCAGGTATACTTTGATATGAATTGGTTCTAAATTGATGTAATTTCTTTTACTATTTAAATGATTTAATAGAAGTGATTTATATAGAAGAAAGTTTTGTGATGGCCAGAACATGCTAGTTTTTTGTTATAAATTAGATATATGTTTGTGTGTGCAACACATTGGTATTTAGCTGGTTATATCAATTTTTATCTTACTTATATTTTGTAATAAAATAATTGGAATTATATGTGAATATTTGTTCTAATTATCACAAGAGTAACGAATGGACGTTCCCTATTAGCTCACACTTTCGCTATATATATCTTGCTCAAATTTTAATCGTTAATAAAATACTTATTATTCATCCATTAAGCTCAAATAGAATTTTTTAAACTTGTAGTGGATGACACTTGATGTTAATCCAGTTTTTTCAAATATTAATTACCGTATATCCTGGTGTATAACACGCACCACTAATTTGAGAGGATATATTTACATTTCAAGCATATACTGCCGACACGCATCAAATTTTCCCCACGAAAACAAACTAAAAATATCTTTTCTTTGCGACATGCGAACGCGATCGTTTCCTATCTGCTCAATTCCTATCCTTTGGAATCTAAATAAGCCGTGCCCCAAAAATATGGTTTAAGACAGGTACTGTCTGTTGTGCGCTCAAACTTCTTTCCTTCCCATCTACGCGAATGCGCTAATCTGACCAAGGCAAAATTCTCGTTTTACATATCTTCATTCGGTCGAAGCCGTTAACTTTCAGTTGTGTTGATCCCAAAGCCTATGAAAATCAGTTCTTTGTCATAATGTTTGCCACCAGTAAAGCGAAATGAATACACTTCTGAATTTAAATGTAAAGTAATAGTATTTCCAAAAGAAAATCGTAATCGCGCTGTAGCTAAAATATTCGTAGTTAATGAGTATTATGTTCGTGAGTGGAAGAAGATGGATGTTGCGATTCAAAATATGCCACAACAAAAATGTGCACTGCGCACAGGTATAACAAACTGGCCTATTTTAGAAGAAAATGATTCCCGCTGGATATTAGAAAATCGGCAAAATGGACTAACAATAATGAGAAATCGTGTTCGTTTATTCGCTTTACAATGTGCAAAAAAAAAAGTCGTAGTGAAAGTGAAAACTTTAAGGCAACAATGAGTTGGTGCGAACGATTTATGAATCGCAAAAATTTTTGTTATTCACCAAAAGACAGAAGATACCCAAAAATTTCCAAAAGACTTAACAAAAACTATTATCATTAATAAACAAAAGGAGAAAAACTATGATTTGTCTCAAATTGGAAATATGGACGAAACGCCAGTAATGTTCGATGTAATAGGAAAGGAGTAGAAACTGTTCCATTTAAAATTACGGTACACAAAAAAATCCCACTTCACAGGGCTCTTTCTTGCTTAGCTAATGCACCAACTTATAACCAATGGAAATTTTCGAACGAAAAACAAAGCCAATTGGTAATTTTCCAAAGGGTGTTTTTCTTCATGTACATGAGAAGGGCTGGATGGAAATGGGTTAACATTATGGATAAAAAATATTTGGAAAAAGCGTCCAGGAACTTTAAGAAAACCAGAAAGTTTTTTAGTTTCTTATGTTTAGACCTCATGTAGCAGATGGAATTGAAAAGAGAATAAAAAATATTTGGAAAAAGCGTCCAGGAACTTTAAGAAAACCAGAAAGTCTTTTAGTTTCTTATGTTTAGACCTCATGTAGCAGATGGAATTAAAAAGAGAATAAACGAATCTAATACAGATTTGGCAGTAATTTCAACTGGACTGACTTCGTTAGTTCCACCATTAGATTTTTCCGTAAACAAACCTTTCTTTGAAAGGTTAAGTTGGCAGTGGCACACATGGAGCAGATGGAAATGGAGCAGCAGAAAAAACATTTACGAAAGGAGGAAATATGGAGCATGCATCGTGAACGCAAATGTGTGAATGGATTATAACATCATGAAATGAAATCAAACCGGGAATAGCTCTTAAATCCTTTTAAAAATATAAAATATCAAATGAACTTGACGGTAACATGGATGCTATTTATGGCTAGATAACAGCGACAGTGGGCAAGAAGAAGACATTCCCGAAAATATAAATATGGATGAGCACCACGAAATTTTCATGTTATCTGATAAGGAATATTAAGTCTGTTTGAAAATATATATTGTAAATTTCTTTGTTTATATTGATATATAAATGAATTTAAATATACCTCTCAAAATTCGGGATATTTTCTTCTTGTGATTTTATATCAACCATTTTATATTCGGCGTATAACTCGCACACGGAAAAATGAAGTGATTTTTTAGAGTTAAAAGTGCGTGTTATACGCCGAGATATACAGTAATTAATTAAATTAAATTAATTAATTTTCAATAATCCAGAGAGCCCTCTTCTTAATCAAGGTATTTTAAGACCGAGAGAGCCCTCTTCTTGATCAAGGCATTTTAAACACCACTCAAGAGGAAAGAAGAATGGGAGAAAAAAATATTCTCTTATTGACCTAAGTAGGAATTGACTTAAAATATTTTTTTATATTACTTACCTATTTTTTTTATTTACTTGTATTGATGACTTTTAAGTTGTGTTTAATTGTTAGTTCCTATCTATAAACGCTGCTTTGATGAAGTCTAGGATGGAGCGAAAAAAATTAATTTTTTTAAAATCAAAAACGTGTAGGTACCAAAAGTTGCCTTTATACTAGTACATCATCTGCATGCAATATTACCGCTGAAAAAAAATGGCTTGAGTCTGCGCTTTTGGTCCAAAAGCCGAAATTTTGGGTAAAATTTGACATTTTTTCAAAAAATTAAAAAAATTCTATAGAGATGGTTATTATTTAAAAGTATTATTTAAACCTTTGTTATTAATGACTTAACATATTTAAACAATAAAACTATATCTTTGTTCTGTATAACTGGAACAAAACTGACAACTTTTGGTGAAAAAAAGGCGTTGCCACTGTGTTGTGTCATACAACTTATTGTTTAGAATACAGCTCTTACCTAGTTGCTTTCAAATCTACCCAGGAGGTACCAAGTGGAGGTGATTGCATTTTCTGTCACAACAGTGTGTCGCTCGACCCCCTACCATCTGAACTCAGTGTTTTATTTATACATTGAATTGTGATTTTTTATCAAAGACTGGCATAAGTTTTCTATGTATCAACCTAGTACGTCTCTTCTTTGAATCCACAGATTTTGGATGTTGCTGCTGTGATCTCCTTAATGTATTTTTCTACTGTTTGTGTAAGAGAAGACAAACAGTGTAATGCAGTGCGGATGATATTAATGTAATCTATTCAGCCGTCTATTATCTTCACTAAAATTGCACCCAATAAATGCATATTGATTAGAGGTTCTGTTACCACAACACTTTTCCAAAGAATTAGATTTATATAATTATCCGCTTCAAAGTTGATTGTCGATATTTGAGATTTGTGTATGCTATCATTTACTCTCATCTTTCAACTATTATGTGCTGAGCAGCTAGCTGTTTAATGTGATGCAATTGTCAGAGAGCATTGAAATAAGAATTTCCTCTGTGCATGCAAAGCAACTATTGTCCTAAATAATCTTTTTTTAGTACTTGTTTTATTCCGTTTTGTGTGTTGTTTAGTAGCCGAGTAATTTCCCATGAGTTTTTAGATCCTTTCTTTAGCTGTGGATTACATCTGATTGCAAACTATTCTGAGGCCAAATGTGGATAACATAGTACTTATTGAGTGTATGTAGAGACTCTGATGGGCAGTGAGTGATCATTTGAAAGCGGATAATTCTGTTAATCGTTGTCATCCATTCTGCAAGGGATATGTTTAGAATGAATCATTACAATTGACCATATGCCACCTCCAAGTCCAGTGAATTTCCTCTGCATCGTTTATTAGACAAGATCGTTGGAAAAAATTAGATTCTAACCTACAAGGATTCGCCGGACCAAAAGGAAAATCTTTGTCCACATGCTTATTCCCTTTTTATTTCAATTTTTGAAGCCATAGAGAGTAATTTTCAAGAATTATTTCCTGAAATCGAGAAAAGGGTACTCAGCACACATCAGAAATACCTGCTAGCCATTTGCAAAGTTATTTCATCAAGATATTGCTCAGAAGAACTAGCGAATAGGAACCCAAGAAACTTGTCCTACGCAAGATGGCTCACAAGGGTGCATAAAATTATTTGCCTTTATATAAGCACTGATTGACCGTCAGAGTCTGGTTCACTCACAAAGTATGTAATCCAAGTTTATGCCGCAGGACGGTTTACACCAAATATAATCCACATCTAAAAAATTGATTAAAAAACTTATGGGAAATTACTCGGTTACCAAACATCACAGAAAATGGCAAAAAACAAATACTATAAAAAATTATCTAGGACAATGGTAGCTTTTCACATCGAGAGCAAATTCTTATAGCAATTTTGATGACGATCGCCATCACATTAAACAATAAGCTTATCAACATATAAAAAATGCAAGAGGTAGAATAAATGATGGCATACTCAAATATGAAATACCTAAATGTTGTATGAACAGAACTCCCAATCACTATGATGTAACTGGATGCAATTTTGGTGAAGATACTAGAGGGCTGAATAGATTCCATTAATTCCACTGCATTACTCTGCTTACCTTATCATACACAAGCAGTACAAATACACCTGAAGGAATGTCACAGCAGCATCATCCAACGTCTGTAGATACAAAGAAGAGATGAATTAGGTTGATACATAGAAAACTTATGCCAGTCTTTGATAAAAAATCACAATTCAATATATAAATAAAACATTGTGCTCAGATAGAAGGGTGGTCGAGCTATGCACTGCTGTGTCATGAAATGCAGTCACCTTCACGTGATACCTCCTGAGTAGATTTGAAAGCAACTACATAAGAGCTGTATTCCAAAGAATTAATTGAATGACACAACAGAGTGGAAATGCCTTTTTTTATCAAAAGTTGTCAGTTTTGCTCCCGTTATACTGAACAAAGATATCGTTTAAATATGTTAAGTCATTAATAATAAAGGTCTAATTAACACTTTTAAATAATAACCAGCTCTATAGGAATTTTTTTGAAAAAATGTCGAATTTTTGCCAAAATTTTGACTTTTGGACCAAAAGCGCAGATTTAAGCCATTTTTTTTCTGCGATAATATTGCACGCAGGTGATGTACTAGTATAAAGGCAACTTTTGGCACCTACTCGTTTTTGATTAAAAAAAAATTTTTTTTCGCTCCACCCTACTATAGATGTCTATGATGGTTAGAGTTGCAGTAAAGCTAGAGATCCTACCTACATAACTTCCAGGTTGTATAATATTTTAACAGAGCTTCTGACTGTAAAATAGTCAATGAAGTATCGTCTTCCTTTTGAAAGACCTATCCAATGATAGGCCACTCAATAGGGTGCGTAAATTTTTTTTCCGTCTCTACCGCCATTTTGAATTTATAAAAACAAAACCTAGCCTATAACCATCGGGCAGTTAAAAGACGAATTGACAAAGACCTCATTCATTAAAATCCATCCAGCTGTTGGGATGTTTCGAGGGTATAAAGAAATCCACATACACAGATATGCGTGAAACACATAACCCTTCTTTCCAGCCGGGTAAAAATCACTGGATGCATGAAATTAGTTATTCAGCAGTCTCTAAAATGATTGAAATTCATTAAAACCGAGATATATTTAAATGCATTTCAATATCAGCCACAGTTAACATAGAATTATACTAATTTTATGTATGCAATATTTCAATAATGTATTATAATATCTTTAAAAAGTTACTTAAAAATACCTAAAATATATTAACAGAAATATTTAAATAAAATATGAGAAAAGTTATAAAGATTTGTTTCTGGATGAAAGTATGAAACGCAACTCACATTGTCGAAGATCCTGGATGACACCACGTTCTTTCTCACTATGCCAACTCGGCCACACAAAAGCCCTTCCAGGGTTTAATATAGGAAGAACAAATTTGTACCTTTTTGGCTAATTATAACCAATAACTTTTAGCCAAGTGAAAAAAGCTTTAGCCAAGAAGAAAAACCTTTTTATTTATACAAAATTTCTATATACATGAGTATTATTTTTAATCATGCAACATATAAGCAATACTTTACTGTGTTATTGACCCTTTGAGATTTGACTATAAACCACACACCAAATGCTTTTTTAAATGAAAATTTTTTTGAACTTCTCATACCAAATTAATCATCAGTAAGTTATTTAAATTCTTGATTGGCAGCCTATTTTTCAAGCCAGTTTTTGTTGTAAGTAAAGACACGCAATTTCCATAAATTTTGATTTTGAATTAACATATTGGTCTAAATTTGATGGATGAATATAATGTTACATTAGAACCTCACTCAGTATCACCATCAGCTTAGATTGTCAAATTATAATTTCACAAGAAATTGCAATTTCTTAAAAACATTTCTCTGTGTGTCTTTGCCCCACTGATCGGGGTAAAAATCTGCAGTGAAGTCCTGTTTTGTGTAACCATTCAACTGAAAATTTACAGAAATGCAATCAAGGTAAACTAGACAACATTTAAAAGCTAAAGAGTTTCCGTTCTTTACTGAATTCTTGGATTTGTAGACATTTGCAGTATTATCATCTCAATAATCACAGGAGTTTTTAAAAATATTACATATAAAATGAAAAATTGAAACTTACCTAATTTTCTTTGCATGGAATGCAATTTTTTTCGCATGTTATCAATACACAACTGGAACAATT